>CM062293.1:122639328-123839328 GCA_031216915.1 Pictodentalium vernedei | reverse complement strand
CCGGCAGCCAGGGATTCGAGACCGATGGACTCCGGACGTTCGCATAGGAAAAGTATGCGGGAGCCATCTGATGCGGAGCTGCCCTCGGCGAAGCAGCGATAGACTGCGCCTCCGCAGGTCTCGACGCCGGACATTCTTGTGCACATAGCACAGCTTATCGCAGCATCCCAGCAGCCGACAGAAACGGTGTCGGATCGAGAATTATCCGACAGCGCTGGGTCGGTAGCCGGGGACTCGAGGCCTGCAGACTCCGGACGTTCGCATAGGAAGTGTGCGGGAGTCAACGTACACGGAGCTTCCGGCGGCAATGCATCGTAAGTCCGCTACTGCACAGGCCTCGGGAACGGACATGCTTTCCTTAATAGCACAGTTTATCGCAGCATCCCAGCATCAACTGAATCTGTCGCATATATTTTATCCGACGATGCTGGGTCGGGACGCTCCGCGGAAGCGGGTACGGACGTCCGAAAGTTTCATCCGGTCCGACGGGATACCGAAAGGGATTCGGAGGATTTCAAGCTTTCCCTTTCGGAACAACATATGCTGCGATGCCGGATAAGAAACTGATAGCGTCGGTGGACTTAGAAATTTTTGGTTCGGTTCAGGGATATCGTCCCCCAGTTCCGACATAGTCCAATAATGTCACACAAACTTTCGAATTATTGAACGACGCTTTATATATTATTATTTTATGCTTGCTATCCAAGCATTTCTGGTTTCTTGTTCGAAGAGTTATGGAGATGTCTTCAAAAGTGTGCCTCTGTCGTCATAGTTAATGAAGAGTTAGCGGCAATAAGTGCTCATGGAATATGTCTATCGCTTACGGAGTGACATTCGCTAGCTCACCCGGTGTAGCGTACATTCATCGAATGGTTCGGCTGCCGGGTTCGTCCGTTGCGGTCTAGGAAGGAGATTTGGGTGATGCGAGCACTTTAATTACTTTAGTACTCACCCAGTGACGGCAGATTGAGGACAGATCGGAGGAAGCCAACAACATAGGGGACTGCATGTTGTGGTTCAGATATTTTACATTCGGAGCATATGTCCGTTGCTCGGGACGCTCCGTTATATTGACAGTCCGAGAGACTGTCTTTAATGCTTCTTCATCCTCACAGCAGGGCACACGACCGCACATTGGCTACGTGACCTCGAGTATCCGATCAGTTTCGGCATTCAGTGATTCCACGGCGAATAGGTCGCGCCATCCGGTAGCCAAGGGACACGAGGCCTATACACTCCGTTCGCTCGCATATTGGAAGTATGCACGGGGTAACGATCACGGAGCTTCCAGCGGCAATGCATCGTAAGACCGCTTCTCCTCAGGCCTCAGTGACGGACGTGCTATCCGAGTTAGCACAGTTGTTTCGCAGCATCCCAGCTATTGACAGTTTCTCGGTCGAATCAGGAATTATCCGACGGCGCTGGGTCGGTGCGGTCCGCGGTTGCATCAGCTACGGACGACCGAACGCTTATAGGGTCCGACAGGATGGCGAAAGGGATTCGAAAGATTTCGAGTTTTCCCTTTAGTAGTATCGGAAGATGCCTTTCATATCTTCTGGCATTTCTTCCAGTGATTATTTTTCGGACTTCATTGCTGCGATCTTGGATAAGAGACTTATAGCGTCATTGGACTCGGATTTTTCGATCGGTACAGGGACATTGTCCCTGACTTACTGACGCAGTCCAATATTGTCATTACAACATGTGTTTTATTTTCGACGCTATATATTTATATATATATACAAGCCTGCTACTAAGCATGATAGTTTAGTTTCTTGTCCGCGTGGCTCATTTCTGCCATTTTATCATTTTTACAAATAGTTTATTTTGGCAGAGCAGGGCATACCGAGAGTTCATATGCGTCTAGACGGTGTGATTAAAGACTGCATATATTCTTTTTCGCCGTTTATGTCTTTTCCAATTTCAATGTTGGGAACGACATTATGTATAGTAGACTTAACTTAGACGCTTTATTATACGTAATCCGCCTTACTGAGGCGTTATCATTACGTCTTCAAGAAAAGATTTACGGGATATTATTCTCAATGTAATTTCTTTTGAGGGCAGTAGTTTGTTCACGTATAACTCCGCCCTTCAGTGGCTGATTGGAGTTGGTTAGACGTGACGCAGCCCTAGCTACATCCACACGCGTGGATAGTAAGGTTAAGAACTCTCTCAGAGTCGCTTCGTTCTCGGAGGAGCTTCTCTTCGACGGCAACTTTCCGGCAATCCATGAATTGCTCGATTTATACATTCTCTTGTCTATCTAGTGTTACAAGAGATTCAGACTGGGGCAAACATTCGGTGGTTGACTCAGAGAGTGCCGCTGCAGTTGCCGGACCCGAGTGTGGCTGTTATGACGGTTGCCAGTCAAACAGATTGGGATATATACTGATCCCTACGGATTCGAAGTGCCAGGGTCTTTGGGTTCCGCAGTCTTTTAGCTATCAGTTTAACTTCCGCGGAATAATGTTTTTAGTCGAGTTGTGACGAAGTCAAACTCGACTTATAGTTTGGTGAATGGCGGGCGGGCGGGCGGGCGGGCGGGCGGGCGGGAGGGCGGGCGGGCGGGCGGGCGTAAACAATTGGTTTCCGGATGATAACTTGATAGTGGTTCAACTCACATTCATTAAACTTCATACATAGGTTGGTCTTGGTGGGAGGAAGAACCCTATTGATTTTGGGCATGCTACGTCGAAGGTCAAGGTCACAGTGACCTTGAACATAGTAAATCTTAAACAATTGGTTTCCGGATGATAACTTGATAATGGTTCAACTCACATTCATGAAACTTCATAGGTAGATTGGCCTTGGTGATGGGAAGAACCCTATTGATTTTGGACTCGCTACGTCAAAGGTCAAGGTCACAGTGACCTTTAACATAGTATATCGCAACAATTGGTTTCCGGATGATAACTTGATAGTGGTTCAACCTAGAGTCATGAAACTTCATAGGTGTGTTGGCCTTGGTGCGAGGAAGAACCCTATTGATCTTGGACTCACCAGGTCAAAGGTCAAGGTCACAGTGACCTTGAACATAGTATATCGCAACAATTGGTTTCCGGATGATAACTTGATAGTGGTTCAACCTAGAGTCATGAAACTTTATAGGTGTGTTGGCCTTGGTGTGAGGAAGAACCCTATTGATCTTGGACTCACCAGGTCAAAGGTCAAGGTCACAGTGACCTTGAACATAGTATATCGCAACAATTGGTTTCCGGATGATAACTTGATAGTGGTTCAACCTAGAGTCATGAAACTTCATAGGTATGTTGGCCTTGGTGCGAGGAAGAACCCTATTGATCTTGGACTCACCAGGTCAAAGGTCAAGGTCACAGTGACCTTGAACATAGTATATCGCAACAATTGGTTTCCGGATGATAACTTGATAGTGGTTCAACCTAGAGCCATGAAACTTTACAGGCGTGTTGGCCTTGGTGCGAGGAAGAACCCTATTGATGTTGGACTCACCAGGTCAAAGGTCAAGGTCACAGTGACCTTGAACATAGCATATCGCAACAATTGGTTTCCCGATGAGAACTTGATAGTGGTTCAACCTAGAGTCATGAAACTTCATAGGTGTGTTGGCCTTGGTGCGAGGAAGAACCCTATTGAGCTTGGACTCGCCAGGTCAAAGGTCAAGGTCACAACTCGACATTGGATCTGTGATCCTGAGCGGCAATTTTTAGTCTTGCTTTATGTCATTGCATGAACATTATTCAGAAACGCATGCCCAAATTCCTGTCCTTTAATTCGACAGTAGTGGCGTATCTCCGGAACCAGGGAGGCACTCTTTCGTTTCCGTTATTCAATTTAATGGAAAGAATCCGTCTGTTGGTTATAGTACACCAAGTTCAGTTTTGGTCCGTCATATTCTGGGTCGTCTGATTGTTTTATCGGACTCCCGTTCTCTTACGGGTCGCTTGTTGCTGTCAGAATGGACTCTCAACAAACAAGTATTCAATCAGATTTGCTATCTATGGGAGCGCCCAATGATGTTTTATTTATGACACAGCTTGCTAATCAATTGCAGACGTATGTGTTGGCTTGTCCAGATCTCTGAGCTAATAGTGTTAACGCTCTATTGATCTATAGGATGGAATGATAGGATACGCGTATCCTCCGGCGCTGTTGTTTTAGCAGGTATTGCTAAGATAAACAACCACAATACATTTCTGTTGATAGCATCTCTATCTTCACAGAGATCATGAATAATTTACTCTCTTGTCTACTGTGGATCTTAACGTGAAATCTTCCTCTATGTGAGGATCTTTTTTCACGGGGTAAATCGTGTCATCTTTATCACAACCAGCAAGGTCGCAACCTTCATGTATTCCGTTGTGTGGTCCGTATTGCATTGTAAGCACTGTACTGGACGAGCTTTGGACGCGATTTCTTACTATAGGAGATCCTCTTCTTCGCTATTCTATGCGACTAAAGTGGAGGCTCTTCCGTCGTGGTGTAGGGATCATTATGTTCATATTGTTGATCCCTCCATACTAATCATTGCTATTTTTTAGTATACTTGTTTCACAAGATCTACTGCCGCCTGTTATTATTTTGGTTATAGGTTTATGTTACCTCATACCTATGCACTCTACGATAGTTTACAATTGAGTCTTTTGTCTCTTTATCTAAGTCAGTTAGTAACTTTTTGATAAATAGACTTAGAATCTTTAGATTAAATTCCTATACGGATTTTAACTTCGGTTCTTATTTAGCTAAGTAATCATTTGAGCCTCTGGAAACAGTAGTTTTCAAATTCTGACCTTTTAGACAGTAATTCTGTTGGTTTCTCTTTTACTGTAGAGTCAGTGAGTTTCATGCACTATCGATGGATGATTTTCACTTTCATAGTTTCGGAATCAATACTTCCGTTACTATTTAGGTTGGATTGTTGCATAAGAGTTAGGCTCCTATTATCTGGAACCTATTATTTTAAGGTCCTTCCGTCTTCGTATGGGCATAGGCCTTTACTCTTTCCGGGTACAGTTTATGTATTTATAAACAGATATCTGTTTATTACAAGGGCGTAAGCTTCTTCTGTCTTTGATGTCTAGTAGAAGGACGTTACGCTCCATTTTATTGTTAATGGATTCTATTAACTAGCGTACTGCTTATGGTATATCATTGACTTAGCAGTTGTGCTTAAGATTTCGGCTCATGAAGTAAGAGTTATTCTACTTCTTGGGCTTACTTTAATAGTGTCGCTATTATAGATTTTTGAAGGCCGCTCATTGCGCTCAGCCATCCACATTCATGAATTTTATCTTAGAAATATCGAGTCAATTTCTTGAGGCCTCTTTTGTTAGGTCTATTATCTACTGCTCAGAATGTCATTCTTTTAACAGTTGCTACTATAGCTAGGTAGGCTGTCTGTTTCGGCAGTGTCTCCGTTCGGCTGCCCTCTTCGCTCTGGGCTATTTGACCCAGGGCAAGAAAAAGGGGGGGGGGGAGGGTGTTCCCTTGGGTCACCTGTTTTACTATGAAAACAAGGGGATACCTCCTCCGGAGTTAGTAATTCTGAGCTGTTATTGGGATGGTTGTTTAGTGAGAAGTTTAAGTTTATAAAATTCATTCAAGTCTTAGTTTTTAAAGTATAGCTTTTGAATATTGCATATGTCAACGGACATGATTATGCAATTCTCAGACACTTTTAGGAGTATAAGAGTCTCTATTCTCTAGACTTACTTTATTATTGGCTTACTTTAAAAATTATTAGTATAAGGATTATATTGGATATTAATAGAGTACATGGATGTATGAAGCTCAATTTTGGAAGGTGTTGTATCTTTCTAATTTATCATAAATAAGAAAGATACATGTAAGGCCTATTACTTCTTTTCCCTACAGGGGATGACTCTATTTTATTTTATTGAGCGTATTCCATTTTGCTCTATGTCCTTGGCCCTCCAGCCTTTTTACTATTCAGCTATGTCTGGGTCATTGGTACAGTATAAAAATGTTAAAAAATTTATAGTAATTTATATATTTTTTATACTTACCAATGACCCAGACGGGGATGGCCCTCCCAGGAGTTGGGAACTCTTGCCTCCCCGCTGAGTACATAGCGCTTACCAGGCACTGGTTATTAGAATGATAAATGGCACCAATTTCGGAACGTCCTTGACACTGCACATGCGCAGTAGGGGCGAAGTGTGGTGGGCCTTTCAGGACATGTTTTCTTTAGTTTTAGATGCAAATTTTGGGGATTGGGGGGCAAAATTTGTGTTTGGCCCTATATTTTAAGAGTTAGCACCAGCTATGTCTGGGTCATTGGTAAGTATAAAAAATATATAAATTACTATAAATTTTTTAACTTTCGAGGCATGGGCCTCTTGTTGTCATTCTTGCTAATTGTTGCACTGCTTATTCAGTGTTTCCTCTCCCCTAGCCTTCTAAAGTCCCCCCTGGCAATTCTCCCATGCTTTTGGCATATTTTTGAGAAGTTTCATTTCTAAAATTTCCTGGGAGAGTTGCTTGGTTACAGAATGTTTTCTGTTATTTTCCCCATAGTTACGTTTTCACCCATGGGTGTATAACGTTTGTGTTCTGCATCTTCCATCTGATGTTCTACAGATTCTCCCCTGGGAGTCTCTGTTTTGCATCAGATAGAGTGTAATTGATGACTGATTCCGGGCCAGTTTTTTCAGTGCCTGGAGTCATGTTTTCTAGTGTGTTTACACTGTTTGTTTTCATTGGCAACAGCCTTTTTTGAGGGGGGCTGTTTGCCTTTGTGGTAGTTTATCTCATTATAAGATACATTTATATTATCCGAAAGTGTCTCATTAATTATTTTATATAAATTTTAAATTTTTGACCACACTTTGCCATCGGATCCATCGGGGCTCAACGTTACTTTTCAGCAACTTGGGCTTCTCTGAAAAAATATTTTTTCAAAATTATTTTGTTTTGCAATTGTTTTTTCATTTATTAATGGATCATGTTATTATGTATCTTTGTGTCAGGGGTTTTTGCGAGTAACTAGGACTTATTGTTGTTCTTTCACAATGAAGGGACATTGTTCAAATTGTAATAGGAAGAAATCTTCCTCTGACTTTCATGATCATTGTATTAATTGTAGTCAGTGTTCTCGCATTAATCCCTGTCCTATATGTGAACATTGGGATGAGAAACATTGGAAACGTGTGTCACGATATGTTGTTTCTGGAGAAAGAGCGATGCCGGCTCTTTCTCCACAAGGTCACTCTACTCTCTCAGTTTCTATTTCAGAGGAACCAGAACAGGGTGATGTTTCCATGTTATCTTCTTCAAGTGTGCGTCCGTCGTCACAAATGAATTCAGAGCTAGCGGCAAAAGTGCTCATGGAGATTAGACAAATGTCGTCCGCTAGCTCGCCCGGTGTAGCGTCCATTCACCGAATGGTTCGGCAGCCGGGTTCGTCCGATGCGGTCCAAGAGGAAATTTTGGGTGATGCGAGCACTATAAACATAATAGATGCACACCCAGTGACGGCGGATAGTAAACGAGAACGGAGGAAGCCTTTTAGTCCAGTTCCTAGCTCGTCCAGGTCCAGCCGGGCCGCGAGCGAGAGAGGTCCCTCTCTCGTACAACAACATCTGGGACCAGATGTTGTGGTACAAAATGTGTCTTTAGCGGAGCATACGTCCGTCGCTCTGGACGCTCCGTTGTATAAGCAGTCCGCAGAGACTGTTAAGGCTTCCTCTTCTCGTCAGCGCACACGACCGCACCTTGGCTGCGTGACCTCCGATATTTTACCAGCTTCGCCGATGAAGGATTCTTCGGCGACCAGGTCACACCATCCGGCAGCCAGGGATTCGAGACCGATGGACTCCGGACGTTCGCATAGGAAAAGTATGCGGGAGCCATCTGATGCGGAGCTGCCCTCGGCGAAGCAGCGAAAGACTGCGCCTCCGCAGGTCTCGACGTCGGACATTCTTGTGCAGATAGCACAGCTTATCGCAGCATCCCAGCAGCCGACAGAAACGGTGTCGGATCGAGAATTATCCGATGGCGCTGGGTCGGTACGCTCCGCCGAAGCATCGGGGGCGGACGACCGGGAACATCGGGAGGTCCGACCGGATGGTGAAAGGGATACGGATGAATTGGAGCTATCCCTTTCGGAACAACATAAAGCTGCCGTGGACTTCATCCGGCACTTTCTCCCTCAAGTTGTTCCGTCGGGCCAGACTGCTGCACTTCCGAACAAGAGAATTATAGCGTCATTGGACTCTGAATTTTTTGAGCGGTTCAGGGACATCGCTCCCGAGTTTCCGTCGCAGTCCAATAATGTTGCAAGAACATTTGAATTATTGAACGACGCTATATTTAAACTTGCTTCCAGGACGGGGAAAGCAGGTTTCTTGTCCGCTAATACTCTTAACCTGCCTTTCATTAATGCAAGGAATAAATTCGATACGGCAGGACAGGGTATACCGAGAGTTCCTCTGCGTATGGACGACGAGGCGGAAGACTTAGAGCTATCATTACCGTCGTCAGCTTCTATTCCAACCGCGGTGTTGGAAACAGCTATTGCGTCTAACAGAGCCAATTTAGATGCCTTATCTTACGCAGATCACCTTACTAAGGCGTTATCACTGCGCCTTCAAGGGGAAGAGTTTCAGGATATACAATCCTCTTTAAGACTTCTTTCAAGGGCAGTAGCTTATTCCACGTGTAACTCCGCCCTTTCAGTGGCAAATCTGGAGTTGGTTAGACGTGACGCAGCCCTAGCTACATCCACACTAGTGGATTCTAAGGTGAAGAACTCTCTTAGAGTCGCTTCGGTCTCAGGAGAACTTCTCTTTGACGGCAAGCTTTCCGCTATTTATGATAAAATTAAAAAGAAAGCTAATGATTCTCTGTTGTTCAGATCGGCTCCTAAAAAGTCGGATACAGCAGACACGAATAAGACAGGCACTTCTGGGTCTAATGCGCCCAAGAGAGGTTCCTATAGAGGTTCCGGTGCGTCCTCTTGGTCTTATTCGAGAGACCGTCAGGATAGCGACTCTCGTTCGGGACGTCCTTCAGGCCGGGACAATCGGTCGGACGCCCCGAGGTCGACGAGGCGAGGTGCGGGTCGTGGAAGACGTGGTTTCTCCTACCGCAGGCCTCGCAGGTCCAGGAGGTGATGGCTTAAACCTCTATCGCGTTCCGGTTGGCGGAAGGTTGTCGAGTTTTTCACAAGAGTGGGCGTCGATTACGGACGACCCTTGGGTGAGAGGAGTGACTTCGGAAGGTCTAAAGATATCCTTCAAACGAAAGCCTCCATTAACTCGAAGTCCAAAGTGGACTCATCTTCCGTCAAATCCACAGAAAAGAGACGCTCTGTTATCAGAGGTGCAGTCTCTTTTAATGAAGAACGCGGTAGAGGTCGTAGAAAACCAGGAATCTCTGGGATTCTACAGCCATCTGTTTCTGGTTCCGAAACCAGACGGCTCGTTCCGTCCAGTCATAGATTTGAGCTGGATAAACAAGCTGATCGTCGCTCCGAAGTTTTATATGGAGACGATTCGATCGGTCAGAGCGAGTATTCGGGTGAACGATTATGCAACGAGCATAGATCTCAAAGATGCGTACTTTCACGTCATGGTACATCCGACATTCCGAAAGTATCTACGTTTCGCAGTCCTAGGAGTGGTGTATCAGTTCCGGGCCATGTGCTTCGGATTGAATCTAGCACCCTGGGCTTTCACTCGGGTAATGAACTCGGTAATGATCTACTTCCGAGCTCATTCGTCTGCGGTAACGTCGGCCTACCTGGACGACATTCTTCAGAGGTACGGCAACGAGTTAACGCTTCAGAACGATGTTCAGAATCTTCTTCTATTGCTCCGAAGTCTCGGTTTTATAGTAAACGAGGAGAAGTCGGATCTGGTGCCGTCCAAGTCATTCACTCATCTGGGAATGAGCTTCGAGACGCACAACAATCTCGTTCGTCTGCCGTTAACCAGAGCGAAATTAGTCAGTTGTTACGCTCGCTATTGTCTGCACGCAGACAAAGTCACGGCGAGAGAATTTATGAGACTGATAGGTCTGTGCGGAGCCGCCGTGGATCTCATTCCGATGGGGCGGCTACGCACACGTCCTCTTCAAATTTTCCTGACTCAGAATTGGAGTGTGAAAATTCATTCGCTCGATGTAGACGTTCTCTTGTCAGATCAAGTGAAACAAGAGATTCAGACTTGGGCAAACATTCAGTGGTTAACTCAAGGAGTTCCGCTGCAGTTGCCGGATCCGAGTTTTACCGTTATGACGGATGCCAGTCAAACAGGTTGGGGTGCATCATTAATCCCAACGGATTCGAGATGCCAGGGTCTTTGGGATCCGCAATTCCTGTGCAAGCACATAAACTCAAGGAAATGATGTCAATTTGGCTTGCGTTACGTCACTGGATGGACATTATTCACGATGCTCATGTCCAAATCCTATCCGACAATACGACAGTAGTGGCGTATATACGGAATCAGGGAGGCACTCATTCAGTTCCGTTGTTCAATCTAACGGAAAGAATCCTTCTGTTTGCGTTAGAACATCACGTTCTTCTTTCGGTCCGTCACATACCGGGTCGTCTGAATGTGCTAGCAGACTCCCTTTCACGAAAGGGTCGCTTGTTGCCGTCGGAGTGGACTCTCAACAAACAAGTATTCAATCAGATTTGCTACCAATGGGAACGGCCAATGATAGACTTATTTGCGACACATCTCAACAATCAGTTGCAGACGTATGTGTCCCCATGTCCGGATCCAAGAGCATTTGCAGTAGACGCTCTGTCGATCCCTTGGGACGGAATGATAGGATATGCGTATCCTCCAGCGCCGTTAATTCAACAAGTATTGCTAAAGATAAAACAATCTCAATGCAAGATTCTGTTGGTAGCATCTCTGTCGCCACAGAGACCGTGGATAAATCTACTCAGGTGTCTGTTGTGGGACCTACCGCGGAAGCTTCCTCCACGAGAGGATCTTCTTTCGCAGGGCAAATCGCGCCAACTCCATCACAACCCGCAAGGTCTCAACCTTCACGTTTTTCCGTTGTGCGGTCCTTCTTGCATGGCAAGCACTTTACAGGACGAGCAGTGGACGCGATTTCTAACTGTAGGAGGACCTCCTCTTCGCTAAACTATGCGGCTAAGTGGAAGGTTTTTCGTCGTTGGTGTAGGGATCATTCTGTAGATATATTTGATCCCTCTATACCAGACATTGCAAACTTTCTAGTATACTTGTTTGACGAAATCAAACTGCAGCCTGTTACTATAAAGGGTTATAGATCTATGTTATCTGATACCTATGCACATCATGATAGTTTACAAATTGGATCTAATGTCTCTTTATCGAAATTGGTTAGAAACTTTTCGATAAATAGACCTAGAACTCTTAGATTAATTCCTAAGTGGAATTTAGCTTGGGTTCTCCTTAAATTGAAGGAAAAGCCATTTGAACCTCTTGGGACAGTAGATTTCAAATTCTTATCTTATAAGACAGCTTTTCTCTTAGCTTTCTCTTCTGCCAGAAGAGTCAGTGAGCTTCATGCACTATCGGTGGATGATTCTCATTATCGTAGTGTTGGGAACACTATCACCTTCACTACTAATGTGGGTTTTTTAGCTAAGAATCAGGCTCCTAATAAATATCCGGAACCTATTGTTATTAAGGCTCTTCCGTCTTCAGACGGGCGTAGGCCTTTACTCTGTCCTGTTAGAGCACTACGTATCTATAAACAGAGATCTCAGTTTATCAGAAAGGGACGGAAACGTTTCTTTCTGTCTTTGATGCCTAATAGAAAGGACATTTCAGTCCATTCTATTGCTAGATGGATTCAGTTAACTATCCGTACTGCTTATGAAGATTTATCTTCTTCTCAGCAGTCTGTGCTTAAGATTTCTGCTCATGAAGTAAGAGCTCTTTCTACTTCCTGGGCTTATGCTAATAGTGTTGCTATTACAGATTTAATGAAGGCTGCTTATTGGTCTCAGCCATCCACATTTACGAATTTTTATCTCAGAAATATTGAGTCCATTTCTGGAGACCTGCATTGTTTAGGTCCGTTATCTGTTGCTCAGAATGTCGTCCACTAAACAGTTGCAACTATAGTTATGCAGGCTTTCTGTTCCGGCAGTGACTCCGTCCGGCTGCCCTCTTCTCTCTGGGCTATTTGACCCAGGGCAAGGGGAAGGGGGGGGGGGGGGGGGTGTTCCCTTAGGTCACCTGCTTTATAGTGAAAAGCAAGGGAATGCCTCCTCCAAGTCAGTATTTCTGAGTCGCTTCCGGGATGGTTTTAAAGTGTAATATTAATGTTTAATTTCATTCATGTCTTATTTTTAAAGTGTAGCTCGGTGTGAAGCATTTGTATATGTCAAGTGTCAAACGGGCTTTAATATACAATACTCGGACACTTTTAAATGATTATAAAGAGTCTCAATTCTCTGGACTACTTTATTTATTGGCTTGCTTTAAAAATAATTAGTATAAGGGTTATACTGGATGTTAATAGAGAACATGAATGTTATTGTGCTCAATTATTAAGGGTAGTGTATCTTTCTAATTTAATATTAAATAAGAAAGATACATGTAAAGCCTAATACTCCTTTTCTCCTTAAGGGGTTACCTCTTTACTATATAGTTGAGCTTATTGGATTTTCCTCTATGTCCTAGGCCCTCCAGCCTGTTTACTATTCAGCTAAGTCTGGGTCATTGGTACAGTATAAAAATGTTAAAAAATTTATAGTAATTTATATATTTTTTATACTTACCAATGACCCAGACGGGGATGGCCCTCCCTGGAGTTGGGAACTCTTGCCTCCCCGCTGAGTACATAGCGCTGACCAGGCACTGCCAGTAAGAATGATAATTGGCGCCAATTTCGGGACGACTGCGTCACTGCGCATGTGCAGTAGAGGCGTACTATGGAGGTCCTTTAGGACATGATTTCTTTTTGTTTTGGATGCAAATTTTGGGGATTGGGGGGCAAAATTTGTGTTTGGCCCTGGTTTTGTTGGAGTTAGCACCAGCTAAGTCTGGGTCATTGGTAAGTATAAAAAATATATAAATTACTATAAATTTTTTAACATTTTTATACTATAAACCAATGGCCCAGACTAAAGTTATCAATGGACAAACACAAATTTTGAACCCCTCAATCCCCAAAATTTGCTTGCAAAACCAAAAATTAAAAGTCCTATCTGGTTCTCCATACTTATACCCTCCACGCATGCTCAGCCGTCAGGAAGTGACCGGAATTAGTGCAAACATCATTCTTTGTTTGGCCCCAAAAGTCAGTAACAATGTTCTGACACTTGTGCCTTTAAAATCTCCTTTTTTGAGGATGCCAGACACAAATCAATGCAAGAATTGGTGGATCCAAGGCTGTTATTGGATGATGGAAGTGTACAACAGTGTTTTTTTACATTCAGGGCTGTAACTTTATAATAATTATAAAATTATTTCATGTTTCCCAATTTTGGGACATATGCCTGACATCATCATTTTTGCTAATGATTAATCCACTGTTTGTTTAGTATTCCTTCCCTATCCTTCCATGAACCCTTCCTGTTAAACTCCTAAGCTTTTTGGGTATTTTTTATTGAAATTTTTTATTAAATTTCTTGGGTTTAACATGTATTACAGAATATTTATTTTGTTTATCCCCATGGTTATATCCTCACCTTCGGGGTGTTAGGTCATTTAGTCTTGCATCTTCTATCCGATGTTTTGTTTTTTCTTCATATGAAGATCTAGCTTTGCATCTGGTAGCATTTAAATTGGTAATTGACTTTGGGTCTTTTTGTGTGCCTGATATCTTGTTTCCGTTTTTTATGGATGTTGTTTACATAGACAATGTCCTCATTTATATGTAGTTTTTAGCTTAACTTGACAAAGTCAAGATAAGCTATTACCATCACGCATGCGGAAGTCTGTTAGTCTCTGAGTCTGTAAGTCTATTCACATTTTCCTTTAGCACAGGCTACACCCCATAGTTCTTATCTGATCGTCACGAAATTTCATATGCAGGTTTGGGGTCATGTCTAGATGAGAATGTCCCCTTTTGGTCGCGATCACTCAACTGTGATGGCTGCCCGAGCCCAAAACCCAAAAACCTTTAGCACAGTCTACAGGTTGAATTTATGAAGGGATTTCATTGTAACTTGGGAGGATGCCTCTGTATAATATCTAGATGAGAACGTCCCCTTTTGGTCATGATCTGTCAACCATGACGACTGCCCAAGCCTGAAACCCAAAAACTTTTTAGCACAGTCTGCAGGTCATATTTAATATGGAGAGATTTCATTGTAACTTGGTAGGATGACTCCATATGATGTCTAGATGAGAACTTCCCCATTTGGTCGCGATCTGTCAGCCATGGCGACTGCCCGAGCCCAAAACCTCAAAAACATCTACAGGTCATATTTATAGAGGGATTTCATTGTAACTTGGTAGGTTGACTCCAGTGGCATAACTGAATTTATTATCTCTTGGGACTGCGGTCTCATTGAGAATTCAGGGCTGTTTATATAGCGGCTCTTCATTCCCTACCTTGTGCGACGATAATTGTAAGTCTCCGTTAAGTGAGCCTTCAGGGTCGCAACTTACACCGATATATCTGTCTTCCCGAAGATGAAGACATAAAATGTATGTGGTAAATATTATATCACCGGTTTTTGACCTACCTATGTATGCTGACTCCGGTATATGTTACAAGCGTGTGCTATTAATTACCGGGATAGCCACGATAGCCCTACCCTCTGAAGTGGCATTAAGCACCAATTTATTAATAATAATTAATATCTGGGTGCCTGTTCGGCGAATATATTTATACCCCCCGCAAACAAAGTTTGGGTATATAGGAATCACCCTGTCCATCCGTCCGTCTGTCCGGGCAGACATATGGGGATTTAGGTGGCTATTTGTTGGTAGAAATGGGGGTTAGGTGACTACCGCAATTTATGTGACTAGTCACATAGTTAAATGTCATTATTCTAGGGTGGGGTTTAGAGTTCGGGTGAGGTGGGGTTAGGGTCAGTAAGGCGTAGGGTTAGGGTTTGCTACCACCCCAAAAAATTTTTCACCCAAAAAGTTGTTTTAATACAATGGACATGCATTTTAGTTAAAATAGACTAAGAATATATTGAATTTTCATTAGTCTAGGGTGGCATTTAGAATTGGGGGTGGGGGGAGTAGGGTTAGGGTCAGTAAAGGGTTTGCTACCACCCCAAAAATATTCCCCAAAATCACTTGTTTTAATATAATGGATATGCATTTTATTGTAGTCCCATAAAAATAGCCACATAACTACCAATTTGTTAGGACGTTTGTCTGTCTGTCCGTCTGTCCATCCTTATAAGCAAAACTCCTCCTAAACCGTTTGAAGAATTTTCATGAAACTTTACACAATGGAAGAACTCCATATGAAGATGTGCATGAAGCAATATAATTCCGTTCTGACAGGTGTGGGGGGTATCACTTTGTGAGCTTGCTCACAGAACCTCTAGTTTGTTATTTGGTACCGCTTTTGCTGATTCCAGTGCGCTCCCCTCTTTGTTTTTGAAGAAGATTACTTCAAACAGGGGTGGGTGGGGGGGGGGGGGGGGATTTTTTAAAATCTCCTCTAGGTTGATAAGCGTGTAACTATGAGTGAAGCTGTTTTGTCTGCAGATTATATCTGATCTTATGTTTGTGGAGGTTAACTTCTCACTCTCGAATACGCCATCTTAATTTTCAGCTTAACTTGACAAAGTCGAGATAAGCTATTGCCATCACACGTGCGGAAGTCTGTTAGTCTCTGAGTCTGTGAGTCTGTTTACATTTTCCTTTAGCACAGGCTAAACCCCGCAGTTCTTATCTGATCATCACAAAATTTCATATGCAAGTTTGGGGTCATGTCTAGATGAGAACATCCCCTTTTGGTTGTGATTGGTCAACCGGTATGGCTGCCCGAGCCCAAAACCTGAAAACCATTAGCACAGTCTACAGGTCGTATTTATGAAGGGATTTCATTGTAACTTGGTAGGATGCCTCTGTATAATGCCTAGATGGGAACGTCCCCTTTTGGTCATGATCTGTCAACCGTGATGGCTGCCCAAGCCCAAAACCCAAAACTTTTTAGCACAGTCTGCAGGTCATATTTAATATGGAGAGATTTCATTGTTACTTGTTACGATGACTCCGGATGATGTCTTGATGAGAACTTCCCCATTTGGTCGCGATCTGTCAACCGTGATGACTGCCCGAGCCCAAAACCTTTAGCATAGTCTATAGGTCATATTTATGGAGGGATTTCATTGTAACTTGGTGGGTTGGCTTCATATAATGTCTAAATGAGAACGTCCCCTTTTGGGTGTGATTGGGCAACTGTGATGGCTACAGGAGCCCGAAGCCCGAAAATCTTTAGCACAGTCTGCAGGTCATATTTTTGAAGGGATTTTATTGTAACTTGGTAGGATGACTCCAAATAATGTCTAGATGAGAACGTCCCCTTTTGGTTGCAATCATTCAGCCTTGATGGCTGCCCGAGCCCAAAAACCTTTAGCATAGTCCATAGGTCGTATTTATGTCAGGATTTCATTGTAACTTGTTAGGTTGACTCCATATAATGCCTAAATGATGATATCCTCTTTTGGTTGTGATTGGTAAACTGTGAAGGCTACAGGTGCCCGAAGCCCAAAAACCTTGAGCACAGTCTATAGGTCATATTTTTGAAGGGATTTCATTGTAACTTTGTAGGATCACTCCAGATGATGCCCAGATGAGAATTCCCCTATTGGTTGCAATCATTCAACCATGATGGCTGCCCGAGCCCAAAGCCCAAAAAGCTTTAGCACAGTTTACAGGTTATATTTATGAAGGGATTTCATTGTAACTTGGTAGGTTGACTTCATATAATGTCTAGATGAGAAGGTCCCCTTTTGGACACGATTGGGCAACTTTGATGGCGACAGGGGCCGAAGCCCGAAAACCTTTAGCACAGTCTACAGGTCATATTTGTGAAGGGATGACTCCAAATAGTGTCTAGGTGAGAACGTCCCCTTTGGTCGCTATCATTCAGCCTTTATGGCTGCCCGAGCCCAAAAACCTTTAGCATAGTTTATAGGTCGCATTTATGGAAGAATTTCATTGTAACTTGTTAGGTTGACTCCATATAATGCCTTGATGATGACATCCCCTTTTGATCATGATTGGTGAACTGTGATGGCTTCAGGGGCCCGAAGCCCAAAACCCTTGAGCACAGTCTACAAGTCATATTTATGAAGGGATTTGATTGTAACTTCGTAGGATCACTCCAAATGATGCCCAGATGAGAATGTCCCCTTTTGATTGCGATCATTCAACCATGATGGCTGCCCGAGCCCAAAGCCCAAAAAACTTTAGCACAGTCTACAGGTCATATTTATGAAGGGATTTCATTGTAACTTGGTAGGTTGACTTCATATAATGTCTAGATGAGAACATCCCCTTTTGGACGCATTGGGAAACTGACGGCTACAGGGGCCCGAAACCCAAAAACCTTTAGAACAGTCTACAGGCCATATGAAGGGAATTCAATGTAACTTGATAGGATGACTCATTTTAGAATAATATCACTGTAACTTGGTAACTTTTGTTGATAAATGTTAAGTGTGAGGGCCACATACATTAATTGTGAGGTCATATTAACCCACCCCTCAGCTCTTAAGTACAGTGCACACCTCATATTATTTTTATCAAAAACATAGCATACAGGGAACAGAAATGAACATATTCCCAATTATCACAATTCTTGTCTTAATTCATCATCCTTTCATAAACATTGAACATTATCCTTATCATCAAACTCAAAACACAAGTTAAGCTACAGTGTCATTAACACTTTCATTTGGGCTTAGTCTGGACTAGCCTTAAAATTGGGAACTCGTTACATCCAGTTAGCATAGTCATTCATGCTAAGGATACAGAATTACTTGAATTTGGCTCCTTATTTATGATATGTCTTCTCTATTACTGTATTGAGAGACATACATGTAATTCCTTTTAAATTTACTTTTCTTTCACCTTGGATTGCAGGCTTGGGAACTATGTTGGGCTGCTAATTCTGAAGTCCTAGGCCCTCTGCCTTTTTATGATCCAGCAAGTCTGGGGCATTGGTTTATAGTATAAAAATATGATAAATTTATGGCCTTCCCATGAGTGGGCACTCATACCTCCCTGCTGAGTTATGTAGTATGCTCTTCTACAAAGAATGGTGTTGGTGCCAATTCCGGTCACTTCCTGACGGCTGCGCATGCACGGAGGGTAAAAGTATAGAGGACCAGATAGGACTTTTAATTTTCGGTTTTGCAAGCAAATTTTGGGGATTGGGGGGTTCAAAATTTGTGTTTAGCCCTTGCTAACTTTGAGTCTGGGCCATTGGTAAGTATAAAAAATATACAAATTACTTTGATAGAGTACTTACCTTCAACTGCTGATGACTGCCTGTGCTGAGTTGGTATGTTGTAGAGTCTGACAGTTGCTTGCCACTGATCAGAGGTTCTCCCCGGGGTACACCAGCTTCCTCCTCCCTTAAAACTATCCAGCATGATATGACCCTGGCTGTTGCTAGTGTCATTAAATGCCTCATAAACAAACACTGTACGCAGTGGTATTAAAATATAGTACGAAGATATTTTTTAAGTATTTTCTCTCTCACATAAACCGAGAATGCTATGAGAAGTAAACTCTGATGCAGTTGAGAAGATACCATACAAACTTATTGCCTTATCATTTAAGTTTGGACCAGGACTGCACTGGGTCATTTGGAAGAGATTTTAGATCTCCACTGGCTTCTGATTCTGCAGAGAATTCAGTTCAAATTATTTTTTCTTACCTTTAACTCTATGCATGCTGCTGGCGGATATTCTTGCCCAGCACATGGTTTCTCTTGTCTCTGAAATAAGTATAATTTGTGCATAATTAATCATATTGTCTCCATGTGAATGGAATGGATTTTTCACCAATGATTTCTTGTGTTACATTTTGATTAATTTTTCGTCAAATCGAGTCATGGCTGCTATAAAGCAGCCGAGACTATATTTGATGAAAAATATATAGAAAATACTTAGCGGGTTAAGAGTTAAATACATAAAAGGATCTTCACCACTCTACTTGTCTAATTTGCTTTTCAGTCACAAGTGACCAATGATCCAGTTCAACAATGATCTAAATTCTGCTTGTGTTTGAATATTGTGTATTGCCAGGCCAAAGCTGTGAAATTGTCTTAAAACCCGTCTAAAAGAAATCATTCAAGTCGGGTATTAAAATGTGCATTTTCCAGAAAGCAATTTGCAATTTTGTACAGCCATATACCACCATATGTGGATTTAATGCTATAAAAATATTAGTATGAGAATGAAACTCTGAAATCGAACGCCATTTGCATACTCTTTGACAACATCAAATCCAGACCAGTTACAAGCACCCCCCCCCCCCCCCCCCCCCCCCCCATCGCAAGAACAGATGGCTTCAGGGTGCCGCCCGCGGGTTGACCCTACATTGACAACTCATAAGAATCACACAGCAAAATCACACTACACTTCTGCACACTCCAGTAACAACTTCAGATCAAGTGCTGGAAAAATCCTTGAAAAGGTCCTGGAAAGTCCTGGAATGTTTGTTGTCTCCAAGAGGTGTGTATGAACCTGGGAAAATCCATCCTACCAGTGGTTTGTAACGCATTTGTCCCTTCGTGTATACATTTACGTGGATGTCCACGGGACAGCAAAAATTGTGGAAAGGTTTGCAGATCTCAAAGGTTCAAATATTTATTTATCTTCTTTTTCTTCTTGAGTTGAAATTTGTTGAAATAAATTCTTTTGAAAAATAAGTGATCACAAAACAATATTATTTTTCAGGTGAATTGTCATCCTGGTCCCTTGTATTACATGGACTTAATATTGATCCAGAGAAGTTACATGGTGGTATTCCACACCCATCAGTTACCACCACACTTCCAGTAAGTAATTGCTAATATATATGATCAAATATTTTCAATTAGAATCTTAAATGGTAGAGAGCTAGAAGCCCATATTTGAGCTTTATTCTCAAGCGCAGGCTCTACGGGTTAAAGCCTCCATATTCTGTGGAGGTGCTTCATATTTTCTGTGAAGTGCAGTTATTTTGTCTACAAGCAATCACAGCAAAACCATATCATATGGCCCCCTCATTGGAATGATCTAATCTAGCTCATTCCAGTGAGGGGTCACATGGTATGGTTTCGTTGAATTTTTTTTTAAATTTGCAAAAAAAAATAATTGACCCTTTACCTAACATGAAAGCAAATGAAACTTAAAAACAAAATTCTTGAATAAGGCCACACAAAGTAGATCTTCTGTTTCTCAGGCCATTATTTGTGAAATTGCATGCGAGCGAGCGTTTTTTTATTTGATTTTTTATTTTATTTTTTATTTCAGTAATTACTTCTTTGCCATCAAAAGTTCATGTTCTTGGTTCAAGTTTTAGGCCTCATAATCTACAGAATAGCATGGGTGGTGATGTATTTCATCCCTTGAGTGCAAGAAGGCTTTGCAATGCTAAAGCATTGCAAAGCATTGCAAAGCCTTGTTGCACTCAAGGGACAAATTCATCAACTTTTTTAAAATGGGTAAAATATCAGACATAAACCATTTTAATTTTTATTTTTTTTAAATTTAAATTGGTTATAAAAAGAGAGCATGCAGCAGCCAAAAGGACCATGCGGGAGGGCCTGAGAAACAGATATTTTTTTTTTAGGCCTATTTTTTTTTCATTTTTTGAATCAAAAGCAGTTTATGACCCTGCATTGGAATGAGCTCAATGAGCTTGTTCCAATGAGGGGGGCCATAAGGTATGTTTTTAGACAAAAAATGAAAAAAATAATGAAAATTGAATGGTGATTTTTGCAAGAAACGCTGACCGGTTTTGGCAGTTACATTGGGTAAAGGGTTAAAATATGAAATTTTGATATTGTGTGCATTGGGTAAAGGGCTAATAAAAGTCTAATGTAACAATAAGCTTGAACTTTACGTCTCTTACTTTTTAGAACTGTCATGAAGAATGTATTCATGGATGTGGTGGCACTTCTGCAAAGGACTGTCATGAGTGTAAACACTATAAAATAATATCATCAGGGTATGTATTGCTATAGTTTTTTAAACATTCAACCCTGAGTAACTATGCCTTTTTTAGTTTTTGAACCCTTCTATCCAGTATTCATGAATTATTGTATGGTTGGATATCTTTGTGCGGACGACACTGAAGATTGGCAAGGAGGATCTGAAACAGTTTATTCCAGCAACCCTTTTGGGCCGATGGATTAAATTGCTACATGACATCCTTACTTATGCAAACTGGGTTTACTCATTTGTTAAGGATAGCACAGCATGTGACAATTCCATTCAAGTACTTGGTTTTGAAGGGATTAAAGCCAAGGAATTTTTTACATGATTATTGTTATACCATGATAATCAAAGTCCAATGGCATATAGTTATTTTAGTCAAGTTTTGGCTGCCTTGATAGGTTGTCAAGAGTTGATGACAAACCAGTGGCAGGCAACCTTCCTGTAACATGCAAGTTTATCAGTAGCCTGCATGTTGGAGCACTCGTTGTTGAGAAGAAAAATTTATCCGAGTCTGCTCTTTGAGTGTTCATACTATGGTAAACATGATCAGCTTAGTAGGGTCCTGCAAATATTCAAGATTCGATTCGATATCAATATCATACGTCTGCTTCAAATCGATCCCAAATCAGTCTCAAGATTTGATTTTCTCAAATCTCTTGTGCTTAGGCCATAAAAAAATAACCTCTGTTTCTCAGGCCCGTGCGCATGCAACCTTTTTATGACACCAAAAAATCTTTAAAAAAAAATTGAGATATTGTGCTCATTTCGGTAAATCGATATCGATGTGTTCGCAAATTTTAAATTAACTCACTTCAAGCTTTTTCTACATCATACTTTAATAAAGTGGGTGGGTTTTAGCAATATTCACGACAGAAAGTGTTTTACTCTGTAAAAGGTAAGTCATAATGACAGCAAGAAGGAAGGTGTCTTTCAGTCTGACAACAAACAGTCACAAAGGGGAATGGTCGATTCGCACCACGTTTGATTCGCACCAACCCTCAGAAAGTCTGCAAAGTCAGGTGCTATGTTGAATGGAACACAGTCTCCTGACATTTATTTTTAGTAACATTTGTATTTTAAATGGCCGTCATTGGGAATTTGTGTACTGTTATTTGAAACCGTTACGAGTTTCCCAGTTAATTTAAATAAATGCATTTGAGATGCAGGATAATTGGATAACTAATAGTAACCGTTACTTGATATAAAAGTAACAGTCATAGTTGAAAATAAATCGCATATAGGCAGGTATGTGTGGTCGAATTGGTTAATAAAAACATGCAAACATTTGTTTTGTATTTCACTGTCAGATTTCCGAAAAATATGATTTATGGATGAACTGCCCGTTCAAATGGGTTGAGATAATTTTGAATATAATGGGGAAAAATTGCGATTCACGATTTTATTAGGCAGGTTGTGAAATGATTTTTTTTTTTTTTGTAAAATAAATCTGTGAAAGTTGGCACTTCGACATTTGATTTGTCCCAGAGACGTTTCATCCCGAGACGTTTCACCCACGAGGCGTTTCGTCCTGTGTCATAATTTTCACGTTTCACTGAAAAAACAAACATTCAAACCCCACTTCATTTATGACCCAACACCCCTACGGTGAATAACCAATATATTTGCGAAATTTTGCATGGTCCACCAGGCTTTTGGGTGGGGGTCAAATTACCACAAACAACCTCTCGAGGAGAAAATAAAAAGAAAAAAAAAAGACCGCCCGCCAGCATGCTTTTTGGGAAAAAATGGCCTGAGAAACAGACAATCAACTTTGTATGGCCTTAATGCAATTTTGTTACATTTCCAACAAAAATTGGATAAAATTGACATTAGACTATTCATTCGTGTAGGCTCAATTCATATTTAATTGAGTAATTAACAATGGTTAATTGTTTGGTAAGTAGTATAGACTATAGGACGTCCATGGGTTGTGCAGGAGGTGCAGTTAATTTCTCAGACCTACTTATCAATGAATAATGATCTTCAGTTAGGAAAGAGTTCAGAATATCCTGTTTGATAAAAGCGTGTCGCCGGGTGTGACTGACTAATAGGGTGTCGGGGTCTTTTTGTTCCTTTATCAGTTCGTTCCCCGGGTTGTTTCATTCCTTTAATATTTTGTACTGAGTCTTTTCGCACCAAGTAATATTGTACCCATACAAACAGACTGGAGTAAGAGTGATGTGGTGGCCAAGTGAATTCGTGTGCTGGTCTCTCAAGCAGGAGGTCACAGGTTTGATTGTGATATTGATGGTTCTACAATGTACAACCCTAGTGTACTATAAATATAAATACGGATAGAATGCTGAATAAAATAAAGAACAGAAGCAGCAGTGGTCAATTTAATATACATACCCAAACGTATCCCCCTCCCACCGCCTACCTCCCCCACTGTCTCATCTCAGGATATATCACTTTTCCATTCATTGAATTGAAGGTACAATATTGATTGATGCTAAGGAGGTGAAATTTTGTGAGTCTGTGTTGCTCACGTTGTGCAGCAGTCATTGTTGAAACAGATTGTGGTGTATAGTAACAGGCTAAGCCTTCAAAAACTAATAGGCCTACCTGTTTCAGCGACGGTGCTATAGAGAATATTTTATTTATTGGCGTTTAACTTGTTTTGTCCATTTTAGAAGACTCTCATGATGTCTAGTCAGTCTTATAAAGGTTATCACAGTGTTTCTAATTTCCTTTTGGTGCAAAACAAAATAACTTGTCTATTACGATCTCATTCGAGATTCGATATGATATCAATATCAGAGACAAGATTCGCTTCGAAAAAAAATTGTGATTCACAGATCCCAACAGCTTGGAGTAATTTGGCTCATTGCTGGTGTTACTTTCCTTGATTATCCTCTTTAACTGGTAGAATGCTGGAAGCCCATATTTGGGCTTTAATCTGAAGTGCAGGTAACCCATCTTAAAGACTTCATATTCCGTGGATGTACTTCATATTATCCTTGAAGTGAAATTATTTAGTCTTAAAGGACTTGCCTTGTTGCAATTTATGGGAGAGTGCCTACAGGCACTCTCCCATAAATTGTAACAATGCAAGGATATCTGAACAAATGGGGGCGTTGTGGCTCAGTAGGTAGAGGTGCTGGCTGCAAGCCGAGAGGTCCTAGGTTCGAATCCCACCTGCGGCAACCACGTTGTGTCCTTGGGCAAGACACTTCACCCCCATTGCCCATCTGGGGGCACAGTGACGTCGTGGACTAAGACGTACTGCACGTCGATGGTCCACTTGTCTTCAACCGGTGCTAACCCTGCTGGTGTGGAGTTAGTATGTTGGGGGAGCTGACAGTTGCTCGGTGGTTCTCTCCGGGTACTCCGGCTTCCTCCACCCGTAAAACTGTCATGGTCATGATTAGCCACAGTGCAGAAATATATGACCTTAAACCCCAATAAATAAATAAATAAATAAATAATCTGAACAAATTTTGATCACTAAGAATAATTTAGCACTCTACCAGTTGAGCACCCAAGACACCACAAGAAACCACTACCAAGAAACAAGACTTGCAAAGGTCACCACTTCGATCTTGACCAGTGGTAACTGGGTTGTGTCTTCAGACAAGGCACTTAATCCAGATTTTCCACTTAGAAATGTGTACTAAGACGTACTGCACATTGATGGTGCACTTGCCTTCAGCTGCTTCTAACTGGACTTGTGCATAGTTTCTAAGTTGGAGATGCTGAAAGTTGCCCAGTTGTTCTCCCTGGGTACTCCGGCTTCCCCCACTTGTAAAACTGTCTGCTGTGATGTGACCCTGGCTGTTGAAAGAGTTGTTGAACACCAATAAGCAAACAGTTACATGTATGTTATTATGGCAGCATGGTGGCTCAGTGGTTAGATTTCAAACTGAAAGGTCTGCAGTTTGAACCCTGCCAAGGGTAACTGCTTTGTATCCTTAGGCAAGACACATAATCCTGATTGACCATGTTTTGGGAGGAGCCGGGCACTGGGTACTAAAGCGTGATGCACATCAATTGTGCACTTGTCTTCAACCAATGCTAACTGCTTGTGTGGAGTTAGTACATTGGGGAATGTGACAGTTACTTGCTACTGCTTAGTGGTTCTCTCTGGCTACTCCGGATTCCTCCACCCATAAACTGTCTGCCTCGGTGTGACCCTGGCTGTCAAAAGTGTTGTTAAACCCCAATAAATAAATGACTAAATGTAGTATGTTATATTTCAGAGAGTGTGTGAGGATTTGTTTGAAAGTGTTGTTGAACTGCAATTTGCAAACAAACAGCTACATGTATTTTATAATATTTCAGAGAGTGTGTGAGGATTTGTCCAAATTCTTACTATCCAGTATCTGGTTTGTGTCATCCATGTAATAGTGTATGTAAGACTTGTAGAGGTCCAGATGCTGATGATTGTATGAAGTGTATAGATGGATTCTATTTAGTTGATAATAAAGGATCTTGTGTCACAGAATGTGAAGCTACATACTATTTAGGTTAGTTATTTTTTATATCAGTACAGTAGATCCCACTGAATTGCATTAATATAATATCTCTGTTGATTGCATATAATTTTCAGCTACCAAACCATTTATCATATCTTCAAAACAAATTTTCCCTGTAAAGTGAATAAGGGTTAGGCCTAAAAAAGTCAGAAATCTGTTTTGTAGGCTCTCCCACATTGTTCTTTTGGCTGCTGCATCTCTCTTTTTATAACCAATGCAAACTGAAAAAAATAAAAATTAAATCTTTTATGTCTAATATTTTACCCAAGTAATAAAATTGATAAATTTGTCCCTTGAGTGCAACAAGGTTTTGCATGCTTTAGCAAAGTCTTCTTGCACTCCAGAGATGAAATTCTGCACCACCCATGCTATTCTGTAGATTATGAGGCCTAAAATATATAACAAACCAAGAACATAGAATTTTGATGGCAAAGAAATAATAACAAAAAAAACCCCAAAATACCCACCCACATGCAATTTTATAAAAAATAGCTTGCGAAATGGAAGATGAACTTTGTGGGGCCTTATAGCTGAACCCTCTGCACTCTGATGTCAAAATGGCAAAGTTATCAGCAGCAAATATTTCCCATAATGCAGTTTGATATTTAACCAACTATACATTGTTTGACAGAGCTCTGTTAAACAAAGTATAATTGGTTAAATTCATAATTAAACGAGAAAAACAGAGTGATTGGAGAAAATTCTGTTGCACTACCAGAATGGCAGAGGTTAAACTCTTATTTTAGTGTGTCAGTAATTAATACTGGAGACACTGATCTCTATTAATTGGATTGCTAGAATGCTAATTGGTCACATATAGAAAAATGTCTCCACCTCTACTATCTTAGGAGGGCTGAATTTGCTATGAATAATACTCAACAGAAAGTTCTCAAAGATTTTCAGTTTTCCGATGCTTTGCAATCTTCGTTCGCTTTTTAAACAATGTACTTTGGTGTCTGCGAAAAATAAATATGTTGATGATTTTCACATTTTTAAGTATGTTGATGATTTTCACATTTTTTATGGCAATTCAAATTGGATATTTACAACATATTTTAGTTACTAATGACAAAAACAAGTTTCGCGATTGAAATTTGGAAAAGTGTTATTAGTTTTCAGGCAAGGTAAGATGTTATGACATTTGATGAGGTGAAAGTTGTTATGCTACAGTGTAACAGATTTCACATCATCATATGTTATGGATTGGGAGGAGTTATTGCCTTGATTTACTTGCCACCATCTCAGGGGAGGCAGTTTGAGTGGCGACATATTTTTATACAACAGCCTATGGCCCAGACTAGCTTGTGCCAACTCAAAAATTAATCCAGGGCCAAACACAAATTTTGCCCCCAATCCCCAAAATTTGCATGCAAAACTGAAAAAATTATGTCCTATCTGGTCCTCCATACTTTTCTGATCTGCGCATGCGCAGTATCCAAGAAGACACCGAAATTGGCGCCAACCATCATTCTTTGTTTGGCCCTAAAGTCAGCAACAATAAACTGACATCTGTACTTTTAAATCTCATTTTTAAGGATGCCAGACACAAATCAGTGGTAAAATTGGTGGATCCAAGGACATAATTGGATGACGGAAGTGAACAACGGTGGTTAGGAACGTTCAGGGCTGTAACTTTATAATTTTTATCAAAATTATTTCATGTTTCCCAGTTTCGGGACATGGGCCTGACGTCATCATTCTTGCTAATGATTTTTCCAGTTTGTTAAGTGTTCCTTCCCTATCCTTCCTGGAAGCCCTCCAGTTAAACTCCCAAGCTTTTTGCCTTATTTTTAGTGAAATTGATTATTAAATTTCTTGGGAGTTTGACGTGCATTACAGAATATTTATTCTGTATATCCCCTTGGTTACGTCCTCACCCTTGGGGTGTCTAAACATTTGGGTCTTGCATCTTCTGTCTGATGCATCGTTTTTTCTTCATCTGAAGATCTTGCTTTACATCGGGTAGCTTTAAAATCTGTTACTGACTCTAGGCCTTTTTTATTCAGTGCCTGGGGTCTTGTTTCCGTTTTTTTCATTGACGTTGTTTACATTGGAAACGTCCTATAATATATGTTGTTTCAACTTTTTATTACTGTAGGATTGTTGTAAGATACCTGTTATAATATTCCGGTAGTGTAGCAATTATTTTTGGAATTTTGTCCACACTTAGGCTCTATCGGGATACCCTTGGGCTCGTCATGTTCCCTTTGGGAATTTGGGCTTTTGTCAAAATTTTTTCGAAAGATTTTTTTAAATTAATTTTTCGATTTGTATTTTGAATGTTGATTATTATGTATCTTTATCATATATTTATTGTGGAGTTGGTGGGACTGCTATCAACTTTGTTTGATTAATTATGAACGCTTATTGCTCAAAATGCAAGGCGAGGAAATCTTCCTCAGATTTACATGTACTCCCACTAATTCTTGTCCTACATGTGTTGATTGGGATGACAAACGTTGGACACGAGTGTCACAGTATGTTGTTAGCAGTGAGAGGCCAATGCCGGTCCTCTCGTCGCAAAGTCAATCAAGTTTCTTAGTTTCTTTTTCAGAGGAACAAGAACATGGTGATGGTTATGTGACATCTACGAAAAGTGTGCTTTCGTTGTCGCGCTCTAAAAAACAAACAGAGCTAGATGCCAAGGAGGTGCTCATGAATATTAGGCAGAGGATAAAGCCACTAGCCGGTGGTTTTAATCCCTTGTCTGCAGCTAGCTCGACCGGTGAAGCGGTTACCATGACGCTGGGTACGTCCATTGTGGTCGAAGAAGTGGATTGGGTAGAGCGAGCACCTTAAAATCTAAACATGCTCACCCAGCCCAGCGACGACGGAACAAGGGAAGAAGCCAGCAAGTGTTGTGGAAAGCTCGGCGAGGTCTGAAAGGACTGCGAGCGAAGAGGGGCCAAATGTTGTGGTAAAAAACTTGCGCGGGTCGGAACATATGTCATATCTGCCCTTTGGGACGTTCCATATAGATCGCAGCCAGCCTCAGCTACAGTTACAGCTTCTTCCACTTCAACTACTAAGCACACACGACCGCATTCTAGCTACCCGACTTTGGATATCCAGCCTGCTACGCGAAGAAGAGACCACTCTTCGCCGGTGAAGTCAGACCATCCGGTAGTTAGGGAGACGAGGCCTCGATCATCGGGACATACAGAGAAAAGAACTATCTCCAACACTCCATCCCAGGAGCAGCAAGCGGCGAAGAAACAGAAGACCGCTGCTCCTCAGGCCTCAGTGACGGACTTGCAGTCGCAGATTGCGCAGCTGATCACAGCATCCCAGCAAGTGCAAGAGCAGCCTCCTTCAGACTCCGAACCTGAGCTGTCGGATGATGCTGGGTCAGTCCAATCTGTTCACGCAGATACAAGGGACCGAGATTCATAACTGATTCTCTCAGATGGTGAAAGGGATATGGAAGAAGATTACCCTTCCCTTTCAGAACAACACATGGTTGCGATGGATTTCATCCATCAATACTACCCTGAATTTGTTCCGTCGAATCAGAATGCTGCGACGACAAGGAAGAAACTGCTGGCATCGTTGGACGCAGACTTTATCTAGACAAAGGAGGAGGTCCTTTCTTTTCCGGTTCAGTCTAGGCAGGTGTTGCAGGCCTTCGTCCATATAGACGATGCCGTATTTAATCTCTCGAGTATGAGGGAGAAAGGCGGTTTCTTAACTTCATCTTCCATAAACATACCATTTCTTGGACCATGTTCATTTAAAATGGTCGGGGAAGATGTTCAGAGAGTTCCTCTGCATTTGGATGAGCAGGCCGAGGATCTAGAGGTATCCTTACCTGGATCATTCACAATTCGCTGAGACACAATTGAGACAGCAATTTCTTCAAATAGAGCGAATTTGGACGCTATGTCTTATGCAGATCACTTTACAAGAGCTGTGGCGCAACGTCTCAACGGAAAGGAATTTGAGGATGTTCGTACCTCTCTTAGAGTTCTTTCCAGGGCAATTATGTATACCACATTTAACTCCACCCTAACAGTGGCTAATTTGGAGTTAATCAGATGTGATGGTGAACATGCATCGTCATCGCTGATAGATGACAAGGTGAAAAACTCTCTCCGAGTCGCTCCGGTCTCCGGACATACTATATTCGACGACAAGCTTTCGTTAGTCTATGATCAGGCTACTAAGAATGCGTCTAATGCTCTGCTTTTAAAGTCGGCATTTCATCGACCTGCTGCAGCAGATAAGAGTAAAGGAGTACGTTCCAGACAGAAATCGTCAGATGGGGATTCCTCACGAGGGAACAAGAAACCCCTTTTATTCTTACTCTGGAGGCCGTCAGTATAGCGACTCGGGAAAGGTGCAGAAGTCTGATCGGGACTATCGGTCAGATGCCCCTAGGCCGATGGGACAAGGTTCTTCGTGGGGAGGACGTGGTTTCTCCTCCTGTAAGCAACGCAGGTTGAACAAGTGATAGTCAGGATCTCTATTGCTTACCAGTTGGTGGAAGGTTATCAAGCTTTGTGAAAAACTGGATAACAATCACGGAAGACCAGTGGGTGAGAAGTGTAGTCTCGGATGGCCTACAGATATCATTCCGAGAAAAACCCCCACTAACAAGATGTCCATGTTGGACAAATCTTCCGTCAGATCCTTGCAAAAGAGAGTCTCTCCTAGCGGAGGTACAGGCTCTCTTATCAAAGGAAGCAATAGAGGTCATTGAGAATCAAAATTCTCAAGGTTTCTACAGTCACCTGTTCCTCGTACCGAAGCCAGACGGCTCATCCTGACCGGTTATAGACCTGAGCTGCATAAACATGCTTATTGTGGCTCCAAAATTCTATATGGAGACCATTTGGTCGGTAAGGGCGAGCGTTCGAGTGAGCGACTATGCGGCAAGCATAGATCTAAAGCATGCGTACTTTCGTGTCCTGGTACATCCGGCATTCAGAAAACACCTGCGGTTTACCATACAAGGGAAGGTGTATCAATTCAGAGCAATGTGTTTTGGCCTGAACCTGGCTCCCTGGGCATTCACTTGAATAATGAACTCAGTAATGTCACACTCCTGAGCTCATTCATCTGCGGTAACATCTGCTTAATTGGACGACATTCTACAGAGATTCGGCAACAGAATTATTCTTCAGAACGATGTTCAGAGTCTGCTTCTATTACTCCGCCGTCTCGGTTTCATCGTAAACGAGAAAAAGTCGGATCTAGCTCCGCCCAAGTCGTTCATTCACTTGGGAATGAGCTTCGAGACTCACAACAATCTGGTTCATCTGCCGTTACCCAGAGCGAAATTAGTCAGTTTTTATGCTCGCTTTTGTCTGCACTCAAACACATTAACAGTGAGTGAATTCATGCGTCTGTAGGGGCTGTGCGGAGTGGCTGCGGATCTTATTCTGATGGGCCGTCTGCACCCTCGTCCCCTCCAGATATTCTTTACTCAGAACTGGAGTGTGAAGACGCATTCGCTCCAAACCAGTATTGTTTTAACGGACCTGATAAAACAAAAGGTTCAGATTTGGGCAGATATTCAGTGGTTAACTCAGGGAGTTCCGCTGCAACTGCCGGATCCGGCTTTCACAATTATGACGGATGCGAATTAGACAGGTTGGGGCGCGACCCTAAGTCCTGCAGACTTGAAGTGTCAGGGTCTAAGGGACCCTCAGTTCCTGGAGAAACACATATACACCAAGGAGATGATGTTGATATGGCTAGCGCTACAACATTGGATTCACATAATAGCGAACGTTCATGTTCAGATTTTGTAGTAGTAGCGTACATCAGGAACCAGGGCGGCACTCATTCGATTCTGTTATGCGAACTAACGGAGAAGATTCTTCTATACATCATGAATCATCATGTTCTGCTTTCTGTCCGTCATATGCCGGGTCGACTGAACGTACTACCATCAGAGTGGACGCTCAATAAGCAAGTATTCAGGCAGATTTGCTACCAGTGGGATCGCCCCATGATAGATCTGTTTGCGACGCACTTGAACAATCAGTTACCGACATTTGTCTGTCGATCTCATGGGACGGAATGATAGGATATGTGTATCCTCCAACTCCGTTGATTCAGCAGATTCTGCAAAAGATCAAACAGTCTTGCTGCAAAATTCTACTAGTAGCACCTCTGTCGTCACAGAAACCTTGCATCAATCTTCTCAGGTGTCTGTTATGGGACATTCCCCGGGAAGCTTCCTCCACAAGAGGACCTTCTTTATCAGTGGAGGCCCTGCGCACTGCATCACAACCTGGAAGTTCTCAACCTTCACGTATTTCCATTGTGCGGCCGTTCTTGAACAGAAAACATTTTACAGGACGAGCAGTGGATGCAATTTCTAACTGCAGGAGGTCCTCCTCTTTGTTGAATTATGCAGCGAAGTGGAAGGTTTTCTTCTGTTGGTGTCAGGATCAGTCGATAGACGTTTATGATCTGTCCATACCAAATATTGCCAATTTCCTGGTCTACTTGTTTGACGATCTCAAACTGCAGCCCGTCACTATTAAGGGCTATAGGTCTATGTTATCAGACACTTACGCTCATCATGATAACTTGGCTATTGGATCTAATGCTTCATTGTTCAAGCTAGTTAGAAATTTCTCTATTTAATAGACCTAGAACCCTTAGATTAATTCCTAAATGGAATTTGGCTTGGGTTCTGCTGAAGCTTAAAGAAGCTCCTTTTGAGTCGTTGGATGTTGTAGAGTTCAAATTCTTGACCTATAAAACAGCATTTCTCTTAGCCTTTGCATCTGCTAGAACAGTAATGAACTTCATGCTTTATCGGTGGATGAATCTCATTATCCTAGTGTGGGTAATACCATTACTCTTGACTACGGAAGTGGGATTTCTGGGTAAGAATCAATCTATGGACAAGTGTCCTGAGCCTATTATCATTAAGGCTCTGCCATTCTTGGACAACCGTAGACCTTTGCTGTTTCCAGTTAGGGCTATGCACATATATAAACGTCGATCAGATTTTATTAGGAAAGGAAGAAAACGTTTCTTAATTTCATTGATTCCAAACAGAAAAGATATTTCTATTCATTCAGTAGCTAGATGGATTCAGTTAGCAATATGCATTGCCTATGAAAATCTATCGGCGGATCAATGTTTGGTTAATAAGATATCAGAGCATGAAGTTAGAGCGCTGTCCACTTCTTGGGCCTATTCTAACAGTATAGCCATTACTGATCTCATGAAGGCTGCGCACTGGACACAGCCCTCTACATTTACCAAGTTTTACCTGAGAAATTTAAGAGTCCATCTCCGGTGACCTAAGATCTTTAGGTCCTCTTTCTGCTGCTCAGAATATTGTCCTTTAATGGTTACATCTATAGTTATTTAGGCAGCCTATTCCAGCAGTGACGCTGTTCCGCTGCCCTCTTCATTCTGAGGACACGTACCTCAGAACAAGGGGAAGGGGGGGAGGACAGTTTTTTCCCTTATGTTCATCTGGCTTTATAGTGAAAAGCAAGGGAAGACCTCCTCCAGTGTCAGTAGCATCAGTACATGTCACGTGTCAAACGAGCATTAATATACAATCCTTGGACACTTTTAAATGAGTACAAAGAGTCTCATTCTCTGGACTATCTTTATATATTGGCTTTCCTTTACCGAATTAGCATAACAGGTTATGCTGGCATTAAATGGAGAATTATATATTATGTAATACTCAGTTACATTGTTGGTGTTATGTCTTTCTCTTTTCCCGTAAAGGAGAAAGACATATATAATTCCTGTCTTCTCCTTTTCTCCTGCAGGAGATATCCTTTACTGAAGTGATTGAGAGATTGGATTTTCCTTTATGTCCAAGGCCCTCCAGCCTTTTTACTATTCAGCTAGTCTGGGCCATTGGTTGTTGTATAAAAATATTATAAATTTTAAGTAATTTGTATATTTTTATACTAACCAATGGCCCAGATGGGAATGGCGCTCCCCTGAGTGGGCACTCATACCTCCCCGCTGTTTACAACATTTAACAGGCAATTAAGAAAGAATGATGGTTGGCGCCAATTTCGGTGTCTTCTTGGATACTGGGCATGCACAGATCAGAAAAGTATGGAGGACCTGATAGGACATAATTTTTTCAGTTTTGCAATCAAATTTTGGGGATTGGGGGGCAAAATTTGTGTTTGGCCCTGGATTAATTTTTGAGTTAGCACCAGCTAGTCTGGGCCATTGGTTAGTATAAAAAATATACAAATTACTTAAACTTTATAATTTGTCGCTGATGTTCCAGCAATCCAGTTGTACAGAGATCATTGCCTGAGGACTGCAAAAGTCATTTGGTTTTTCAGACCTTCTTTGCCACAGCCCTTCCAAAATGGGCATTTAACCCCATAACAGGTTGAGTGCTAGAAGCCACTATCAGGGCTTTCAAAAAATTAGGTTACTAGAGCAAAAGCCATCGGTTTCCGTGCTCATGTTTCAAATTCAGTCAAATAATATTTTGTTCATATAAATTTGTTTTATCACAAATTATTGAAGAGTTCCCACAGGCACTCTTCAATAATATGTAATAAAACAAATTTTGATGAACAAATTCTGACCACCAAAAATAATATGGGCCTCAACCAGATAATTACTAATGATGAAATATTGAACTTTCCAGCTTCTAATTTTTTCCATAATACAGTTAGGAATTTAATTAATTCAATCACATTGAGTGGAGGTTAGTGATGATTTAAAGATTCTGTACTTGTATTATTAACAAGCAGTTAATTGACTCTACTAAGGCTTTAAAAAGTTTAAAATCTGTTTTGGCTGCTGCATGCTCTCTTTTCATAACCAATGCAAACTTTAAAAAATTAAATGGTCATGTCTGATATTTTACCTGAGTTAATAAAATTGATAAATTTGTCCCTTGAGTGCAACAAGGCTTTGCAATGCTTTAACATTGCAAATCTTTCTTGCACTCAAGCGACGAAAGACATCACCTTGAGTGCAACAAGGCTTTGCAATGCTTTAGAATCGCAAAGCCTTCTTGCACACAAAGGACGAAAGACATCATCACTCTTGCTATTCTGTAGATTACGAGGCCTAAAACATAAATCAAACCAAGATCACAAACTTTTGATGACAAAGAAATAATTACAAAAATAAAAAATAAAATAAAAAATCACCCGCCCACATGCAATTTTACAAAATGTGGCCTGAGAAACAAGATTTACTTTGTGAAGCCTAATAAATAATTATTCCACCAATGAATTTCTGATTTAGCACAGTAAAATATTGTAAAAAATTACAGTGTATTTTAGAGCTACAAGCTATAATCATTGGGGTGCTGTGGTGTTGCGGTAACCGGTTCTCATCAGATCACCGAAGTTAAGCAACATCGAGCCCGGTTAGTCCTTGGGCGGGTGAACGTCTGAGCGATCGATTCAAACTCCCGTGTTGTGTCCTTGGGCAAGGCACTTAACCCCAATTGTCCACTTGGGGGCACGATGATGTCATGTACTGAGGCATACTGCACGTCAAGAGTGCGCATGTCTTAACCAATCTAACCCTGTCTGTGCTGCAGTTCAGAGTTACGATGCTGGGAAGCTGGCAGCTGCTCAACGTTGCTCGGTGGTTCTCTCCATGTACTCGGGCTTCCTCCACCTGTGAAACTGCCACTGACACGATAAATAAATAACTATAATCATTTCTCTACCAAAAAATACTAATATTGCTATATGTTTTTAAACACTTTTCTTGTTCTTGTGTATGGTAAATTCTTCTACAAATACTTCCTTATCAAATAAAATATGAAGTTTGGTTTTTCATAATCTACTTTACAGATCCAGTTACGAGTATATGTAGAAGCTGTAGTAATAAATGTATTTCCTGTACAATGACAGCCAGTAATTGTACATCGTGTTCAGCAGGAAGGTGGCTGGATGGTTATACCTGCGTAAAACATTCAAAGTGTGGAGACAGTAAGTTTTTATTAATTCATCTGAATTACACATGTACTTTGTGGTGTATGCAATGCTAGAATAAGTTCTATTTTTCCCTTCACCCTGTGTAACAACCATGTCCATCCAGTTGTATTCATAAAATTTATTTTTTGCCTCCAAAACACAGCTCCAACATTGGAATAGTGTAATGAGCTCATCTCATCCCAATGTGTGTGTGTGTGTGGGAGGGGGTGGGGGGGGGGGGGGGGGACCACATGATATGGTTTTGGGAACATTTTTGGAAAATTTAAAAAAAATAATAATTGAAGTAATTAATAATAAAGCAATGTTTCAAAGACAAAAAATGGAAATTTTCAGTCAGTAAAGTAAATTTTTTGCAAGTGTTATTTCACTAAAGGGGTTAGTGATTTTATGCCAAGAATGATCGAAATGGCTCAAAATGTTGCAGTTTATCTTTCAAGCTGAAGTTTTTGAAGCTGTTGATGTGCTGTTATGTAGAAAATTTCTAAAGGAATTCAGAGAAGGCCCCTTCCTTACAACAAATTTGCCAAACATTAATTGTTAATTGTTAAAATAAGGAGTGCGGTTACGCAGTGTTAACATCATTGGACTTTAAACCGAAAGGTCCATACTTCGATCCCTGCCAGGGGTAACTGCATTGTGTCCTGGGGCAAGGCAATTCATCCGGATAGTCCATGTGGTGGTATGGTGGTGCTGTGTACTAAGGCATACTATATGTTGATGGTGCACTTGTCTCCAACCAATGCTAACACTGCTTGTGTGGAGTTAGTATGTTAGGGAGTCTGACAGTTGCTCGGTGATTCTCTCCAAGTTCTCTGGCTTCCTCCACCCATAAAACTGTCTGACACTGAGTAACCCTGGCTGTCAAAAGTGACATTAAACCCAGTAAATAAATAAATTGTTGAAATGTGCTTTTTCAACCCTAGGGAACATTATTTGTGGTAAACAGGTTCTGCTTTCCCAATATAATTTGACCCAGTTACCAATGTTCAGAATGAGAGGCTTCGAAATTGGGCAGCATCATAATTATATATAACTGATCGGTTAACCCAAAACTGGTCAGCGCCATTCACAAAAATCACCATTCAATTTTCACTATTTTTTTTCATTTTTTGTCTCAAAAGCATAGCCTATGACCCCTCATTGGAACGAGCTCATTGAGCTCGTTCCAGTGAGTGATCATAAAATATGTTTTTGAAGCAAGAATTGAAAAAATTTAGTTATTCAAGAATTTTGTTTTCAGGTGTTGTCTGCCTTTCATGTAAGATAAAGGGCTAAACTTCAAATTATACTTGTGTTCACGATATATTCAAAGATGGTGAAAGTGACCTTAAACTTCAGTAAACAAATGAATGCCAAAATGAGTACTCTCTAACTTCTAAATTCATTTTTGTTACAAAATGTAGCTTATGGTTTTTTATTTATAACAAAATCATGGAGCATGAACCACAGAGAAGATGCCGATTGCTGATGTGAGTTCACATTGGTACTGTATACTAAAGCAAAATACACGTCAATAGTGCACTTCAGCTGCTGCTAACTCTGCTTGTGCAGAGTAAGTAAAATGGAGAGTCAGACATTGCTTTGTTCTGACATTACTTCATTCTGGTTGTTGTTACCCAGAAAATTTGATAAAACAGGCTATGCTCATTGATTCTTATTAAATAATTTAGAATTATGATGTGATTTCTGATTCATGATTTATAACTACTAAATGACATGGAGCCATTCTTGGTAATATTGTGGATGCTAGATCAACTGACATTCCTCATAGGTGGCTTTGCGTACAATGCCGAAAATTAAAAGTCCTGTCTGGCCCTCCATCTTTAACCATCTGCGCATGCGCAGTAGTCAGGAAGAGACCAGAATTGGCGCCAACATCATTCTTTGTTTGGCCCTAGAGTCAGAAACAATGATCTGACATCTGTGCTTTAAAATCTCCTTTTTTGAGGATGCCAGACACAAATCAGTGCAAAAATTGGTGGATCCAAGGCTGTTAATGTTTGATGGAAGTGAACAACAGTGGTTTCAGATGTTCAGGGCTGCAACTTTATATTAATTATAAAAATTATTTCATGTTTACCATTTTCGACATATGCCTGACGTCATCATTCTTGCTAATGATTATTTCACTGTTTGTTAAGTATTCCTTCCCTATCCTTCCATGAACCTTTCCTGTTAAACTCCTAAGCTTTTTGGCTTTTTTTTATTGAATTTTTTTTATTAAATTTCTTGGGAGTTTAACATGTATTACAGAATGTTTATTTTGTTTATCCCCATGGTCATGTCCTCACCCTAGGGGTGTTAGGTCGTTTTGGTCTTGCATCTTCTATTAACGTTGTATTATTCATTCAGTTTCATAGTTATACTTGTATCACTCAGTCATTCCGTGGATACAGTCTGTATTCAGATGAATACATGTGGGATTTCATTGCCCACATACATAATATGTGTATTTATTAGGCACACGTATTTATTGTACAGATTATATAAATTCTTACTCTGCCTATAGAGCTCATGAGAATTTGGGGGCTATTTGGATCAGTTATGGAACTGCCAATAGGCCGTCTGTGCATATGTTCTCAATTTTTGGCACCATTATTCGGAGTAGTATATTCTTTCTCCAAACAGTCATTACTTGTTACAGACCTAGGAAACAATAAATTATTTCGGTGATGGTCGGTGACGAGACTGTTAATCATAGCTTGTTCCATGTTCAAATCCTGGTTTGTTTGAGTTACGGTACACATTCTCGTATATTCGCATGGTTCAGTTGGAGTGTTATTATTGGAATTAATTGTACATCTGAACGGGGTCGCCTGTTGGTTGCCTAAGAAGCGTGTTTGCTCTTCAGATACTTTCCAGTGGGATTCAATTGGACAAGTGTATGGTTGTACACATTATATCACCGGTTTTCGACCTATCTATGTATTCCAACTCGGGTATACTTTAGAAGCGTGCGTTGTTAATTACTGGGACCGCCACAATAACCTTAGCTTCTGAAGTGGCGTTAAGCACCAATAATTAATAATAATTAGTAACTGGGTGCCTGTTGGGTAAATATATATTGATTATTTGGTACCATTTTTCACTGATTGCAGAGCGCTCCTCTCTTTGTTTTGAAGAATATTCTTTCAAAAAAAGGGGGGGGGATTTTCTTCATCTCCTCCAGCTTGTAACTATGAGTGAAGCTGTTTTGTCTGTAGTTACTGATCATCCTAGATACAGCTTGTTTATTATTTATATATGGCGTATGTTTGTGGGGGTTAGTCTCTCACTCTCGAATACGCCATCCTAATTTAAGGGGCTTAGTCCGGACTAGCTTTAAAAATTGGGGCTCGTTACACCCAATTAGCACAATCTTTCATGCTAAGATTACAGAATTACTTGGATATGGCTCCTTTTTTGTGATATGTCTTCTCTATTATTGTATAGAGAGACATACATGTAATTTCTTTTAAATTTAATTAATGCAGGCTTAGGAGCTATATTTGGTCTGCTGATTCTTAAGTCCTAGGCCCTCCGCCTTTTTACAATTCAGCTAGTCTGGTTGGGCCATTGGTTGTTAGTATAAAAATATGATAAATTTAAAGTAATTTGTATATTTTGTATACTTACCAATGGCCCAGATGGGTATGGCCCTCCCATGAGTGGGCACTCATACCTCCCTACTGAGTTATTATTAGTACACTCATCTACAAAGAATGATGTTGGCACTAACTCCGGTCTCTTCCTGACTACTGCGAATGTGCAAATGGTAAAAGTATGGAGGGCCAGATAGAACTTTAAATTTTTGGCATTGTATGCAAATTTTGGGGATTGCGGGGTTCAAAATTTGTGTTTGGCCCTTGATAATATCGAGTTTGCACCAGCTAGTCTGGGCCATTGATAAGTATAAAAAATATACAAATTACTTTAAATTTATCATTTTTATATCATCAGTAGGCTTCCACAATGTCGTTTCTCAAATTTCCCAACTTTTCAGAAGAGACAAAAAACTGAATAATTACAAATATAGGGGAACACAGAACAGAGCAGCTGTGGCATCTGGAGACAAAAAACACATTCTTTGTTTCAAAGAACATTTAGAGTGTGTTACTGATGTTTTCTATGAGAAAAATTACTTTAGGTGATGATACTTTTTAAGAGTCCACTTACTGTAATGGAAATATATGAATTGATTATGTCTGTTATTTATGGCCTGTGCTATTCAGTCTAAGATTAGTTTGTCAGGGCTTCTCACTTGTTTCACTTCCTCCTGTCATAAATAAGCTAACTGCCTCCAAAATGGAATATACGACCTTTTGGAACCCCACCGACAATGTGCCCTTATTCATGAAGGCATAACAAAGACTCTTTTGAAAGGAAGTGGAAGGAATGGTAATGGCCCAGTAATGGGGTCCCAGTTATGACTAGTGAAGGTGGACTCTTGAAAATTCTTGAATCTGGCCACTGTTGGGCCTCGAAAATTGTTGTCAAATAGTCTTGAATAAACTTGCCTGCAGGAACCACTTTTTGATGAATTGATTGTTCGCCTGCTGTTGGCGAAGTTTCCAGTCCTGTACCCAAATATATTGCTTTGTAGTAGAAGTATAAATAATCCTTACCATTAACAACATACACCCCTATAAATAGGAAATATACCCCTATAAATAGGAGATAGCAGGGAGCTCTGTATAACAGAACCTATTGAATTTTTCATCAAATTCAAATCTTGACTGCTTTGCAGTAGCCATGACTTAATATCATGAAAAAGTCAAGAAAATACTTGGTAAAGTTAACCCTTTGAACCCTAGTGGTATCTTCCCTTTCAGTTCAGTGGCAGTAACAGGAAGAGTCCATACTCTTTATTTGGGGGTAGACCAATTAATATTTTCAGCCTTGGGGCTGCATGTTGAAAATATTGATTGGTCTACACCACACCTTCACAGATGATTTCCTAACATACTTGATTTTATTTCACTAATTTTTTGCAAAATAAAATGATTCAGGAAGGCTTCAAATTTACGAAGACTTGATTTGTGAGTAGTTATAAAAGCTCAAGAAGTTTTTTTCTGAAGTAATTCTGTTGGCGGACGGGGATACTATTTGCTCTCCAGGGATTTGAAATTTTCTTTTAAAAATCAACATAAGTGATTGGTTGTTCCATACAATTTTGACTCCGCAAGCTAACAGTGTTCAAAGTAAATACTTGAATTCACTAAAACGTTTGGCTTTTTGTAGTTTATCAAGAAATATTTCCTCTTTTTTTCTTTTAACCCTTTACCCAACGCAGACGATATCAAAATTTATTATTTTAAATATCATTTTTTTAAATTTTTCAAAAAATTAAGACAAAACCATATCATGTGACCCCTCGTTGGAATGAGCTCAACAAGCTCGTTCCAACGAGGGGTCACATGATATAGTTTTGTTGAAATTTTTTGAAAAATAATTTTTTTTCAACTGCTGAATTTTCATATTACACGGGCGGATGCGGTTGATTCGTTGGGTAAAGGGTTAAAATTTTTCATAGACTTTACAGTCACGGAATGAAAGTAAAGTTTAAATGTTCTTGTGGGTTTTTTTTTCTTCAGAAACATACGAGTCTTCATCAGGGCAGTGTGAATCTTGTCACAGTACTTGTTTACAATGTCATGGTCCAGATGATTCTGACTGTCATATGTGTGAAACAAACAGGTGAGTTTAGCTATATTCGACTCCAAAACCATTGTTAATTTTTTTTATCATTCTGTCACAGTGAAAGCTTAAAAACACACTTTCTTGTTTTGGTCTGCTCAAGAATTATTGGAATTGCAGGGTTCCTACTGCTTTCATAAACTGTAGAAAATTATAAAATTTTAGAGGATCCAAGGAAGAGGCAGAGTGCTTGATTACCGCAGTAGACAAGTTCTGCTGTACTGGTTTCATGGGATTCAATAACTGACTCCTGGTGTGAGCAGGCTTATCAGCCTTATACTCACAGCAGAGCGGCTATTTCCCTCCTGGATAAAATAAAGATTCAGGAGGGCAACTGCTCTTATTTAACTGGTAGAGTGCTGAATTATTTTTGATCATCAAAGTTTATACACATATCTTTGCCAAGTTACAATTTTATGGTAGAGTGCCAACAGGCACTCTCCCATAAACTGCAACAAGGCAAATCATAACAGACTAAATAATTTCACTTCAAAGGTGATATGAACAACATCCACTCAATATGAAACCTTTAAGTTGAGATATCAAGACTTCAAAGTAAAGCCCAAATATGGGCTTCCAGCACTCTACCAGTTAATGACAGTCATTTCACTATGATTGAAAACCCTGTACCAAAGTCTTTTCTGTGATACCATCCATTGAAATCTGTTAACTGCCAAAGGTCTTTATCTGACTTCACAAACTCTGTGGTCTGAGAACACCTATCACATCATACAATAAAGATGAGATCCTGTGGATAATATAGTAAAATTACTTTGGCAGTGGTTCCTAGTCAAGTCATGGCTTCCTCTAGAGATTCCCTGCTTAGCTTCTTCTCTCACAAGGCATGGTGTAGTAGAATGTCTGAAAAATTACTCAGACCTTAACCCTTTGGAGCCTGGAGATATTTATAAATATTTTGCCACACTCTAACAGCTTACATCCTGTGGCTTTCCAGTTGTTTTAGGCAGGATTTGGCTGCCTATATAGGCAGCCAAGACTTGCCAAAAAACAACTGTCAAAAAATTTAGAATTTTAAGTTGTGAGTTAACCCTGACACAGCATGCTGGGGCACCTCTTCTCTTGCAGTAAAAGGGGCCAAAGTCAGAATTAGGCCCTTAATGGTTAAACCTTTCGAACCAGAGAGGCCACTTTTTAGGCCTTGGAACATTATATGTCATCATTTCATTACGTGAGATGACTTCTAAGTGAATGTGTGGGGTAAACCAGTTAATATTTTCAATGTGCAGCCTTGGGGCTGCATGATGGAAATATTAATTGGTCTGCACCCCAAATAACGAATATGGACTTCAGTTCATGGGATATAAATTGACATGGAAGATACCGCCAGGGTTCAAAGGGTTAAGTCTTAAGGGTTTGGCCTAAAAAAGTTAAAAATCTGTTTCTCAGGCTCTCCTGCATGGTCCTTTTTGGCTGCCGCATACTCTCTTTTTATAACCAACAAACTTAAATAAATAAAAATTAAATGTTTTTTATACGCCCGTCATTTTGTGATGGACGTATTATGTTATGGCATTGTCTGTCTGTCTATCCATCCGTCTGTCCGTCCTTCCATCCATCCGTCCGTCCGTCCATCTATCTGTCTGTCCATCTGTCCGTCCATCCATCCATAAATAATTTTTGTGTCGTCTACTCCTCCAAGAGTTTATATGCTACATTGTTCAAACTTTACAAACATGTTGATCAGTAATTGCCATTGTGCATGTGACAAGAGCAGGTAACTCCATTTTGTATTTCCAGAGTTATGCCCCCTTTTAGTACTTGAAACCTCACAGTATTGTGTCGCCTACTCCTTCAACATTTTACTTGCTATATTGTTCAAACTTTGCACACATGGTGATTACCAATTGCTGTTGTGCATGTGACAAGAGCAGGTAACTCCATTTTGTATTTCCAGAGTTATGCCCCTTTTAGTAATTAAAACATTACACTATTGTGTCGCCTACTCCTTCAACATTTTGCATGCTATATTGTTCAAACTTTGCACACATGTTGATCACCAATTGTCGTTGTGCATGTGTCAAGAGCAGGTAACTCTGTTTTGTATTTCCGGATTTATGCCCCCTTTAAGTATTTGAAACATCACAGTATTGTGTCGCTTACCCCTTCAACATTTTACATGCAATATTGTTCAAACTTTGCACACATGGTGATCTCCATTTGCTGTTGTGCATGTGAGAAGAGTGGGTAACTCGATTTTGTATTTCCAGATTTATGCCACTTTTAGTACTTAAAACATGACAGTAATGTGTCGCCTTCTCCTTGAAAATTTTACATGCTATATTGTTCAAACTTTGCACACATGTTGATCCCCAATTGCCGTTGTGCCTGTGACAAGAGCAGGTAACTCTGTTTTGTATTTCCAGAGTTATGCTCCCTTTTAGTACTTCAATTATTACATAACTGTGTCACCTACTCCTTCAACATTTTACTTGCTTTATTGTTCAAACTTTGCACCCATGTTGATCATCAATCATCATTGTGCATGTGACAGGAGCAGATAACTTCATTTTATTTTTAAACGACAAGAATCCTGGCCATTTATAGTTGTTATGATCCTCAAAATGTCCTTTTCTGCACCTAAAAATTGTTTGCATTTCCATTCTGCATACTAAAATTTCACAAAAACAATATGAAATGTGTGCACTCAAGTATACAATTTGAAACCCTTTTCCCCAGACAGGGCAGGGAAATGGGCAATGATTGGGGAGGGGAGAGGGGAGGGGGCAGACGTAGTCAAGTCAACAAAAATTTCAAACTTTACCCCAGAGAAACTTGTGCATGTTCCAGTTTTGACGGGTGTATGTTGCCCCACTAGGCGGTGCTCTTGTTGTCTGATATTTTACCCAGCTTATTAAAATTGATAAATTCATCTCTTGAGTACAACAAGGCTTTGTAAAACATTATATTTATTTATTTATTGGTGTTTAAGGTCACATACTTATGCACAATGGCAAATCGTGACAGTTTTACGGGTGGAGGAAGACGGAGTACCCGGAGTGAACCACCGAGCAACGACGAGCAGCTGTCAGCTCTCCAACATCGTAACTCTGAACTCTGCACCACAGCACAGGCAGGGTTAGATTGGTTGAAGACATGTGCACCATCGACGTGCAGTACGCCTCAGTACACAGCGTCATCGTGCCCCCATGTAGGCAATTGGGGTGAAGTGTCTTGCCCAAGGACACAACGCGGTTGCCGCAGGTGGGATTCGAACCGAGGATCTCTCGGCTTGCAGCCTGCACCTCTACCAACTGAGCCACCGTACCCCCTTGTAAAACATTGCAAAGCTTTCTTGCACTCAAGGGACGAAATACACCACCACCCATGCTATTCTGTTGATTATGAGGCTTAAAACATAAAACAAATATAAAACAAACCAAGAACATGAACTTTTGATGGCAAAGAAATAATTACAAAGATTTTATTTTAAAAAACACCTGCCCACATGCAATTTTACAAAGAATGGACTGAGAAACAGAAGATCTACTTTGTGGGGCCTTAATAGAGTCTCTTAAGTTTCCATTACTTTTATTGTGTGAATGCAGATTTTAGTTTTATCAAGGTTTTCTTGGTGAGTATTTGCCCCCCATGTATTTTATACTCAAGTGAGCAAGGATGATCATTTTGAAAATGACAGGCTAGATAAGACAGACCGCTTGAAGTGTGCAGTATAATGATATATGATTGGCTAAAATTGACTTCATATTTATGTTGCTGTTGCGATGGCCTTAGATGCTGAAAGTGTCTTTAAAGTTCTGTAAATAAATAAAATTGTTACAATTATATTTCTTGTCTGAAAAATCATTGATTTTTAGCTGAACTTTGACGTCAAATTTTTAGCTCAACTTTGATGCAGTGAAATTTGAGGTTATTCCATTGCCCGTCTGTCCATCCGTCTGTTAACAATTTGATACGACTCGGGCTAGAGGCCGTATTTATGAACCGATCTTTACGAAACTTCTTGGGTACCTTTGTTATAACTGTGGGACGAGAACGAGTGTTATGGGGTGCGGTCCAAAATTCATGATGGCCACCAGCAGCCATTTTGTACCTTAGTTAGTGCAATCACTTTTTTTGTACAGAACTTTTGTATGAAAGTTCTGATTGGAATAAATTTTTGTCTGAATGTTTAGTAACATGGAATACATCACATATTATACAGTTTTTTTTACTCATGCTGAAATTCTGCAAATTAGATGAACTTTGATTTTTTCAGTGCAACTTATACACAGTAAGTAGACATGTCAATACGGCTCGGGTTAGGGGCTGTATTTATGAACCGATCTTCTCGAAACTTCTTGGGTACCTTTGTTATCACTTTGGGATGAGACCGAGTGTTTTTGGGTGCGGTCCAAATTTCAAGATGGCTGCCGTGGCCATTTTGTACCAAAATTAGGTACAATCAGTTTTTTATACAGAACTTCTTTATGAAGGTTCTGATTTGAATAAATTTTTGAATGAATGTTTAGTAACATGGAATACATCACATATAATACAGGTTTTCTTCTCGTGCCGAAATTATGCAAATTAGATGAACTTTGATTTATTCAGTGATATTTATACACAGTAAGTGCACATGTCAATACGGCTCGGGCTAGAGGCTGTATTTATGAACCGATCTTCACGAACCTTCTTGGGTACCTTTGTTATCACTTTGGGACGAGAACGGGTGTTTTTGGGTGCGGTCCAAAATTCAAGATGGCTGCTAGCGGCCATTTTGTACCGAAATTAGGTCCTATCAGTTTTTTGTACACAACTTCTATATGGCTCAGGCTAAAAGCTGTATTCATGAACTAACTGATCTTTACGAAACTTCTTGGGTACCTTTGTTATTACCGTGTGACGAGAATGAGTGTTTTTGGGTGCAGTTCGAAATTCAAGATGGCCACCAGCAGCCATTTTGTACCAAAATTAGTGCAATCAGTTTTTTGTACAGAACTTCTGTATGAAAGTTCTGATTTAAATAAATTTTTGTATGAATGTTTAGTAACATGGAATACATCACATATAATACGGGTATTTTTCTCGTGCAGAAATTAGGCAAATTAGATGAACTTTGATTTATTCAGTGCTACTTATACACTGTAAGTGCACATGTCAATATGGCTAGGGCTGGAGGCTGTATTTATTAACCGATCTTCATGAAACTTCTTGGGTACCTTTGTTATCACTTTGGGACAAGAATGAGTGTTTTGGGGTGTGGTCCAAAATTCAAGATGGCTTCCAGCGGCCATTTTGTACCAAAATTAGGTACAATCAGTTTTTGGTACAGAACTTCTATATAAAGGTTCCGATTTGAATAAATTTTTGAATGAATGTTTAGTAACATGCAATACATCACATATAATACGGGTTTTGTCTCATGCAGAAATTATGCAAATTAGATGAACTTTGATTTATTCAGTGCTACTTATACACAGTAAGTGCGCATGTCAATACAGCTTGGCCTAGAGGCTGTATTTATGAACCGTTCTTCACGAAACTTCTTGGGTACCTTTGTTATCACCTTGGGATGAGAACGAGTGTTTCTGGGTGCGGTCCAAAATTCAGGATGGCTGTCAGTGGCCATTTTGTACCGAAATTAGGTCCAATCAATTTTTTGTACACAACTTCTATACGGCTCAGACTAGAGGCCGTATTTATGAACCGATCTTCACGAAACTTCTTCGGTGCCTTTGTTATCACCATGGGACAGGAACGAGTGCTTTGGGGTGCCTTTGTTATCACTATGCTATGAAAACAAATATTTTGGGGTTCAGTCAGACCCACTCTGGAACTCAGAAGATTTCTTTTCTAGTTTAGCATGTGACTGTCGCCCACCTTTACAATTCTTTACCTATACATTTGTTACTACGGTCAGTATTTATGTCAGATCGTTACAATACTTTATATGTACCTTTGTTATCAGGTCATTACCTAGATGTTTCTCATTGCTGTGTCACATACTGTACATGTACATGTCTTAACAAGTTGAGCTACAGTGTCATTGACACTTTCATTTAATTTTTTGTCTCAAAAACATAGGTTATGACCCCTCATTGGAACGGGCTCGTCGAGCTTGTTCCAATGAGGGGTCATAACCTATGTTTTTGAGAAATTAGTTATTCAAGAATTTTTTTTACAAGTGTCATCTGCTTTTCATGTTAGGTAAAGGGTTAAGTATCCATCTTTTATGTACCTATTAATCTGTCAGTCTGTTGCCCTTAATTTTTATTTGTATTTTACTTTCAGTAATTGATTCTATTTATTGTGGAGTTACTCAAAAATAATGTCTTTCTTGTTTGTGCAACTAATTGTTCATTCTTTTTTTTATGGCACCAACTTGTTAACTGGTAGAGTGCTGAAAGCCCATATTTGGGCTTCATTCTGAAGTGTCAATACCACATCTTAAAGGTTTCATATTTTGTGGATGTTTTACATATCACCTTTGAAGTGAAATTATTTAGTCTGTTAGGATTTGCCTTGTTACAATTTATGGGAGAGTGCCTTTTGGCACTCTCCCATAAATTGTAGCAAGGCAAAGATATGTGAACAAATTATGATGACAAAAAATAATTCAGCACTCTACCAGTTAAGTGATATGTAGTATTCTTATAGCATTCATCTACAGAGTAGTGCACCAATCTGTTACTGCATTTGAAATTACTTGCAGGGGTAAATCAGTAAATTTTGCACATAATTTAATGGGTAGAATACTGAATTATATTTCAAAAGTAATTTGTAACCTGAGTAATCTTTTATAAGATATCAGTGTAAACTCTTTAAATCAACTAACAGTACTTTTCAGTGGCAACATGATAGTGGCTTCTATCACTCAATAGTTAAGGGCAGTGAGAAGTGCATGACAAGCACCTTCAGTTTTCATATATTACTCAAAGTTTGCTAAGCACCACATATTTGACACATCATTGTGAAATTTGCTTGTGACATATTTGCGATATATTCGGTGGATATGATTGGGGAATGTATTGAGATGGTCCCCAGTGTTTACATTAGCTCTCTTGACAGGCAGACTTTTCATGGCATTCATGGAAAGCATGTACCCCTTGATTTTCATGATGTTTTCGTTTACTATCTACATGTACATGATATGTGTAGGGTATTCAATCTTCATTTTAACACAAACCCTTGTTATTTAATGATTGAATATGGTGAATGCAAATGTAAGAAGACATTTGTCTGAAGCAGAAATGTGGCAGGCTGTAAGGATGGTGGAGCAAGGGGCTACCCATCGTCAGGTTGGTGAAGCCCTTGGTGTGCACCATACGCTGATAACTAGAGTCTGGGCAAGATTTCAGCAGTATGGCACACCAGTAAGACGGCATGGTGGTGGCAGAGGCAGGGCAACATCTGCAGTTGAAGATCGGTTTTTGATCATTCAGGCCCAGAGGAACCACTTTGCAACAGCAACCCAGCTTCACAGTGACCTTCAGAATTCATCTGGGGTAAATGTTTCGACACAGACTATCCGGGCAAGGTTGCACGAAGGTGGTCTCCGATCGAGAAGACCATGTATTCACATTCTGCTGTCCCAGAACCACTGCCAGACATAATATGAATGGGCCATGGACCATGTTAGATGTACCAGAGAAGATTGGCGACCTGTGCCTTTTACAGAAGAGTCAATGTACTGCCCAGACTACACAGATAGGTGTTCTAGGGTATGGAGAAATCCAGGAGAGCGATTTTCCATGCAGCCAACATTGCTGGACATGACCACTATGGTGGAGGTTCAATAATGGTCTGGGGCGACATCAGCTGGGATGGACGTACAGTGCTCTGTGTCCTTGACCATGGTACATCGACTGCACAGCTGTATATTGATGAGATCCTGGATGCCCATGTCAGATTGTGTGCAGTGGGTGATAGATTCATTCTGATTCACGATAATGCCCACCTCATGTTCCCTATGCTGTCCGGGAGTGCCGACAGAGGAAGGGGATTGAGCATATGGCCTGGCCAGCAAGATCCCCTAACCTCAATCCAATCGAACATGCCTGAAATGAGTTGCATCTTGCAATTTCAGCCCATCCAGTCAAGCCAAGAAGTGTCCAGGAGCTTGGAGCCATGCTGGTCCAAGAATGGAACAACATCCCACAAAGCAACATCTGGAACATGATTGGGAGCATGAGAAGGCATTGTCAATCTGTAAGTAACAATAATGGGTCTCATACTCGATATTGAACCCATATCAGTTCGCTCCGTTAACTTTTTGGTAAATTTGAAAAATTTCCTCTTTTACCAATAATATCCATTTTACATGGTTATCGTATTCAAAAGCTAAAAAATAATGTCAAATACAAACAAAATCTTAATTTCTGTACTTAAATCATTAAAGATATAATTAAATAAAAAATATATACACTTTTCATAACAATATTTCAACTAAAACGTAAAACAGGTAGTTGGATGTACATGGTGCTTAGCAAACTTTGAGTAGTATACGTTCAAGTTCAGGGTCAGACTTGGAGAACATATTTAGTGTGTCTGAGCCATAACCCAAAGACTTGAGACTTCATCTTGTTGCCGCTGTTATTTCATGCAAAATTATGTCTTGTATCAAACTTGGAAATTTCTGAAGGTAACCCTTTACCAAACTCCCTCGTTGGAATCAGCTTGATGAGCTTGTTCCAATGAGTGGTTACATGGCATATTTTTTTAAAAAAAAGAAGACGTTTTTCTCAACTACTTTACTTCAAATATGTGGGAGGATGTGGCTGATTCATAACGTTGAAGTTTAACCCTTTGTTGCCTATTTCTGATTTTTACGACTTCAGAACAGGTGTCCTTAACATGCTATCAAGAGTAGGTTCTGCTGACAATAAACAAATTACATAGGCAGTTGTTTCTAGTCAAGTCTTGGCTGCCTGTTAACTCTCTGCACTCTTATGTCAAAATACCAAAGTTTTCAGTAGCGAATTTTTCCCACAATGCAACTGAGAATTTAAAAAAGTATATCTTGTTTGACAGAGCTCACTGAGCTCTGTCATACAAAATATAATTTGTTAAATTTTTCATGCTACATAGGCAATATGGAGTCAGTGACGAAAAATTTGAAATCCTACCAGAGTGCTAGGAGTTAAGGCAGGCAAGACTTGATTAGAAATCACTGTTAAACCTCTGGGCATGTACAGGTGTGAATTCAGGACATTTGACAGGCCCTTATGGGTTAAGTTCATAAACTTTCTGACTCTACGTGAATGGAGGTTTACCATAGAAAAACAACATTTCTTGATCTAGCCTCAGGGATGCAACTCTTCGTGAATGGAGGTTTACCATAGAAAAACAACATTTCTTGATCTAGCCTCAGGGATGCAAATGACATCTGGTCCTAATTAATTGCAATATTCTTACTTTAAGGTATCTCAAAGAAGGCCACTGTGTAGAGAAGTGTGGAGAATCATTTTATGTTCATGACACAACAAATAAAGAGGGAAAGATATTCCATGAATGTAGAGCATGCAGTTCATCATGCAAAACTTGCAGTGGATATAGTGAGTTCTCTTGAAAATAGTGACATGTTTTCTCAACTTATACCTGACAGGACTAGTGTCTCCTGAATAACTAAATAATTTCTTTCTTCACCTCTGAAACATAGCGAAAGACACATCATTGAAAGGAACTCAATGAGTTTGTTGCATTGAGGTTCATGAGGTATGTTTAGGAAGAAAAAAGGGAAAAAATCTTCTTCACCAAAACCATCAGTCAAAATCTTTTAGTATTTGGTACATCCTTATGGGGGGTGGATGGGGCAGATTCTGATTTGTTAAATCAAGTCTTTTGGTTAATTGGGATCCTTATCGAAGCTCAATTTTTAACCTAGTGTAGTATGAGGAATAATCTTTAAAAATCTTCTTTATCAGATCCACAAGTCAAAATATTTTGATATTTGGTACACAACATCCTTTGTGGGGGAGGGGGTGCAGATTCAGATTTGTTCAAATGAAATCCCACGTGGTTCTTGAAAGCTGATTTTAAAGAATATTCCCAAAATTGCACTGGGTTAAAATTTGGGCTTTCATATGGAACCCAAATATCAACCTGGGAACTTGATTTGAACCAAATTTGGTATGTGGTATGAAAAATTACATGACTGACTATATTCCTCTGTAATGCTTAGATGCTAATTAATCCTTCTTCAAACAACTTTGTCAGGTGAGGAACTCAGGCTCCCTGGGACCTCTTGCTACCATTTATGATAACATTGATAGCCCAAGTCACATTCATCATGCCATTATTTAGCCCCTTAAACTCTGATGGTATCTTCCATGCCAGTTCAGTGCTATCAATTGGAAGAGTCGATATTCATTAATGTAGGTAGACCAATTAATCAATTAATATTTTCAACATACAACCTTAGGGGCTAAAAAATGAAAGAAATTCATGCAGCAACCATCTACTTCATGACTTCAGGTCATATCATGGTGCTAGACTGGAACAAGGGCTCTCGTGTTCAAAGGGTTAATTATATTAAAATTACACTGAAGTGCAACACTGTTCATATAAGTCCCAACTTACTTGATAGGTTTGTAATTGAATTTTGGAGTATGGCATGGCATGGTCAGTAAGGCAGTATCACCCCCCACCCCCTTCAATGCCCCACCCCCCACCCCCCCACCCCCTTCCTCCCACACAATAGAATTACTGGTCTGCCATCCGACTGTGGACTAAGTAATATACACTAAACCTAACTATAATGAAGCTATTACATTTCTTTGATTTTCTGAACAGTATCAGTTTAAATGATTTGTAGGTATTCCTTCATTGAAATTTTGTTTCCTTTCTTTTTTATCCTTTATTAGCACACGCTGGCCTATTAGGAAATTTTAGTTGATTTTGTTTTTTAAAGAAAATTATGATTCATATTTTTTTCCCTTTAACATTTGTTTTTGGGGGTAGTGCTATGATGTTTAAAATATTCCTGTTTGATTGTCTTGTTTACAATTATATTGCATGCAGGCCTGGAAAGAGGGAGACTGTCAGCTGCAAAATGAGGTCCCCAGAGAGTGAAGTGGGTGATGCTACCCTGCACACAGGGTAGTATCACTAAATTTACCCTCTGTGAACCTCAGTCTGAATCAAGGTCTCGGGCCTTAAGAGAAAGAGGTACTCAGATGATAAATTGGCCCACTGCATGGGATAGCATCGGCAAATTCACCCTCTGGGGACCTCATTCTGCAAATGAAAGATTGCCTATTTCCAGGCTTGATTGCATGGTAGAAATGTATGAAGCATGTCACAAATTCTTTTTGTGCTGGGGTGACATTAATATCAAAGGGAAATTGAAAAATTTGAATTGAAATTATACATAACAAGGCTAAGAAAAATTAATTAAGTGATTCTCAGGCACTGCCACATTGAAAAAATGGCCTGTGTTATGTGTTTTTATTGATGACCTCAATAGCACAAAAATTGGGAACGACGAAAACAAAGGGAGCATTGTTTTAAAGACTGAAAGCGAACTGACCTGAGGGTATTGGCACATACATGGGGTGCATAGAGTAAAAGAGGTGAAAAGTATAAGGGTTAACTTATTTTTTTAAGAGGTTGAGCCTGCATGAGAAGGTGGACCCAAAGGTGAAAGTTTGGTGATGTCTTAGGGATGTCCCATAGATACCAAACAGTTTGTTTACCAGGTGTCAGTGAGTAAGAAATTTGGTGCAGAAAAACCAAACAAAAACCCTGGGAACACTATATATATGGAAAGAATTGTTACTCAATGAAGAAATATTTTGCATATTTTTTATGGGTTTATTCCAACTTCAATAGGAATGATATAAACCGATTGAGTTTTGTAATACAGTAGTACCCTGTTAATTGAATAGCCACCTTATCAGTGAAAATTATTCAATTAACATAAGTACACAATTAAGAGGGATTTGTCACTGTGCTGTATTCTAGAGATAAACTGAGCATTTATTCTATTATATCATGTTTGACAGAGCTCATGGAGATTTGTCAAACAATATATAATAGATTAAATGGATGTACTTAGGCCATGTATGTCTATAAACAAGGTCATTTTCATGTTATTTCCATGACATATTGCAACATTTTTTATTTAGTCAACAGGAGTGTACTCTATAACCCATATGCATTTGCACTGAAACTATGGTAAATGGTTTGGTGTTTGGAAATTATATTCATTTAACAGGGTTATTCAATTAAGAGATATACAGTTAAGCGGTCTTCCCTGTATTAATATAATTAATTTGGAAGTTCACCTATGATCTTGCTTCATTTTATTTATCTTCCATTAAATGGAACAACATATTGTATAATTATTATCAATAAGACAAAAATTTCATTTTTTTGCTGCAAAAACAGCTTATAACCCCTCATTGGAACATGTTCAATGTGCTCATTCCAATGAGGGTCATAAGCTTTGTTTTGAAAGGAGATTTTTGTGAATTATGCTGATCATTTTTTGGTCATTATGTTATTAAAGGGCTAAGGTCTCTGGCACTTAGCTATAATTTTCACTTCAGCATATTCTGTTAGTCTAGTAGCATGGTAGCCATTTCTGGTGGTCTCGACGACAGACTACTGCCAGGGTCAGTTTTTTCTTCTCTTGAAGACTTCTTAACAGGAACCTGTTCTGAGACCACAAAATTTATTCAAGTTAGAAAGAGGCCCAAAAGTGTTAATCAATGCATTCATTTTATTATAAAGTTTTATTTCAAGCCTAAAGATTTATTCACGGTTGAACAACCGAAAATATTTATTCAAGGTTGCTATCTTACAAAACAAGCTGTTAGAAATATGTGGCTGTACAGTTTGGGTAAAGTGACTTGGATGTTGTTTCCTGGCACTGGAAGATTTTATTATGCATGATAAGTAACAAGCTGATATTCATACTAAATTGCACTGTGAGACAAAAAAAAATCTGTTTCTCAGGCCGCCCCACGTTATCATTTTGGCTGCCACATGCAGTTTCATTTCCTCTGCAACCTTACAAAAATGAAAATTCATTTGTTTGTGTTTGATAATTCCCCAACTTTGTAAAATGGATAAAATATTCCACTGCCTTATTTTACAGATAATGAGGTTGAAAACATACGAATCTCTGAGGGAAAGAAAACATTAAAAATGAAAAAAAAAATAATAAAACATGCATGCATTTAAAATAATATTACCTGAGAAACAAATGCTCTACTAGATCGTTTGTGGGGGTGGGTTTCTGCTTATGATATGCATGACTGTGTATTCCATAGTGAAGAATCCTTTAGAAATATCAATTCTCGAGATGCTTAAACTTTTTTCATCATTGGCTGCTCAGAAAAAAACTTTGAATTCCGTTTTTTTGTAGTATAAATTCAACAGAAACAAGCTATTAATTGAAAATAGAATATGTTCACATTTTTTGCAATTCAGTGGCTGGTGTTGGCCATTTTGTTGGGTAAAGAGTTGATACACTAAGATTGGACAGTCCAGAGGCATAGATACTCAGTTAATAATGAATGAATGTTTATGTGCAATATGCGTAACACTTCCATGCACAAAGTAAATCATATTACAGATTTCATAAAATTATATGAATGTGGATGTATAATACAATTCTTAGATGGTTACATTTTTTGCATGGAGATGGCAAAGCCTGGTTGGCTGGCTTCCTGCCAAATCCATCAGACCAGCTATAACAAGTCTCGCAGACTGCAATTTGGATTGGTTTGTGATGTATAGAAGATCCTTGATCCAGGTTGCTGTTTAGATAGTAGACTTGCTCACTCCCAGTGCTTTATAATGACTTTTTTTATAACCATGAAGTGAAACTAACCCTGTGCAGTGCACAGAGTTAATCACACTTTCTGGTTATAAAAATTTGTGGCTGCCATATCACACACTGCATGAAAATGTGCATCATAAAGGCTGAGCAATTCACAGGGTTAGTCACATAATAGAGACGATCTTACTTGTAACTAGAAAGAAAAGAGTGACTAACCCTGTGCGTTGCACAGAGTTAGTTGGTAGGCTAAGGCCAAAAAAAATGAAAATCTGTTTCTCAGACCCTCCCACATGGTCCTTTTGGCTGCCGCATGCTCTCTTTTTATAACCAATCCAAACTTAAAAAAATCAAAATCAAATGGTTTTTGTCTGATATTTTACCAAAGGTAATAAAATTGTCCCTTGAGTGCAAGAAGGCTTTGCAATGCTTTAGCATTGCAAAGCCTTCTTGCACTCAAGGGATGTAATACACCACTACCCATGATATTCTGTCGGTTATGAGGCCTAAAACATAAAACAAACCAAGAACATGAACTTTTTAATGGTAAAGAAATAATTACAAAAATAAAAAATAAAATAAAAAAAACGCCCGCCCTCATGCAATTTTACAAAAAATGGCCTGAGAAACAGAAGATCTACTTTGTGAGGCCTAACATATACTATCTAACCATTGGCATTGCACAGGATTAGTTGATAAACTGCCATATCAAATACCTTATGAAAACATACACTGACTAACACTGTGAAAATGTACAGGGTTCGTTGGTTATATTTACAAGGGTGCAAGATTCAAGGAACTAATGAAAATACTTATAATGAATTGTGGAAATTGGTTTAAAGTGAATTCCAAAAATGAAAATATATTCTATTTTCAATTAATAGTATGTTCATAGGGAACAATCATGATTTGGGGTTACAAAAAGACATGTGTATTTTAACAAAACTACCCCGATTCATGCCCTACCACTTTGTCAATCGACAGAGTAATTTTAAACACTCCAATGCATCAGCTGATGGAAATAAAAACAAAACTGTAATCATGTTTATAAGGTGTTTTTTTTCAGATGTAAAATGAAAATAATATCTTTATTTGTAACCGTTCTAAGTAAATAAAAGAACTTGTTTCAAATCAAAGCATTGGCTTTTAATAACTTGCAAAAGCTGAAGAAGATGCTGTTTTTGAAATACTGGAATACATAACTGGAGTGGGAAAAGTCAGAGTTTTTTGAAAGATGATAGACCAAGCTGCTTGTGTAAGTATTTTTTAGTTAATCATTCCAACAAAACACTTTAACCCTTTACCCTGTAAAGAAATAAAAATTTATTATTTTAATTTTTTTTTTTTTTTAAGTTTCCAAAATATTTCAACAAAGCCATATCATGAGACCCCTCAATGGAACGAGCTTGATGATACAGTAGAATCCTCTTAATTGAATATCCATTTTGTCACTGAAAATTATTCATTTAACAGGAGTATACAATTAACAGGGATTTGGTCAGTTTCCTGTGTTATGGAGGTAAACTGAGCATTTATTCTATTATATCTTGTTTGACAGAGCTCATAGAGCTTTCTCAAACAAGATATAATAGAATAAATGCCTGTATTGGATGTAGTGGGGCCAAAAAGGTTGATAAATAAGGAGAATTTGGTGTGTGTCACAGTAATTTTTTCAACATATTACAAAAATTTATATACAATTAACAGGAGTTTACTCTACAACCCATATGCAATTAACAGATCAAATTTGTACTGAAGGTATGGTAAATGGTTTTGTGTTTGAAAATTATATTCAATTAACAGGGATATACAATTAAGAGATATCCAATTAAGTGGGCTCCACTGTATTTCAAATAATAGCCCTGATTCAATTCTAGATTTCATTCAGTTTGATTAAAAAATGAGTGATTTAATGACATGTGACTAGAAACAACTGCCCAAATTTTATAACTGTCACTGATAGTCTAGTTAATAGTGAACAGGGAGAGTTTGTAAAGTCTGGGCAACTGCCCTGATTCTATAATCTCCCTGTTTTCTATTATCAGGACCACATGTCCCAGAGGACAGGCAGACAACACTTGACTATAAACTCTTTCAATGCCATAAGTCTTGAGAAGTATGTGATGTTCAATAAATTCACTCTTTTTTCTCATGCTTGTACAAGTTATTATTATTCCCGCAAGATAAATTAATCAATGAATGGTCATAACTAGTGACTGAGGAGTGCACTGACAATAAATGGGCAACAGTCGCACAGTATTCAATATACCGAATTTGACGATGTATCAATTGTTGCCGTTTGCCAGTTTGTTTTATTGCAAAAGTCGCAGTATGATTTCAGATAATTGGCAGTTTAAATATTATGCTCAGCTAAACCCTTGTCTAATATTGTTCTCACTTTGCCTAATGTGAGACTGTATCCACCAAGTAAACAGCCCAAAACATATAATACCCTTATTTATCATGCACATATTAATGTAAAACATGAGATTTCCACTGTTCTGCCTGTATGATAAAAAGAAAGTTGTATCACACATGTGGTGATACAAAACACGTTCGATTTTGTTTTCAAAGTAAACAGAGAAGGAACCCATCTAAACAAATCAAATCAGTCATTGGTCGATTGCACCAGAGTCGAGATCACTTGGAAATTCCAAGTTCCTCATTTAGATTTGTTTATCCAACATATTTATCAGATTTGAGTCAAAAATTTATAAAATAAAAATAACATTCTGACTGCTTGTTCCTTGACAAATACTTTTCCAACTGGTCATAAAATGTTGGAATGTACTAATCTTATTAGCTATTTAACCCTTTACCTAACGAATCGCCCGCATCCGCCCGCGTAATATGCAAATTGAGCAGTTGAAAAAATACAATTTTTCAAAATATTTCAACAAAACCATATCATGTGATCCCTCATGGAACAAGCTCATTGAGCTCGTTCCAATGAGGGGTCACATGATATGGTTTTGTTGAAATTTTTTGAAAAATTATATTTAAAATAATAAATTTTGATATCGTCTGCATTGGGTAAAGGGTTAAAAACGTTTCATTATTTCCCCCAGTTTTGTCAATATCTGAAGTTCAATCATCGTGACCTTGACACTGATTGATGTCAATTGGTTTTGACTAATTGAATGGCATAAAACTTAAAAACCAAATTAGGGTTGGTACTCAGCCAAGTAACAGTGATGTCTTCTTGACAATGAAGGAAACTCGGCAATTATCCCATTGAAAAGTGCTTTTAGTTAAATATTCGGGTAGAATGGTTGTTATATGGGAGGTGTGTGATAAATACAGAACCGCACGTTTGAATGGATTAAGAATTATCACACTTAATTGCTTTGGCCTAGGATATCACTTGAGCATTCAGCTCTCGTGATATCCTGTGCCAAAGCAATCTCGTGTGATAATTCTTAACCCATTCAAACATGCGGTTCTGTATATATACAGTACATGGAGAGTGGATTGTAACTAAATCACCCGCAGAGTGGAGTTATCACCCAAGCTATAACTTTCAAATTTTGTACATATCGACAAAAAACACAAGCAATGTTTCAGCTAATGGACCTCCGGGTTTAACCCGGAGGTCCATTGGCTGAAACTTTGCTGGTGCTGGTTATGCTTTGCAACAAATTGGCAATTATGGCTTGGGTGGAATCTCCACTCTGCGGGTGATTTAGTGATAATACACTCTCCACGCACTGTATATATGTACTGAAAATGTGTATCATTTCCCATGAAATGTTATGTGATACATTCCTTGAAAGGACTCTGAAGAAACCCTAAGATTTCTTGGTCACAAACTGCTCATTCTCCTGAGATCTGATAACCTATATAATGAGAAAAGAATATAAAGATTGTTAACTCCCTTTGCTTTGAAGATAATTTCTTTAAATCATCAGATGCTATGTTTAGTCCTAGTTGTATTATGAATATAACCTTTTTGTAACTTGTTTGGCAGAGCTGTCAGAGCTTTGTCAAACAAAATACATTTAGTTAATTGTTCTTTGCAAGCTCATCTATATGGAATGAACTGACAACAGTGTAAAGGATATTAACAGTTTAGGAATGATATTTGTACTTTTGTGTGCATCTTGTGTAATTTAACCCTTTACCTAACTAATTGACCGCATCATCGAGCTTAATTTACAAATTCAGCAGTTGAAAATAAATATCTTTTTCAGAAAACTTTCAACAAAACCATTTCTTATGACCCCTCATTGGAACAAGCTTGTTCCACTGTGGGGTCACATGATTTGGTTTGTTGAATTTTTTTTTAAATTTGAAAAAATGATATTTAACATAATAAATTTTGCATTGGGTAAGGGGTTAATAGGTTAGCAGGTTATTTTATTCATAGATAATCAGTCTGTAAGGAAATTTAAGTGCTTCAAACCCATAATTTAATTTAGTTTAGTTTTAACTCGTAATCTAACATGAATAGCAGATAACACTTGCATGGAATTTTTTAACCCTTTACCTAACGAATCGGCCTCATCCGCCCACGTAATAAGCAAATTCAGCAGTTGAAAAAATATTATTTTTCAAAGAATTTCAACAAAACTATATCATATGACCCCTCGTTGGAACGAGCTCGTTCCAACGAGGGGTCACATGATATGGTTTTGTTGAAATTTTTTGAAAAATTTAAAAAAATGATATTTAAAATAATAAATTTTGATATCGTCTGCGTTGGGTAAAGGGTTAAAGACTTAAAATGTTTCATTTTTTGCCTAAAACACCTGAAGTGTTATATGCTATTTTCTTGAGGGAAAAATACAAAAGTCGATATTAATGCTGTTTTTTTTTTTAAATGCTCCTAGCCAGGTATGTCCATAATGCATGGAAAATGGTGTACCTTCTAACTTGGTATGCATAAATTTTTGTGTTAAAAAACAGATTCTGGTTCATGAGCAATCCCTCATTGATACTGCCCCCTCTCCATTGAACATTTTTTAGCTCAGCTAGTCAATGTCAAGTATGAGCTATTGAGATGGGTTGCAATTCATCGTCCGTCCATATGTCCATACTTCACTCTGTCCATCCACAACTCTTTTTGCACACCCTACAGGCTGTATCTCTCACCCGATCAGTTTCAGATTTCATACGTGGCTTTTGGGTAATGTCTAGATTTCAGCTATCAAATTTTTCTGAATTTCATTGAAAAACATGCCCACCATTGACCATCTTGGATTTAATATGACTTTCAGCACTTTTCAATAGAGCTATGATAGTGGCTTCTAGCACACGACCAATTAATTAAAGAATCGGAAAGAATGGCCAAATGTTTAGTGCATAGCAAAGGTATCACTTGGAAAATGGTTGGTACCCTGCATGAGGACATGATGAAGTCATTCAAGTTGGCTAAAAAATCATCTCTCCTTTCCGATAAATATTAACTACATAACATATTTTGCTGTCCGGTTGAAATAATTTTTTTGCTTTGTTTCACTTTGAGAATCTTTTACCTTGTGTTTTTGGCTTATCTGCTTTGAATGTGCAAGGCATGAACTTGTATATCAGCCATTCACCGAACATCATATGCAGACAGTATGCAGTTTTTTTCTAAAGGGAAATTATTTTTTTCTGGATTTATTATGTAACTGGCATTCAAGAGAGGGTTCATATGCTGTGTTTTGGAAACCAAAAGTTTAATCTCAGTTGTTGTATATAGTGCAGGGCAGATTAACTATTCAGTAAGGTAAACTGTACCCCGGGAAGTAAGCAGCACTTGTTTACTGTGGTAAACCAGTTCCGCTTTACTAGTAAAATAGGACCCAGTCACCAATGCTTGGGGTGAAAGTCCTCTAAAATGGGCAACATGTAGATCAACGATTAACTAAACTTGACTTCATCTCCATGTTGTGTCACGATTAGCCATGGTGCATAAATATGTGACGTTAACCACCAACAAACAAACAAGGTAAACTGTTGACATTAAGGCCTGTTTTATGTTAGTTGTTTTAACTTTTATGAGCGAGTCATCTAAAATAGGCAGTAGAAGTAATTTGCTAACTATATGTAGTTTTCATAAAGGTGAAAGTGGCCCTAACTGGCTGAGTGCCATGATTCCCTCCCTGGGCATTTTGGTTCAATATTTACAGCTTATAGGTGGTAATTAAGTTAATTGGTTGAGTGCCAGAAGCCACTATCTTCTGGGCTTTCAAAAAAAATAGTATTCCAGAGCAAAAGCCGACATTTTGCTTACTCATGTTTCATATTCAGTCAAAAGCAAGTTATATTTTGTTTATATAAATTTGTTTTATTACAAAATTGTTGTAGAATGCATGTGGGCACTCTACAATAATTTGTAATAAAACAACTTTTGAATGACAAATTCTGACCACCAAAAATAACCTAGCCCTATGCCAATAAGATAATCTTAGGTTTATCTCTACTGTTGGCACTAGGATATATGATTCTTGTAGACCTGCTCATAATTGTACAACATCCAAAATATCTCATCTGACAAAAAGTGTAGCTCAGCAGTGAGTTTCAACCATATTTTGACGTTTTATTGGCATCAAGACCTCTAATAAAAACACTTATAAGATTCTTAGCTTCTTGTCTCAAATACAGCCCAAAGATGGCATGGTGAAGCTCATGTTTGATATTAAGCAGCTAAATTATACAGAAACAGAATTTGGCATTTCTATACAGAAACATCTGAAAATAAAACAAAACAAACCTACCACTTAACCCTATGCACACTGTTGTCAAAATATGAAAATTTTGCGCAGCATATTTTTTAGGTGACATGACAAGGAAGTGAAACAATTCCGAGTCTTGTTTGAATTTGTTAAATTCCAGTTGCATTATGGAAACTTGAAAGTTTGATATTTTGGTCACTGTGTACAGTGGGTTAACCCTTTACCCAACGCAGACGATATCAAAATTTATTATTTTAAATATCGTTTTTTGAATGTTTTCAAAAAATTTCAACAAAACCATATCATGTGACCCCTCGTTGGAACGAGCTCGACGAGCTCATTCCAATGAGGGGTCACATGATATGGTTCTGTTGAAATATTTTGAAAAATTTAATTTTTTCAACTGCTCAATTTGCATATTACGCGGGCGGATGCGGGCGATTCGTTAGGTTAAAGGGTTAAGTAATAAATTCCTAGAATAAAATGAAACTTCATTGAAAACTTCATTGAAAACAATACATTTATAATTTCAGTCCTAAGTAAATTGATTATCAAAGAGTGGATGGTTCAAGGATGGCACTGTGAAGATAGTGAGAGACTGAAAACAGTCAATGAAGTTGAAAAGTTAGAAATGGAACTTCTGAAGTTGAAGAAAGAGAAATACAGACTAGAAATGACAAAAATAAAACAGGAGATTGCAGTAACCAAACTGCAGAAGAGTTTTTATAAAAAGAAATTGAAGAGGATGGATAGTAGCAAGCCTTGAAAAAAACACTTTCTTTCATATTGCACAAAAGGAAGTAACAATTGCTTCATGATCTCCTTATGTGATATTTCCACATCTGGATATATTATAATATCAAATCACATTGTGTATAAAAATAATAGTAAAGTTTATTCTGCTAGTGCTTTTTCATTAACTTGATGTATGTACTTTGATTTTCTTTTTACAGAGTACAAAGTGTTCTGTGTGATGGGAAATACAGATAGAATAAAATTCATATTATTTTCCTGTTTCCCTCCTTTCTGTTTTTCCACAAAATTCAGTGACTTGAATTTCAATATGAACAGTCCCTCTCCCAAAATATTCCATATGTGTACCTCTAACATACATTTCTTCATACTTGAGTTAGCAACATAATTGTAAATGACTGATTGTAGAGTGGAGCCCACTTAATTGGATATCTCTTAACTGAATAACCCTGTTACTTGAATATAATTTCCCAACACAAAACCATTTACCTTATCTCCAGTACAAATTTGACCTGTTAATTGAATGTAGGTTATAGAGTAAACTCCTGTTAATTGAATAAAACACAAATGAAATGTAACCTGTTGAGAAATTACCCTGACTCTCCCCAGTTTTCCTTTGGTCATAGACCTATTTGGCCTCAGTACAGCCAATACAGGCATTAAGTCTATTATATCAAGAAATAATAGAATAATTTTTTCATATGCAGCTTTGGGGTTATGTCTGGATGAGAACGTCCCCTTTTGGTCGCGACCGGTCTACCGGTATGGCTGCCCAAGCCCGAAACCCATAAACTTTTAGCACAGTCTACAGGTCGTATTTATGAAGGGATTTCATTGTAACTTGGTATTGGTAAGATGCCTCTGTATAATGCCTAGATGAGAACATCCCCTTTTGGTCATAATCTGTCAACCGTGATGGCTGCCCAAGCCTGAAATCCATAAACTTTTAGTACAGTCTGCAGGTCATATTTAATTTGGAGGGATTTCATTGTAACTTGGTAGAATGACTCCGGATGATGTCTAGATGAGAAATTCCCCATTTGGTCGCGATCTGTCAACCGTGACGATTGCCCTAGCCCAAAACCCGAAAACCTTTAGCACAGTCTACAGGTCCTATTTATGAAGGGATTTCATTGTAACTTGGTAGGTTGACTTCATATAATGTCTAAATGAGAATGTCCCCTTTTGGACATGATTGTGCAACTGTGACGGCTACAGGGGCCCAAAGCCTGAAAACCTTTAGCACAATCTACAGGTCATATTTATGAAGGGATTTCATTGTAGCTTGGTAGGATGACTCCAAATAATGTCTAGATGAGAATGTCCTCTTTTGGTCACAATCATTCAGCCTTGATGGCTGCCTGCGCCCAAAAACCTTGAGCGTAGCCTATAGGTCGTATTTATGTAAGGATTTCATTGTAACTTGTTAGGTTGACTCCTTATAATGCCTAGATGATGACATCCCCTTTTGGACGTGATTGGTCAACTGTGACGGCTACAGGTGCCCGAAAACCTTGAGCACAGTCTACAGGTCATATTTATGAAGGGTAGGATGACTCCAAATAATGTCTAGATGAGAATGTCCCCTTTTGGTCACAATCATTCAGCCTTGATGGCTGCCCAAAAACCTTGAGCGTAGTCTATAGGCCGTATTTATGTAAGGATTTCATTGTAACTTGTTAGGTTGACTCCTTATAATGCCTAGATGATGACATCCCCTTTTGGACGTGATGGGTCAACTGTGACGGCTACAGGTGCCCGAAAACCTTGAGCACAGTCTACAGGTCATATCATCATCTAGGCATTATAAGGAGTCAGCCTAACAAGTTATAATGAAATCCTTACATAAATACGACCTATAGATGATGCCCAGATGAGAATTTCCCTTTTGGTTGCAATCATTCAACCATGATGGCTGCCCGAGCCCAAAACCCTAAAACCTTTAGCACAGTTTACAGGTCATATTTATGAAGGGATTTCATTGTAACTTGGTAGGTTGACTTCACATGTCTAGATGAGAACGTCCCCTTTTGGACATGATTGTGCAACTGTGATGACTACAGGGGCCCGAAGCCTGAAAACCTTTAGCACAATCTACAGGTTATATTTATGAAGGGATTTCATTGTAACTTCGTAGAATCACTCCAGATGATGCCCAGATGACAACATCCCATTTTGGTCACGATCATTCAACCATGATGGCTTCCTGAGCCCAAAACCCTAAAAACTTTAGTACAGACTACAGGTCATATTCTTGAAGGGATTTCATTGTAACTTAGTAGAATGGCTCAGTATAATGTTGAGATGAGGACGTCCCCTTTTAGTAGTAATCGGTCATCTGTCATGGCTACACAGGCCTGAAGCCCAAAAACCTTTAGCACAGTCTACAGGCCATATTTATGAAGGAATTTCAATGTAACTTGATAGGATGACTCGTTTTGGAATAATTTCACTGTAACTTGGTAACTTTCACATATGTTAACTGTGAGGGCCACAGACAATATCTGTGAGGTCATATTAATCCACCCCTCTGCCCTTTAGTACAGTGTACACCTCATATTATTTTTGTTAAAAACATAGCAGCATACAGGGAACAGAAATTAACATATTCCCAATTATCACAATTTTTGTCTTATTTCATAATCCTTTCATAAACATTGAACATTATCCTTTTCATCAAACACAACACACAGACAAGTTAAGCTTCAGTGTCATTGACACTTTCATTTGTGAATAGAACTGGCTGGTTTTGGCATTTTTTTAACATTGAGTAATGGGTTATCTTTATGCAGCAAGTTGGTCAAATCACGGTTGGTTCATATTCAAATTTGACTTAGTGCAATAGATTGAATATTCTTGAAAATCTACCCCAGAACCACCCGTCAGAACAGAGGGGGTCCATTAGAGTCCAAAGTTTAACTTAGTTCAATATGAGCAAGCACAGCAGAATGATTTTCAAAGTGGGGGGGGAGGGGGGAGGGGCTGGATCGGATGATGGATGGTCATTGGTATGACGGGCCGACCATGGTTTGGCCCGTGGTACAAAAATTTTAAATTCCAGGGTCCCCAAACCCCCATTTCCATGCATCTGAGTGGATATTTTGAGATTTTTCAGGAGATGTATTTGAAAGATTTCACATTTTGAGAGCCGTTAAAAAACGTCGGTAAAGCATACAGCTGAGGTCTATTTATCAGCTTTGGTCATAACGACCAAAGCTGTTAAATAGATCTCACCTGTATGCTTTATCAGATGTTAACGGCAATTATACTGTCTGTGGATTATCTTGTCTTGGGGTGGATTTGGTACTTATATGTCTGTAAGATTACGATCTACTTCAATTAACCGCTTCAGCACCCCCCCACCCCCCCCCACCCCCCCCCCCACACACACTTTTTTTGCCGGTCCATGTTTTTTTGTATGCATATATTTTAACACAACCAATGACTGGTGAAACAAGGGGCGCATCCAGAGCCTCCCCCATATTTTTGCCAGCTATGTTTCTCTCGTACTGGTTCACTTTTGATTAATAAATAGACCTCACCTGTATACTTTACTGACGTTTTTTAACAGCTCTCAAAGTGTGAAATCTTTCAAATACATCTGAAAAATCTCAAAATATTTGCTCAGATGCATGGAAATGGGGGTTTTGGGACCCTGGAATTTAAAATTTTCGTACGGGGACCCGAACCATGGTCGGCCCGTCAAACCGAAGACCATCCATTGCCCGATTCAAACCCTCCACTTTGAAAATCGTTCCGTCACCCCTGTGTATTACTCTCTTTCATCTCCTCACCCTCTAATCCCTCTAATCCTTTCTTATTGCCATCATTAATTCTTCACCACACAAAAACTTAACTTCAAATTACTTCATTTTGCTTGGTGATTCCAATTTTCCTGTTTGCGTTTAACTCTTAATCTGCTGAATAATTTTAAGATATTTTTTATCAAATCCAGTCTTGGCTGCTATGAGGCTGCCATGACTAGATTTGGTAAAATATTTCTGGAAATTTAACACAAGATCATTGGTTAAAATTTCTATACAACTTGCAGGGGAAAATTGGGTCAAATATCCTCAAATTTGATTTATTTCAGTTGCAAGAAATTTCCTGGTTTGGGCAGGAATATCTGCCAGTAGCATGCAAGGAGTTAAGAAATAACGGTGAACGATTTCAATGCAAATAAATTGTTTGTGTCTACCAATGCTTCAAGGGGAACAACTATACCTTGGTTCATATCGACCAAGATCGACATCATTGTAGCCAAGTTTGAAGTCCTATATGCCGAGCTGGATAATGGGCAATTCTGGGGAAGAAAATCATATCCAATAAATAAATTTATGTTGTTTGTCCAAGTGTGTATTTTATTGCCTGTGGGTAAAAATGTCTGCATTTACGATAAAAAGTTGGATTTTTTTAATGTTATTTTTCACTATGATGGAAGCATTGCATTCTAGCATAATTATAGAATGCAATGACTTCAGTATCCTCACGGATATGGTGGGTATCAACATTTTTCAGTTTTTATCGTTTACCTAATGAATTGGAGATATCAGCAAAACGGAATTTACAAATATTTCAACAAAACCATATCATGTGACCCCTCATTGGAGCGAGCTTGTCAGACCCATTTCATTGAGGAGCACCTGATATGGTTTTGTTCAAATTTTTTTTAAATTTGGAAAACAAATTTGAAGTAGCAAATTTTTATATTTTGTGCATTATCTTTAGCTTGTTATCCATAAACTACACACCAATGTATTGGATAAATCGGAATATCATTTTTAGCTTAACCCCCTGCACTCTGATGTCGAGAATACTCGACACTTCCCCCACTCTAAGCCCCACCACACCTCCCTGTCATCCATGGATAATATCTGTCCCCTGTGTTGTCAGAAACTCAGCAATTTAGAATTTGGTTGACAGAGCTCAATTGGAGCTCTGTCAACCAAAATCTAAATTGCTGAATTTCTGACAACACAGGGGGGATAACCATGGATGACAAATCAGGCGTTTCATCATCAGAGTGCAGGGGGTTAACTTGACAAAGTTGAGATAAGCTATTGCCATCACGCGTGTGGAAGTCTGTGAGTCTGTTCACATTTTCCTTTAGCACAGGCTACATCCCGTAGTTCTTGTCCGATCGTCATGAAATTTCATATGCAGGCTTGAAGTCATGTCCACATGAGAACGTCTCCTTTTTGTCATGATCGGTTTAGTCGTGATTGCTGCCCGAGCCCAAAACCAAAAAACTTTTAGCACAGTATACAGGTTGTATTTATGAAGGGATTTCATGGTAACTTGGTAGGATGACTCTGTATAATATCTAGATGAGTCCCCTTTTGGTCATGATCTGTCAACCATGACGGCTGCCCAAGCCTGAAACCCAAAAACTTTTAGCACAGTCTACAGATCATATTTAATATGGAGGGATTTTATTGTAACTTGGTAGGATGACCACGTATAATGACTGCCCAAGCCCCAAACCCGAAAACCTTTAGCAAAGTCTGTAGGTCATATTTATGGAGGGATTTCATTGTAACTTGGTAGGATTACTCCATATAAAGTCTGGATGAGAACGTCTCCTTTTGGTCGTGATCATTCAGCCATGATAGCTGCCCAAGCCCAAAACCCAAAAACCTTTAGCACAGTCTAGAGGTCGTATTTATGAAGGGATTTCATGGTAACTTGGTAGGATGACTGTATAATATCTAGATGAGAATGTCCCCTTTTGGTCATGATCTGTCAATCGTGATGGCTGCCGAAGCCCAAAACCCAAAAACTTTTAGCACAATCTACAGGTCATATTTAATATGGATGGATTTCCTTGTAACTTGGTTGGATGACTCTGTATGATGTCTAGATGAGGACCTCCCCTTTTGGTTGCGATCGCTCAACCATGATCACAACACAGGCCAGAAGCCCAAAAACCTTTAGCACAGTCTACAGGCCGTATTTATGAAGGGATTTCATTGTAACTTGATAGGATGGTTTTGGAATAATTTCACTGTAACTTTGTAACTTTGGTTGACATACATCAACTGTGAGGGCCACATACATTAACTGTGAGGGCCACATTAACTCACCCCTCAGTTCATTATTACAGTCTACACCTCAAATTCTTTTTATTGAAAACATAGCATACAGGGAACAGAAATTAACATATTCCCAGTTATCACAATTCTTGTCTTATTTCATAATCCTTTCTTAAACATTGAACATTATCCTTTTCATCAAACACAACACACAGTCAGGTTAAGCTACAGTGTCATTGACACTTTCATTATTTGAATATTTCAAGGGATGCAATGGACTTGTCGTCAAAAGGTTGTGAGTTTGATCTTGACCCATGTATTTTGTATAGTCAGGGCTTATATTTCAATGCGAACTGGAGAATCGATTGATGCTAAGATTTGTGCAACAAAAGTATCGAGAATCTATGTAGATTTTTGCTGAACTAAAACCTTGCTAATATGGATGTCATTGGAACAGGCTTATTAACCTGGTTCCAATAACAGCCATATTTGTACAATGTTATTGACAAAGAGTCAGGATATTTCAGGTCATGTTAAACCATACGGCTAACATGACCTGAAATATCCTGACTCTTTGTCAATAACATTGTACAAATATGGCTGTTATTGGAACCAGGTTAATAAGCCTGTTCCAATGACATCCATATTAGCAAGGTTTTAGTGATAAATTTTTTTTTTAAAATTATCAAAATTCAGTTTAGGCTTTAAAAATTAAAAAGCTCTGTTGCGTAAAGAGTTAACATGTTATCAGTATATCAGTATACAACAGGGGTTCAACCATGGTGACCTAATCGGATCCTGGGACATTCATAGCAGGTATGGATTCTCACAACCATTTTCGCTAGAATCCAAATGATTGTCTCAAATTTAGATGAAATATAAGCCCTGATTGTGTTCTTGGACAAGTCAGTTAAGCTCATTCTCTCGGAAGTATAATGGAAAGTGTACCTTAAACCAATATAGGGCTCTTAAGTAGAGGCAAGCAATTACTCAAGCAGACCTCTTGTTCACCTCTTGTGCCAAAATGGCCAGTAATCACTCATTTATCTGTAATAGCTGAAAGCAACCTGGCTTGACACCCAACAATGACCTACAATCTCATGACAAAGTTTTATGTTTTTGGAACTTGTGGAATGCTTCTGGTAATGATAACAATGTAAAACTCTCATGCAGCGATGCAAGGTGGACGGAACAAAATGTTATGGCCATGATACTAATGGGTGAATGCCAGTCAGTGTCATGACAATAGCATTTCATTTCACAACCTTGAGGCATTGCGTAAATATTACCAAAAACACAATCAAAACTTGAGTGTCCAATATTAAGACCACAGCTAGCAACATCATTGTAGTAACAGAGCTTAACCCTTTATCCAACGTAACGGTCAAAACTGGCCAGCGCTATTCTCAAAAATTGCCAATTAATTTTCATTATTTTTTTTTCATTTTTTGTCTCAAAAACATAGGTTATGACCCCTCCTTCCAACGAGGGGTCATAACCTATGTTTTTAAGACAAAAAATTAGTTATTCAAGAATTATTTTTGCAAGTGTCTTCTGCTTTTCAGGTTAGGTAAAGGGTTAAAAATCATGCAAGAATCAAAATCAATTCCATCTCGCAAATGATTCTCAGAAAAAATAATCAGAATCAACTTTGGATTCTCACAATATGTTCAATTTATTCTTCTATTACATGTCTGTTCTATGAAATCCCCATCCACAGCAACACTACATAAACCATACGGAAAATGAAAATCCGTTCCCACATGAAATCATTGACGGACTATTTTTAAATAGAAGAAAAATTTTACTTGTATTTTCCACAAATCGTGTGCCGTATTTACAGTTTGAATGCCTAGCGATAGCTAAAAATCATCCCCTGAGATCCAATGTGTTCTATGTGCCCGTAACATATTGGAACTCCGGGGACAAAATAGTAACACAGGTTCTGCTCGCAAATTTGGATGGCGATAAAATGTGTTCTTTTTTGTGATACGGTAGTTGTCAAATGAATTGCTGAGTGCCCTTGTAATAATTGTTTGTATAGACGTGAAGGTGTGAAATAAACAAAATGGCATGCACGTGCAAATGGGTTAATTGATATGGCACTTGTGCCATCGCGGAAGGATAAAACTCAAGGACTGCAGCCTCTTCTGCACTGACACTCATACCATATCGATTAACCCATTCACATGCTTGTGTCATTCTGTGCATTTCATAAATTCAGAAAGTTTTCTTAAAGGGTTGGAGAATTCCACTTATCTTTTGCTCCCTTACAAGAGGGTAACTCTTTGACTTAGCAGTAGTGCCCAGTAAAATCTTGGCTGCCTAGACAGTCAAGGTAGTGTAGTTTCCCTCAGCAAGAACATTAAAAGCCTGTATATTGGAACAAGTGCTGTGAACTTCATGCACATGGAAGACAAAAAACTCACCAAAACTGTTGGAACAAAGCCCTTAAGGCTGAAGCACTAACATATACATGCCCATGTGGAGCCCCAGGAAGTGGATCAGTGCTTGTTTACTGTGGTAAACAAGTTATGCTTTACTGGTAAAATAAAACCCTGAACCAACAGGGTGGATGGCCTCTAAAGTAGGCAGCATAGGTATCAATAACTGGCTTAACTAATTACAGTCATATTATTGCCAAAGATGCTGAAAGAGACCTTAAGCACCAATAAACAAAGAAAATATGAGATTTCATTTTGCACTAAGGGGTACGTACTGTTTACACTTACAAGGATATAACAGTACTCCCAGATTCTAAATTTTTAAGAACTGAAAATTAGTGATGAACCGATAATTGAAATCGGCAATTGCAGTGTTGAGCAAAAATTAATATCTGAAAGAATTTTTGGCAACAACAAGAAATAATTGCGAGCAGTAACAATATAACAGTACTTAAGGGGACATCCAACCTAACTTTGGTCATATTTCATGTAATTTTCTTTCAAGTCTAAAAAAGGCTCAAAATGAATAACCCCAATAAATTATATACCAAAATGCTTGGAATGAAACATAGAACATGTGGAAACTGAAATTTGCCATGGAACTGCTGCCATGTGTAAATAGCACCACCTGAAAGTCTGCTATGGCATAAGTAAGCGAACAAAATTTTTACAATAAAATACCTCAAAATAAAATAACAGCTGTATTCTAGAAACATTGAAGTACATACTCGAAGAAATCCTTTCCTAATTCATGAAAGTAATAAAGATTGAGACCAAATGTTACAAGTGGAGTGCTCACTGATTGAAGGCAGACATTTTCTTTTGTTTATGTTTTGATTTGGGGAGTTCAACAAAGGTCAATTTGAAGGAGTCCACCAGAAGAAGTATGGAAGGACAAAAGAGTGTCTCCCAATATAAAGATGTATGTATTACCGTGGTGGTTTGGAAAGAAACTATGATATTCTCCTATGTAGAATACATTGCAAAGTCATACATTGTAGTTGAATAAATATATTTACAAACCCCTTGCACAGTAATGTAACCCCTTTTTATCCCATGCATCAGTTTGATAGTGATTAAATTGTTAAATTTGTCTGGTTTATCAATAAGTATAATAGCTTTGTTTACTCTTGGACACCAATGCACTCATGATATCTGTTGGAGAAGAAATAAGGGTAACTGTAACCTGTCACTGCAATAAACCATCTAATGTACTTAAAAGTACATTGTTATTCAAAACCCATCAAATCAACCTTACATAACCATTATTGCATGTACTTTCCCCAAGGAGGTTTATTGGCATATTGAGATCAGAAGGGCACATCCAGAGGATCTCTCACCTATTTTTTTCAAGAATGCAGTACACAAAGCAATCCCCAAAAGGTGACAAGTGAGCTCCATTTGACAGAAAAAATTTCCCGGGGGGGGGCCTTTTTTTCTCAAAGTTTAACTCTTTTTTCTTTTTGAAGATCCTGGCCACACATGTTCCAGACAGGTAACCCTCCAAATAAGTGTATCTGCAAAAATCATGTTACATTGCAAAACATTCTTTTTAGACTTTAAGTTCTGGACCTTTCATGCTTCTTACTTCCAAATATAACACTTAATTTATCGATTAATGGGTGAATAGAAAAGTCCTGCCATAATCAACATTTTGAGTTCCATAAGCCTTCATAACAGCTCCGATAAAAGTGTCAAACATCAGATTGGTGGCTTTATACAGAATATTCATTAGGTTGTTGCTTGATAAGTAATACATTTGAGGGTATCAGCAGGCACTTTCCAACAAATTGTAACAAATCAACTAGTTATAAACAAAATTTTCTAACTCAAAAGAGTGAAAAAGTACCACAACTCTGAAAAAATGTGGGAAGAAACACATGCTACAGCAGCTACACAGTCATCGTTTCCCCATGATGCTCGATCACAACACCAAATATCCTTCAAATTGGAGTAGCGATGGTTGAGATACAAGGGAGAATGTTGGTACATGTAATGATGTGTGGGTAAGAGGACATAGGTCACCACTGCACGGCCCTAGATGAACCTTTGATTTTACAACTTCCAGGTCTGGGGCATAATAATCGCAACACACCCACCTTATCAATTCATAATTTCAGTAAAATAAAAGGAATTATCAATTTTAATTAATTTATAGATGATGGGAAATATTTGGCTTCTTTCGCCTTCTCGTACTATTAATTACCACAAACAATATCAGTTTGATGCCAACAAACGAAACTGAATGCATGTGGTCTGGTTAAAAAGTAACTCGGCATGGATAATGAAGAAATTGCAAATATTTCGTGTATTTCATTTGTTTAAAAGCCAGTTGCAGCAAATTTTGACCGTGGATTCGATAATTCGTTTCGGTTTTGACCACATGGTTACGCTAACAGCGGTTATGTTAATTGTGATATGCAAATTGGGATATAGTTTCCGGTGAAGGAGATTTGTCACATTTGTCAGTGTAAAACGATGACAAAAGACATTGATCGACGCTTGTGTTAGTTTGGTTGGTTGCAAGAAAAAACTAAATTCTCAGCATCGTCCAAACGCACCTTATTTAAAAGCGCGAATGCATCATTTTCAACCCATCTTGAATCGGTCCTTTGCCGACATCAACACAGTCCATGGCTAAGATACATACATGGTAACTGTGAAGTAAATAACTTCACAACATCGGGGGAAATCAACACACTCAACATAGTTCCAGGTCACTTGGAATATACTTCGTGAAAGTGATTTCTGAAGCATTCTGCTTACTTTGTTATGAATATTGCCTTATTTTATGTGTATCTTCCCGATTTTATACACTCGGTTATTTTTTTACAAGTGGTTCATGTTGGCTTTCTAGTGCGTAATAATTCAGATTTTTTGTCAACAAAAAAGTTCAGACGGCCTGTAAACACGAGAGGGAATTTCGAACCATATTTTGCAGTTATGACATTAACAGCTCAAGTATTTGCTGTAACCTGTTTGCAAATCCGCTCATACATTGTCTCGAACAAATAAAGAGTGTGATCATGTCCTTGCATTCTTACGATTGCCCAAATTGAGTATTTCTGCAAGAACCACATCGTAATCATATGACCGGAATAAACATCATTGAAACATGGCCACATCCGGAACATCCAAAATTTGTGTTGGCATTCAAACATCAAAACCCACCAGAGTATGTGTCCAAAAAATGCTTTCTCCGAGTCTGTAGTATGTTATGATTATATTGAGGACAAGGCTTTCGAATTACCGATTATTTTGTGGTTTTACCGGTTCGTTACTTATGCCATTGGCACATTAATCTTCTTCAAAATCATAAAATTCACTGTTTTTCCTGAAAAAAATTACATGTACCTTTTCTATGCACTTTACTCATTATTTTGATATATAATTTGCCTTTCCTTACTTCTCTTATCTGTTTCTGAGGCGTTGGGAAAAATGTCAACAAATTGACCAAAGTTAGGTTGGACGACCCCTTAAATTTGTGAGTAATTTGATAGCGAGTTGAGGGCATTTAACAGTTCAGTATAATTTATTCACTTTACTGATCTTAAAAATAATCTTATTTTCAGAATCAAATCAATGTACAAGTTGTTCCAATGGTTTGCAGTTAATAAATGGACATTGTGTTCCAAATGTTACATGTCCAGATGGAAACTATTATGACATTGATGCTATGGTATGTATTATCTTCATCCTCTTTAAAAATAACTATAAAAACTGATTTTTAGCTCAACTTTGGCAAAGCCAAATTTGAGGTATTGTCATGGCCCGTTGTCCGTCCATCCAACGCGCCGTCAACACAGCTCGGGCTAGAGGCCGTATTTATGAACCAATCTTTACGAAACTTCTTGGGTACCTTTGGTATCACCGTGGGACGAGAACGAGTGTTTTGGGGTCCGGTCCGAAATTCAAGATGGCCACTGGCAGCCCTTTTGTACAAAATTAGATGCAATCAGATTTTTGCACAGAACTTCCATATTAAAGCTCTGATTTGAATAATTTTTTGTATGAATGTTTAGTAACATGGGATACATCGCATATAATATGGGTTTTTTTCTCGTGCGTAAATTATGCCAATTAGACTAACTTTAATCTATGTAGTGTTACTTTCAGCACTGTAGGTGCAAATGCCATTATGGCTCGGGCTAGAGGTCGTATTTATGAACCGATCTTTACTAAACTTCTTGGGTACCTTTGTTATCACCGTGGGACGAGATCTGGTCACAGCAAATACTAATTCCTGTCATATTCAAAGTTGAGATACAGTGTCATTGACACTTTCATTTTTCCTCTAAAACATAGCAACAGTGAAGGGTCACAAAAAGTTTTTAAATAATTTGAATGTAAATTTTTACAGATTTTGCTGGCCAGATATGGCTGTTAGGCTTTATTAACTGGTTGAGTGCTAGAAGCCACTATCAGGCCATTAAAAAAAAATGAGGGTTCCAGTGCAAAAGCTAACATTTTCCTCACTTGTGTTCCATATTCAGTCAAAGACAAATAATATTTTGTTTATACAAGTTTGTTCTATTACAAGTTATTGGAGAGTGCATTCTCCAAGAATTTACAATAAAACAAATTTTGATGAACAAATTCAGACCACTAAAAATAATCTAGCCCTCAAACAGTGAAGGGTAAGGGTTCTTAAGTTTTAAGAACTAAAATTCCAGACCGTTTGTAAGTGCTTGAAAATCTTACTTGGTAAATTTTTTTCATGTAATTCCTTGGCCTGTGTGAGTCGACTTAAAAGCTGCAGCACTTTTTGCTGCTTTTCTGCATTGAAATAATTCCTGTATCTGACACTAATCCTTGGGAAGCTCTCCAAGAGAGCTTCCCAAGGATTAGTTCCAGCTACAGGTATTATTTGTTAACCTTTACCTGATGCACAGTATATCAAAATTTAATATTTTAAATGTTATTTTTCCAAATTTTTTCAAAATGTTCAACAAAACCATATAATGTAACCCCTGATTGGAATGAACTCATTGAGAATGTTTATATGAGAGGCCCCATTACATGGTTTTGTTGAAAATTTTTGAAAAAGAATCGTTTTTAGACTTCTCCATTTGTAAATTATGTGGGTGGATCCAGCCGGTTCGTCAGGTAAAGTGTTAAAATATGATGAGATATATTCTTTTGCAGTTATCCTGCATCAAATTTCCATCCCATTGCCCTCAGAAAAATGGGTTGATTGTTGTCATGGGTTTGCATTTGTACATAGTTGAACTTACAGATCAGAATAAGAGGCATTGATGCTACAGTACAGTCACCATGGATTGGTCATAATCCACATGGGGGAAGTGATGTCCATGTATGAGTTTACCAGGTTATAAAAATCATCAGTAAAATTTTAATTAATGAAGAACGAGGTTGTATCCGGTGCTTCATTAATTAAATTTTTGATGATTACTCTTATAATTAGTGTTTGGAATCTAATATTACGTCCATGGAAATATTGCCAACCCGTGGAAAGTGACCAATCCACTGTATTTGGTGTTGTGTACCAGGCCTGAAAATAAGCAATCTGACATTTGCAGAATGAGGTCCCCAGAGGGTGAATTTGATGATGCTATCCCATACAGTTCGCCAATTTATTCTCTGGGTTCCTCTTTCTGTTTAGTTTTGAGACCTTGATTCAGATTGTCGTTCACAGAGGGTAAATTTAGTGATGCTACCCTGCTGTGCAGGGTAGCGTCACTAAATTCACCCTCTGGAAACCTCATTACATTTTGCAGATAACAGTCTGCTTATTTTCTGGCTTGCTGTGTACTCAGAAAAATGTATAGCTTGAGTATTTTCAGTGTTTACGTGTAAAAGAATTGTTAAATAGTATATATACAAACATTAGATATTATTAAAATTGTATCAGGCAAAGTTCCTGGAATGTGTTTTGAAAAAGTTGTATAAAGTCTTGAATTTCTCTTCTTTCAGAGGAGTATGAGCCCTCTTCTTATGAATTAATGCAAAATCATGAATTTTCAAATTATTTTTCCTTGTTTGGAGAATCCTTGATTTATGAATATCTTCTCATGGGATACTTTAGTTTGTTTATATTGCTAAACAGAAATATACATATGGTATAGTCAGGATCTGTTCACGGTGCTCAGAAATATCTAAAAAGAAAAAATTCTTTTCTACCGCGCATCCTCTTTTTAGTCGAGTTGTGACGAAGTCAACTCGACTTGTAGTTGGATGAATGGCAGGTGGGCAGGCGGGCATAAACAATTGGTTTCCGGACGATAACTTGATGATGGTTTGACCCACGTTCATGAAACTTCATAGGTAGGTTGGCATCAGTAAGAGAAATAACCCCAATTGTTTTGGACTCGCTAGATCAAGGTCACAGTGACCTTGAACATAGTAAATCATAAACAATTGGTTTCCGGATGATAACTTGACTATGGTTCAACCCACATTTATGAAACTTCATATGTTAGTTGGCCTCCATGAGAGAAAGAACTCTATTTATTTTGGACTCACTAGGTGAAAGGTCAAGGTCACAGTTACCCTGAACAAAGTAAATGAAAACAATTGGTTTCCGGATGATAACTTGATAATGATTTGACCCATGTTCATGAAACTTCATAGGTAAGTTGGCATCAGTGAGAGGAAGAACCCTATTTATTTGGACTCGATAGGTGAAAGGACAAGGTCACAGTGACCTTCAACATAGTAAATCGTAAACAATTGGTTTCCGGATGGTGACTTGATAATGGTTTGACCCACATTCATGAAACTTCATAGGTAGATTGACCTTGGTGAGTGGAAGACCACTATTTATTTTGGGCTTGCTAGGTCAAAGGTCCTGGTCAGATGATTTTTCATAGAGTTATTATCCCCTGCCAAAAGAAAGTTTGTGGGGGATAAAGAAATGGGTTCCGTCCATCTATCCATCCGTCCATCCATGCGTAACAACTTTGGACCTTCATATCGCAGTCAGTGGATGTTGGATTTAAATGATCTTTGGTATGCTGGTAGACCTACATGGGGGAAAGAATATTCACAAGTAACAGGTTTTGTCTATTTTTTTTTGTAGAGTTATGGGCCTTTTTCCGCATTTTTCAACTTAGAAACCGTCACGGAGGATACCGGTGATGTTGCACCTTGTTGACTTTGAACTTAGTGTATGATATGAAAACTCAGAGAATCAGTTTTCCAAAAAATAATTTCTGCTTGCCCTTAACCCATTACCTAAAGAATCGGCCACATCTGCTCACGTAATTTACAAATTATGTAATCGAAAAAAATATATTTCTCAAAACTTTTTAGCAAAACCATTTCTTGTGACACCTCATTGGAACAAGCTTGTTAAGCTCATTCTAGTGAGGTAGTCACATAGTATGGCTTTGTTGAAATTCTTTGAAAAAATTTAAAAAAAAACAATAATTAAAATAAATCATAATGTGGGTTGGGCAAAGGATTAAATAGAACAATTCAGGCACAGTGACACTGCTTTTCAAGATGTGATGTTTTAGAGTGAAGATCCAGCGAATTTCAGCATTGCATCTGTTTTGGTGGCTCTTGATAACGTCCCGGTTGGATGGTAGGATATGTATTATGTGGTATTGTACTTTGCTTATGTTGTGTTCGGGTTGGTTGAAGTGGAAGACCACCGGTGTCTCTCTCTTATGTTTGATGTCAGAGAAGTGTTCCTAATCATAGGTCAAACCTCACCCATGACGATACTGCCACATCAACCATACCACCACATTTCAAATGGTACTGCTAAACCTGAACGGTACTGCCACACCACCCTGCATATATATAGAGACTGCCATGGGGGAATTTCCACACCTGACAAGTTCAAACTAGAATAAACCGATCAGGCTTTCTCAATAAGGGTATAGCTGCAGGAGAATTATTTCTAAGTAACCTATTTAGGTCACACAAAATAAATTAATTGAATCTCAGGCAATTTTTTTCAAATTAGTGAAAAGAGGGAGAGTTTTATTTCATTTGTTCTGCTATCTTTTCACACAGAGAATATATTGTATGTCACCAGTTGAGACATTTCATCACTGGGTAATCTTATTTTAATTGGTAATGAAATTAGGGTTGGGTCTGAAGGTTCAACATTCTGAAGAATCATAAACCTTTTATTTTCAGTTGTGAAAAATGAAGTTATATTTATCATTCCCCCGTGGGAATCCCAGGAAGTGAAGTAGTGCTTGTTTACTGTGGCAAACAAGCTCTGTTTCACTGGTAAAATAGGACCCAGTCACTAATGATTGGGGTGCGAGTGCTCTAAAATAGGTAACATGGGGTTTAAATGATTGACTGACCTTGACTTTATCTCCATGTTGTGTTCATGATTAGCCATTGTGCAGAAGTATGTGACCTTAACTGGTTGAGGGCTACATTATTTTAGGTGATCAAATTTGTTCTTCAAAATCTGTTTTATTAAAAATTATTGGAAAGTGCCTTTTGGCACTTTCCAATAATTTTTAATAAAGCAGATCCTCATGTTGAAAATAATATTTTGTTTTTCACTGAATATGAAACGTAAGTAAAGAAAAGGGTAATTTTTAAAGGGTACCCTCCTTTTTACCAAAGCCCTGATAGTGGCTTCCAGCACTCAACCAATTAAACAACAATAAATAAATAAATTTATCATTAACTATTACAGGTCACAACTTTGATTACCTTTTGCTGCAACAAAACAACTGTCCCAACATTCAGTCTTTAGATGCAATTGCCCATATCATTCTAAGAACCTAGGCAGTTGTTTGTAGGCAAGTCTTAGCGGCCTGTTTAGGCAGCCACAATTTGCCTAGAAACATCCTGCAAAGCCACTTAATATAGACTGTCAAAGTGTTGCACAAATGCATCATTGTAAGTTACGAGACGTTCAGTTGGCGGATATGGTATCACCTGAGGTGAAGTGAGAACAATATTTGGTGAAGCTTTAGCCAAGTCATATATTGTTATCACTGAGCTTCATGTGACACTGTATCCACCAACTAAACATCCTGTAACATATTTATTGTGCCAATAGGGGACACGGTGGCTCAGTAGGTAGAGGTGCAGGCTGCAAGCCGAGAGGTCTTCGGTTCGAATCCCACCTGCGGCAACCACGTTGTGTCCTTGGGCAAGACACTTCACCCCCATTGCCCATGTGGGGGCACGATGATGTTGTGTACTAAGGCGCACTGCACGTCGATGGTACGCATGTCTTCAACCAATCTAACCCTGCTTGTGCTGCAGTGCGGAGTTACGATGTTGGGGAGCTGGCAGCTGCTTGTCGTTGCTCGGTGGTTCTCTCCAGGTACTCCGGCTTCCTCCACCCGTAAAACTGTCACGGTCATGATTAGCCATTGTCCATAAATATGTGACCTTGAACATCAATAAATAAATAAATAATTGTGCCAATATATGAAGTGTTTGCAAATAGTTTCATATTTTCTGTTAATTTTCCTGTCTGTATTCATTTGTTTACAAAAGCATACAAGTAATGATGTTATGCAAGGGGAGTAATCCAACATCTCATTGATCACCAAGAAAATTATAGGATTTATTATCTCTTGACATTTTTGGGTGCATTTAAAATTCTGCCTGCTTTCCAACACTTTGAACTGAAAACAATCTTTCAATAGTACTAATTAGCTGAATTCAGACTGATTTTTGCGATAAAAACAAAATGACAGACAGTGACAATCAATATACCATCAGTGATGGTATATTGAATAAATACAGGGTCACTGTTGACATTTTTAGTAGCTCCGCTGACAAAGTCAGCAGAGCTTTTCTTATACTGATTCGTCCGTCGTCTGTCGCCCGTCTGTCCATCCATCCGTCCGTCCGTCATCAACATTTTATTTGTCCGAGCCATAATTTCTAAACCACTGAATATTTTTCCACCAAACTTCATAACAATATGTATTATCAATAGACGGTGTGTCATCAATTATTCTGCGGTCTGTAAATCCACAGGGTCAAGGTCACAGGTCACAGGATCAAGAAAATCTTAAGATATTTTTGATATTTGTTTGTCCAAGCCATAATTTCTGAACCGCTGAATATTTTTCGGCTAAAGTTTGTAACAATATTAGTATTAGAAAACATGCCCATGCGATCAGTGGCCCTCAGCGGAGCTCTCTAGGCGTGACAGGCCTCTTGTTTGTCAGTGCATTCCTGAAGCAGAATGGGATAGGCTAATCTGCTTACAGAAATAGAAAATGTATTTGTGATGGAAATAGTAACTAATATACTTCCAAGATTTGTTGTCTTATCAAAGCTTCTATCAACTCTGAAGTGCAGCTACATGTATTCACGTCAACATCCAATGAAGTCCGAGAAGCAAGAGAGAGATTAACCCCTTTCTTCCAGTCGTGTGGCACCAAACAGCCATGTCACTTCCAGGAATCCTACCCTGTCTTGGACGTCCCAGAACACAGCAGAATTACTCCACCCCAAACCGGAACACTGTTTCAAATGACGCCTCGCACAAATATGCCAATTCTACAACACTCCACAGTCCTCTATCACTGGTTATAACCATTCATTGCATAAGCTGTTTGGCTGGCATAATAATAATATCTCCAGATTTTTAGGGGTTGAATACTTAGCTGTATAGTCTTATTTTTCAGAGATGCTTCAATTGTCATCCAAGTTGCCAAAAATGTACTGGACCATTAATGACAAACTGTTCAGCATGTAACTCACCATTAGTACATTACAGATTTCAACATTTGTGCCTCGCATGTTGTTCTTCTATTTTACGGGATAGTTGTTGTGTGTGCAATGAAGATGGGAGTAAGTATCAGCAGCTATTTAACCCTTAACTGGTTGAGTTCTAAATTATTTTTCAAAGGTGATTTGAAACTCCAGTATTTTTTCAAAGATATCACACTACCAGAAAGAGTAGCCTGATGTTACCAAAGATTTTATTAAAACATGTTTGTTTTGTTACAATTTATTGGAGAGTGCCAATAGGCACTCTCCGATAAATTGTGACCAAACAATTTTATCTAAAAAAATGTCTTCTTCTGCTGAGCAAACATCAAGCTAATGCCTTCTACCTAAAGCCATGATAGTGGCTTCCAGCACTTTTCAATAGAGCCATGATAGTGGCTTCTAGCACTCAACCATTTAAAGGCCTACTCCCGACTTTAACGAACTCAGAACAGGTGCCCTTAACAGGCCATCATGAGAAGGTCCTTTGACAACAGACAAATTACATAAGCAGTGGTTTCTAGTCAAGTCTCGGCTGCCTGTTTAGGCAGCCAAGACTTAATAACTAGAATTCAGTGTTAAGCCATTAGACGTATAGAGACTGTAGTGTGATTGGAATTCAAGGCACATGTCCAAACCCTTAAGGGTTAACTAGTGCAGATAACTGAAGTGCAGATACCCAAACCTAAAGGCTTCACATTCTCCAGATGTGCTTTATATTATCTTTAAAGCGAAGTTATTCATTAAAAAGTAACTAGAAATTCTTTCTGTTTAAGCCAAGTGGTGGGAGCATTCCAGATCACACTTTTGAGCGACTCTATAGATTTAAAGTGAAGTTATTTCATCTGCATGGTTTTGCCTTGTTGCACTTCATGGGAGTATGCCTATAGGCACTCTCCCATGGAGTGCAACAAGGCAGACATTTGAACAAATTTTGACGCCAAAAAAGAATAGAAATAGTACATAAATAATGTTGAAAATGAAGACTGAGTGTAATTTCTGATATATTAACATAAAAAGGCATCTGTACCTATGCCACCATCCATGCTAATTATAATGTCACTAGTCACTACCACTGCTGAAAGAAAATATAAAGTTCCCAAGCAATACCGGCGATGAGCTCATGGTTGCTAACAGCTAGCCCCATGCAGTGCCCAGTATGTAATTCTCGCACTTGTTTCTGTTTTGGAACAAAAATCCTTACTGGGAAATATTTCAATTACATCACCAAGGCATTCCTTCGATGAAGGCATGCCTTGATGATGTAGCTGGAATATTTTATCAGTCGGGACTTCAAGATGCCTGTATTTGATTTGAGGTTCGATTCAATTTTGAATAATAGATTCAATTTGCAGGGCCCTAGTTTCACAGTATTTTATTGATGAAATCTCCACCCAGTTGTGTTAGTGTTAATCTTGATAGTGAAGAAAGACAACTGGACAACTAGTCCATGCCTTCATTACAAGCCGCTTGGATTACTGCAACTCCTAGCTATATGGTTGCAAGAAATCTCTACTCGAGAAGCTTCAACATATTCAGATCTGTGCTGCATGTGTTGTTACCCGATCACCAACTTGATTATTATTATTATTATTATTATTATTATTATTATTATTATTATTATTATTATTATTATTATTATTATTTCTTTTACGATCACAGTACCGCATATGTCTAACTACATTTTGTTTTATACTTTCAGATGAATGTGTTGCTGGTGTTATTCCAACAGATTCAGGCAAATATGAACCTTTACAAGAAGTGAAAACACCACTTTTGGTTCTGATAATATTACTGAGTGTCACCTTGTTAGTTTTGGGTGCAATAGTTGTGTGGAAAGCAAAAAAGGATAAAAAGCTGTGCTGGTCATTCAGATACTCTGAACTATCAAATGGCTTACTTGAGGATGAAGAAGAGGATGAGCTGGCTTATAAATATTCCAATGGACATTCGAAAGTTATTCCAGTTAACGGATATCGGGATGATAGGACCTACTGATGCATAACTAAACTAAACTTGCAGCAAAATACTTAATGGAAATGTTTTCTCATTTCTATCACATTTCTAATGTTCTTGAGGTTGTTCTGTGGTTATTTTGAGGGTTGAGATCAAAGGCGTTTGGAATAAAAAGCATTGTTAACCCTTTACCTAATGAATTGGGTCACATCCGCCCACATAATTTCCGCATTCAGCCATTGGATCATACTTATTTTGCCAAAAAATTCAACAAAATTCCTTGAATACATACAATGGACAAATCAATATTGCAAAATATTGATTGGTTTATCCTCAAATAACAAATATAGACTCTTCCAACTGTTGGCACTAAACTGTCATGGAAGATACCATCATGGTTAAAAGGGTTAAATGCCAGATTTGAATGACTCACACTGCTTGTTAGGGTTAACCCTTTGCTTAATGTATGGGCCCAAACCTGACAGCACTATTCACAAAATCGTCCTACAAATTTTATTATTTGACCTCTCATTGGAATGAACTTGTTCATCTCATTCCAATAATGTGTCATGAGCTATGTTTTTGAAGCAGAAAAAAATGTTGGTTTTAAGTGTCATCTGCTATTTATTTATTTATTTATTTATTTATTTATTTATTTATTTAACCCTTTACCTAACATGAAAAGCAGACAACACTTGAAAACAAAATTCTTAAATAACAAATTTTTAGTCTCAAAAACATGGGTTATGACCCCTCTTTGGAACGAGCTCGACGAGCTTGTTCCATAGAGGGGTCATAACCTATGTTTTGGAGACAAAAAATGAAAAAATAATAAAAATTAATTGCCGATTTTTGTGAATAGCGTTGGTTGGTTTGGGCTGTTACATTGAGTAAAGAACCACCAAGCTGTGGCAAGCAAGTATCAGACTCTCCAACATACTAACTCTGCATAAGCAGGGTTTACAATCATTGAAGGAAAATGCACCATTGATGTGCAGTATGCCTTAGTACACAGGGCCACCATGTCGCAATGAGAATGAAGTGTATTTCCCAAGGACACAACACAGTTACCATTGGTCAAGGTTGAACTGTGGACCTTTTGGTTTGAAGTTCAGTGCCCTAACAACTGAGCCACCATGTTCCCATTGTCATCTGCTATTTATGTCACTTAAAGAGTAAACAATTTGGTATCATGGACAGTTCTTTCTGCATTTCATGATTGCCACCTATTTCTCTATGTTAAATTCCATAATGTATGAGACACATATGTAATAGAATTGTGTTCAATAATGTCCCACCATTCTTTGTATGATACCAGTTGATACACCCAGTAGTCGATAAGCTGAAAAGCTGCAAGTACTTCAGGTGTTTTTTCAGTGGCCATTTAACTCTTTCATACATTCTGGAAATTTTTCTTCATATTTGTTCAAGTTATTGCAAATAAAATTAATTGGTGGAAAAGTTGTAATATGCTTGCTTTATATTCCTTGACTGTCAGTTTTATTTACGATGACATGTTGAATGAAAATTTGATGGAGAAGACGTTTCAGGGCATCATTGAAATTGTCTTTAACCCTTTGGACCCTAATGGTATATTCCTTTCCAATTCAGAGCCATCAACTGGTAGAGTTCTAAATTCCTTACATAAGCAGGGCATTTAATTAACCCAAGGCAATATGCATTATCGAGGTATTTGCTGACCTAAAATCCATTTTCCTAGGCAATAAATTTTCATGAATGTTGCGATTTTTAAGCACATGTTCAAATTCTTTTGCTGTAGGGAACACTAAACTTGAAGGATTATTACATTAAAAATTAGTACTGAGGTTGATTTTGATGTTTATATAGCGATGTTGATTATAAATATAATTCGCAGCGTCGTTGAGATCCCCTGAGAGTATTGAAAGCAATTATTTTCTTGCCATCTCATGATCAGTTCATTTGACAGGCTACTGTAGTATGTAATAAACAAAAGACCATCAAACCCAATTTTGTTGATTTAATATTTCTTGAACTAATATATAAACCATACTTTACTTTATTCAAAATTGCTCAGGCAAATGGTATTTTTTGACAAGGAAACACCATTTTTTTAAGGCAAATTTTCCTAATTAAATGCCCTGTGTAGGGAAGACCAATCAATATTTTCAGTGTACAGCCTTGGGGCGGCACACTGAAAATATTCATTGGTCTACCACATAAATTCATGGAACATTTATTTACTTTATGAATTCAGATTGCATCACAATCTTAGACCTGAAAAGCAGACTTACTTTTTCAAAGTTTTAAACAACTTGATGGAGAGATTCTCAAGAATTTAAATGTATTTATTTTTATTCTTAACTGGTTCATTGGTGAATTAAATTTAAAATGTTTGAAAGGGAATGCTGTGGCTCAGTGGTGGTAGACTGTTGGACTTCTGTGCTAGAGCTCCTGAGTTTGATCCCCATCTGGGATGACCCGCGTTGTGTCCTTGGGCAAGGTACTTTATTCCAGTTGCCTACATAGGGGCACGATGACGCTGTGTACTAAGGCATACAGCACGTCGATGGTGCACATGTCTTCAACTGCAGTAACCCTGCTTGAGCGGAGCTTGCACAGAGATAGAATGTTGGGGAGCTGACAGTTGCTCGCCAATGCTCGGTGGTTCTCTCTGGGTACTCTGGCTTCCTCCACCCATAAAACTGTCATGGTCATGATTAGCCATTGTGCATAAGTATGTGACCTTAAACACCAATAAATAAATAAATATGGACCTGAAATAAAGGCTTACTTTTTCAGTGTTAAACAACTTGATGGAGAGATTCTCAAGAATTTAAATGTATTTATTTTTATTCTTAACTGGTTCATTGCTGAATTAAATTTAAATTATTTGAAAACTTCTAGCTTTTGTTCTTCACCAGCCTCTAAAGTGAGGTAGAGTGTCTGATACTTGTGTTTGTCCTTATTTCTACTTCAAGACTTTTTTGACCTTCATTCTTGGCATGGCAACTGGCTTTGATCTTTCCAAGGTGGAGTTCAAGGTTGAAGGTGAAGCACAGCCATCTTTATGTTGTAACTATAACTTTGGAACTTATTGCATTTGAATTTTTAGCATGGCACTTCAGTTTGTCAAGGTTATGTTGAAGGTCATTGCTCTTGCACAAGGCTGAAGGTCACGTTGAACAAAAGTTTAATTTTTGTTTCTCTTTTGATACGATGTAAGGTGCTAAATGATTGGTTGATCTTGATTTGGAATGAGGTGAGAACAAAAGAGGGGCAGAGTTTCGTTCTGCTTAGACAAATGATTTAGTTTTCTTTCAATTCAATCAGATTATAGAGGGTAGTTAGCTTTTGTGGTTGGCCAGTTTTCTACCTTTTATTGTGTTATATTCTTACTGCAATTATAAATTTCATTAACAAATTGTATAATTATATTTTGTTCATAAAAATTATTTTTGGATAATTTAATTGAGAGTGCAACAACAAGCAACATCAACCTAACACTTTGCCTCCCGGAAGAAATAACAAGAGTGTTGTCATAGACATGGGAAGATAAGAGGAAAATAATGCCATGGGGAACTGAAAGTTAGCCACACCTTCTGGCTGCATGTCCTTTCCGAGATGCCTGTAGTGCCAAAAACAACATACTAACCATTGTTTGCATGTTGATTGTACTCCATCAGTGATGCAGAAAATAATAGAAGAGTTTAGTTGATGCTAAACAGTTCATTCATTATTTAACCCTTTCAACACTGGTGGTATCTTCCATGCCAGTTAAATGGCAGAAATTGGAAGAGTCCATATCCATTATTTGGGGGTAGAGCAATTAATATTTTCAACATACAGCTTTCAGGCTGCATGTTGAAAATATTAATTATTCTACCATACACTTTCACTTAGTAGCCATCCTACCTAATGAAATTATGACGTATCGTGTTCCTGGACCGGAAAAGCAGCCTATCGTGTTGAAAGAGTTAACTCTTTCCCCTAATATATTGGCCATACATCCGGCCAGCATAACTCACAAAAATGCCCATTCAAATTTTATTATATTTTCAATTTTTACTTTCCAAACAAGGTTTATGGCCCCTCATTGGAATGAGCTCTTTGAGCCATTCCATTGATTGGTCATAAAGTGTTTTTTTTTTCACAAAAGGATGTATTGAAACAACTACAACTTGTGAAACAGAGCTCATGGAGCTTTGTCACATCAGATAAAGTGTTCAAATTCTTAATTCTGTGTGGGCAGAATACTGTCACTGGAAAGAATTTTATTATGTTAGTGTGCTTGGGTTAAATTGACATGAAAGCATGAATGGTCTATTGTTGAACAGAAAATTAAAAAAGAATGATGCTTGATTTGAATGATATACAACCTGATCCAGATTTTGTAGGCTGAATTGAAACAAAAATTCTTGTTTCTCAGGCAATTTTTCCTCAATTTTATGATGAGGGAGGGAGGCTTTTTTTTATTTTATTTTTTTTTATTCACACAACAGTTCTGAAAATAGTTGGAATCAGAAATTTATCTGCTTACTCAATTATGTGGTAATCCAGTGTTTTCAGCAGTGAAAATTTAGCAAAATATAGTTGAAAATTTAACCAACTATATCTTGTTTGATAGAGCTCTGTCAAACAAGGTGTGATTGGTTAAATATTTGTCCTACAAGTGCAAAAGAGTGTCATAGAAGAGATTTCTAGGTGAAAAAAAGGGGATGAGGCAGATTTTCTACAACTAGGGAGGTGCTTGAGAAACAAGAATTTTTTTTAATAGTCTAAGATTGGTATTTTATGAGTTGAAAGTTTAGGTTTATAAATGAGGTATTTCCTATTTTAATGTGAAAAGGATCTAGTCAGAACCTAATTTTTTGTTTGTATCAAAAGCCTTTATCCCATTTTATTTATATATTCGTATCAAAACTTTTCATGCACCTTAAATGTCAAAAACTCTGTGAATAAAGTTTTAGTTATGTAAATATGTTGGGGTAGCTGGGGAAGGCATTCAGTGATTTTGTCCAGTTCTGTCAGACTGTGTATTTAACACAGTGGCAGATTGCCCCCTATAAAGTTGCTGAGAGACCTGACTGTATGAGGACCTACATTACCTCCCTTAATTAACCCTTTACCCACTGAATTGCCGCATCCGCCCACGTAATATGCAAATTCAGCAGCTGAAAAAAATAATAATTTTCGAAAAATTTCAACAAAACCATATCATGTGACCATCTTTGGAACAAGCTCATCGAGCTCGTTCCAAAGAGGGGTCACATGATATGGTTTTGTTGAAATTTTTTGAAAAAATTTTTAAAATGATATTTTAAATAATAAATTTTGATATCGTCTGCATTGGGTAAAGGGTTAACTTGTTTGCCTTGAAAGCCAAGTATATCTCCCACTGGGCCAACCATTATTTGGCATTAGCACTTTACCTAACACAACTGACAACAGTGATTGCAATTTCTTGAATACTAACAAATTTCATGTTTTGCCTCAAAAACCTTGCTTCTGCCCCCTCAACAGAGCAAGCTCAAAAATAAAAAAAAAAAATGAGTGAGGCCCCACAAAGTAGATCTTCTGATTTTCAGACCCTTTTTTGTAAAACTGCATGTGGATGGGCATTTTTTTAATTTATTTTTTATTTTTGTTTTTTATTTCTTTGCCATCAAAAGTTCATGTTCTTGGTTTGTTTTATGTTTTAGGCCTCATATCTACATAATAGCATAGGTGGTTGTGTATTCAGGGTTCATACGTGATTCTGGAAGTCTGGAAAAAGTATTGAATTTTTTAAAACATTTTCCAGGTATTGAAAAAGTATGGAAATTTAATTAAGTATATTCAGAATCACTTTCGCTGTTCATGAAATTAAAATTTCTTACTAAATTTCTTTTTATTTCATTTTGAATCAAATTTCAAAACTCGTAAAATTTAGGCTTTTGTAACCCATGATGGAAATAACCGTTCTGGCATGAACATTAATGGCTATTCATTGATCCGTATATTTCTGTGATCAAAATTGTTGTGCCCAATGATAATGTTTTTACGTTGTTAATGTTAAGAAAAATGACACACAAACTTGAAAGTTTGTTCTGCAAAGTTGAGGCATTGTGTAATACCATCAACTGAGTGAAAGGAAATGAGGAAATGTTGGTTTTCAGAAACGTGGTTGGAAAATCCCAAATACACGCACTGAAGTAGCAGGATACGAAATTAATTCAAAACAAAGTCGGAGGCAAAATGTCTCGTCTGTGACAAGTCTATTGATGTCTGAAATACAGGGGAAGTGGCATTAACAAGTCATATGGCCCCCAGAAAACATACTATTTTGGAGCCAACCCCCCCCCCCCCCCCCCTCCGAAAAAAAACCTGCAGTACAGCCAACAGTTGTTGACTTGTTACTAAGAATTTTAATAGTTTTTGGTTTATTCGTTGTGATCATTGGTGGTAAAACTCAGAGAACTGGCAGTGGGGTTAAACTCTAACAGATTGCATGTACATGTAAGTGTTTTATAAGATATATTTTTTAGTTACCTGGTCTAGTGGTTAAAAAAAAAAACTCTGCGATGGCTGCGAATCGGGTATGGAAAAACTAGAGGAGGGTCTGGAAAATGTATGGAATTTTTTCTTGGTAGGTGTGGGACAAATTTATCAATTTTATTAACTTGGGTAGAATATCAGACATAAACCATTTAATTTTGATTTTTTAAAGTTTGCATTGGTTTTAAAAAGAGAGCATGCAGCAGCCAAAAGGACCATGTGGGAGGGCTTGAGAACCAGATTTTTAACTTGTCTAGGCCTTATTCAAGAAATCTGTTTTTTTTGTGAGTCCCATCTGCTAGTCAGGTTAGGTAGAATTGAAGTCCACTGTTATGCAGAGCTGGGCGAACTGGTATCAAATTCAATACCAGTAGACTTTAAATAAAGCATCGGCAATTCAGAGTCCTGATATTGGCTTCTAGTGCTCAACCAGTTAAATTGAAAGTTGCACTGACGGTGCGGCTGATTGTAAGGTAAAGAATTGAAAGTTGCACTGACGGTGCGGCTGATTGTAAGGTAAAGAATTAAATCACATTGAAAAGAATCAATGGGCCTTTGTCAGGTGAGAGCTTCAGAACCTTTGTGTTTGAACTGCTCTTTTTGAATTATGTAGACCAATACAGCAGGTTTAATGGGTAAAGAGTTAAATTGCAATAAAAAGGCCTCTGGCCATCCTTGAATTGGCCCTCAAGCCCCCTGGCAGAAAAGTGCAGGGTTCTACCACTATTGCTGAAGCGGTGAGTGAATTACCAGTTAATCATACAGGTACAACTATTTCATTATTCCATTATAGCCCATCATATGTGGGCAGAGAATATGCATATGCCAAGATTTGGAAACAGGATGACGTACCCAAGACCAAGATTGAAATATTTTGTGTTACTGGATATAGACTGCATAAAATATTGGATCTTATAGAATATAACTGATGTAAAACTTGTATAAAATACTCAGGCCTTATCTTCAGTAGTATAGTTTTTTTTTCAATGATTGTTTTGTTACAGTGTGTTGGCGTATGCTTTCGGAAAAACTATTGGATTGCACAGATACAAAATCCATAGTTTGTAATGTTGTATGTCTTCTGATGACTACTGTCTGTTGTCAAGCTCTCAAGTCACCAGTCTAATTTTGTAAGGAATTTGATGCTGTTATGGTCTGGTACTAATCTTGCCCTTAACCCTTAAGAACCTGGACAAGTCTGCTGAATTCCAACCAGTCCACAGCCTTTATACATCAGTGGCTTAGCAGTGATTTTTAGGCAAGTCTTGGCCAAGACAGAAAATAAGCAGACTTTCATCTGCAAAATGAGGTCCCCAGAGGGGGAATTTAGTGATGCTACCCTGCACAACAGGGTAGTATCAGTAAATGTACCCTCTGTGAAACTCATTCTGAATCAAAGTCTCAAAACTAAACAGAAAGAGGTACCTAAAGGATAAATTGGCCCACTGTATGGGATAGCATCAGCTAATTCACCCTCTGGGGACCTCATTCTGCAAATGTCAGACTGCTTATTTTAAGGCCTGGTCTTGGCTGCCTGGTAAGGCAGCAAACACTTGACTAGAAACCACTGCCCACCTAATTTGTCTGTTGTCAACAGGACCTCCTCATGATGACATGTTAAAGGCGCCTGTTTTGTGGTCGTAAAAGTCGGAAATAGGTCTTTAAGCATTAAATAATCCATCGCCTATGTTTAGATTCACTCATCTGGAATATTTTAGTTGGTCAGAAAAGAAAATCTTTGGTTTGCTTTTCTGACCAGTTGATATATTTCAGACAGTTAAATATTAAAAATAACATAAAGATTCTCATTTCCTTTGAATCAATACTAGAAAATGTTGCTCAATCAAGACTTGATTTCATCAACATTTTGATGACATTACCATTTGGAAATTAAGACTCACCACAGGTATGATTTCATGGTTTTATGGCTGTGCTGCATAGTTCCATTAATTGTGTTAAAATCTTGATGGTTTAACTCCTTCCATGCGGCTAGTGGATTTTCCTGCCCAGGACACAAAAACCCTTGCTGCTGAAATAGGTATAATATGGGCACATTTAACCAAAGTTTCCTGTGTAAATTAAATGGATTTTTTTTACCATTGGTTTCTTTAGTACAATTTAGATGATTTTTTCAACAAATCTATTCTTGGCTGCGGAGAAGCAGCCATGGCTGGAATTGTTGAAAAATAATTTTAACCCTTTACCCAATGTAACAGCCAAAACCAGCCAGCGCTGTTCACAAAAATCACCATTAAATTTTCATTATTTTTTTCATTTTTTTGTCTCAAAAACTTAGCTTATGGCCCCTCTTTGGAACGAGCTTGTTGAGCTCGTTCCATTGAGGGGGTCATAACCTATGTTTTTGACCCAAAATTTTTTTTAAAATTAGTTATTCAAGAATTTTGTTTGCAAGTGTTGTCTGTCTTTTGTGTTAGGTAAAGGGTTAAAATACTTAGTGGGCTAAGAGTTAAAAGTGAATTGTTTTTATTGGAATATCTGTAACTGGAGCATGAAAGAAGATCTGTATATCTGTGGAGAAGGGACATCACATTATAACAGTCATCTACATGCCAACTCCAAATATGGGTAAATGGACAGGCCTTAGTAGCATCAAATTCCTTACAGAATAGACTGGTGGCCTGACTGCATGGACTGTTACAATTAAAACTAGAAGTCCTGTCATGAACTGTGCGCTTATCTAGGCTCAGTTGCGTGTAGGATTTACGCGCAATTGCCATATCGAATGGCATCCAAAGCACGGCACGTTCTCCTGGTTACACATAGCAAACACAGGCAATGTTTCTGCCAATGGACCTCCAGGTTACCCGGAGGTCCATTGGCTGAAACATTGCTTGTGCACAGGCCATATGTACAGAATTTGATAGCCTTACTATGGTCCTAACGCGTAGATTAACGCGCATATTGACGTGCTATTTGTGCGCATTTCATGACAGGACTTCTAATTTTAACTGCAGAAAGCTGATTACTGTTGTTGTAGCTAATTGTACAAGAAAATGCTGATAACTTTTGGAAATACATTGCCCACCTGACCACATTCACCAAAAGTTGAATTTTTCTCACCTGCAGTATTTTATTGAAAACAAAATGTGATTTGAATAATATTACCTCAGTCTTACTGTTTATCATACAATAATGACTTGATATTGTTACAGGTTTTAGGAATTTAAATGTTTGGACACTGTTGAGTAATTACTTCCAAATATATGTGACAGGGGCATAAGCAGGCTAAATGAAATGGAATGGACAAAATGTTTTTCTGCTACGAATGACAGTAGAAAAATATTTGTTCTCCCCTTCAGTTCACCTTGTGCTGGGTTAACCCTTAAGGGCCCGTAGATTTTTATACATTTTCACTATACTTTGAAAGTCTATCTCCAGTGGCCTTGCAGTTGTTTCTAGTCAAGTCTTGGCGGCCTACAGAGGCAGCCAAGACTTATCTACAAACAACTGACAAGGTACAGTGAGTATGTTTCAATGAGCTATTCTGGTTTACTTGGTTTATTGTGAAATTGAGCAGACATACGGAATAATAACCAGGTTGTTTCATTGAGCAGTTTATATTCTGGTTTATCATTCTGAAATCTGGATTAAACCATCTAAACCGCCTTGAGAGGAGGGTTGTCGAGTTTAGCATTCTATTCCTGACATGTACAGTGGAGTGCAAATAAAAGTTCTAGACCTCGCACAATAACAATAAAAAAATACTATGATTTTGAGTGTCAAGAAGGAAATAAACAATGTCAGATACAAAAAAAATAACTAAAGAGAGAAAAGTTATGAAAGGTTAATAACGTTTATTTAGCCCATATAAGTGGCTTTTCAAAATTATTCGGTTCTCAACTAAAGGAGTATTTTTTTCTCAGAAAAAGTGTGTTACAACTTTCGGAACACCCTTTTTGGACATTTTATTTCTATGATTGCAGTAATGCAATTTTTGACCCCATCATTGGAATGGTTTTTATGAGGGTCTTTCTAATGTTGGTATTGGGAGATTGTTTAAACCTTTACCCAACATAACGCCCAAAACCGGCCAGCGCTATTCTCAAAAATTGTCAATTAATTTTCATTATTTTTTTCATTTTTTGTCTCAAAAACATAGGCTATGACCCCTCATTGGAACGAGCTCGTTGAGCTCATTCCAATGAGGGGTCATAACCTATGTTTTTGAGACAAAAAATGAAAAAAATTAATTATTCAAGAATTTTTTTTGCAAGTGTCGTCTGCTTTTCGTGTTAGGTAAAGGGTTAAAAAATGAAAGCACTCTTTGGATATTCCTCCTCCTCATAATATGCATATACTACACGTTTCCAAGCAACATCATGCCAGTTTTTATGTCAAATAGTATTCTCATTAAATGTACCATTCCATTGGGATTATTAAACCACAGTTTAGGTTTACACGGAATAGTAAACCAAGTAAACCGGAATAGTTCATTGAAACATACCCTTAGAAAACAAGTTTTTGAGTTGACCCAAACAATGCATTTTGGGGCGCATGTTGTTTTGCATTAAAAAGTTATCAAAGTCAGAATTAGGTCCTTAAGGGTTAAGAGTGTGTGTCCATGATAAGTGAAGGTGCAGAGTCTTCCCTCTATGCTAATTGGAGCATTCCTGAGTACTTTTGAAGGCTTAAGTACCCAGAAAATGACGCAAGAAATATCAAGGTGAGAGTACATGAATCAGTTTGGGGAATTTCAGGAGTGTATATAAGGGTGTCCCCTCACCATCCCCCAATCCATACATATGCTGCAGATAGGTGATTGTAAATTTATTTGATGAATATTTTCACCAGACATTTGCCCATTATTTTCAGTTGTGTAATAATTTCATCAGTTACATGTAATTAGTGATATCTGATGGTTGATACTTCTCTTCATAAGACTCAAACTTTTGGAAGAGCTGGTTGGAATTTAAGCTGACAAATTTTACTTGGACATATAGCATATAGTGAGATGAAAGTTATATTTGGACTTATTCCAGGGGTAGACTGGGCCAAAAATTGTTACTGGGAAATGCACCGGGATGGGGGGCAGGGCCCCAAAGAAAATTTTGATTTTTCAAACTGAATGAATGCTGCTTCCTTGCAACTGAGTGATCAGTGGCAGTCCACATAGAGGCCATTTCTGATGGCTTTTTTGTATCATCATCTTCGTCACTTATTCAACAAAAATGTTTGTGACGTGGGGGGAGGTGGGGGGGGATTCACAGGGCCGACTACAATTCGGACAAATGGGAGACCATTTTTATTTTTTAAAACTGAAGGAATGCCATTTCCTTGCAGTTGAGCAATCACTGCCAGACTAGACTGTAGGTATATCGAAATGCCCTCTCTGTGGACTGCGAATGGAAGTTCACATGGAGGACATTTTGATATAGGATACAACCAGCATATTCAATCAGATCCATTTCAGCTTTTGGTCAATTTCTCAAAAATTTCATGTACAAACAGGTGTTGGGCTACATCAATTTTGGGGACCACATGGGGCCCTCTTGTAGACCCCTTGTTCATACAAGTGATCAGCAAAAGTGTTAATGATAACTTAGTGAAGAATTAGTTTCTGATTGCATAACTCTCTGTGAGAACCCCAAGAGTGGAGCAGTACTTTTTCACTCTGGGTTGTTTGTAAAATTTGATTGGGTAATCAGTACCTGAAGTGGAAGCCCACATAAGTGGGCAGCACAGATACAGTGATTGGTTAAACTTGACCTAGTAAACTTGTGTTGCAGTAATGGTATTGCCATAGGTGATGAAAGTTACATTTTAAATAACAATTCATAAATTTGCAAGAGATTTTAATTCTCGGCCAAACAGGACTGGAAGACAACATTTGCAAAAAACATTTGTTGAGTAACTGCAAATTTTCATTTTTTCCCTCAGAAAGAGATCTTATAACCCATTATTGGAACGTGCCCAATGAGCACGTTCCATTGCTGGTTTATAAGCAATATTTTTAAGGCAAGAGTTGATAGAATAAAATTTGAATGACGGTATTTTTTTTTATAGTGCTGACTGGTTAACCCTTTACCTTACGAATCGCCCACATCCGCCCATGTAATATGCAAATTGAGCAGTTGAAAAAATTATTTTTTTCAAAGTATTTCAACAAAACCATATCATGTGACCCCTCATTGGAACGAGCTCATTGAGCTCGTTCCAATGAGGGGTCACATGATATGGTTTTGTTGAAATTTTTTGAAAAATTTAAAAAATTGATATTTAAAATAATAAATTTTGATATCGTCTGTGTTGGGTAAAGGGTTAAGGCCATTAATGTATGTGAAAGAAAAAATTTTTGTGGCAAAACATGTTTCAAGATGGTTGCTGTGCTTTTATGTATTTATTTATGCTGATGAAATTCTGTTATGTTAAACACTCTTGGAAATGGATTTTGGAATACTTTCCTACAATATTCCACATTTAACCATTTCATCATCATTGAAGTAGGAAAAACAGGCATAAAATTGTTTTTGTTTTTCTAAAATGTTTTTCAATATTAACAAAATTTTAATAATCAGATGAGAATGTATGAATATTTTATGTGGTTTCATTTTTCTTATAAATCTTGGGATTCATGTAATCAATCTTGAATGAACGTTTTAAGTTTTTGAATATTTGTAAGTACATGGAAAATATTGGTAGGTTTGTGGAAAATTTGTACATATTTCACAGAGGTGCTAAATATTGTCATATTAATTATGGATCATACATTATTTTCATCAAATTGTTACTGTTGGAATATATAAAATTTATTGCCTTTCTCCTAATTGTGTACATTTCTTTATCTTATAATTAAAAAGTGAGGGGGGCATGGTGGCTCAGGTAGAAGTGCAGGCTGCAAGCTGAGAGGTCATTGGTTCGAATCCCACCTGCAGCAACCGCATTGTGTCCTTGGGCTAGACACTTGACCCCAATTGCCCACGTGAGGGCACGATGGCATTGTGTACTAAGGCATACTGCATGTCGATGGTGCACTTGTCTTCAACCAATGCTAAGCCTGCTTGTGTCAAGTTAGTATGTTGGGGAGCTGACAGTTGCTCGCCATTGCTCAGTGGTTCTCTCTGGGTACTCCAGCTTCCTCCACCCATAAAAACTGTCATGGTCATGATTAGCCATTGTGCAGAAATATGTGACCTTAAACACCAATAAATAAATAATTAAGAAGTGAGTTAATTGAAATTTTGTAATTAAAAGGCATGTGAAGAAATAATGATGAATCTTTATTTTCAGCTTCACTGGGAAAGTGCAAGAAGCAACCATCAGGGCCTTATTTGGGGTGTTAAAACTCAGTACACAGTACAAGTCAAAATAAGTTGTAGGATAACCGCTATAAACTATGTATCTTTCTCTTCCTACACTGATAAGACCAGAAGCTGACATCATTTTCTGGAAAGCTCTGACTGAGAGCTTTCAAGAAAATGATGTCAGATTATGATCTTATCAGTGCCGGAGCAGCAGTATACATAGTTTATTGCAGTTATACTACTTATTTTGACTTGTACTGTATAGGTCTGTATTCCTTACTTCTGCATTCAAGTAATACACTTGAAAATATGTGAATTTTTTTCAAGTGAAAATGCTAGAGAAGTCTGATGGACTTATTCCACATAGAAATATCTCGATTATTCTCTCAAAATTAAACTATTGGGAAATATGTACACTGTCTTCAAGCCATAAATCTCTATTTTGCAAAAAAATGGGTCTATCCAGGGGCGTCGCAAAGATGACCCATCGGGGATGGTGTAAACCGGATTTGTCCTGACTGTGATGGTTCAAGTCGTAAACAAATATTGCATTCAGATCTAGTTGGGAAAGCCATGATGCAAGCTTCTGGCACTTCATTTTGGGAATTCAATTCTCTTCTACTTGTGAAATAAGATCTGCTACCATAGGAACCTTCAGCAGTGGAATTGTGTTTTTCTGCAGTGCTTAACCCTTTACCCAATGCAGACAATATTAAAATTTATTATTTTAAATATCATTTTTTAAATTTTTTCAAACAATTTCGACAAAGCCATATCATGTGACCCCTCTTTGGAACGAGCTCGTTCCAAAGAGGGGGTCACATGATATGGTTTTGTTGAAATTTTTCAAAAAATAATATTTTTTCAGCTGCTGAATTTGCAAATTATGCAGGCGGATGCAGGTGATTCGTTGGGTAAAGGGTTAACTTGCACTGTGTTTCAGTTATATGTTAACTGGTTGGGTGGTAGAAGTCACTATCGGGGCTTTCAAAAAATGAGAAGACAACATTTTCCCTGCTTGTGTTTCATATTCAGTCAAACGCAATAATATTTTGTTTATAGAAATTTGTTTTATTACAAGTTATTGAAGAGTGTCTATGAGCACCCTTCATTAACTTGTTATAAATGAATTTTGATGAACAAATTCAGACCACCAAAAATAATGTAGCACTCAACAAGTTGATAGGATTGAGGAGCCAATGCACAAAGGCCAACAAAACATATATATTATTCAGTACACAAACTTTTTTATTATATTGTCATAATATAGCTATGCTGCTGAACTTTAAGCAAATTAGATAAATTCTTATTAGAATACTGATTTGTGGATCTGTGTTTGTCATCAGTTATACACAAATACTGCTTTACTTACATGATTTGACCCATTATACTACATGCTAGTTAATAAATTAACTATTAACTCCTTACCTAACATGAAAAGCAGACGACACTTGCAAAAGAAATTCTTGAATAACTCATTTTTTCATTTCTTGTCTCAAAAATACAGGTTATGGGTCATAACCTATGTTTTTGAGACAAAAAATGAAAAAATAATGAAAATTAATTGGCGATTTTTGAGAATAGTGCTGGTCGGTTTTGGCCATTACGTTGGGTAAAGGGTTAAGTGCATACCCCCCCCCCCCCCCCCCCCCCCATAGGTACTGTGGGAAACAAGCTCTGTTTTAATGGTGACTTTATCGCACAATGCTCCAAACTCTTATGGGTCGGCAATCAGTAGAAAATTGTATTAAAAAAAGTACATTGAAAGCTTCTTAAATGTTCTTGATTAATTGATAATACCATCTGCTGGCATTGATATTTGGAAAGTTTTCCATGAAATTTGTCCAAGCTTGATCATCAAAAAAGCCAAAAAGAGAGACCAAGCTCCAGATAAGCTACATATTTTACCCCTCCGAAACTTTTGCAAAAGATAGTTTAAAATTTTCAATGATAATTTTCCTGTTGTATGCATTGACATTTTGTCAGATCAGTGGTGTTCACCACAAGTACAAGTCACGATTTGAGAAGTCAAAAAAATGATATTTGAGGACATCATTTATATCTGTCCTTTCAGCTCTTGCTGAATATCGATGATGACAGAAATGGATGTGTTCTTTTTAAAAAAATAGAAGCATGTGATATTTAAAAAAGATCCCTTTGCCTATCACAGATATGTGATATATAATAATTAAGTTCCTGTTAGTATAGATTGTGTATTTTTCACATTTGTAATGAAATATATTTCATCTAAGTGTTTCGGATCAACACTGAAAATAAATACAGGTGATTTTCTGTTTCCATCCCTCTGGACAGAAATGGGTGAGACAGAAGATAAAATATTAGTAATGACACGTTTTGTGACAAATGTTGAGAATTGTGATAAAAATTAAAGTTACCTGTACATAGAATTTATTTTTGAATGCATCTTTATATTTGTACAATAAATTCCATCGCTGTTATAATGTTATTTTATTTTTGTTGGATTTGGAGACAACATGTGTAATTTTGATGATACTGGGACAGTAACGTTGGAAACTTTTACAAAGAAGTTTCTTTGGCTTCCACATAGAAAATTCAAAGAGTATAATTTCTTTATTAGAGTGTAATTTCGGTGGTGTGATTTTCCCTCTTTTCAGAGGAATACCTATTTTGTGTTAACAGGATGTATAGTCTTACCCTCATGCCTGAAAATAAGCAATCTGTCATTTGCAGAATGAGGTTCCACAGGGTGAATTTGCTGATGCTATTTCATACAGTGGACCAAATTATCCTCTGGGTACCTCTTTCTGTTTAGGCTTGAGATCTTGATTCAGATTGAGGTTCACAGAGGGTAAATTTAGGGATGCTACCCTGCTGTGCAGGGTAGCATCACAAAATTCACCCTCTGAGGACCTCATTCTGAAGATGGCAGTCTGCTTATTTCCAGACTTGCTTACCTTTGCAGAAATAAGAATTATTTACCACTTATTACACAGAGGTTTCACTCTTTGCCTGGTGTGGGTAGATTTTCCTGCCCACTACAGAAATACAATTACCTGGTCAAGGCATAATTCTGGCTCTTGTTAACAACATTTATCATATGACTCGTCCGTTTTGTTCACTTTAAAACATTTGATATTGTGTTTTCATATTAATCAGTGATAAATAAAGCCTTCCATCAATTTCATTGGTCAATTTCAAAACTAGACAATTTGATTGGCTGAACAAAATACAACTGGGCCACATTTTTTTAATTTGTATAATTAGAGTTGGGAGCTTTCATTGGCCAATTTCAAAACTGAACAATTTGATTGGTTAAACAAAATACAACTGGGTCACGTTTGCATAATTTCTGTAGGGAGAATTTACGTTATCTGTCCTATTTAGGGGGGTTATGTTGTATTAATCTTTTACCTAACGTAATGGCAAAAACCGTCTCGCGCATTACAAGAAAAACTCCATTCATTTTTTTTTATATTTTCACTTTTTGCTTCCAAAACATAGGTTATGACCCCTAATTGGAACTAGCGTGTCGTGCTCGTTCCAATGAGGGGTCATAACCTATGTTTTGGAAGCAAAAAATGAAAATTTTTAGTTATACAAGGATGTTTTTTCCAAGTGCCGTCTGCAACTCAAGTTAGGTGATGGGTTAAAAAGTCATACTAAGTGGCTAATTTGTGCGTGTGTGTGTCATATGATAAATAGAATATGAAATGAATGTTTTTCTCATATAATATTTATGAAACGAGTCTAAGAATTTTCCATTTGGGCGAGCCCAAACAGAAAATTTGGACGAGTTTCATAAATATTATATGAGAAAAACACTCATTCCAAATCCTCTATATAGCATTACAAACTGGAGTAGTCCTCTTATCAACGATTACCTGTTTCCTTGGTAGGGAGCAGAGTGGTTACAGCATTGGACTTCATACCGAGGGGGTTACAGTTCGATCCCTTCCAGGGGTAACTGCATTATGTTCTTGGGCAAGGCACTTCATCTTTATTGCCCACATGCACACATGGTGGTTCATTGTACTAAGGTGAACTGCACATCGATGGTGTACTTGCCTTCAACCAATTCTAACCATGCTTGTACAAAGTTAGTACATTGAGGAGTCTGTCAGTTGCTCATCACTGCTCAAGGGTTCTCTCTGGGGTACTGAAACTTCCTCCACCATAAAACTTTCCAACATGAGGTGAACCCCGCTGTCGAAAGTGTCATAAAATCCCAAGTAAAAAAAAACAAAAAGACAGAGAGAGTAATCGCTTGACTGGACTGGTTACATGAAATAATTCATGAGAAGTGACACACGAGTGCGCGAATTCGCACAAGTATTTTACAATATAGTCCCTGGCCTCAAATGAATTATTTCACGTAACCAGTCTAGTCAAACGATTACTCTGTTTATTACTTTTCATTATTAACGATAATTATATTATTTAACCTTTTACCTAACGTAATGGCCAAAAACGGCCAGCGCTATTCTCAAAACTCTCCAATTAATTTTCATCTTTTGTCTCTAAAACATAGGTTATGACCCCTCATTGGAACGAGCTCGTTGAGCTCGTTCCAATGAGGGGTCATAACCTATGTTATTCAGACAAAAAATGAAAAATAACAGGTATTCAAGAATTTTTTTGCAAGTGTCGTCTGCTTTTCATCTTAGGTTAAGGGTTAAAAAAAACAATGAAGTCCCCATTACACCCACGGCAAAGCGTCTTCGTTTGCACGCACGGATACATGACACAATTGTTTATTGCATAATTCACTTGTGAAGTTATCGTTTATAATCAAACCCGGAAATCCCAGTAAATCACACTTTGGAAAGTAATAACATGGCAACTTTCATTAAACTCTTCTACTTTTTATATGGACCTTTAGGTTTTAATTTATTTTCGGCCGATTTCTTGTTTTAATAATTTCTGTTTTGCACAGCTCTGTTGTACATTATTGTGCTTTATGTTGCTTGTGAGAGGAAGGTTTCATTAACCCTTTACTCAATGCACATAATATCAAAATTTCTCATAGTTATTTTTTTTTTAATTTTCAAAATATTTCAACCAAACCATATCAAGTGCCTCCTCACTGCAATGAACTTGATCAGCTCATTCCATTGAGGGGTCACATGATATGGTTTTGTTGAATTTTTTTTTAAATGTGTGTAGATGGATGTGGCTGACTCGTTAGGTAAAGGGTTAACCTTTCATCTGTGTATATGGGTCTCATTTTTCAGCCAAAAATATTTTATAAAATTTTGATACAGTTATTAGGGCATTTTCCATGTAATAGAACCCAATTTGGTTGTTTGTTTGTTTGTGAATAGGAGTTTAACCCTTTACCCAACGAATCAGCCACATCTGCCCACATAATATGCAAATTCATCAGCTGAAAAAATACTATTTTTAAAAAAATTCAACAAAATCATATCATGTGACCCCTCTTTGGAATGAGCTCATCGAGCTCATTCCAATGAGGGGTCACATGATTTGGTTTTGTTGAAAATTTTTGAAAAATTTAAAAAAATGATATTTAAAATAATAAATTTTGATATCGTCTGCATTGGATAAAGGGTTTTAATGACACTTTCAACAAACAAGGATCACATCATGCTGAAGAGTTTTAATGGTGAAGGAGAACCCCTGAGCAATGGCAAGCAACTGTTAGACTTTCCAGCTTATAACCCGACACAATCAGAGTTACAAGCGGTTGAAGTCAATTGCACCAGCAAGGTGCTGTATGCTGTAGTACATACTACCACTATGCCTTACATGGGATATCAGGATTAAGAGTCTTGAATAAGAACGCAGTACAGATGACACAGGTCTGGAACAAACTGTCAACCTTTTCATTTAATGTTCAATCCTCTAACCAGTGTACAACTGCGCGCCCATGTGCACCCTGCAAGTAATGTCTGAGGTGAGTCGTCAAAAGTGGGCTTTATACTTATAAATGGTAAACGTTACTTTATTGCAGTTCTGATATAACCATGGGTACTAAAACAAGGTAGCCATTGGTCCTTGAAGGTCCTTGTATTAAAAAAAATTATTTCCAGGGCTTTGAAAGTACTTGAAAATGGCCCTGAAATCCTGAAGGTACTTGGAAGTACTTGAAAACATTTGTGGTTATCCTGAACTCAAAAAGCGTTTCTGGGAATAACTTTAGTAGCACCAACAAAAAACAAATCATCCTTAAGGGGAACAAGGCACCATCTGGAATGCTAAAGCATTTGCAGATGGTGCCCTGATCCACTCAAGGGATGACATGTGAGAGAAATATTCTAGTGGTTATCCTGCAACTTATTTCTGACATTACTGTATATGTACCCTTATGATGTAATTCATATATTGCTAAGTCCTTGAATTTGGTGCAATGTGGCACTTGAAAATCCTTGAATTGAAGCCCAAAAAGTCCTTGGAAGACCTTGAATTTGGTTTCTGATATTGTTGGGGGACTCTGAAAATGTTAATAAATAAATGAACAAATGAGAACAAATAACAGAAACCTCTTTTTGACCTGGGTATCTTAACAACAAATACTTTACCATACTTTCAAGATCGTATTATATATACATATATATATTATCATACTTTCAATTTTTTTTTTATTCCATTTTTTTTTATTCTCATTTCATTTCATTTTCGTTTTCGATCTCGCCTATCTGAGACCAACAACATAATAATAAAAAATTAACCCTTCACCAGACATAATGGTCATAAGGGGTCAGCCCTATTCACAAAAAAAAATCAAATTTTATTATTTTCTCAATTTTTGCCTCAAATGCATGAGCTTGTTCCAATGAGGCTTAAGCTCTGTTTTGTTGAGATAAGAAATTATATTTTTTTTATTTGATCAAGTTTGTTTTTGTTTTTTTTTTGGGGGGGGGGGGGGGGGGGGGGGGGGCGAGGCGGTTTGAAGTTCTGTTTGTATTCGTATTAAGTAAAGGGTTAATTTATTTTTTGCAGTTGGAGATGATGAGAGTGGTTTTAAAATTCAACTAATTAAATGAGATAAAAAAAAATTATTTTTGAACACATGTTTCTACAAAAAAGATAATACAAATCATTTGTGAGGGTGAATGTGTATGTTATGGTTGAATAATTTCCACCTTTTTTTTATCTTATTTCTTTTTCAATTTGAAATTTGACATGGTACATGTTTGATTTTGAAGACATTTATTAAATCGTGGTTGACTTTGCACACGTGTTTGTGCATTATGGTAACTTTGTAAAATATTAATAAGATTATTTTTGCATAAAATGGAATTGCTTTTGTCAAGTACATTAAACAAGACAAGGATAGAATGGTTATTTTTCATTTTTTCCATCTAATTGGTAGAAGGCTAAGTTAATTTGGGGTCTCAAAATTCATTTGCATGAGTTTGTCATGTTTCAATTTATGGGACAGTCACTCTCCCATAAATTGTAGCAAGGGCTAAATTAATTTGGGGTCTCAAAATTCATTCGCATGAGTTTGTCTTGTTACAATTTATGGAAAAGTGCCTACAGGCACTCTCCCATAAATTATAGCAAGGCAACTCAAAACAGACGGAATAATTTCACTTCAAAGTTAACATGAAGCACATCCAAAGAGTATGAAATCTTTTAGGGCGTGGGGTAGTTGTTTCGGCATTTGACTCCAAACCGAAAGGTTTGCGGTTCGATTCCCATCAGGGGTAACTGCATTGTGTCTTTGGGCAAAGCACTTAATCCCAATTTGCCCGCGTGGAGACTTGGCGCCGTGGACTAAGGCCTAGTGCTCGTCGATGATGCACTTGTCTCCAACCAATGCTAACCCTGCTTGTGCAGAATTAGTATGTTGCAGAGTTCAACGGTCACACGGGACCACGGTGACGCTGCGTATCAAGGCGACTTCACGTCGATAGTGCACTTGCCTTCAACCACTGCTAACCCTAAAACTGCGGAGTTAGTGTGTTAGGGAGTCTGACAGTTGTTCGCCGTTGCTTGGTGATTCTCTCCGAGTACTCCAACTTCCTCCACCCATAAAACTGTCTGCACAAGGTGACCGTGGCACTCGAAAGTGTGATTAAACCCCAATAAAAATGAAGCCTTTTAAGTTGTGCTACCTCACTTTTTAATCGAGCGCAAATATGAGCTTCCAGCAGTCAGCCAGTTAACTCCATGCCCATTGGTGTCCAACTCATTTATGTTATCTTTAACCCTTTTTATCTACCACCACTATTTAGAAGACTACACGTGCAAAAAAACAAAATCTTCACTAACTAAGAATGTACATTTTTGTCTCCAAAACATAGCTTATAATCCCTCCTTGGAACGAGATCGTTCCAATGAGGGTCATAATCTATGTTTTGGGGGCAAAATTTGAAGAAAAAAAATGGAATTGCGAATTTTCGTAAATTCGAAGGTCGGTTATGGTTGTTATGTAATTTGAAGGGTCAACTCTGTTGAAGACAAATTGATATAGAGAGGGGGCAAGGTGGCTCAACGATTAGAGTAGCGAATTTCAAGCCGAGAGGTTAGATATCGACCAGGGGTAGCTGCGTTGTCCCCCCTTGGAAAATCACGATTGCCCACATGGGAGCACGGTGTCGCTGTGTACCAAGGCGACTTCACGTCGATAGTGCATTTGCCTTCAACCACTGCTAACCCTAAAACTGCGGAGTTAGTATGTTGGGGGAGTCTGACAGTTGCTAGCATCTGTTTAATAGTTCTGTCGGGTGCTCCGGCTTCTTCCTCCCTTAAAACCAACCAGCAAGAAGCGATTGTGGCTTTTGTTAAAAGAGTTCTTAAATCCCCAATAAAAAGTTGCTAACTTATACGCATCAGCCACTATGGTGTACGTTTCTTTCGACCAAATAGATCTGCAAGCCCATCCACAGACCTCCGGTCTATTACGTCTGCAAAACCGAAGCAGATTGTGTCTACAATCCAAGTATGTCTACAAAATGCAAGCGGGCAAAAGGCATTTTGCAAACGTTTTTAGTCGAAACATGAATTCTGTTTGATCGAAATGTATTTCCACCCATTTTATATTTCCGCCCATTTTCGTTGCACGGCCATTTTTATACCCCCGAGAACCTCTCAGGGTCAGTATGTTTTTACCATGTCCGTCGGCCCGTCGTCAGTCGTCCGTCCATTAACTTTTGGTTTTCAGCAAATAACTAAAGAACCGTTTATTTGATCATTTCATAATTTTAAGGGTAACTTGTGAATGATTAGACAATACTTCCTTTCGATGTTGGTCCAGCTAGCCAGTTCAATATGGCCGCCGTGGCAGCCATATTGAATTTGCTTTTCGTCCAATAACTAATGAATACTGACTCGAATCAATATCAGTTTTTTTGTTATGCATTATTGGTGTCTAGAGGAAGCTTCCTATCGATTTTGATCCAGCTAGCCAATTCAATATGGCCACCATGGAGGCCATATTGAATTAGGTTTCTGTCCAATAACTAATGAATACTGACTCAAATCATTTTTATTCTTTAATTATGCATAGTTGGTGTCTAGAAGAAGCTTCCTTTTTATTTTGGACCAGTCACCTGAACCAAGATGGCCGCCAGAGCCCAATTCATTATGGCTTCCTTGGCGGCCATCTTGAATTTAGTTTCCATTCAATAACTAATGAATACTGAATATGCATTATTGGTGTCTAGAGGAAGCTTCCTTTTGATTTTGGATCAGCTAGCCAATTCAATATAGCCGCCTTGGTGACCATATTGAATTTGGTTTCTGTCCAATAACCAATGAATGCTGACTCAAATCAATTTTTATGCATTATTGGTGTCTAGAGGAAGCTTCCCTTTGATTTGGTTATGCCCCCGAGAGACTTGCCTACCCTTTTATAACACCGTGGGGGGGGGGGGGGGGGGCATATGCCACGCTTTGCGTTGCTTTTGTTGTTTTCTGAAATTATTGAACTGGCACGTTTTTTAAAGAAATTTCGGTCATATTTGTGGCGATTGATGGCCTTAGGATCCATCATCGTAGCAATATGGCCAGCACTTCCATCTATGTTGGCGATGATTGTATTATTTGTTAGCGATATAATAAAGACGTAAGGTTGACTGTTGTATCGATATGGTTGAATTGACAAACCCGACAAAATTTCAAGCATGCAGCGGGCGGGTTCGATCACATCTGCGGTGGTACTCAAAACGCCACGGTAAAGCCTGTTCTTGTGATAGAGCCATCGGCGATAGCGTATAAAGCATAAACTGGTTTATAAACAAATTGTCGTGTGAACACGACTCCCCATATATGTCGATTGCTTAGTAAGGTGATCACTTCGGGGACATCGCCTGATGGTACCTGCCGCCGTTCGCGTCGGTTCCCCTAGAATAGAAATTTTCCAACAAACATTTAACTGCATTATCCACCTATACCCCCATGGGAACCTAGGAAGTGAAGCCAGACAGGTTTATGGTCTTATTGATTGATTGAAGTGTATATACTATTTAAATTAAAAAAAAAACGTATTGTCTGTAAAACAATTCAACCTTTTGAAATGTTTATATTATTATTCATTCAAATACTATTATTTTATGACATCTTTCCGCGAGTTCAGTTCAAGTAATGGTGGATGGTCGAATTTGATAAGCCAAATCATTTAATGAATGCAAAATTAGGAGTAAATTTCCGAGTTAACTCCCTTGACTAAATCTTAAATTTTGTTGTTGAGCTGAAATGAGAGCGACTGATTTGAGAATAAATCAGGTTTTAGTTCTCTGTTGAACGCTGAAACAATCTGGAAATGTCATTTAGAGGAGATTCTAGGGAAAATCTGAAAGGTCCTGGGGGTGGGGGGGGGGGGGGTCGGGCAGTCTGGTATTTATGAGAAAAATACTAAACACCAGAACCCTCCAGAACTGCTCAAACGAAGGCGACTTCGAGTTTAAATTCACTTCTACATTGCTTGTGAATGCTTACCACATGCTGGAAATGAAATACTTTCTCCAAATACACCACGCAAGTGTAATTTAGAGGGGCGTTCTGGTGGTTCTGAGAGGTTCTGGTATTTAGGAGAACCGAATTGAAGCCGTGCTCGTGTACTGTGGTAAATAAATGCTGCTTTACCGATAATACGAGACCTGGCAACTAACCGTGAAAGGATTCATGAGTTGGAAGTCCTCTGAAGCCCGGGGAGCATATGTATGAACGATTGGCTAAATCTGCCTTAAAATTTGTGTTGTGGGCATGATATAAACACAGATGCTGAAAGAGACCTTAAGCAGTAAATAAACCCACAATATGAAATGAGACGCATTTAATTAAAACCGTTTAAATAAAATGTATTATAATTTCAGAACAATTGCTGTTCCCTTTATATAGTTTGAGTGTCTTTTATTCAGCGCTGAATCTCAAAAAGGACCGCAGTGTAGATAATATTTTTCGCCCCAAACAGAATTGCATACACCTGGAACTTAATTAAGCACCCCCTGAAATGTTTCATGACAGTGAAGTTGCTGTTACTGATTATCATGTTTTAATGATTGCTATGTCTTGCAGTACATTTCATCTAGTGAAACGTGATGTTTCTGGTTGATAGCGCACCCCAAACACATCCCCTCGTCCACGTGAAGCATGCTTCCCTCGAATGTCACAAAAAACACTATCATCCACATGCAATATCCGGGTATAAAACAAGAAAGTTTGTCGTTTCTTTTATCAATAAATGTTGACATGGCAAGGAGGAGACTGTCAGAGGCACTAAGATGGCAAATCGTTGGCATGCATGCAACAGACATGTCATTCAAAGCTATTGGAAGGCAACTTGGCTACAGTCATTCTGTCATCAGCGGACTTGTCCGAAAACATCAACAAACCAAGTCCGAAAACATCTACAAACCAACGATGTTGAGGACCGGCCAAGGTCTTGACAACTCCAAAAGACCTCTGTTCGGGAAGATTGGAGTCTGGCACATCTCGTAGGGCGTGAACCCTTTGTTTCAAGTGGGGTTTTGAAACGGCTTTGGCTCCCCAACAGGCGTCTGTGCAACAGAACTGTCCGAAATCGTCTCAAAGCACTGGGTATGAGGTCCAGAAGGGTCATCAAGCGTCCAGCTCTGTCCGATCAGCATCAAAGACGACGTTTGGAGTGGTGTTTCAACTGCCAAAAATGTGGGCACAGTAGGGACAATTGTAGAGGCAGGCCGGCTTGTTTTCGTTGTGGATTAACACATGATGAGCCATGTACCAGTGATACCATCAGATGCATCAATTGTCAGGGCAATCATATGTCATCTTCAAAAGATTGCCCTGTACGGAAAAAAGAAAAGCACATTCAAACCATTAAATGTGAAAGACAGATTAGTTTTAAAGAGGCCAGGGAAATTGTTTCATCAATGCCTGGTATGAAACATCACCTCCATCATATGCCACGTTTATCAGCAAAATATTACAAACAAAATAGGTGGAGTGCCAGACGCAATACACATGGCTGGAAGGCACAATACCATCATTACTACATGCCTTCACAATAGACCACAGCGAACAACTACAACAAAAAACAACTCAAACACAAACACCACCAGTGGAAAATTCTAAAACAATTCCGAAGAATGAACAAGACAAACCAAAAACAACAGATAAAAACAAAGTTCAGGAACCGAAATCAGAACATAAAAATGACCAGCCAAAACCAAAACCGCAACAAGAACCCCGAAATCTTAGTCAGAGAAGGTCTCAAGAAAAATTCAAAAAGAAAATAGACAAAACAAAAAATCTATCAGACAGATTACCAAAAGCCCTTCAGGACTCTGTTACCAGTAACAGGGTTGAAGACTTTGAAGAAATGGCAGTCGATGAGTGTATCGATGAAACATTCGGACACCTACGTCCAAACTCATCACAACACAAGTTCCCTAGACAAAAATCACCCAAACCATCTGCTGGGGCTATTTCGCCCATACGTCCACCCTCTAAATCTCCTGCCAAATATGAATAATACAATCAAACACAACATCATACAATGGAACTGTCGAGGTTTTAGAGCTACTATTAACTGGTAGAGTGCTAAGTTATTTTTGGTCAGCATCATTTGTTTGTGTGTGTTTGCCTTGGAATAATTTATGGGAGAGTGCCAAGAGGCACTCTCCCATAAACTGTAACAAGGCAAACCCATACAGACTAAGTATTTTGATTTTTCACTTCTAAGATAATATGAAGCACATCCACAGAATATGACACCTTTGGGCCGGGGTACCTGCTCTTCATATTAAAGCCCTGATAGTGGCTTCTAGCACTCAACCAGTTAATGAACTAGGCCTTTTGAGCCAAAGTATAAAGCTGCTGCTTTTTGCCTGCAGGAAACTCTTTTAAAGAAACCCGAGGCTCCAGATCATTCAGCCTTTAAGCATTATACACCGTATAATGCCTGGGCAGATGATAATGATCTTCATATTCGTGGAACGAGTGTCTTGGTTAGGAACGACATCATTCACAGTTCTGTACCACTACAGACAAATTTACAGGCTGTGGCGGTACGCCTAACTTTGGACAAAACAGTTACACTGTGTTCTATTTACGTTTCACCAAGTAAAGCTTTACGACTGAATGATCTTGAGCTGCTGGTCCGACAACTCCCAAATCCATACATTTTGTTGTGTGATTTTAACGCTCATAACCCCCTTTGGGGTAATTCCTGCAGTCAAGAACATGTAAACGGTAAAACTATAGAAGAGCTCATTACATTCGACTTGTGCTTATTCAATGATGGATCAGACACTTACCTGCACCCTACATCTGGTTCTTACACGTCAATTGATCTATCAATTGCATTCCCTTCCATCTTTCTTGATTATTCTTGGAAGGTGGATGGTGACTTGTGCGGGAGTGACCACTTTCCGGTTGTGTTGGAGATTGTGGTTCCGGCAGACGATGGGAGGGTGCCCCAGTGGAGCTTTAAGAAGGCTGACTGGGAGACCTTCATGTTGCTCTGTTCTGAACGCCTCACACTGGAGAAATTTAGTGAAAGTACTGACGAGATTGAACATTTTACAGAGTTACTTGAGATTGCAAGCCAAGGCATTCCTAAAACCTCGACAAATCCAAAACGTTTCACCAAACCATGGTTTGATCCTGATTGCAAACAGGCTATAAAAGATCGCAAACAGACTGAACGGGAATTTAATAAGTCACCAACCACACATAATTTGGACAAATTTCGTATAAATCGGGCAAAAACAAGACGACTAATAAAACAAAAAAAGAAAAGTTCTTGGAAATCTTACGTTTCTAAGATTCACCAAAACACCCCTACCACTAAAATTTGGAAAATGATTAAAAAGATTAAAGAAGAAGAAACAAAATCAACTGTACAACACCTGAAGGAAAACAACACCTTATTTACATCTAAAACTGCAAATTCAAATACTTTGGCCTCTACATTTTCGAAACATTCGTCGTCTGAAAATTGTAATCCAGAATTTATCAAAATTAAAAAACAGCACGAAAAGCAAAAGATCAAATTTGCCTCCAACAATCCAGAGGATTACAATGAACCTTTCTCTATGGAGGAGTTATGTAACTCCTTGTATAGAGCAAAGGATACTGCCACTGGTCCCGATGAAATTCACTACCAAATTTTAAAGCATCTGCCTCAATCTTCACTAGAACTTTTATTATCAATTTTTAATGGCATTTGGGTGACTGGCCAGTTTCCACCATCCTGGCGTAAAGCAACAATAATTCCTATTCCTAAGCCTGATAAAGATCACAACAACCCAAGCAATTACATGCCTATTGCCTTAACCAGTTGTCTGTGCAAATCCATGGAGAGGATGATCAATGGCCGACTTGTCTGGTTTCTGGAATCGAACAAACTGCTTGCGGATGTTCAGTGTGGTTTCAGAGGCCAGAAAAGTAATGTGGATCATTTGGTCAGACTGGAAACGTTTATTAGAAATGCTTTTGCCAGAAAAGAACATGTGGTCGCCATCTTCTTTGATCTGGAGAAGGCATATGATACAACGCGGACGTATGGGATTTTAAAAGATCTTTTTAACATGGGGTTGAGAGGGCGTATGCCCCTTTTTATTGAAAACTTTTTAAAGGACCGTCGGTTTCAGGTTCGTGTTGGGTCAACGTTATCTGATCCTTTCCGAGCAGGAATTGGGGGTTCCTCAGGGTAGTATTTTGTCCGTTAACCTGTTTTCGATAAAGATCAATAGTATCATCGATGCAATGGAGAATATGATAGATTCCTCATTGTATGTTGATGATTTTATAATGTGCGATAGCAGCAAAAAAAGAGCGCAAACTTCAGCTGTGTTTAAACAGAATCCAGAAATGGGCCACTGAAAACGGTTTTAAGTTTTCAAAGTCTAAAACTAACTGTGTTGTTTTCTGTAAGCTCCGGAAGCATCATCTTGACCCAGAGTTGAAAATGGATGGAAATACTATTAAAGTTGTGTAGGAAGTGAAATTCTCAGGTTTGTTGTTTGACTTCACTTCTCACATAAAACAACTGAAAGTTAAATGTAAGAGATCATTAAAACTCCTGAAGGTTGTTGGTGGCACTGATTGGGGTGCTGACCAAAAACATTACTTCATCTGTATAGATCACTTGTTAGACCTAAATTGGATTATGGTTCTGTAGTTTACGGATCTGCAAGGAAGTCGTATCTCAAGCCACTTGATGCGATTCATAATAGTGGCATTAGAATTAGTCTAGGTGCATTTCGAACATCACCAATAGATTCAATGCTTGTTGAAGCTGAGGAGCCTTCACTTGAGAAGCGTCGAATTAAACTATCACTTCAATATGTATCTAAACTTTTGGCTAATAAATCAAATCCTGCTTATAATTGTTTCAGAACCCCAAAATGTTGAATTTTTTAACCGCCACCAGAAACATATTCCTCCATTGGGAATTCGTATTAAACCCCACACGGAGTCTGCCAAAATTGATTCTGGTTCTATAAAAGAAAACCGTAAATCACATATTCCGCCTTAGCATCTTAGAAAACCTACAGTTATTTTGGACCTTGCTTTTTCCAAAAAATCTGATACCAATTCCTTGCAGTTTAAAAAAAAATATGCCGAAATAAAGTCCAGGTGTAGTGCATTTTCAAGGATCTATACAGATGGATCTAAAGATGGTGGCAAAGTATCATCAGCTGCTGTTACTGGTGACCATATTACCTCAATCAGAATACCGAATCAGAGTTCTATTTTCACAGCTGAAGTTAAAGCTATACAACTCGCACTTGAACACATCGAGAATGTACAGGAAAGGAAGTCAATTATTTTTTCCGACACTCTTTCCACTTTACTTGCTTTACTCAACCCCAAGTTGAAGAACCCCCCCATTATGGAACTTCGTGAGAAGTTATCAACTCTCATGTCTGACCAATATGATATCGTGTTTTGCTGGTTACCCGGACAGGTAGGTATCGCTGGTAACACCAAAGCAGACAGTGCAGCAAAACAGGCTTTATCCAAACCTCTCACTGATTTTAAGATTCCGTTCAGTGATTTCAAGCCTCATATCAGTAATTACAGCAAATCTATGTGGCAGGCGGAATGGGATGGAGCGACAAATAACAAGCTTCATCGCTTTCGACCAACTATTTCAGATCACTACCCGTCTAGTAAACTTTGTAGAAAGGATCATGCAATGATACGGTGTAATATTGGTCATACACGATTAACACATTCTTTCTTGTTGGAGGGTACTGTGCGACCAGAGTGTATTCCCTGCCAGCAGGTGTTGTCAGTGGAACACATTCTTTTACATTGTACCGATTTTAATCTTAGTAGACGACAGTATTTTAAGGTAGCGTCTCTTCGAGACCTATTTTACAGAACAAATCCACATAAAGTTCTATCGTTCTTGAAGGAAATCAACCTTTTTAATAAATTTTAAAATTGTTTTTAATCTTTTAATCAAGACTCTTCAAGTCTCAATTCATCAGGTTGATTTTGAAGTTATTCACTTCTCTTCTTTCATTACCCTCTGTTGTTTTAATCACTTTGGTCTTTGACAGATCTCTTGCAGTTATTTTCTATTTTTATTTGGTCTTTTTACTTCATAAATGAAAATGAGTTTTTACTTTCCACTGTTTTCTCGCCACGATATAGCCTTAGCTGCTGATGTGGCGTTAAGCACCAATAAATAAATAAATAAATAATAAATTGAGTTCCAGGTGCATAGTATGAATGAATTACTTTCAAGCATACGAATAAAAGATGTTCGTAAGGAACGCGCGTATTATAAGTTAACTTAGCAATTGACCCTGATCACAGAAAGACAATATAAATCAACGTTTACTTAAAATCAATCAATGGAATAAGTCAGCAAATGAAAAGGAAAATTGGTAAACAGGATTTCAAACTAAAGTTCAAAAGACGATATTAGTTTACAATATCAAATGGATTGTAAGCCCGCCTCCTAGAAAAAACGGTTTACAAAAAATGTGCATTTCCAGACATATAATGTGCTTTTCCCCAGATTGTTTCATTCGATATGTGCTGGAATGCCCTTTCTTTTCAACTCACCTGGAAATTTGAACACTGTCCACAATTCGTTCAGCAATGACTATAGCCCACAGTTCATTCCAATCATCACCAAATTCCGTATCTATGTTCAGATTCATACCTACATCAAAACGTCCAATCGTAGTACCCTTACTCGTGTCAAGGCTTCCTCTTTCGTTTCTCGCTATCTTTTCTCTCCATCGTCACTTCCACGGTCTCTGTTTTATACTGTGTGGGACCCCCAACTTAACAGAGATCAGAAGTTGTAGTTTTTGGAGAAGACATTATCCAGCTCCACCTCTCACTCCAAGTACATCCTGCTCCCATACGACCAATCCTCGTGTGAGGAACGAGCCGAGCGGCAGGTTTTTGTGTTCACTGATACTCCACGCCACTTCATGCGAAAGGAGAGTTGAGTTTAGGGTTCGAAGCATGGAACGAGAGATATGTCTCCCCTCGTGCTCCTTTCCAAGAACTCATCTGGGTGTCGGGTTTTACGACGTCTGTGCAGAATATCTGATTAGCTTTACTTGGCAAAGTCAAGATAAACTAGTGCCATCACGTGTGCGGAAGTCTGTGAGTCTGTTCACATTTTCTTTAGCACAGGCTACACCTCGTAGTCCTTGTCCGATCATCACTAAATTTCATCTGCAGGTCCGAGGTCATGTCTAGATGAGAACATCCCATTTGGGTCGCGATCGGTCAACCATGACGGCTGGGCGGGCCCGAAATCCGAAAACCTTTAGCAAAGTGTACAGGTCGTGTTTTAAAGGGATGTCATTGTAATTTGGTAGGATGACTCCGTATAATGTCCAGATGAGAGCGTCCTATTTTGGTCGGGTTCGGTCAACCGTCATAGCCGCAGGGACACGTTACCTAGATTCCTTTAGCACAGTCTGCAGTTTGCATTTATGAAGGAAATCCATTGTAAATTGGTAGGATGACTCGTTATAATGTCTGGATGAGAACGTAATATTTTGGTCGTGATCGGTCAATCGAGATGGCCGTATTGGCACGTAACCTAGATTTGTTCAACACAGTCTACAGTTCATATTTATGTCTGGATGAGACTTCCTATTTTGGGCACGATCGGTCAGCCGTTACCACAGTTTGGGCACGTTACAAAGATTCCTTTAACACTGTCTGCAGGTCGTTTCTGTGAAAGGATTCATTTAACATGGTAGGATGACTCGGTATGATATCTAGTTGAGACTGTCCTGGATTGGTCGCGATCGGTCAACCGTGACCGTTGGATGGGCACGTGATCCAGATTTCTTTAGCAAAGTCTACGAGTCATATTTATGAAGGGATTTCATTGCAACTTGGTAGGATGACTCGTTTTGGAATAATTTTACTGTAACTTGGTAACTTTGGTTAACTGTGAGGGCCACATCAACCCAGGCCTCAGTTCATTAGTTTAGTGTACACCTCAAATTATTCCTGTTGAAAACATAGCATGTAGAGTACAGAACTCAACACATTCTCAATTATCACAATTTTTGTCTAATTTCATAATTCTTTCATAAACATTGAACATTTTTTATCAAACACTACACAGTCAAGTTAAGCTGCAGCGTCGCTGACACTTTCATTTTTGTTCTCAGTTGGGCGTATCATTCCCAAGTCATTATGTCATTATCCGGCGTGTGTGTGTTGACCAATGTGGGAGCACCCCACTCCCTTCCACTGAAGGTTTTCAACTTACCTAGGGGAAATAATTTCAAAACCTTCTGTCAAGTGTATTTCGCACTCGTGCACTCCAATACCACAGATAGGAGCGCGAAGAGCCTTAAGACCTAACCGTGTATTTTTGTATTCCAGCGGCCAACTCCATCGGACTTGTATCGTCCGCACACCCGGAATGCAGGCTACGAATCGCGGTAGGCATTAAGCCAGTGACGAAATGTTCACAAAAATTAACACTGTATTTCAGAAACGGAATAAAATGCGTGGAGGAAAAGTGAAAGGGTGCATTCGTGTTTTAACCCTTTACCTAACACGAAGAGCAGACGACACTTGCAAACAAAATTCTTGAATAACTAATTTTTTTTCATTTTTTGTCTCAAAGACATAGGTTATGACCCCTCTTTGGAACGAGCTCGACGAGCTCGTTCCAAAGAGGGGTCATAACCTATGTTTTTGAGACAAATAATGAAAATTAATTGGCGATTTTTGTGAATAGCGCTGGCCGGTTTTTGCCGTTACGTTGGGTAAAGGGATAAAACCACTATCCAACTGGATTAAAACTGAACTATTGTTATCGAGCGTGAATAGGTCAATTTTCTTTTTGGTGACAAGTAGGTTGATCGTTTGAAGCTTTTTTGCCCGATATCAGATTTGCTTGAGGTTATTTTTCACACCGGTCATCTGTTTCTACCTTCTTTGTGTAAATACTGGTTTTATTCTGAGCGCTGTTCTTTCCCTGTTCTATATTTTAATTGACTGTACATGTATTACCCAACACGCGTACATGTACAGATCTGCTTTAGCACAAAGGGATTATTCGCTGCATAAGGATTACTTGACCGTTGTTTGGTGATTTTTCTGATAAGCCATCGCGTCACTAAAACAGTTGAAGTTTATGTTCGAAATATTCGCGTCGACGGAGGAGGTTGTTTTGAAAATATTCAAAACTTCAATATGGGATCGACTGATGTTAGCTTTTTGGAACCCACTTGTGGAAAGGTAAGTAGATTTTAAATCCACGTATACATTCTAAAATCAGTTGGGTTAAAAATCAAAAGAAATCAACTGGGTTGAGTGAATATGAACCCAAAGGGGTTCATATTCACTCAACCCCCTTGATTTGAGTTATTTTTTTTACCCAAATGATTTTAGAGTGCATATATGTTTTAGATTTAACACTGAGGAATTCCCCTTGGGAACCCCGGGAAGTGAAGTAGTGTTAGTTTTACTGATGAAATAGGATCTGGTAACTAATTATTTATTTATTTATTGGGGTTTAACGACACTTTCGACAGCTAGGGTCACCTCATGTCGGTCCGGTAACCAATGCCTGGATGGAAGTCCTTTATAATGGGCAACATGGACATAAAGGATTGGCTGAACTTCACTTTATATCCATGTTCTGGTCACGATTAGCCAATGTGGAAAAATATGTGACTTTAACCCTTTGAGACTTGAATTATCTTGACGTTCAAACGTCAGTGGGAATTCAGTTTCTTCAGGTTCCGCTCCACAGTTTTCCAGGCATTTCCAAATGTGACATGCCATACACTCTCTTCAAATGCAAATATCCTGTAACTTAGTTATCTAACCCATTACATGTATTACATTTCCCAAATCCACAAAAAACATATAACACTATTTGACTAAGTAGAAATAAACAATCTGAATGTGGGTGGAATTGTTTATTGTCAAAGGCAAGACTTCAACCTGAAAAATTGCCAGAAAAAATACCGAAACCAGTCATTTTCAGCCACCTAGCAGCCTCAAAAGCAGAATTTTCCCACCAACCCCACCTACCCACCCCTGGAGCAGAGCATCAGTTGTTTCTAAAATGCAAAAAAAAGAATTATATGTTTCCGTCTCATTTTTTAGTTACCTGTCTGGTAACAAACCCGTGTAAAAATTACATTTAAAAAAATAGACAATTTTTCGAAGCCACTGTTTCCCATAATTCATCTGGTAATTTACCCCTATGTATCAGACTCCAACTTTGGGACCAAAACTTCAAATTCTCTTGTCCAACAAAAAGCCTAATGTAATCATATATCTGATACTAAAAATATATCTCTATTTTACATGGCCTTAGTTTCAACATACGCCCTTTGTTTAGAATTTCACCCCTGTGCAATAGTGCGAAACTATGGAGCGGAACCTCAACGTTTTTCAGAATGCGACGTCAAACGTCGATTAGTACAAATATCAAGATATTTTTCACATTAGTGATTATCTGATTGAGGGCTAGATTATTTTTGGTGGTCTGAATTTGTTATTCAAAACTTGTTTTATTACAAATTATTGGAGAGTGCCTACAGGCACTCTCCTATAATTTGTAATAAAACAAATATCTTTAAACAAAATATTTTTTGTGTTTGACTGAATATGAAATATTAGCAAGGAAAGTGTCGGCTTTTGCTCTGGTATCCTCATTTTTTGAAAGCCTGATAGTGGCTTCTAGCACTCAACCAGTTAAGAAGTCTTGACAACAGGATTATATTTGTATTTTAAAGCTGCGATAACATTTGGCTCAACGGTTATCACTGAGCACTATTCGGGAAAAAATAGGAATTTGAGGTTAAAACTTTAAAAAATCGAAAAATAATAACAAAACAAATGACCACAAAGTATCAACGTGCTGTTTGATTTCGTACGTAATAACACATACAAAAATATCAAAGGGTTAAATTAAACAAAAGATTTCGTACGTAATAAAACGTACAAAAGTATCAAAGGATTAAACACCAATAATTAAATGCTAGGGAAGGATGACGTATTGTTTAGTGCATTGGTCTTCAGATTGAAAGGTCATAGGTTTGAACCCGACCCGTGTTATCAGCGTTGTACCCTTAAGCAACACACCTAATCCCGGCTCATCCAGCTTGTCGCTGTGTGTTTGGGCGTACAACACGTTGATGGTACGTACGCCTTCGTTCAGTGTTAATCATGCGTATCCGAGTTTAAGGTGGAGAGTCCGATGTTCACTTGTCACCGTTCGGGAGTTCTCTCCTGGAACTTTGACGTCCCTCACCCATAAAACGGCCCGACATGATATGGTCCTGGGTGCTTAGGTGTCGTTAAACCACAACAGATAAATATATTTCAGCCCTTTACGTAACGTACGGCAAAAACGTCATTTGGTGAGTGGATATCAACCCACACATTTACTTGCCAGACAAATTGAACCTCGATGTCCCACGCGGTTAATTTGAAGTTCAAATACCCGGTGATCCATCAGCAGCAAATCTGTTTGCAGTGTGATCATTCAAAGGTACAGCATAGTACCGAATTCAAGGTTGACAATTTTCGCCAGTGGAAGAGAGTTACGGGAAGGTTGGGTCCCCTTAATTTCCGTAAGCTGTAAGTAAATTTAACGCGAGTGGTACTCTTGTGTGCCTAATAATCATACATGTATGATTATTCTTTTTCGAATAAAATTTCCGCCTGTATGCTCCTTATTTGACCCTGTATGATTATTAATTTTTAGCAATCGAATGTGCAGAGCGGCCGCTTATCTCAAGAAGTTTAAAACGTTTGAAGCGTCAACAATCGCCTCGATGTCGTCCATGTTACTTTTCGCTTGTATCGGTTATAAAATAATAACCCGGAGTTGCGCCTAAACAAATATCGATGCGGAAACGGAAATACGATCGCATTCGCGCAGAGGAGGTCGATTATGATCATTGCGTGGGGTCATTTTATTAGGACATACCGTTTCCGCATCAATTATCGTTTCAGCAACTCCGGGTTGCGCAAAAAACATGGGCGACATCAAAGTGTTTGCTCAATTTACACTGCACAAATGTAAGGAAATACGTGTACTATTGAATGCAGCCAGTGATAAGGGCGAAAGCTTGATATATATTCCTATTTTCGAGTTTTGAGTACCCATAAAAACTTGATGGGGAATTTTTCTTCAGAATTGAATGGGAGGAATCCGAACGTAGAGGGGTAGCCACTACGTTCAGATCGCTGAACTAATTTGTTGCATGACCCCCTGTTCTCGGGTGAGAAAACGTTGTCTGAAAGGCTATATTTGACAAAGATATTTGAATGCCAAAATTAAACTGATGCAATCATATTTTTTTTCGCCTGAATGTTATAATGATCGCCTATGGGAAAATAGTTAGTTCTGTGTTACCGAATTGGACCTTCCTCGCGATTCTGATAATTTCAAGGGAGATAATTTTATCGAAAGTCGATTTTCTTGACGATACAGGCCAGGGATGTGTTTGTTATCTATCAAGACTGCTCAAATTCTGTTGATCATGTTTCAAGACAGCCGTTTTTGTATGTTCAGCATGAAATGCATGACATGGATGAAAATATCACTCATTTAAAACCGACACCCAACATAACTTAAGGAACGATAGTGCAGTCAGGGACGTAGAGAGCATTTCGATCTTGGGGAGGTGGCACGGTCATACAAGGGCACCCACACCCTGATGCAATTATTAGTGGTGGCCCATATGCCTCAGTGGTATGGTACACGAGTACAATACACAAAGCTATGTGTGGGGCCCGCGCACCTCTACAGTGAGAAAAATGCACCTTTCTGGTTCCATATTTAAACAATGATGAATTTGTTAAATATACATCCCAGTATGTGCAATTTCTTCTACTTTGAAGGCCGTAAAAGAGACAAATCAAACAAGGGAATCTTCGGTCACATCCTAAGAGGAACGAGTCTATGCATCCCTCCCCGCCAATTCCAATAAGATTGCAATGAAGTTTGTAAAGATAATGTAAGCCGCCATCTCTCTCTCTCTCTCTCTCTCTCTCTCTCTCTCTCTCTCTCTCTCTCTCTCTCTCTCTCTCTCTCGGGTTCGAAAACAATGGCAAAGATGGGCATACTCTAGACTTGGAACCCTCAAACGTGGACAAATGTTGCACAAAACGGGACTACCCTTTCTGAAGAAAAACACCCCTGATGCAGGCCGAAGTCCGATTCTCCCTGACGACAGATTACAGGGGGGGGGGGGGGGGGGGGGGCGAACTTTTGAAAATTTCCGACAAAATTTCCGAAACAATTGTGAAAATGCCCTAAAATGACGAAATAAGCCCCATTTTGTATGCAAAATGCATCGACATTCTAGTAAAAGGGGGCCAAATTTTCCAACAGAGTGGTCATAGGGAGGGCAGTTCGCCCTCCACCCCTAATAGCTTCGGGCCTGCCCTGATGTGTTGGAAGTGCAATGTAGGTGCTATTAAAAATTAGCAGGTAGCTTCCACTTGTGTACAAATCTTAACTCACATGTGTCCTTAGTATACAGATGTGTTTCGACATGCAAGCTCGTATAGTGGAGACAACTTGTTTCTTCTTGGCGAGAGCTATCCAAGATTCTCGTTACTTGTTGGGAGATAGCCTTACAAGATTTACTGAGGGGGGGGGGGGGGGTCTGGTGCCATCGTGGAATCAAAAATGAGAGAGTAATTTAAGGGGTTATCCAACAATTTTTTATGCCCCCGGCTTGAAAAGTCGAAGGGGCATCTAGTGGAGACCTCCGTCCGCCCCCCCCCCCCCCGTCCGTCCCTCCGTACCAACATTTCCCCTTGTATTTCAGCCACTGCTACTCCGATTTGAATAATATTTGGTGTTGAGATAGAGCATCATGGGGAAGCGATATCTGTGTAGCGTAAGTTTCTTCCTCACATTTTTTCCAGAGTTATGGCCCTTTTTCACTCTTTCGACTTAAAATATTTTTTACGCGTCGGCGGCATTGGCACACGCTTTGCGTTGCCCTTTCTTGTTTCGACTGTTAGTGCTCTATAACTGGTGTCTAAATGTTACATTACCTCTAAAAAGATCCAATCAGAAAACTATTAACATGTCTCTTCAACTTTCCCTTTTACGGTTATATTCGCCAGAGGCACTCGATGGAAAGTTTCGTCAAGAACTTTCACTTAGGTTTCCATGTAATGTCATTAATAAATTTGGGCGAAAAAAATGGCAGCATTCGATGACACAAAACACCAACCTTACGCCCTCGGGCTATCAGTTGAATTCTGTAATGAATCCGACGCTGTTAGGTGCTGTTTGTTTACCCACTTTGGGGTGGGACGAGGGAGTTTCTGATTCACCCAAGAGAGAAGATATCTGACCCAGACACGAAGCTTGCAGAGTGTTTGGGTTAAGTATCTTTCCCAAGGATGAAATTTACCGATCGGATCCTCCCCATCCATTCCAGGATGATTTTTCTCCCACCTCACCATCAGATGACGTCATCGAAATCAAAATACTGTGATGTAAAGTTACTGAAAATACATTTCACATTCGTTCCCCGTGAGAACCCAGGCAAGTAAAACAGTGCTTGTTCACTGTGGTAAACAAGCCCTGTTTTACTGGTAACATAGGACCCTTTAACCTGTGCCTGTGTTGGAAGTCCTCTAAAATGGACAACATGGGTATAAACGATTGGCTGGACTTGACTTTATATCCGTGTTGCGATCACGTTTCGCCATTGTGCAGAAATATGTGACTTTAACCCTTTACCTAACGAATCGCCCGCATCCGCCCGCATAATATGCAAGTTGTGCAGTTGAAAAAATTAAATTTTTCAAACTATTTCAACAAAACCATATCATGTGACCCCTCGTTGGAACGAGCTCGTCGAGCTCGTTCCAACGAGGGGTCACATGATATGGTTTTGTTGAAATTTTTTGAAAAATTAAAAAAAATTATATTTAAAATAATAAATTTTGATATCGTCTGCGTTGGGTAAAGGGTTTTAAACACCAATAAATAAATATTGCACACTCGTAAAGAGCATCAACAAGTTCTATATTACCATAGGTTTATAGCAAAGGTGTGTACTTCGAAAACTCGCACGATAGCCATAGCTCATTACAGGGATGGGTTAAGATATTGAAACAAGTTGGAAACGATGACATTCCGGTGACGTAACTTTTGAAATTATTAACTTTGATAACGTCATGTGGGTGTGGTGGGAGTAAAAAAACAACCTGTATGGTGTGGGGGTGGCACGTGTAGCTGTGTCAATTGTAGCAAGGCGGGATGTCAAGTTTGTTCACAAAATGCAAGCGATGATGGAATAGTCCGGCGATCATTAAATATTCAAATGAGCATGGTGCCCTGGGTGGGTAAGGTTGATCTGTCATCTCGTCCGAAGCACGCGTATCTCAATGGGCAGGCGGTGGAGAATAAAGTATTACACCTTCTCTCCTTTGAATACAAAATAGGGGTGTCAGGAAGACAGCCAATCTGGCTATGATGTCCCCCTACAATGTACCATTCCAATCTGTACAAAAAAACTATATTGTTTTAATTTATTCTTGTAAATTGGTATATTGTTAAATAAATATTCTATTCTATTCTATTCTAAATAGATTCGGCCATTTTGCTGTAAATTATATTCTTCAGGACGATTCAGGAGGTCAGTGTTGAAAGATTTATTTATTTATTTATTTATTTATTTATATTTATTTATTTATTTATTTATTTATTTATTTATTTATTTATTTATTTATTTATTTAACTGCACTTTTGAGCAGCGGCGAGCAACTTCCCAACGTACTAACTCCACACAAGCAGGGTTAGCATTGGTTGAAGACAGGTGCACCATCGACGTGCAGTACGCCCTGGTACAGAGCGCCACCGTGCGCCCGCGGTTGAAAGCGTTAAATGCGCGATTGCGAATGCGCCCTTACTCTTGGGTGGATAACGTCAAATATTTTTACTACAGCTGTACGAAGGTTCACTTCACCTGTTGAGAGATCGTCATAATTATCCAGTGTGTTGAGCGGGTTTCAACTGATTACGAATCTCGTAAACGACAAAGGTGTTGAAATAACCCACTGTCGAATATTCAAAATGATGCAAAGCAACGCGTTTAATGATGTCCTCAAACTGTGGCTGTCGACCTTGGCCAAAAGTACATAGAACCATTTTTGGTCACTTGGGTTTGAGAGAAAACAATGAGTTACCACGAATCTCAGGGTAGGTCTTCCTCTGCGAGAAACTTCCAGTACAATCATCAAAGAAACGAAGGACATTATCACAACTCTCGTCACCAAGAAGTAAGTAGAAAATTAACTACTGTAGGTATTCAGGTCCGAAGCTGTGCCTTGGGTGGGAGTGCCCCCTCCGCCCCATAGACTCACCCGTCTGAAAAGTTGTTGGAATACCGCTTGGAAATTCTCATCACACTTTCCTCTCAACTTTTGATAATTCCAAGCTTTTGACATCATTTCTTGGGAAGTTCTGGGAGAGATTCCCAAGAAATGATATCAAGGCCTGGAATTATCTATCAACAAATGAAAAAATGTAAACCCATTTTCTTATTATCAAGAATTTACTTCAGTAGGAATATCAGTACAGACACCAGGATAGTCCCAGAGAGCACTTTATGCCCGATTTCTATAGAATGTCCACGGTGGAGGCATCAGAGCGATGGAAGACACATTCGACCCGTCTCATTTTTAGCTCACTTGACTGCAAGTCAGTGGAAGATAATGCCATCACTTGGCATCTGTCGTCCGTCGTCCGTTAACCCTTTACCTAACCTGAAAAGCAGACGACACTTGCAAAAATAATTCTTGAATAACTAATTTTTTTCATTTTTTGTCTCAAAAACATAGGTTATGACCCCTCGTTGGAACGAGTTCGACGAGCTCGTTCCAACGAGGGGTCTTAACCTATGTTTTTGAGACAAAAAATGAAAAAATTAATGAAAATTAATTGGCGATTTTTGAGAATAGCGCTGGCCGGTTTTGGCCGTTACGTTAGGTAAAGGGTTAACTTTTGCAAACTTGACTTCTTCTTCGCAACCACCTGGCCAAATTCAAACATATATTGCACAGACCATCTATGGAGTGTACCTTTTCTATTTTGTTCAAATGAAGCAGCTGCCATATTCGAGCTCTGGTTAAGGGCCTATATAAGTAATGAAATTTTATTTATTTTGAAAATTCTCACCTCTGATATTCCTTCAATTCAATTAAATATACACAAAATGTACATCAAAATGAAGGTTGGAAAGTATAGAACACGAAACACATGTGAAATCAACTCATAGAGTTGACTGTAGGCACCACTGGTTCCTGGAAGTCTGCTGCCGTATTCGCACCAGAACTGATAATTTAAAAATATTTCACGAAAACAACTTGTGGCCAAATGTGCTTTACATATCCAAGAACAAAGCTGGGGGATCAAACTTCTTCACAACACGGCGACAGAGCTGCATGGGGGAAAAATTCCAAAGCCATTGCTTTTGTTTTCGTATCCGTAAACTTTCGATTTCCAGTCGACGTCATCGGACGGAAAAAGCATGTAAAAACAACGCCGTCTAAAATCAAATAATGAAAAAGATCGCCTTCATACAGTATACTGTTATTTGATAGAGATTGCATAGTTGCCATATTCAATGCAAGGTATCATGATACCTGCTGAAATTTCTTATAATTACGATTTTGTTTTTCGATGGAAATTCGTGGTATCGAGTGATTTGCGCATGTCTGTCGAGCATGGAAACCATCTTCAATAAAAAATGCCGACAGTGTTGTCCTTTTCCAAAATGCAGTCCTGTCGCTGCACCAGAAAGTGTTTTGAATGCCTAGCTTTGTTATTGAATATCTGAAGCACATTCGGCCACGAGTTGTTCTTGAGAAATATTATTTTATTATCAGTTCTGGTACGAATACGATAGCAGACTTCCAAGAACCAGTGGTGCCTGCTGTCAACTTTATGAGTTGATTACATATGTGTTTCGTGTTCTATACATCCCAACCTTCATTTTGATGTACAATTTGTGTACATTTAATCTGAATTTAAGGGCCTATATAAGTAATGAAATTTTGTTTATTTTGAAAATTCTCACCTCTGATATTCCTTCAATTCAAATTAAATATACAGAATTGAATGGCCAAAAAAGTTGCCTTTGGTTTTGTCATTGCAAATCAAAAAATTGCTCTTGCTGCTGATCACTTACTGATACACTCATCTCTTTTGACAACTTGAGACAGGTGAGAGCTTTAGGCTCACTTGGGCCTCTGGTGTTATACGTAATGGTATGCCTGGTGCATGCCATGTAGTTAGTACCCTTGTCTGAAACATTCACTGTCCCGACTCCTCATGTTGGGCGTCTCGCTTCGACCATGGTGGTATGCTCGTCAAAAATACCGGGTCACTAAGATAAACAAATTTAGATCATGTTTATCAGTGGTTGATAGGACATATCATTGTTTATCATATGACTCGCCGATTTGTTCACTTTAAAACATTTGATATTTTGTTTTCATATTAATCAGTGATAAATAAAGCATTCTGTCAATTTCATTGGTCATTTTCAAAACTAGATCATTTGATTGGCTGAACAAAATACAACTGGGCCACATTTTCATAATTTGCATAATTAGAGTTGGGAGCTTTCATTGGTCAATTTCATAACTGGACAATTTGATTGGTTAAACAAAATACGATTATCCGAAATATCGATAGTGATCGTCATTCCACGGTTAAAACGAAGTAAATCTGCCGCTTCACCTTTGGGATAGATTACACCCCGAAGCAGCGCTGCATATATTGAGAAATTATCGACTTTGGCGTTCAAGACTTCGTTAATGATCGGCAATTTCCGTGAGTCCTGAGTAACCGCAGAAACTATTCCGTAGTGTGTATACAAACGAACGTTGTCGTGTACTCGACAACGTTCGTTTGTATACACAATGCGCAATAGTTTCTGAGAATACTGCTTTCCCATTCCTATAGTTTTGATCCCAGATTCGATGAAATAATGGCAACGGTTAACCGGATATTATCCGGTTATAGCTCTCGGTTAGTCGGTTGTGAAAATGAGCCAACCGTTTCAACCCTAGAAGTAACCAGGTAGCGGTTGGATAAATTTTTTCTGTCGTTACTGTCCTTGGCACTAAATCGAAAACCTTATCTCATTCTCTCGTTCTTTGAACTGTGGAAGATGTTTCGTATGTTGTCTCCGTTGTTTTAACCCTTTGGACGCGAGGGACCACTTTTCAGGTCCATGATCGTAATGCGACATGAAATCATAACGTAAATGGTTGCTTCGGGAATTTGTATGGTAGACAAATTAGTATTTTCAACGTGCTGCACCAAGGTTGCACGTTGAAAATTTTAATTGGTCTACTCCCAAATAACGAAGATGTTCTAATGCAACTAATGATACTGAACGGGGACGCGGTGGCGTCGCGGTAACCGGTTCTCGTCAGTTCACCGAAGTTAAGCAACGTCGAGCGCGGTTAGTAGTTGGATGGGTGACCATTTCAGCGACTGATTAGTGCTCCCGCGTTGTGTCCTTAACCCCGATTGCCCACGTGGGGGCACGATGACGCTGTGTACTACGGCGTACTGCACGTCGATGGTGCGCATGTCTTCAACCAATCTAACCCTGCCTGTGCCGCGGTGCAGAGTTCAGAGTTACGATGTTGGAGAGCTGACAGCTGCTCGTCGTTGCTCGGTGGTTCTCTCCGGGTACTCCGGCTTCCTCCACCCGTAAAACTGTCACCGACATGATATGACCCTGGCTGTTAATGTGTCGTTCAACCCTAATAAAAAAAAAAAAAAAAAAAAATGATACTGAACTTGCATGGACTATACCACCAGTGTTCGAAAGGTTCATTCTGAGTTTGACCAGTTTAACCCTTCACCTAACACGAAAAGCAGACGACACATGCAAACAAAATTCTTGAATAACTAATAATTTTATTTTTTTTGTCTCAAAAACATAGGTTATGACCCTTCATTGGAACGAGCTCGACGAGCTCGTTCCAACGAGGGGTCATAACCTATGTTTTGAGACAAAAAATGAAAAAAATAATGAAAATTAATTTGCGATTTCTGTGAATAGCGCTGGCCGGTTTTGGCCGTTACGTTGGATAAAGGGTTATACAATATTCTATCTAAAAATCGTCTTGTATGTTTTCATCACGTGGAACAAGAAAGAAGATAAAAATCTAAAGACGTAATTTGAAAGCACAAATTGTAAGGTTTGAAATCGATAGCAAGCTTGGTAAGCTTTTGAGAGAAGTCTGTCAAATCGTGTTTCCACGGGGGATTTTGTCTCAGTTACGTTTGTTTACCAGTGCTATTAACATTTTGCAATCTACATGGCAAGAATTGACCCTCTGAGCATTTTCCTGCATTATTTCGTAAAGTACCATTTCATCAAGACGACTCGTAATATTTCCAACCGACCTTATCACTTTGCTGTGGGGAAACTAAGCAAACGTACAAATGATAGAGTAAATCCCACAAAAGTAAAGACTTTCTGAGCAAATGTCAAAAAGAATTAGGTATACTCGCAACAAAGTTGTTGGGTGGGGGTATACTGGAATCAGCTTGTTCGCCTGGCCATCCGTCTGACCACCAAGAGGTCTCTCTGTGAACACATCTTGTCCCGCGTTTTTTTTTTCGGTCATTTGTAAATGACCTTTTTAAAACTTGCTACATATCTTAATCACCATGGGAACCCGGTGCACCTGCGATTTGAGGTTGATGGGACATGTTACGGAGTCATAGCCCTTTTTGGCTTTTATCGTCCATGAACACAGCTTTGTCCGAGCTTGTATTCTTTCATTTTCCGGCCTAATTTTGACAAAGTTATTGCTCTGTTTCTACTTAGAGTTAATTTTGCAACCTTAATTTGTCCGAACCGGTATTCATACACTTCCTTGTCACTTTCTTTTAAACTTAGCACTGAAATTAATCCGCATGTAAACTTGTGTACCGCGATTTTGAGATTGTTGGACTCATTTTGGCAGAGTTAATATCCTTTTCGACTTGAAGTATTTTTGCAGCCTTCATCATTTTGCCTGTGCTTCTTTGATCATGTTTTTAAAAACTTCGTCTAGAGATTTTCCAGCACAGGAACCTATCCTCTGTGTTTTTGAGATCGGCCGACACATTTTGACAGAGTTATTGCCCTTTTTGACTTTAGAGTATTTTACAACCCCAAAATGTGGAGTGCGGGGATTTTCTTAGTGCCTTTGGGACCGACATCTCTGTCATTGAGGACATCTGTGTATGTATATATTATGTGTCCGAGTGCGGTTGGGATGCATTCTTAAAAACTGGGAACGTGACACAAATTGAATATTGCTTAACCAAAGTAAACCGGATAACCTTGTTTGGTCTGTGTCTCTAATTTTTTCATCATTATCGTCTCATACAAATTCTGCACACATGAGGAGAAATAGGCGAACTCATTCTGTATTGATAGGGAGGTTCAGTAATAATTGAATCTTACAGCTCAAGAGCTGTGTGATTAAATTAGTATTGATCTTCGCTAACGATTTATCGTGTATATCGTTCATCGTATCGTCTGCTTTTCCGCTATACTATCAAAATGTTCTTCACGCAAAAAATTATGTATTCGGTGTGAAAATGGTTACCTCACACCCCTTTCCTTTCTTCTCATTGCAAGACAAACACCATCACGTTAACATTAAATTATCAAGTCAATGTTATATTCATTGAAATAGTGAAAACTGAAGATCTAGTGATTGGATATTCATGTGCATTCGTCATGGAAAGAATATCACAGAATTATTAGCACCGACATTATGCATCTGTAAACGGTGTAATTATTTTTGTTTTCAGAGAACGGTTTTAATAAAGGCAGTTTTTCTGAAGATCTTTGAGGTCAATACTTTGGAGGAACAGTTCACAGCTGAAGTGTTTATACAGGCCTCGTGGACTGAACAAACTCTCCAACAACGAAAGGTAAGTCTAAAAAAAGTATTTGGTTCTCAGGCACCTCCCTCATTGAAATTGACTCCCCCCCCCCCCCACCCTCAACATTTTTATTTGGTTGCAGTGTCTTCCAAAGTCATTATGAAATCATGAGACTTTAAAATTTTACCTTTTTTGATTGATGTCTATTCATTCGCACATGTTTTCAACAAAGCATGATTATTACAATATATACCATGGTTACCGATTCTACAAAATATGAAAAGCGTTGTTAAAATGTACACCTACCGTGGAACTACATCCAAGTTGACCTATGGTGACGTCGACCTGAATGCGAACTTGTCAAAATTCATCGCACGTCGCCTCGCGAAGCGTGAAATGAAAGTGGCAGTTATTTATTGCGTTTTTAAATGAGTTTACCCCGTAAAACACCAAAAAATAGCAACATGCATTGTCTCATGTTAATAAAGCACCCATAACATGAAATAGTATGTTATTAAATTGAAAAAGGCCCCGTTTCTTTTTCCGTTTCGTTTCGGTGATAAAACTGACAGCGGAAGTACCGCACGCCGATGCTCATGTAAACAAAAACAGATTCGCCTGTGTGTACGTCTGCTGTTCAGTAAAATCGAGAAAAAATGTTAGCGACTCTTAATAATCCGACGATCATGGTATAAATAACATGTACCCAAAGTAGCTTGGTGTACCAAATGTTCCCCACTCGTGGTGAACATTTGATACACCCAGCTACTATGGGTATATTCTACATGTCTATTCATAATATCTGTTTTGTAAACATTAGTTTTGCTCAGCTCTGTTCCGCAGAAAATATCTCAAATATTTTGTGCATGGTGTTCATTTTTCCAAAAAGGTACATAAATATATTTGAATACAGATGTATTTAGTATCTCTTTATTAACTGGTTAAGTGCTGGAGGTCCAAATTTGGACATTTTTTCTGACGTGCGGGTTAGAGCTGCACGATATTCAAAACAGAATACCGGTATCGGTATTTAAAACAATACCGCGGTATACCGGTATATCGAAAACTATTCAGATATCTGAACATAAGTAACACAATCGTGACTTGGGGCATCACAATCGGAACGAATCAGCATGCCTTAATGATGCGGTTCGAAAAATCCCTTTACACAAGCAGACGATATTAAAATTTATTATTTTACATATTAGTTTATCAAATTTTTCCAAAAATTTATACAAAACAATATCATGTGACCCCTCATCGGAACGAGCTCCTTGAGCTCGTTCCAATGAGGTGTCACATGATATAGTTTTGTTGACATTTTTTTAAATTAATTTTTCAATATTATTTCGTGAGCACATGCGGACGATTCCTTGGGTAAAGCGATAATATTATTCATTCTGAGCTACAGTTAAAAAACTCAAGACATCTTGAAAATTAAATTGTGGGTAAAAAAATAATGACGATAAACTGATATTTTTGTAATTACACCGGTATTCAATCGATATTGGTTTGAAAACCGGTATATATCGCTTTATCGATATACTGTGTAGGCCTAGTGCAGGTACCACAACTTAAAGGCTTCAACTTCTGTGGATGTGCTCCATGAAACCTGTGAAGGGAACTGATTTAGCCTGTATGGATTTGCCTTGTTAGAATTTATGGGAGAGTACCTGTACTCTCCCATACAATTTTAACAAGGCAAGAACATGTGAACAAATGTTTGTGACCAAAAATAATCTAGCATTCTATCAGTTAGCAAATGCCAAATATAAAAAATAAAATTAAAATCCCCCCCCCCCCCACCCCCACCCTCACTGATTTTAAAAGTGATTTGCTCGAGAACCAAATGTATTTTTTCATTTGGTCAAAGCGCACTTATATGTATGACCTTAAGTTTCATTCATTTCATTCAAAAAAGCGTGCAGTACTGTCTAAACAAAAATTTAATTTTCAAGAGGATGTTAGTGTGACGGAGGTGGTGACGTGTGCGTAGACTCCTCAGAAGAGAAGAGTCCAATTTGTGGTCAAGTCAGTTCGTAACCAATACATATTTATTTATTTATTTATTTGGGTTTAACTACACTTTCGAAAGTCAGGGTCACCTCGTATCGGACAGTTTTACGGGTGGAAGAAGCCGGAGCAACGGTGATAACCACTGAGCAACGACGAGCAACTGTCAGGCTCCCCACCATACAAACTCCACACAAGCATGGTTAGCATTAGTTGAAGACAAGTGCACCATCGATGTGCAGTGCGCCTTAGTACACAACGCCACCGAGCCCCCAAATGGGCAATAGAGGTGAGGTGTCTTGCCCAAGGACACAACGCGGTTGCCGCAGGTGGGATTCTACCCACTGAGCCACCGCGCCCCAACCAATTCAAAGTGAGTTAATTTGTAACTAGTTCTTTGGGTACGAATTGACCCGAAAAACTTTCACCCGGGGCGATTCGCAATCAGTTTATTTGTTATTGTTGGGTAGTAAAAAGTAATTTAATATTTATTTTGGAATTCTTAAGATAAAAGCTATAAAATGACACTGATAAAAAATCTAGTCACATAAAAATAATCATTTACAAAATATACATTAATACACATACTCAGATTTTCCTTTATGCTTACATACAAAGAAATGTAGGGGAGCGCGGTGGCTCAGTAGGTAGAGGTGCAGGCTGCAAGTCGAGAGGTCCTCGGTTCGAATCCCACCTGCGGCAACCGCGTTGTGTCCTTGGGCAAGACACTTCATCCCCATTGCCCGCGTGGGGGCACGATGACGCCGTGTACTAAGGCGTACTGCACGTCGATGGTACGCATGTCTTCAACCAATCTAACCCTGCCTGTGCTGCAGTGCGGAGTTACGATGTTGGGGAGCTGGCAGCTGCTCGTCGTTGCTCGGTGGTTCTCTCCGGGTACTCCGGCTTCCTCCACCCGTTAAAACTGTCACGGTCATGATTAGCCATTGTGCATAAATATGTGACCTTAAACCTCAATAAATAAATAAATAATAACAAAGAAATGTATACATTCATTTCCAGTTTTGCTATATATCCTAAACAAAAAAAGAAACGCCAAACGGGTTAAATTCATGTCATAACAAATTACTGGTTAATATGATGCAACAATTTGATCATTGCAAAAAAAGTTTATTTATTGAGAAACGTTCCAATACATGCCCATGTAAACATGTTAACCAGTTCACCGGGGAGGGGGGTCTTCACTCTGGTTGTTCCCTTGATGATTCCTCAATAGCGAGTCCTTGCCCTCCTTGCGCGTCGATAGCTGTTTGCACGCGCTTGGTCATGGAGGCAATAAGTCTGTCCACGGTACGTACTGGAATGTTCTCCCACTCTTCCTGAAGGTCTGGCGAAGCTGTCGGGGGTTCGTAGGAGAAGGATCAAGACGCCTAACCCTCCTTTCAAGTTGGTCAAACAAATGTTCAATGGGGGATAAATCTGGACTTAAGCTGGCCATGGGGGGGGGGGGGGGGGGGGTGGGGGGGGCATTGATGTCGTTTTCCGCTAGAAAATCAACTTTTGCCCGCGCCACGTGACAACGCGCGTTATCCTGCTGCGAAGTGGGCCCATGAACATACTTATTGCCCCCATGACCAAGCGTGTGCCAGAAACTACCGGTGCGCAAGGAGGGCAAGCACTCGCATTTGAGGAATCATCAAGGGAACAACCAGAGTGGGGATCCCCCGGTGAGTTGGTTAACATGTTTACGTGGACATGTACTGACATTGTGAAATGGAACGTTCCCACTTAAATTCTCAATAAATAAACTTTCCTGCAGTAATGCAATTGTTGCATCATATTGACCAGTAATTTGTTATGGCATGAATTTACCCGTGTTGCGTTTCTATTTTTGTTTTTGTTTAATATATTCATTAAGATTTATAGTGTTAATAAATTAGGGTTTTTCAGTCAACTGTATGGGGTATGTATACATAGAATACATTATGGTAGCACGTGCCCACAGCATCTGCACGGGGCCTCTCTCTTTACAGCTGTACTGATCCTATATGCGAAATAATTTTCGTGTCTTCTTGGATCTGATTCTCTGATCCGTTTCAACTCTCTCGCCGATATGAGTAATGGACTTTCATATCCTTGGCCTTTTCAAACAGTCGGTCGTTATTTATGAATGCATCTGTGAACTTTTTAACGAATTGCCCATCCCCGTGGGAACCCCGGGAAGTGAATCAGTGCCTGTTCACTGCGGTAAACAGGCTCTGTTTTACTGGTAAAATAGGACCCAGTCACCAATGCTTGGGAGGTGCAAACCCGCTCTAAAATGGGCAACATGGCTTATTAACGCTCACCCCTAATCTTGAGTTGATACTCATATTGTGGTCATGATTAGCCATTGTGCAAACATATGTGACCTTAAACACCAATAAACAAATAAATAAATAAATAAATAAATAAATAAATAAATAAATAAATAAATAAATAAATAAATAAATAACGAATTGCCCCTGCACTAATTACAAAATGACCCTAAGCTTGAGAACGAATTAACTCGATTTAGGTTGACTCGATTTCGAATTAACTCAGCTTTCAATGATTGCGAATTGACTTGATTTCGTATCGACCCGGAACCCCGAGACATACAGTACAGCTACCGTGGACTGCTCACTTTCCACGAATGGGCAATATTTCCACGGATGCAATAATATCTTACCTCCTACAAGAATCTGGGAATTTCATTGGTTGAAAAACGTCACATGCAGACTACATATAAAACCATATATTGCCTGTCAACATCAATATACGCTGACAGCTATGGGTAATCTCCCCTTTGTTCATTGATTATTCAAAATGGCGGCAGCAGATAACGCTTCAAGTTGAAAGATTGAGTGTTGGAAGCCCAGGTCTGAAGTGCAGGTTAGGCAACTTAAAAGGCTTCATATTCTGTGGATGTGTGTCATGTTACCTTCGAAATGAAACTGTTTGGTATGTATGAATTTGCCTTGTTACAATTTATGGGAAAGTGCCTGTAGGCACTCTCCCATAAATTGTAACAAGGCAAAGACACGTGAACACATTGTAAGAATTCTCTCATTTAGTTTTGATCCCTGTTGTTATTAGTTCTGTGCATCGATGCAGCAGTCAGCAAGATATATTCGTTACACAGTTTATTGGTGGCCTAATATGGTATATATGGTGTCAGTTAATTTCATATTGGACGAGAGCGACAATATGAAATTAACTGACACCATATATACCATATTAGGCCACCAACAAACTGTGTAACGAATAATATTAGATTCCAAACACTAATTATAGGAATAATCATCAAAAACTTAATTAACGAAGCACTGGGTACAACCCGGTGCTTCATTAATTAAAATTTTGCTGCTGATGATTTTTATTACCTGATAAACGCCTGCGTGAACATCATGCTCACGCGAGTATTACAACCAGTCCATGACGACTGTACTGTAGTACCGACTAAGTATCGCGACCGGAGAACTAATTTTTCATCGACCTTGTACGCTCATTTCGAACCTTTACTTGAAGTCTGATAGCCACAATGCCACGCCAGTCATAAATTTAGTTTGGAATTGAAGACTCTAAAAGCCTTCAGGCTTCTTCTAAGACAACTTTGGCGTTTCTGAGGACGCCTTTCTCTCCGGTAAGTGATTTTGAATTTCTTTATGCCACGGTTTGAGAAAGTGATGGAGGCACGGAGGCAGCAAAGGCATGGTCACCAACACGGTGGGTTGGATAACCTCAGGCAATTGTAGTGTGCCACCAATAAGTTGTTTGTTGGTCCATTATTCGTTCAATCGTTCGTTAGTTTGTTTTTGTGTTTGCTTTGTTTCTTGTTCGCACTGAATTTACGTGGATAACTGTTTTCTCTTTCTAGGTGTATACCAGCGATGTACTAGAAAAGTTTTGGAATCCACAAATTTCTATTAAAAATTGTGTTAGTTGTGGTAGAAATAAAACTTGGTATGAAGCAAAGTTTTCAAAGTTTGGATCAAACGGCATGGTGGTACAGAAATCGATTATAAAAGGGACATTTTCAGAAAGAATGGAATTATTTCATTTCCCGTTTGATAAACAGGTAAGCGCAATCGTGCATGGTTTGAAAACTGAATTGCATTTGAGGACGTTTGAAGCTCCCTTCAACAGCTAATCAGATAAACATTAACCCTTTGGAGAATGGTGGTATAAATTGTTCACCATTTTCGCCATTAGAAAAGATTTGAAGGAAAGTTCCCCCCCCCCCCCCCCCCTCCTCCCTTCTCTATTTTTCTAGCGTTATCAGTAAATTTAAGACTTAAAGGTATGGGAATTTCGTATCAAAATTGAAATTTTGAATAGTTAGTGAAAATGTATCATCGATGTTCGCATTATTTTACAAACTTCAGTCATTTTCCTAAAGAGTATTATGAAAATACAGAAGTTGTTTTTCTTTTTGTTTTTTTTTTTTATAATTTTTTTCCTAATCAGTTTCAATGTTTGACTTTTATTCTCTGTTTTACCCCATTTAAAAATACGAAAACGACGCTTTCACCATCTTGTTGATGTTCTGTAACTTGTTTTCCTGTTCATTTTTCCAACAGTGTGCTCATCGTGACATAGCATACAGCCACTATCTTTTCCATTTAAGAATTGAATGCAATTTTTATAATCTTTATTGGAGTATGAACGTGTGGGAATGGGTACAAATTGTATGAATTCCAAAGAGTATGAACGTGTGGGAATGGGTACAAATTGTATGAATCCCGAAGGGATTCATACAATTTGTACCCATTCCCACACGTTCATACTCCAATAAAGATTATAAAAATTGCATTCACTTCTTATAATTACATTCCGTAACTGTTTAAACTACTTTTTACCAAACAACAAAGCAGAAAGACGAAATAAAACATGTACGAACGAACGAGGCGAAAATCCACCCTTACACACACAAAGCCCACAACTCTGATTTTTAATTTTCACAACTTTAGAAATGGAACGAGTATTTTAGTAACGGGCTTTGTGCCACAGTTGGGAAATGTCACCAAAGAAACAGCAGCGGAGTTGATCATTGCGAGCGGCGCTAAAAGTTAAAAACCCGCCCAAACACCGCCCGAATTACATTCTGTCAACTGCGCTCTACCGTAAATGCAGGTCAAAGTTCGACCAAATGTTTTCATTGGAAAATGAATTACATTTGGTCATGACGTTTTCATCCAGCCCACCAATGGGAATTGAGTATTTGGACCCAAAACGTATGACTACATTAACAATGTAATTATTAATATAAAAGTCCTGGAGGCAAGATTTGCTAATTTTTTTCCTTGAAAGAATAAAAACTTGCAAATTATTGAAAAAATACATTCGCTAAACGTAGAGCCGAAGTGAACTGATGCATAGTTGCTTTTACTTATCTTGCCACAAAAAATCAAGTTCCTTTTGAACCTTTTGATGAACGAAAACAACAGATAGCCCCGAGAGCTGTTTGTTGCTTTCGTTTATTAAGAGTATCAAAAGGAAACTTCGCTTTATTTTCCTCTGATGTCAAAGGTTTTTTCTCAACAGTTATATGCCTCAGAATTGGACCTTCCTCGCCCTTCTAATAATTTCACGGGAGGTAACTTTATCGAAAGTCGATTTTCATGATAAGACAAGTCAGGGATGGTCCATGCCAGTTCAGAGCCATCAACTTGTGAGTCTATATTCGTTTCCTGGTGTAAGAGCAATAAATATTTTCAAGGCTTCACGTTGAAAATCTAGATTAGTCTACCATTACAAATACACAAAGCAACTATCTACTTTATGAATTAAGGTCCTATCACGATCCTGGGCCAGAAAAGTGACCTTTGTGCTTCAACGTGTTAACAGTTATAACCCTCTACCCAACACGACTGGGAGACTACATTCGGAAAAATATTTCTTGCTTAACCGAAAAGTTTTATTTTGCCTCAGAACACAGCTCATGTCACCTCTTTTAAACGAGCTCGTTCTAATGGGTTATGATAAGCTACGTTTTTTTGTGTCAAACATTGATAAAATATAAAAATCTGAATGGCGATTTTTGTGAAGAGCGCTGACCGGATTTGGTCCTAACGTTTTTGCGGTGTTCATCCAAAATGCATCATTGTTATCGCACGGGATAACTTAAAAGTCCTAACCCTTTACTTAACATAAAAAGCAGACGATACAAGCCAAAAACATTCTTGAATAACTAATTTTTTGCCTCAAAAACATAGGTTATGACCCCTCATTGGAACGAGCTCGATGAGCTCGTTCCAATGAGGGGTCATAACCTATGTTTTTGAGCCAAAAAATGAAAATTAATAGGCGATTTTTCAGAATAACACTGGCCGGTTTTTGCCGTTACGTTAGGTAAAGGGTTAATGACACATCTTATCTCCAGTTGAAACTGATATTACTCACCTTTACTCACTTGTAGGATAAGTGCTGCCCACATTGTTTCAAAATGTCGAAATTTCAAGCAGAGAATGTTTCCCATAATGCAACTTGAAATTTTACCAATTTAATCTTGTTTGACAAGGCTCAATGAGCTCTGTTAAACAAGATTGAATTGGTAAAATTCATCATTGAGAACACTCACAGCTTGAAATTGAGATTTATCGACATCGGTGTGAAGAGGGTCACAGGATGGTAAGAGAAAGGGGTAGATTCGTATTGACTTCAGATTTTTTTCTGCAGGATATGTCACTCCACATCACTTCCGATTCATCAGAATGTAATATAGTGTTGAAAGAAGATCCTGCAGATATGAGCAGAATATTGGTAAACAATTTCACTGATGTAAAGGAATGGTATCTCTATGACTGTGTGGAGATTGACGAGGAAATGAATGACAAGGCCGTGCTTGATAGACCCACCCCTTGGGACCAGAATACTTCAGGGTCAGGACTTAACATCACCTGTCACATAGAGAGGAAACCAACATTCTATCTGCTCAATATATATTTTCTTATGGTACGTATACTGTATGGTGTGAGTGAACGACAGTGCTGTAGTTATACAAAAGTGGACTGAAAAAATTTCGACCGGATCGGCACTGAGGTGCGATCTGGTCGAAATTGTTTGCTTTCTTTTCCACAACACTCTAAAGTGAACTTGTCGGAAAAGGATGCTGTTTACGTTCGGTTTTAAGGGGTGGAGGGGGGGGGGGAGGTCGGGGGATTATGGGTTGGAGCATTGGATTTTAAAACCAAAAGGCCAAAAGTTCGATTCTGACCCATGACATCCGCACGATGTCCTAGGCCACGGTACATGATCCCGATTGCCCATGTAGGGACACGGTGCCATTGTGTATTAAGGAATATTGCTCTTCGCTGTTGCACTGACCTCCAACCGCTTCTAGCTCAGCTTATGTCGTGATAGTAAGTTGGTTTGTCTTGACAGCTGCTCGCCGCTGCTCAGTGGTTCTCACAGGGTACGTCGGCTTAATGTACCCATAAAACTGTCAAACACGATGAGACTCTGGGTTTTTTTTTAAAGTATCGTTTAACCCCAATAAACAAACTCATTTCGTATTTCTATATTCTCAAATCATACACAATAAATCGTGTTGTCTTTTTCACATTTTAGGGCCTGCTAACATCACTCTGTTTGCCTATCTTTGCTGTAGACAAAACAAAGCCACAGAACAGATTACAGCTATCGTTTATTTTGTTACTCACTGCAAACTCCTTCAAATATACCATCACGAACAGTATACCAAAGATTCCATATACAACATATTTGGTAAGTTAAATTATTGTGTATGAGTTGTTGTCTTATCCCGATGTCTCGGGCTTTCTTTTCATTTTTCTCTTTTTCTTTTTGGCTCCAACAAATTAGCAATCAGTTTGTTAAAATGATCATTATTAATTAGAGATGGGAAATATATACAAAAAAACGAACTGATACCGATACCATGGGTATACCGAAAAGCCGAACTGAACCGAATCAAAACGTTGAATACCGAAAACGTCTGAATTTTCAAATTTTCCTACATTCGCTATGTATAAGGCCCTGTTGAGGCCTCATAACCATTGAAAGGTTCATTTTCTTGAAAGAAGTGACTGATTTTCTTTTCAGTTTCGTTAACACTCAATGGACTGGACAACTGTCCTGAATTCCCACTGGGCTACAACCTGTATATGCCCAATTGCTCAGCAGTGATTTCTAGTCAGGTCTTGGCTGCCTGGTAAGGCAGCCAAGAACTGACTAGAAATTACTGTCCAGGTGTTTTGTCTATTGTCAGCAGGACCTCCTAAAGATGACATGGTCAGGGCACATGCTCTGAGATCGCAAAAGCCTGAAATAGGTTTTTAAACACTAAGGGTCGTTTTGAACAAGTCACAAAATTACTGTAGATATGATTTGTGGTCGTATTTATAGCGTTGTGGTAGAATGTTACTACAACAACTCATTCTGTTTTTTCTGGTGTGAATTCCTCGTTGGTACTGTCAGTAAAGTCAGGTACCGAATATCGAACCGATACCGAGGTATACCCCCCCCCCCCCCCCTAAAAATACCGAAACCGGTATCGACTCAAAATTCCAATACCGCCCGACTCTACCTACTATTGATTGTATCAAACAATTGGGGGATGAGGCTATAAGAGGTTAAATCTTTATCTAACACATTGCGCCTTTTTATTTCTTTACCTTTACTTTACATAGATTTCAAACGTGGAGCAGATAAACATGTTTTAACAACTTTGCTTGCTTCCTTTATGACATGTACACCCCGTGACATCTCGATAGAATGGCCTTGACACGCTTATTTCAATGAGCGTTTTGGGTTTGTTAGATTAAGGATTAACATTCAGTTTCATGAGAGTGAATGTTTTCTTCCCTCATTTGTCTCAAATCTCAACATAATAAAACTCAACGATTAAGGCCTCAGAAAATAGATCTTCTGATTCTCATGCCATTTTTGTAAAATTGCATGCGGGCGGGCGGTTTTTTATTTTCCTTTTTTATTTTCGTCATTATTTGCTATTAAAAGTTCATATTCTTGGTTTGTTTTATGTCCCAATGAGACTAAAATCTTCCTTCTCTGATTGGACGAGAGCTCACTTAGTATATTCTATGTTTACGACTCAAGTGGCAAATGTTACCGTCTGACGTCACAGCGCGAAATATTTGCAATGACGTTGTCCGTTTCGTAACTGCTTCATCAACGGAGTGACTAGCAAGCTTCATTTTTCTGGATGTTTCACGTGTGCAGCAAACGGTGTTCCGGATGAAGTGTTGCTTAAATTACAAACTGATTTACAATTTGAACTAAGATGGAATGAGTTTATCTGGTTTATTGATTATTTATCCAGTGCAGTCGTGGATACACGAGAGGTTTATTTACTAAACCTGTGATCGTTAAAAGTTGCCTTGAACAAGGCAATTTTTAACGATCACAAGTTTAGTAAATAAGCTTCTCGTGTTTCACGATGTAGGTTTTGGGCTATGGGTAGTGTCTATTGGAACATATACGTTATTGTGATGAATTGACGGTAACATGGTCTGAGGTTTGCGACTCGGAGCGTATGTCCAACCTCGACGCTTCGCGTCTCGATTGAACATAAGCTTCCAGCCGCAAACCTCAGACCATGTTACCGTCAATTGATCACAATAACTTATAATGTTTTAAGGTGGCGCGGTGGCTCAGTTGGTAGAGGTGCGGGCTGCAAGCCGAGAGGTCGTCGGTTCGAATCCCACCTGCGGCAACCGCGTTGTGTCCTTGGGCAAGACACTTCACCCCCATTGCCCACGTGGGGGCACGGTGACGTTGTGTACTAAAGCGTACTGCACGTCGATGGTGCACCTGTCTTCAACCAATGCTAACCCTGCTTGTGTGGAGTTGGTATGTTGGGGGCGCTGACAGTTGCTCGCCGTTGCTCGGTGGTTCTCTCCGGGTACTCCGGCGTCCTCCACCCGTAAAACTGTCACGGTCATGGTTAGCCATTGTGCAGAATATGTGACCTTAAACACCAATAAATAAATAAATAATAATGTTTTAAACCTTATAATCTACAGAATAGCTTGGATGGTGGTGTATTTCGTCCCTTGAGAGCAAGAACGCTTTGCATTGCTTAAGCAATGCAAATCCTTGTTGCACTCAGGGGATAAATTTATCAGTTTTATTAACTTGGGTAAAATATCAGACATAAACCATTTAATTTTTATTTTAAGTTTGCATTGGTTATAAACAGAGACCATGCGTCAGCCAACTGGGCCTTGTGGAACGGTCTGAGAAACATGTTTTTTAATTTTTCAGCCCTAAACAAAATATTTAATTCAATGGTTGGTTAGCAAACAACAGAATGAACAATTAAAAATTAAGGAAGACCAATTATAATTTAATCCAACAGCCCTTCTGACCCGTACAAATATAAAAATGAAGTCACATGATCACTACAACAATAATACACTTTTACATAAAAGTAAGAAAGTTGTTGTTTGTTCTACGTACACAGGTATAAAAAATCTGTTTTGTTAGAAAAAACTGTAGTTCTACGTACACAGGTACAAAGAAGCTGTCTTTTAACATAAATGTTGAATAAATAGTTAGGTTACAGATTTTTATTTTTAAAAAATCTTAAAACCCATCTTTTTATTTTTAGTTCTTTGCTCCCTTTTAAGCTACGACAAGCAGTTCTGTATGTGGAAATATCGGTCGGTCGGTCAGTCTGTCTGTCGGTCGATCCGTCGGTCTGCCGATCGGTCTATGACTAACGACTTTGTGAACTCAATAACTTTTAAAACGTTGTGTGGAATTTCATCATATTTGGTATGCATATGAATTTTATAGATGTTTGGCACCATGTTCAATGCAGGTGTTATTCGGGGAGGTTTGGAAGAGTTATTGCCCTTGATGGACTTTGGATTTGTTTCCTTTTACCATTCGTCGCAGCTGAGGTGCGAACTCGCAATGTTTTACGTCGTTTGAAACTATTTTGATCTTTCATGTTTCTAAAATGCCCTTTCACTGCTCTTATAAGAAACACGGGGATTTCCTTTGTTTCTTGCATAGAGGGCTACACGTGAATAATACGTGACAAATTCATGATTTATCAGATAGCAACATAAGAAAAAGTTGATAGCTTCGAACGCAAAGTTTCATTCGCAGCTTCACGGTACAATGTTGAATGGTAGCTATGTTCATACAATGTACTCATTATAACACTATGACCTCTTATCTTGCAATACATGGATGATCTCATCTTTGTGAACTAAAAACATGCAGGGAAAGTTGATACTCAGCCACCGGACGTGTACACACCCGTCAATACCGTTACTTGCTGGTTTAGCAGAACATTGCGGACCTAACTCACAGCTTGAAAATTCGTGGACACCGAAGGGTGTCACGAAGATGACCGATAGGGGTGGGGGTGGGTGTAAAGCTTATTTTTCTGGACTGTGATGGCCCAAGTCCCCACTGACTAATATTCCAATAACAGTATCAATCGGGATTATAAACATCAACAGGATTATAGCGGCCACGATTAGCCATTGTGCAGAAACATGTGACTAAGCTTAAACATCAATAATAAATAAATAACATGTTTATAGTTTTAAAAAAAACTCAAGACTTGTTGGAAATGTTTTATTAAATAAATAAAATGTACATGTAATAGCTGTGACGTAACTTCTTATTTAATTATTACGTAACGTACCGGTTCCTGCAATTCGGTCATGCTGTGTCCTCAACAACTCGAATCTTGTGCTACAGGAACCAATTCTATAAAACTTTTACAATTGTATTTTCTAGAATTATATTTTCTACCTATAAATATAACTGACCAAAATGAATCATTAGCATTTTAAAAGATATGGCAGTTTGCTAACTGGCAAATTGCCACATCTTTGAAAATACTAATGGTTCATTTCAACCCATTTAAAATCATAACTAGAAAATACAATTCTAGATAATACAATTGTAACGTTTTATAGTATTGGTGCTTGGAGTACAAGATTCTGGCTGTTTTTAGTATTGGCCCAGATCTCCTCTTGTATTAACCCTTTACCCAAGAATCGGCCGCATCCGCCCGCGTAATATGCAAATTCAGCAGCTGAAAAACTATTATTTTTCAAATGAATTCAACAAAACCATATCATATGACCCCTCTTTTGAAGGAGCTCGTTCCAATGAGGGATCACATGACATGGTTTTGTTGAAATGTTTTGAAAAATTTAAAAAAATGGTATTTAAAATAATAAATTTTGATATCGTCTGCGTTTGGTAAGGCGACTTTGTGTGTGACACACGTCCAAGTATTAAATCCATTCTTTCAAACAAGTACATGATTACTAGCAAGAGAGAATTGATATCTTAGACTCATACCCTGACGAAAATGTCCCGACTGGAAAAAGTACTGGGGGCACGCCCAAACACATGCTGGAATGCCTGTTGGCTCATAAAGTGTTATGTTTTTTTTTGTTTTTTTAGTGGGTGGGGTGGGTAATAGGGTCTTATTTTCTAACGAGGTAAGGAAATAAAAGCACATAGAGGTGACTGACTACCTGTCTGGTACGTGAACAACCAATCGTGGTGTGCACACACTACAAGAATCAAATGATCGACCAATTTTTTTCACTGAGCTATGAATAACATTCCCTAATATCGTCTTGACATATTGACCAATCGCATCTATTCTTTGTGCATGCATACATCATGATTTAACTTTCAGGACAAATACTTCATTATGAATATGTTGATTATTTACGCATCGTGTATATGGCATGGATTTGTGACGTTAGTCACCGATGAAAACTTAGCAGGAGATTTAGACCAGTGTGTTGCTGTTGGATTCGTTGTTATTTACGCCGTCGCTCAAGTTGTTTACTTCATCGTCGTCATTCTCATTGTAAGTATAAAGGATAATATAATAGTGAATTTTGAGATATGGTATCCCATAAATTTCATCATTGACCTCATATTGCTCATGCAGCATTAAAAATTTAACAAATTATATTTTGTTTGGCAGAGCACAATGAGCTCTGTTAAGCAAGATATAATTTATTAAATTCTCAGCTGCATTGTGGGTAAAATTTGCTGCTGAAAACTTTGGTATTTTGACAACAGTGTGCAGAGAGTCAATTTTGCACCGAACATTATATACTTGATAACATAACATCTTCTGTAAACAACGTTATAGGTATCATTTCCTACAAAATATTTATAACTTTCAAATTTTCTTCCTTAACCGAGGTCACTATCCCTCATTGAAACGAGCTTGTCGGGAAAGAATTTTCGAAGATTATTTTGTGTCGCGCATGGTGGAGTAGTTTGTTAGACGGGGCTAACCATTTACATAATGTAACGGTTATATCCAGCAGGCGCTGTTAACAAAAAAATACTATTTTTCATTTTTCGCCTTCGAAATATACCTTATGACTTCTTATTGGAACGAGCGTGTCGATCTTGTTCCAATGAAGGGACATAAAAAGTGTTTTTGTTGCAGAAAATGACAATTTTAAGTTATTCGAGAATTTTTCTGTAAGTGTCGACCGACCACTGCTGGTGGTATTTGATTGTTTATTTGCCATCCATCTCTGTGTTCTTTGACAGAGTATTAATGGTACGTGAAATGTCACCATCCATATTGAATATTCGAAAAGAGGACAAGATACATCCACCAACAGGTGTAGTTTGAAAGTTGGAAAATTAATTACCCCTGTAGACACATACATTCGTGTGCACAATTTTTTTTCTCTTTGTTTTCTTTCATTCGTGAATCGCGAAGAATAAATCTGTAAATGCTTTCTTGCAGAAAGTTCTCTGGAAGAATAAGAACATCAAATACGCTGTTTGTGATGAATGTTGAGGGTCGAATGTACTGTGTGGAAATAGAGAAGACAATAGATTTTTGTTAATACGTTCTGGTTTTCAGACGAATTGTTACAGAAAAATATGCTCAAAAATCGACCCAGATATCAGTACTTTTCTGTTGCTTAATATAATATGTTTTGCTTAATTCTAGGGCCATAGGGGCAGAGTGGCCCTTCTGGGAAAAGAAAAAGACTACCAGGTAGGGATTCAATAATATAAGGAACATTTTCTCATCATGGTTTGACGTAAACAGTCTGTATTTAAAACCACCGTACGACCACACTCTAAAATCAGTTGGTTTAAAAATCAACTCAAAATCAAAGGAGTTGAGTGAATATCAACCCAATTGGATTCATATTCTCTCAACCCAGTTGATTTTGGTTGTAAGATAACCGCTTGTACGATCATTCGAATCAGAAAGAGAAGGTTTTTTACCTACACTTATCGAAAACTGATCACACATGTCGAGGCCACTGTTTTGATAAAGTGACTAACCATTTACCTAACATGAAAAAAGACGACACTTGAAAAAAAAAATTCTTGAACAACTAATATTTTTCATTTTTGTCTGAAAAACATAGGTTATGACCCCTCGTTGGAATGAGCTCGACGAGCTCGTTCCAACGAGGGTTCATAACCTATGTTTTTCAGACAAAAATGAAAAAATAATGAAAATTAATTTTCGATTTTTGAGAATAGCGCTGGCCGGTTTTGGTCGTTAAGTTAGGTAAAGGGTTAAACGATCCATAAATCACGAACTCAGCGGAATAAATTACACTAGATCATTTTTTTTGCCATGATGATATTTTTATATAGGCCAATCATGCATTAAGTCTGAAATATAAAAACCGACAGCTCAAACACTACTTTAGACATTGACGGTGATAGTACAAGTGGAACAATGAATGCTGATTACGTCGTGCACAGCTCAAGAAAGTAATACCATGATGTCACGATCTTCATTCATAAAAAAATCGTAGACGATGAATCATTGTCAAAATATGTACTAACAAGTTATGAAAGGGAGAAATATTGTAGGATAAATTGTTTATTAACACTAAGTGAGTTTCGGAGATGGCGTATTGAAGTCTCGTCCTCGTCTCTTGATTATATATCAACCGGTTCTAGCGGTCTCGTAGATGTTTGACCAGAGACGCGGTCTCGACTTCAATACACCACCCCGGAAACCCACATTGAGGTAATAACCTATATGTATTTTATCTGAACGCTTTTTTGTATTGGGGAAAATACGTTCTTGTTGGAAGGTAAATATTGCGATATGAAGGCCAGATCAAGAGAATTAAACCAAATAGCATTGAGATCTGATATGCAATATGTCCTCATTTCTTTATCGGAAGATAAGATTGTATAGTGTTGTTCTGTAAGGAAAGGTGACAGATTTTGGACCAGATCGCAACCCATTTGCGATCCGGTTCGAATTATCTGTCCGCTTTTGTAGTGCTGTACTAAGAAATATCAAACCTTCGGCAGAATTGTGCAGCTTTCACATTTCCTTCCTCTAACGACCGGTTGAAATAGGCTGTTGTAACGTTTTCACGTGTAATCGCTTTGTTTAAAAGAACTGTTGAATCCACAACATGGGTATTGTGTTTTTTGTCCACCGTCAGGGTTGAGATATAGTAAAAAGCTTCGCCCGCCCTTCTGCTCTTACGAAGTTTATTTATGTGATAATCTGAACAATAATTATCGGATTTCCATTAAATTTCAAGTGCTGATTTTATTTAAAAGTGTCTTGGATAAGAGTTCAGTAAGCACAAGTGTTCGATGGAAATCAAACATTGATAGACACCTATCTATTAATATCATCTTGGATAAGTTGTTCGACAACCACAGATATTCTCAAAAATCAGAGAACTATTGCCCTATGTTTCTTGAATTTCACTCGATCGAAATTTCATTGCTTGTGCAATAATATGAACAGTAAACATCCGATTTCAATGAATTTTGATTTTGTTCTTTGTATTGACAATATATTGGACAAGTTTAAAGGTGACTTCTTGAAAACTGGGTTAGTTATTCCCCTTTGTTGGTTCCATTTAACTTTAATTTTCAATGTTTATGTGATTACTTGAAAAGTAAATACCATGCAGAGCAGATTCCAATAAATTTTGATATGCTACCTTATATTAACTCCTTAACCCTTTACCCAACGCAGACGATATCAAAATTTATTATTCTAAATATCATTTTTTAAATTTTTCAAAAACTTTCAACAAAACCATATCATGTGACCCCTCATTGGAACGAGCTCAAGGAGCTCGTTCCAATGAGGGGTCACATGATATGGTTTTGTTGAAATATTTTGAAAAATTTAATTTTTTCAACTGTTCAGTTTGCATATTACGCGGGCGGATGCGGGCGATTCCTTAGGTAAAGGGTTAATACGGCTGGTGGATATTCCTGCCCAAGACAGGATTTCTATTGACATTGAAATATTTATAATTTGGGCACATTTAATCCAATTTCTATCCTGATAAATTGAATAGATCTTTTCACCAACGATTTCTTATTAAATTCAGAACAATTTTTCATCAAATCTAGTCATGACTGCTGCACAGTAGCCATGATTAGATTTGATGAAAAATGTCTTAAAAATACTCGGTGGGTTACGAGTTAACTTTGTTTTGGGTCAGATAAAATATTACGCGGATTTGTCGAAAGTTGGAAGAGTTATTCCCCTTTGTTTATACCGTTGTACTTTACTTTTTTAGGTTTCTGTGCTAGCTTGAAAACAAGTCATCAGTGTTTTGTAACTAGCGGCATGCTTCTCTGTATTAACATTGTGTTGGACAAATTTGTGAAGATACTTATTTATTAAAAACTGATATCCAAACAATCTTCAAGTGACTAGAATAGGTTCTCAAATGTTCCCTCCCACACCAAACAATCAATTTATATTTCGTATTCACGTATAAATGTATTGTTTTCACTTTTGCATATCTTTCCGATATATTTCGATTGCTGACAATGTCCTTGACTTGTTGGAATTAGTGCACTCCACTCTCGAAGAGACTGGGAAGTATACTTGACTACATGCGTCCGCCCGTTTATCCGTCGGTCTTTCCTCTCTGACTTCAAGCGGAAGGAGGTATAGCCTAACACAAAATATTTTCCTTGACTGAGTATTGAGAACTGATTCCTTGAGCGGTAATTCTTTTGTACTCAAGCTGTTAACACTTTTAACACCGACACCCTGGATGGTATCATCTTTTATCTAACAATCATATAGATTTTGGCCTGAAACCCACGAGAAACGGTACGTATCACATAATGTGTTCCGATTTCGTATCATATAGACGACTTTTTCTGATTCCCTATCATATACTTCCGGTAAACAGCGCGCTATGACAAAAAATGTCATTATATGCATTGTTATTACGCACTAAAATATGAAATTCAAAATTTTGACCAATTCCAACCCAACTTAAACTGAAAAAACGGGGGAAACGGGCTTCATGTAACGGGATTGTTAGATAAATGTATTATCATGACCAAATGCATGTCCTGTAATTTGTATCAGATTCTCGGCCGTGTTTACAATCGGATCACAACTCGCCCTGACGAGCACGTTGCGATCTGACTGGAAACACGACCTCGAATCTAATACAAATTACAGGACATGCACATGGTCATGATAATGTGTATATATTCTATATTCGATGGGGAAATGGAAGATACTATTGTGTATTTGTAGGGAAATATAATGACAATTTAATTCCACAGCCCTACAGGACTGTGGGATTAAATTATTAATGTTCCTCTTTCGCAATTTAGTGTTTAGATAGAGAGATAGATATTTTTATTTAATGGTATAGTTTACAGGCAATTACATATTGGACTATAAGATACAAATAGATAACCAGAAAATGATATTCAGTCCATACCGTTGGGAGATGACATAGCCAGATTGGCTGTCTACCTGTCACTCCCGTAATACATTTAACTTCAACACTAACTACGTGCTCTGCGCATTGATCTTTGATAATAATAATAATAATAATAACACTTTGGCCAGCCGCTGATTTGTCGCGGTTCTCGGACGAGAAGGCCCTGGTTACCCCTAAACTCCCAACTGCCTCCCTGTTCCCACGCTTCTCCTCTCCTCCCAACATTCGGAGACGAACTGCTTGATGACATCCCTTGCCCCATTCTTCCCAATCTCTCCGATTAGCACATTAACCCTCTCCTTTGAGTCTCCCCCTAACAACATGTCCTTCATTCTCCCATCCCACGTCCCCATTATACTCCCAGTGAATCTCATTCTTTTAGACTGATACTTTGGGCATTCTAGAAGGAAGTGTTCCAGGGTCTCCACCATGCCCAAGTTACACATCTGGCACTCTCTTTCACCGTCTTTCCCATTTTTTCCCCTCAGCTCCAGGGATCGCGACCTCAGCTTGAACAGCAGTGGCCCCCAAAGGTGCCATCAAGGTACTCTTCAAAACCTGGCCTCTCTTTATCACATAGGCCACCCAAAGACCTCTTTGATTTGACCCCCTCTCGCCAATTACGGTTACAATCCTCCATGACCCTTTCTCTGACGATTTTTTTACCCTGGTTTGCTCCAACGTCCAGGTCCGAGATCTCCAATGAGTAGTTCTCTACTAGCTCCCTCACTTGGACCATCCAGCCCGTTTTGATATTTGAGCTGAAAATTCGCAGGAACATTACTTTACACCATCGGCTGTCGGGGAGATTCACCAAATAATTAAGATAACCGAGTTTCAACAGGTCTATCCTGTCCTTGATCCTCATCCACCCAAGCTCACCCCTGATTGCTTCTAGCGCTGCTGCATTACTCGACCCCGTTATCCATCGGCCTGCATCGTTCTGTAAGATTCCCAAGCTCTTTACGGCCGTCTGGTTTAGGGGTACCACTTCCGTACCGTATGTTATACTTGGCAGCCCCATCATTTCCCAAATGGTTTTCCCCACGAAAACCTTATTGAAACTGTTTCTCCCTATAAGTTTCATTTGGTTAAGGATTCGCTTCCCCTTCAGAATAAACTTATTTGTGTGGTTTCGGTAGATGCCTCTTCCTGTAATGTTTATATTTACCCCCAAATACTCGTAATCACCTGTCTCTCCTACACTGAGAAGTTTGCTGCTCCCTTCCGGAATGCAGAACTCACCCACTCTCCACCTTCGAGTGGGGTCCACTTTGCAGCCCAAAGGTATAACTTTGCTCTTGCTTTCATTAAGTTCGAGTCTCCATTTGCTCCCATATTTCCCAACAATTCCCAGCATTTTCGTTAGCCCCTCTTCGCTTTCTGACACTAGAACCATATCGTCTGCAAAAAATAGCCCTGGGATCTTCAAGTCCCCAACTGCTACCCCCTCGTCGCTACGCAGGAGTTCATCTCCTAAACCTTTGATGTACAATGCAAACAGGATTGGCGAAAGGATACACCCCTGTTTTAGGCCTATCTCCATAGGCACACGTTTTGTTGTAATGTTTCACAGGCTAAGTTCACTCTGTACATCTTTATATAATGCTTTCATAATTCCAACAAACTCGCCTCCTAAGCCCAGAACCTCCAGCCTGACCCACATACCCTCCCTCCATACTCTATCGTATGCCTTTCTGACATCCAAAAAGGCCATAAACATCTCTTTCTTTTTTGCTTTCGCGGATTCTATCATTTGGGATAGCGTGAAAAGATGGTCGGTTACTCTCCTTTCCTTCCTGAAGCCATTCTGGATTTCTCCCAAAAAAACCTTCTCCTCAATCACCTCCTCTAGTCTCCCATAAAGGACTTTACAAAAAACCTTTCCAATGTTGCTACTGACAGAGATCCCTCGATAGTTATCCAAAACGTCTTTTTCCCCCTTTTTGTGAATAAATGTCACTTTGCTTTCCCTCCACTCCTTTGGGACCTCTTGTTTTTCTATGGCTAAATTGAATATGGCAGTTAGGCTTTCCAAGAGTTCCTCTCCCCCGTTTTTGATAAACTCGTTTGGAATTTCGTCCACCCCTCCCGCTTTTCCATTCCTCAATTTTGAGATCACCCTTCGCACCTCCTCAGTTTGGTTTCGCTGCACACGAAGTCCGAGAGATTTTCCTCGGCCTGGTTCGGACACTCCGGTGGGTTCCCCATGCCCCATCGCTTATCGTTTACCCTTTCTCAGTGCTTGACTAGTTCTAATGCGATTTGGTCTACTTGTATGGATAATTGTGAGTAGTTAGTAGAACTTTGACTCGGCTACGTACCTCATTAATCTATTTCTGTAGATGGACAAGTTTCCAGGCTCAAAAAAGGTGGCTAATGGTGAATGTGATAGTGGGTATCCCTAACCCTATGTGCTAATCTGATATTATTATGGTTATCAAACTGGGTTGTGGTTAACTTTAGAAGACAAATATGGCACGGTTCAAGTATTGTTCATCAGTCAAGATGAACATAATGGACACACTATTATACAAAATAAGTCCTCGATGTGTTTATTTTCCTCATTGCTCATGGCGACCAACCTTTTCTTTATGCAAAGATTTATGCACTACGTGTTGAAAGGGTTAAGGATTGGGTTAGTAATAAAAGAATAACCACATCAAAGGCCAACCGTAGACGCGTCCGTTCGTCCGAAATTATAAACTATTGAACTTGCAATAATTTCACTAATAGTTGAAGGATTGCAATAAAATTTAGCATGTCTGTGTATCTTCTTCATTACATGCTAAAATACTCGCGACGGCAAAATTACGAAACAGGAGGATTTAATTCAGAATTATGCTTCTTTGTTCAAACGTAATATGTTGGACTTATTTTTGCAAACAGTTGGGGTATATCACGAATTAGAAATGAAAACCAAACTTTCATATTTCGTATGTTTTCAGCAACAGTCAATGATGAGTGGAGAAAGTGAATCAACACCTCGACAGAGAAACACAAGTAAACACAACAGTATTCTGAAAACTCGCATCGACATTGGCAATTGAACGAAACTGAAGGGAAAATCTTCTAAATTTATTCGGTTCATGTGTACATTTCACCAAAGAGTTGTTATGGACTAGTTTTTCATCAAATTACCGTAATGTACGGCAGCGTTGGGGCGTCAACAGTTTACTATAGAATTACGTATCAACAGCTTGTCACAGGTGAATAAACACTACAAGAAAGCATCGATCTTCTTACTAGTAGGTTCAAAGATCACAACAGTGCACAACCGCGGAACAAAATCAAAAGATTACTAAGACGAAACGCAACGAGGGTGAAGTACACGGAACTGGAAACAACGTGGAGATTTTTCTGTCTTTCACGAGCGTCGAAGGGTCGTTGATTCCCATCCCTCGTGCTCTACCCGAGTTGTGTTTTGCATTTATACAACGATTAAACTTGAATTAACCCTTTACCCAACGAATCGGCGGCATCCGCCCGCGTAATATGCAAATTCAGTAGTTGAAAAAATATTATTTTTCAAAAAAATTCAACAAAACCATATCATGTGACCCCTTGTTGGAACGAGCTCGTCGAGCTCGTTCCAACGAGGGGTCACATGATATGGTTTTGTTGAACTTTTTTGAAAAATTTGAAAAAAATGATATTTAAAATAATAAATTTTGATATCGTCTGCGATAGGTATAGGGTTAAGTGAATGATGCTGATATTTTTAAAGAAAAATATCAACTTCGTTGGTGTGATAACTTTCTTGCTTGACACTGTTTTATGTGGAAGCATTTCCTTCACGCCATAACGCTACTCAGACCGGTAACGTCTAGGAAACATCCCGCCAAGGGAATTTGATTAATTCCTCCGTACTTTACCCAAGTTGTGTGTGTATTTATACCACGATTAAACTTGAATTAAGTCAATGAAGCTGATATTTTAAAAGAAACATATCAACCTCGGCGGTCTGATAACTTTCTTGTTTGAGACAGTTATGTGTCGCAGCTTTGATTGATTCATAACGTCCCTCTGACGCGTAATGTTCAATCAGTTCTTACATTACGCTCTTACGCATAATCTGGATTCCACGTGTGGTATTTCAAGCATATTTCCCAGTGTCAGTATTGTATCGCGTAACGTTGAATCCGCACAGCTATCGTGGTAGAATGATTATGATCCGTGATTGGAATGATTTCGGTGAGTTCGTGCCAATGAAGGATTGCACGGTATTTTTGGTGACAGAAATAGAAAAACATAAAATTTTATGTCAGTTTCTTTTGGTAAAGCGTTAATCTGTACTGTAAATTCCAGACCGAATTCTCCTTTTTTTGTTTCTCGGAGTACTGTACTGCGCAATGGCATTCACAAACACGGGGTTGGAGGATCAAAATATCATCCCACAGTACAGTTGCCGTGGAGTGGTAGTAATCCGCGCGTGGGCAGTGACGTCCACGCATGCGTTTATCAGGTAATAAAAAGCATCATCAGCAAAATTTTAATTAATGAAGCACCGTGTTGTACCCGGTGCTTCATTAATTAAATTTTTGATGATTATGCGTATAATTATTAATATTGTTGCGTCCGTGAAAATATTGCCCACCCGAGGAAAGTGACCAGTCCACGGCGGCTGTTCTATACATGTTCAAACAAGAGGCCAAGGCACATGAGTGTGATAAGGGTCAACATTTCTGCACTGCGTGGGTCAATTTATAGCACTTACCCCGTCTCAGATATTTCGAAATAATTCGATTTTTGGAAATCCTGCAGATTCACATCATTATCAAGCGAACTGCACATCGATGGTGCACTTGTCTTCAACCAATGCTAACCCTGCTTGTGATGAGTTAGTACGTTGGGGATTCTGGCAGTTGTTCGGTGGTTCTCTCCCGCTTCCTCCATCCGTAAAACTGTACGACGCGAGGTGACACTGGCTGTCGAAAGTTGAACTCCAATAAATGAATATTTGCATCATTATCTGTTATTTATGTTTGTCATTCATATAAAAAAGTGTTTTGTTATATTCATATACATCTATTTTGGTTGTAAATAAAAAATAAAAAGTTGTTAGGACAGTCGTGCTTCTTATTTATGTTACTAGTCTAAGCCACGTGTTTAAGGGGCGGGGTAAATGGAAGGCATTTCCTAAATTTCTTTTCTTCTCCCACCTCTGCTAACCCTCTGCGCACAGATGTCGAAATATCAAGTACCAAGTTTTTTCCTATGATGCAACTAGGAATCTGACTGATACAATCTTGTTAGACAGAGTTCAATGAGAATTGGTAACCCTTTACCCAACGAATCGCCCGCATCCGCCCGCGTAATATGCAAATTCAGCAGCTGAAAAAAATATTATTTTTCGAAAAATTTCAACAAAACCATGTCATGTGACCCCTCTTTGGAACGAGCTCGTCGAGCTCGTTCCAAAGAGGGGTCACATGACATGGTTTTGTTGAAACTTTTTTGAAAAAAATAAAAAAGGATATTTCAAATAATAAATTTTGAAATCGTCTTGGCTTGGTTAAATTCCTTGTTGCTTTATGGGTCATATTTAAAACTCTAAATTTCGATATTTTGATATCTGTGTGCAGAGTGTTAATTTTGTACTTTTTATTTCTTTCTTGCAGACGTAAGGTTCCCATCACATTGATCGGACGCGACGAAACACGTCAAGTTAGCAAATAAGCCCGTTCCATTGAGAAACAATAACACAGGATCTATTGTTTGTAGTGAACACAATTACATTTCTTATGACTCGCAAGGGGTTTGGGTGTATTTTTTTATTTTTCTGCAAAATCATGAATAAGTTTAAAATTAAGTGGGAATTGTTCTGGTAGGATGTGTTCTTTTGGGAATCGGTGTGATGAGAATCCGTGTAATATTAAATGGTCAGTTGGGAGGAATCCACCAAATTGGCCACTGTTGATCATATTTGTTTCCCGCTTGTTTAGTACGGTAAACAGGTTTGGTTTACTTGTAAAATAGGACCGAGTCTCAAAGCCTTGCTGGACGTCTTCTGAAGTGGGCAGCATGGGTATAAACGGTTGGCGTAACCTCATTCTTTTCCGGTTATAGCCATAGGCGCTGAAAGTTACATTCAATGCCAAAAAGTAGATGAATAAATGACCATCTTTGTCTTCTGTCCGTCATTCTGCCTCATTGTCCGACTTGTTTTTTTTTTACTTTTTACCTGACATATCGGCCAAATCCGTCTAAAGTTATTCACGGTTGCTATTTTGTCATTTTTATGCTTCCAAAGCATAGTTTGTGATCTCTCATTGGAACGAGCTCGACGAGTTAGTTCCAATGGAAGGTTCATAATATATGTTCAGGGCGCGAGTGTTTTCTTTTAATTGTTTTTGAAAAATATAGGATGTGTCGTCTTCAAGAAGTATAAGGGTTATAGCCTGATTCTTAAGTGAAGGTTGATTCCAGGACGGATGAGTTCTTTTTTTTTCAATCCAATCAGTCTTTTAAAATTACAACCGTTCTTTTTCATTGTTTTGAGAAATATTTCACCCTATCATATTGATTTGAGTATATTTTAGTGTTTTGATCAACCAACATAAAATGTAGACTATATATTATATTAGCTTCTCCTTCATAAAGTGCGGGGCATAGATAGTTCTGTATTGTTTGATTGTCAACCATGATGGTTGAATCGCGTCAAAAATACTTCACCGCCTGAGTTCCAATGTGTTCTATGTGCTAGTAGGCACATAGAACACATTGAAACTCAGGGGAGCGACTTGCCGCCGGTCCACTTATGGAAATCACTCATTTATTTCGTGCGCGATGCTTTTTGTGAGATGCGTTCTCGTCAGATCACCGAAGTTAAGCAACGTCGAGCCCGGTTAATCACTGGATGGGTGACCGTCTGAGCGATCAATTCGGACTCCCGCGTTGTTTCCTAGGGCAAGGCGCTTAACCCCGATTGTCCACATGGCCCGGGCACAATGACACCGTGTACTAAGACGTACTGCACGTCGATGGTACGCATGTCTTCAACCGATCTAACCCTGCCTGTGCTGCAGTGCGGAGTTACGATGTTGGGGAGCTGGCAGCTGCTCGTCGTTGCTCGGTTCTCTCCGGGCACTCCGGCTTCCTCCACCCGTAAAACTGTCACGGTCATGATTAGCCATTGTGCATAAGTATATGACCTTAAACACCAATAAATAAATAAATAAATTTTTGTGAGCTGCGCAGAAAGGTGTTTGTTCAAAGCCACTGACACTATCCACGCCCACCCTCGCACCTAATTTTCACCTTGAGCCTCACCTGTCATCTGTTTTAGTGGTTTATAGATACCGTTTAACTATTGGTATAGTATTCAGGAAAGCAATTCTAACGATTCTGCTTTTTTTCTGTGGAATGAAAAACTTAGCCCTAAAATATTTTGTTTTATTTCAAAATGTAAACAATGTAACAATACGAAAATATGCGTAAGGAAGAACACACAAAACATTCTAAAAAAATGTGACAATATAAAACAGCACAATTTATAACAAATGCGACTTGAGGGGGATGTTTGAAATGATTACTGTTTGTATTGTGAATCTCTTTTGTGTTCGCAGAGCAGACAACACCTACAACGGCCGTGGGGGTGGGGGATTTTCCACCTGAGTGATGAGTCCTGACATTTGTGAAAAGCATGGAAAACACGAGCGATGTTTCAGTCAGTGGACCTCTGGGTTTAACCCGGAGATCCACTTGCTGAAATTTTGCACGTATTTCTTATATACTTTTCACGGCTTACGAGCTATTTTGTGTTGACAGTCCACTTCCAATGGGATCTAGTGGTAATTCAGACACCCTTACTGTCTTTTTGTATCAAGCTTGGATTTCCTTTTGTCAAAATAAAATAAAATCATAATCTTACCATGGCTGTTTTACGTGCAACTTGAGAAAGTGGTGAACGATACGTTTATTATAAAAAAAACTGTTAGATTAAACCGATTGCTGACTAGTGTTATTTTTTTGCCTTCTGGGTCTAATTCGATTGTTGCTCGGTGTTTACTTTGTTAATTTCTTGTCTTCTGAGTATAATTCAATTGCTACACGGTGTTTGTTAATTTCTTGTCTTCTGAGTCTAATTCGATTGCTACCTCGTGTTTACTTGTTAATTTCTTGTCTTCTGAGTCTAATTCGGTTGCTACCTGGTGTTTGTTAATTTCTTGTCTTCTGAGTCTAATTCGATTGCTGCCTGGTGTTTACTTTATTAATATCTTGTCGTTTGAGCCTAATTCCATTGTTGTCTGATGTTCACTTTGTTAATATATTGTTTTCTGAGTCTAATTCGATTGCTGTCTTGTGTTTACTTTATTAATTTATTGTCTTTTGAGCCTAATTCCATTGTTGCCTTGTGTTTACTTCGTTAATTTCTTGTCTTCTGAACCTAATTCCACTGTTGCTTGGTGTCTGCTTTGTTAATTTCTTGTCCTTTGAGCCTAATTCCATTGTTGCCTCGGGTTTGTTAATTTTTTGTCTTCTGAGTCTAATTCGGTTGCTCTCTGGTGTCTACTTTATTAATTTCTTGTCTTTTGAGCCTCATTCCATTGTTGCCTGGTGTTTACTTTGTTAGTTACTTATCTTCTGTGTCTAATTCGTTTACTACCTGGTGTTTACTTTGTTAAATTCTTGTCTTCTGAGCCAAATTCGATTGCTGTCAGTTATATTCTTTGTTAATTTCTTGTCTTCTGAGCCCAATTCGACTGTTACCTGGTGTTTACAATGCCAGTTTTTTGTCTTCTAAGTCTAATGTGATTCCTCCCTGGTGTTCACTTTGTTAATTTCTTTTCTTCTGAGTCTAATTCGACTGTTACCTGGTGTTTACTTTGACAGTTTCTTGTCTTCCGAGTCTGATGAGATTCCTCTCTGGTGTTCACTTTGTTAATTTCTTTTCTTCTGAGTCTAATTTGACTGTTACCCAGTGTTTACTTTCTTATTTTCTTGTCTTCCGACTCTAATTCGTTTACTGTTGGGTGTTAACATTTCTTGTTTTCGGAATCTAATTCGATTGTTTCCTGTTATTTTCTTATCTTCCTCGTGAGCTTAATTGAATTGTCGCCTGGTGTTTGCTTCGTTAATTTCTTGTCTTCTCCATGAATCAAATTCGATTGCTGTCTGGCATTTACTTTGTTAATTTTCTGTCTTCGGGGTCTTATTGGATTGCTGTCTGGTGTTTACTTTGTTAATTCCTTATTTTCTGTGCCTAATTCGATTTTATACCATGATTTCCTATTCTACTAAAAATGAAAAGCCCATGACATACATTTTAGCTTTATACACCAACCGTGGTGAACACGCCAGCAATGGGATTTCAATAGTTAAAATTTACGCCTACAGTGGAACTACATCCAAGATGACCTTTGGTGACGGCGACCTGAATGCGAACTTGTCTAAACTTATCGCACGTCGCCTCGCGAAGAGTGAAATGAAAATGGCAATTATTTATTACGTTTTTAAATGAGTTTATCCCATAAGACACCAAAAATTGACAAACATGCATTGTCGCATGTTAATAAAACATCCATAACTCGAAATAGTATGTTATTATGTTATTAAAATGAAAAAGGCCTTGTTTCTTTTTCTATTTCGTTTCGGTGATAAAATTGACATCGGAAGTACCGCACACCGATACTCATGTAAAAAACAAATTCGCACGTATGTACGGCTGCTGCTCAGTAAAATCGAGAAATAAAATAATAGCGACTCTGAACAATCTGACGATCATGATATAAATAAAATATACCCAAAGTAGATTGGTGTACCAAATGTTCACCACTCGTGGTGAACATTTGGTACACCAAGCTACAATGGGTATATTCTATATACTATCTGGTGTTTATTTTATTTATTTGTTTTCTGAGTCTAACTCGATTGATGTCCAGTGTTTTCTGTGTTAATTTCCTGTCTTATGGGTCTAATTTGATTGCGCTCTGGTGTTTATTTTATGGATTTCTTGTCTTCAGCCCAACTGGATAGTACGGCGCCAAAAAGGACAGAGTACAGATATATTTGTAACTCAGTTTGTCAGCGACATAATATGCTACATTCGTTGGACGAAAGCGAGGTTTGATACTGACCTAGTATGGTAGAGCAATAAATCCCTACAGTAAAAATAAAACATGTTAAAATCTAATTGATTTATATTTTCAATGAAGGGCAACATACCAAATATGGATGAGTGGTATTGAGTATATAAGTAAGAATTTATCTTCTGGATACATAAAATCGTATACAGACTACGACAATTAAAAGCAATAACAGGAAAAGAAACTCGTGGGATTTATCTTTCAACCATCGTTCGAATTGGTAACGTGGCATTCATTTTAAGACAAGAATATTTCACCGATAAATGTTGCTGGCAAGCTCTCGTTATAAAAATGCCATCAAGGTACAAAGTGATACATTTAATGAGTTGATGCAATGTGATGATAATTAACCTTTTGAACTATGATTGAACTGATTGAACTCTGATTGTATTTACCGTGTCAAATCTGTGGTATGGATCGAAAGAGGGCATGTTCATTATTTGGGGTAGACCAACTAATATTTTCAACGTACAGCCTTTAGGCTGCATGTTGAAACTATTGATGAGTTTTTCTCAAATACACTTGGTAGCCGTTTACTTTCGTTGATTGTTGGTCGCATCATGATCTCGCCTAGGAAATCCGACCATTCGGGTTCAAAGGGTTGATAAAATTATAAAATGATAATAAGGATTTTATGGAAGAAACGGAAATTGAGTTACTGCAGATGATCCTCTCTGAAATGTGTCACTAGCTGCGGGTGGGAATGGCCTCGTACCTCTTCAGTCAACATGGGTAACAACAGTCTTCAATGGTCAGTGGTCATTAAAACATTGTCGAAACGTGAAGATATCCAATGAACAGAGATCTGAAGGTTACTCCTCTTCAGAACAAGGGCAATAACTTCGAAAATGCTCTGTAACTATTTTTGCTTTCACTTGCATAGAAATGCCGCTCACTTAACATTCACTTACAAGCCACTCTTTTACAATATCTAGACTGCTCAAGGATTGAGTTCAAATCTCTGCTTTATCACACCCCAATGACCACTGTAACGCATGTGTATCAAACACCAGAAAGCTATAAAATTGTAAGATCACACATCTAAAGTTTAGTGTGTTCTGGTGAGACCGTCTTTCGTTTCTGTTTCATAGTTTTTCTGTTCTTCCGCTGTTCGTATTTTATACCCATTGCTTTCTTTGCACGCTCCTGTGAAATGTAAAACATTGTACAGAAATATGTGACCTTAAACACCAATAAATAAATAAATAAATAAATAAATAAATAAATAAATAAAATATACATGTATAATGTTTTTATTTTACCAAAAAATGTCGGATTGGTATTAAGTCAAGAAAAACAGGTTTTTTGACAAAAGCCATAACCATTATGCTTGTTGCCCTTCAACTAGTCTTCGTTTTGCGTCAGCCCGCATAAATATATATGGTGGTATGGTGTATGGGTTTTGTTTAAATGTTTCATTACCATTACTATTTTACATAGTTCTGGTTTTCATATTTAATATAATCTGCCCAAAGAAAATAAAACATTGGAACCTATGTGTATGGAGAGAAGATTATTTGTACTTCAATCCCATAGAGCTGGAGAACTCCTACGATTAAATTATCACTAATTAGCTATGATCTACTGATTTATCATGTACTGTACCATCAATCCATTGAATGTCACATTTTGTTACGTACAGGTACTTGTGGTCCAATTGCAATGCTGGTCCGACACTGTAAAAAATACCATTAAAATTATGACGGGGTACTGGCAACTAATTGCCGTTACTTCAGGGGCGGACTGGGCCCAAAAAAGTTGCCGGGAAACGTACCAAGTGGACCCCGGACCCGGACAGAATTTTGATTTTTCGAACCAAAAGAACACTGCTCTCTTGCATCTGAGGGATCAATGACAGTCTACATAGCGGGCATTTTTGTATCACCTTTGTCGTTCATTTGGCAAAAATGGTTGCACCAAACTGAGTCCCGAACTCATCAGGCCGACCATAGTTCGGCCCAAAGGGAAATAAATTTTGATTTTTCGAACCGAAAGAACGCTGTTTCCTGGTATCTGACCGATCAATGACAGACTAGATTGCTGGTATATCGAAATGTTCTCTCTGTGGACTGCCAATGGCAGTCCACATAGAGGGCATTTCGATAAACCGACAGCCTTTGCAATCAGATCCGTTTAACCTTTTGGTCATTTTCACGAAATTTATAGCGCCAATAGATGTTGGGCAACGTACATTTTGAGGTCCCTATGGGAAATTTCCCGGTGGACACGTCGGCCAGTCCGCCTCTGCGTTACTTCTTCCGTAACCTTAACGGTAATGACTTTCACTACCTAAAGTTCCATCATATGGAAACTAATAGATGAGTATTCATATACTTTTTCCGTCTCCTTCAATCAGTAACGATGTGCTTGTTTTTTATAATTATTCTCCAATGATCGATTGGTTTGGCCCGAAGAAGATAACGAACTCGTTTATGATATAAAATCAATCACCTTTTTGCACTTTGAAGTTCGCCCCGCGTAGGGACGGACGAATAAATTATTGCTACTCTCGACCTTGCAGGCGGACGATGCTAGGTGTATTTATACTGGGTTGACGGAATGTTGATGTGTAATTTATTTAATAGGGTTACCTGCTGTAAATTAAAGAACTGCCATTAGCTTGACAACGTTTAAGGTCACAACTGTATCACGTCACACAGTACGGTTTTAATGCGTGTTATCACCGCTTCGTAGGGCGTTCCCTGGTACAGTAACACAGTTTAATAGGGCATTACAAGAACGTAACGCTCAGCATCATAAAGTCACGTGACGTGTCTGGCCGTTAATGGGTTAAAAATCTCATTAACAGCCCGACACGACATGTGACTTTTGTTTCTGGATGTTGTACGCTCGGAAATGGAAACGGTTTCCTGAAATGGTTTCAGCTAGTAAATAATGTCATTTTTATTTGAATTATTAAATATGTAAAATGTCCAGCAAAGCTAGCCCAAAGAGAACAAGCAGCTGTATATAGTAAGTCTATATACCTTTTAAGCTTTTATTCCTGACTTAAAAGCGGTAAATATCGGGTTCGTTTTTAAGTTTCTAACTTCGTTGCAACTGAAAGCGTACCGGTGCTGATCACATGATAATCATGCGACACCAGTTTGTTTGACAACAGACGATACTATCATCTGTCAAAATCGAAATAGAAACTAATATATGCCAAGCCTTTGTAGCCTTACATTCGCATATTTTCTTGCTCTTTGTGGCTGCCATGTAAGGTACAGTTGACGGACCGACGGGTGTGAATAATAGCTCTTCAGCTTATTAAGGGCTGTTGGGCTGTTATGTACGCCTGTTGGGCCGTTAACCCTTTACCCGACGTAACGGTCAAAACCGGCCAGCGCTATTCTCAAAAATCGACAATTAATTTTCATTATTTTTTCATTTTTTGTCTCAAAAACATAGGTTATGACCCCTCATTGGAACGAGCTCGTCGAGCTCGTTCCAATGAGGGGTATTGACCTATGTTTTTGAGACCAAAAAATGAAAAAAAATAATTATTCAAGAATTTATTTTGCAAGTGTCGTCTGCTTTTTACGCTAGATGAAGGGTTCATAAACCACAATGCCCTCCAAAGTCATGTTATTGCTATATTGCCGATGTTAAACGCAAAATAATTACCATATTAGATCTACTCTAACGTGGACCGTCGAAGCTATTTAAGTTGTGAAAGTAATTACCTGAAATTGCGTTTCTTTTTGCCTCGCCATCCTTTTTCTCATTCGAGTCTGTAAATAGATTAAACAGAAGCTGAATTAACATCATGAACTAAAGAACTAAAATGGAATGCCGCGTCTTGAGATTCACGTGGCTGGTTGATAACAGAAAACTTGGATCACAGTCGCTGAACTAATGTTTTTTGTAACAGCAAAGAGCACATCGGGTACTGCACAACTGTATCTTTTTGTAAGAGTTTGTGTTCGAGGTTCTAATGCAAAATAAACATATGATCTCTTGTTCTAAAGTTCTTCCTAAAACCAGCTTGACTATTTGATAAAACATTATTTATTTTGTTCCAGATATGTTGTTAATCGCATGTTAAGTATATTATTGAAAGCTTTTCCCATACAAGAGTTAATAGTAATTCCCCTATAGTTATTTGGGTCTTTAGGGTTTCCCTGTTCAAATATTGGTACAATATAACCATTTAACCATTCTGAAGGATATTTGCCATTTAGAGATACTAAATTGAAAAGCTTATTGAACAGATGGGTGATAAATGGAAGACTGGCTTTTATGATCTCGTTTGAAAGAAAATCCAAGCCCACAGCTTTGTTCCCTTTAAGAGATGTAAAACTATCTTTAATTACTTTATTTGAAATTCTAAAATCTAGTTCTGTGAAACTTTCATGTTTCTGATTGTCTTTTTCAAGATTTTCTAAAATTGCTTCTAACTGAGTATTTCTTTCTTCGAATGTTGGATTGACTTTATTGAGATTTTCAAAGTGCGATGTCCAACATTCAATATCAATATTACTTTCTAACGTGGTCCCGTGCCTGCTTTCTTCACTGTGAAGTAATTTAAGTAATTTCCAATATTCGTTTGGGCTGCTTTCCCTTAAGTTATTAAGTTTTTGTACAAGAATCATTTTATAATTTTTCTTTTTCAGTTCGGAAGAGAGTCCTATACTGGCGATAAGCTTTGAAATAACTGTCACGTTCCCCCCTACTGAATGGTGAATCTGACATTTCCCTTGCTTTACATTCTAGTGTTTTGCGCCTATCCCTCAATTCTCCATCAAATCAATTTTTATCCCGTTGGTACTTCTTTGGTTTAGTGTGTTTAAACCTCAGTGATATGTTTGCAGCTTTTATTAATATATTTTGTAGACTGCTAGTTTCCTGGCTAATATGTTCTGGCGAGAAGGAGGCATTTTGGAATTTATTTATTTCTTTAACGATTGCTGGGTTACTAAGTGCATGCTGAAATGCTAGTTTTGAAGTTTTAGTCCAGGTGAATTTACCTGGAGGTGGAGTCTGATTAGGTTTGGAATGTTTTATTGCTTTGTTAATTTTGAATGAAGTGGATATAGTACATTTGAGACTGCAATGGCAGTCAGATAAAGTTGGTATAAAAGGGGAAAACTGGAAGCTTAGAACTTGATCCAGTAGTTCAGGGGAGACAATCATATAGTTAACTACACTATCACCATTAGGCTTGTAACATGTGGGACTACCAATTGAGCCTCCTAAAAATCTGCCATTTAGAATGACTAACTCCTGTGACATACACATATTTAGCAACTGTTTCTCTTGTTTGTCATTAACTGAATCCAGGCTGATCCTCTTATTCAAATGAGTTGGGATAAGTGACCCATCTATGATTTGGTCGGGGTGGTCTTTAACAACAAATCAAGTACTTCTCCTATACGAGAATTAATTAAAGTCCCCACAAACCATGATGCTGCCCTTTTAGGAAAATGTGTTTATGGTGTCATTTTCTATACTATTTAGAACATCAAGATCATGTCGGTTCTCATAATTTGAGTTGGAATGTAAAATATATGCTAGGCAAATGTGGATGTCTTTTGATAAATTGAAAAACTGTTTGTCAAGCTTGCGCCACTTGTATTCCTTGCAGTTGTTATCAAGGATATGAACTCCTTGGTTTTATGCTGGTGTTTATAAGAATTACAAGTCCTCCGTAATATCTGCCATGAGAGGAAATATTACGACATACTTGATAATAATTATAACCAGGTATACTGATGATTTCTTCAGGACCGACATGGGTTTCTGTTAGTCATACAATATTACATTCAGAAATTTGTTTAATGAAATATGGGCCATTGTATTTTTTATACATTCCAGAGGACAGTCCATCAACATTCCAGGATAAAATTTTCAGGTCATGGGTAAACTTATTATTCAAACTTTTCTTAATAGTTTTTTGGATGAGACCAGTTGGAGGAAGGATTTTGGTTCCCCCAAAACTGCTATATCTTTTGAACCTAAAACCATAGTTATCACAAGTACTATTTTGTCTTAGACTGCGGTGTTTGTAGTTCGATCGTCTGTCATTTTGATAGCTGACTTGCTGGTAGTTAGATCGTCTGTCATTTTGATAGTTAACTTGCTGGTAATTTTGAAAAGTGATCCCAAGGCATTTTTTGATTTCATTTGAAATATTTGTGGCAAGAACTGCTGCACCATTGTTTGAGAGATGATACATGTCATCCCTATTCAAAAGATGTTCCTTCGGTTTTTCACGGTACCACCTGTTATTGTGTTCGCACAGTGAAACATCTTTGCTTTGAAGAAAATCTCTTTTCAGCATAGCATTCACCACATTCACATTTGCAAGGTGAGTATCAGTATCTGCCCTTGGGGTGGCAAGTGATATGCTGAGCCTTGTATCAGGCATCTTCCTTTTCACTGTCACTGCCAAAGCTCTCATCTTTGGTGCACAACTTTCAGTATCAGATTTCAGGCCATTTGTTAAAGAATGCAGCACAAGTACTTCAGGATGAGCCTTTGGGCTAACATTTTTTGTGAATTCATTTATTTCTTTTGCAGTTTCATCAAGAGTAAAGGCTTCTATTTTTGATAATTCAGACTGTTGTAACATTCTTCTGGGGTCATCTTTACGAATATTTGAAGTTCCAATCAGGACTACTTTTGGGGTTTGCTTTGTTGTATTTTGATTTGTGTCTGGTTTTTCTTGTTGTTGTATTTTGTATTCTTTATTAAAATTCACAGTTTGCCAATTTGCAACATTACTGTCTTCCTACATATGTGCAACGTTAAAGAGATTAATTCTTCCTCCTTGTGGGTGATATGAACTTTAAGTTGCTTAATCTTGCCTTCTAGGGAATTTAACTCCTTCAATTTCTGTTCATTCTATCAGTAAGATTCTGTAAGTCATTTTGCATATTACAAATGACTTTTGCATGAGATGCTTGTATTTGAGTAATGGCCTCGAGAAGTGTCTTTATCTCTTTATTTAATGATTCTACTTCTAATGCACTTTCATACTTTTGTTGTTGTAACTTTGTTTCCAGTTCCTTTTCCCTTAAACTATTTACTGGTTTGTCTCTGAAGAGAACTAGCATTTGATTTAGTTTATGAGACAAGTCTGATATTGAGTTTCCCTGTTTCTGCTTTTCTGATGTGAGGCACTCGGTGCGAAACCTCTCAAAGGCAGCTGTTAAATTCTTTTCCAAGTTAGTAAACATATTGTTCTGCATTTCAGTCAACCTTTTTCAATATTGATTTTCAAGTCTTCAAGGTCTGGAAATGGTCTAGGTTTCAACAAATCAGAAGATCTGTCTCTATTTTCTTTATTTCGAATCCTAACTTTAGATATTGTTTGTCTCTTCACTGTTCACAGCGCTGGCTTCCGATGACGAAAGGGTGGTTTTGTTTGTTTTGGTGTAAACATTGCTATTAAATTTTCTGCTTTTTACGCATTGTCTCACCTTGATCAAAATGTATGTTCATTGTACATTCGCTATTACTTTCTAACTCGGAATCGGCATCAGAGTCATTTTCATTCCGAGATGTATGTTCAATTAAAATATCCTCACTACTGGGACTTGCAGGTGAATTAAAAGGAGAGTTTTTATTTATTAGTCCATTTTCCAATTTCTGTTCAAATTGACTGCAAGACAAAACCCCTTGCTTTGTATGTACTTCTAGATTTCCATTCCCAGCAATTTGTAGTTTCTTGGCTTCGGAGTATGTTGCACAGCCTTTATAAACTGCCGATTTAACGTTACGCACTAGTGGACCACACACTGTCCAGTCTGTAAAAATACCGCTTATACCATCTTTTCCATGTATAACTGAGTAAAAGGCTTTCTTGGTGATATTACGAGTGTTCATCGTTTTCGGTATTTGTTCTTTGTATCACGAAAATAAGATATCTTTGATTGTAGTAGTCGGGAAGTTTATTAGTTGGCAAATATGAAACACAAGTCAATAATCACGACATCAGGACGATTGTAGCCACAGCACCGCAATCATGACTGTTTACTGAGTATTCATCATTTAATGAATACTGTCGATGATAGATGTAATGTTGAACATTTCAGTTAAACGGAATTGGAAGTCTTCGGTGTACTCAAACGTTAGTAACCGATTTTTCCAAAACGGAATTTTCAGTTGTTCTGAATCCGGTCAGGCGGTTTCTTCAAAGATAAATTTCTCTTGAAGCAATTAAAATCCGGTCTTCAAATTTGATATGCTCCTTAATTATCCTATCCTTATTCGCGGTACCAATTTTCAACAAGTTTCTTTAAATATAACCCCCTTTTACGGATTTTCTATAATATTTTCAGTTGAAGTCGAACTTTTTACGTCCGACGTCTCCAACGTCACAAAAAGAGTATAAAAATAAGATAGGACCTAGTCACCGATGCTTGAAGTGGAAGACCTTTAAAATGGGCAACATGGGAATAAACGATTGACTAAATTTAACTGTTATCTCTATATTATGGTCACGACTAGCCATTGTACAGAAATATGTGACCTCAAACACCAGTAAATAAATAAATAACCTGGCTAATGCATGGTTATCAATTGAAATGAGCTGGTTTGTTTCAATAATGGGTTATAAACTAGGTTGCGGAAGCGAAAATTGAAAATTCCAATTATTCAAGAATCTTGTTCACAAGTATCGCCTCCTATTTGCGTTATGTAGAATGTCACGACAGAGTGTTTCCACTCCCAACTGTGTGTTTTTTTATGGTGTAATTTTCTTGCAAGTCTCCTGTGGGGTGTCAGACCGTGCGTGTGTACTGTGGCAAACAAGCTCTATTTTACTAATAAAATAGGACCCAGTCATTTATGGTTGGGATGGAAGTCCTCCAAAATGGGCAACATGAGTATAAACAACTGACTTCACTTGACTTTATGTGGGGTCACGATTAGCCATTGTGCAGAAATATGTGACATTCAACACAATAAATAAATATAAATAAATCTTTTTGCAAGTAATTGACAATTTGCAAATTATTCTTAGTATGAATGGTCGATTGCGTAAAGTGTCACAGTCGAACAGAATACTGAGTTCCCGAAAACATTCTTGTTTAGAAAGACGGCTCCTCCGACCCCTCACCTTCAACCACCGCCCCTTATTTACCCCAGTGTCAAGGTGATAGCTCGAAAGTTGCAATATTTTGTTTGAAAGTGTATATATTTCGATAATCTTTCTCACTGGCCTAAATATAAAGCGTAAAGATAGGTATATGATGAACCCCGAAAACCGATTTGTCACTTAAACAGACCAGCAATAATTCAAGCGCTGCTAATTAAGCGTGAAATTTTATGTCTATTATCGCGGGTCTGAAGAACCCATTTAGGAGCTATCTGATAACAAATTAAAAGTAACAGAGACCAGTGCTCTCCTGCAGTCATTATCTGTGTAATTATGGCCAGTTAATAGGTAATTGTTGTAAAAACAGTATATCGCACATGTTCTGGACACACACCCATATTACGTATCTGGTCTGTCACGAATGTCAGGATATACCGAAATGCAAGACTTTCAAAGGAACTTAAAAGCGAGTGGGTATTAAATGAAGATAGATCTAAGCGGCCAAGTTCAAGAGGAGCGATTGAACTGAGAATTAATGTTCTGACTACCGAAATAAAAATTGGGGGATTTCTCGAAAAATTTCATTCCAGTCTGAAGGCCTGTAAGACTGTGGATAGTTGGCCGTAAGATATGGGGATGTCCCATGCTATAGGTTAGCGGAGGTGCCGCATAGGTGCGAAAGTATATGCATGTAGTAGTGTAGGGGAGCCACGAAGCTCACATTTAGAATAGGGGCAGTCGCGGGCCAAGTCGGTGGCCATGTCTGAGTGTAGGTTCAGAAATAGAAAGTGCGAGCTCAGGGAGCTATTAGTATTTAGGAAGACGGCATCCCTGTTGTAGAAGGCTAGACATACGTAGGCAGAGTAGGCTTGCCTGTATGGACATTATTCTGAGATAAACGTAGGGGAGAGTTTAACCCCATAGGTGGCGACTGCTTAAGCGAAAAAGCGTTCAGTAAAGTGACAATACGTTAGTGGCCGTGCGACGGTAGTGGTAGAGTGACATTCCGTCACTTGTTAGAGGGAAAGCGATATAGTAAAGTGACAATACGTTAGTGGCCGTGCGACGGTAGTGGTAGAATGACATTCCGCCACTTGTTACAGGAAAAGCGATAGAGTAAAGTGACAATACGTTCGTTGTAGGCCGTGCGACGGCAATGGTACAGTGACATTCCGTCACATGGTAGAGCAAAGGTGTCCGGTGAAGTGACAATACGTTAGTGCCCTTGCGACGCCAGTGGAGGAGTGAAGTTTAGAGGCGACCAAAGAACAAACACCAGCGAGAAGGATGTAAAACCAGCGATAACAGAGTATGCGGGCCCGCAGGTGTCTCAAAAACTGTGTGGGTAGGGGGTGATTGACGTTTCGTTTTCTGATTCTTGGATTTAATGTAAGTCACAAATTACCATATTCATTTTTTATGCATATATATGTATTAAAATTGTTGTTTCCACTGAACCCCTGTTGATTTATGCTTTGCTTAACCCCTTCAGGATAAGAACCACCCCAACAAAGTGAAACGGGCGGGTCCGTTACGGCGAGACATACGTTCACGCACGGATTTGGGCGACACTCTTTCAGTTTTGGCTGAATACGCGGCGTGAATCTATTTCCGCCAACAGCGACAAAGCCCGGATTCTGACAGCCAGTACTGTTGATTGCGAAACTCGACCAAATTGATCGAAATTAGTTGAGGTGTCCGTACTGTCCGTGGGCTAAAATTGTGCGGTACCGTGCTTACAATAGAGGCCTAGAAATAACCCGCGGACGACCATTTAAGTTAAGTGTGGGTTACGTCAATTGTAAAATACGCGAACGAACTAGAGGTTAAATACAAAGTAATACAACATAACTTTATTAAATTACTAATATCGCATATTTTACCAGAAAGACTTGGCAATCTTTCGAAACTATCTCAACTTAAAGTTGAATATTACCTCAACATATCAATAGAATGATACGCTGTTTCCATCTGAAAAGAATTTCCACCAAAATAAATTGCAACAACTAACACGCAATCTCGCTCCTGCGAGATTGCGCGTTAGTTGTTTATAATTATTATATACAGGCCGAAATTCCGTTAAGACCAAGAAAAGCATGACTGGAGTAGTAAAAACAGAGAAGATGGTGAAGCATCAACACATTTTTCCTATGAGTTACCACCGTGTTATATAGCGTAATCCGCCAACGGGTTACGATATTACCTCTCAATTTCCAGACTTGCCATCGCGAGTAGAGAATTTTAAACAGATCGCGCCACAGTCGCGATCCGGTCAAAATGTTCTACCCGCTTAACTCCTGCACCCTACAGAATCCTACTTGTCGAAAAGAAAAGGGACGGAATGCGGAGTTTCAGATATTTTAATTCATTTTTCTTGATTTAGTCTTCATTTTGCAATATTTTATTTTGAAACCTCAACCCACTGGTGTAAATATGTCACGATTGTACCACGATCTGATCGCGAAAAGGCCCACTTTTGCGAACATAGTCCTCTACAATAGCGTTCACCGGTATGTTAGTTTTGGGTACATTAATAAAACAATAACATGATTTTCAATGGCATTACGTTCATTTGCGGCCCAACAGAAATACTAACAGCCTGAGGTCTTATAAGCGGTCTGAGACGAAGTCGAGAGCCGCTAATAAGACAGAGGGCTGTTAATTATTTCTGGCGGGCCGCTAATAGAACCGTAATACCCGAGAAATTTAAGTTATTTCTATTATTACCACTAAAAGGGGAGGCCATTCAAGCTACCTCAAAATAACTCCAAGTCAATAGTTTAATCAAAACCGAGAGTTATTCAACATACTTTCCCTTTAATCAAGAAATGTACTGACATTTTAATGCGAATAAATGAACAATTAAGTTAAGAGTTTGAATATTCATGAATTGTCAGCATTTACTTTTTAAAATCTTTTGAAAACCAGGTTTGATATAGTAACCGAAGCAAAAAATCCGCCATCGGAGTTTAGCAGCTTCAAAATTGGCGCATATCTGTTCTGATTATATCATTATGTGTCTCTTCATGTTACAGTAGATAGGTTTTAATTTGCGTAACCGCCAAAATAACTGTTGTGAGGTTTGTTTATCTCATGCGATATTCGAACTTACACAAATGGAAACAAAAGATTCAGAATGGGGGGGGGGGGGGGGGGTCATTCGGTCACGTGACTTGTCGGGTCGCCGGGCGCTAATGGAAAGGAGATACCATTAGCGGTCCAGCACGCTCGTGATGATCTGAGCATTTATCGCGTATTAATACCTAAGACATTAGCGATATTGGCTTAAGGGGCGCCCGCTAAAGAGGTAATATTAATGTTTATACTTACACTTATGTTCACAAACAAAGCGAAGCCAATTTGGAACAACAGATATAAAACTAGAAAAGAAACCCATGCATATGTGTCCATTTCCTCTTGCAGATCTGTATCGTGACTGAACCTCGTTGTGATTGCATGCCAAATAGCTATAATATACATCAATAGCATTGATCCTATAATATACTTATCCTGTAGAAAGAAATGAAAAAAATGTAAAACTCCATACTTAACGCAATAGCAGACGACACTCGCAGAAGAATTTCTCAATTAAAAAAAAAGTTTCATTTTATACATGAAAAACATAGCTTATCATTGGAATGAGTCATTCACAAATACAATTTGTAAGACGATATTTTTTCATAGAACTGGTGATTTTCTTCCGTAACCCTGGATAAAGGGTTAAGCATTATTACAAACTTCTTGGGTTGTACGAGTCTTGGTTATAAAAGCCGATATTGTTGTCTTATTGTTGTATTTTATGAGTTCATGGGGGAGGGTGGCGTCGGATATTTTCTGTTTGATGGCTAAATCTCCCCACAGGTGAGGGGACAAACACAACAATAGACGGGATATAAGTCAGTTACCAAGCTAGGTAATAGTTACCAACCAAGCTGGAGGTATTTATCCCTGACTTATCTCGCCATGCAAATCGACTTTCGATATAAAGTTATCTCCCCTGAAATTATTAGACAGGCAAGGAATGTCCAATTAAGAAAATTGTAATTGATGAGACAACACCTCTGATATCAGCAGAAAATAAATAGAGATTTCCTTTTGTTACCTTTAATAAACGAAAACAACAGACAGCTCTTGGAGCTGTCTGTTGTTTTCGTTTATTAAAAATAACAAAAGGAAACCTAGGTTTTATGGCAAGCTAATTAGAAGCAACTGAGTAACAGTCCACTTTGGTCTTTGTTTAGCGAATGTGTTTTAACAGAAATGTTCAAAGTTTATTCTTCCCAGGAAAAAAATGCAAATCTTACCTCCTACATTTTTCTCACAAATGGAAAGGATAGTTTTCGTATAATATGTCACGATGTGCACACTGTTGATTAATGAACAAAAAAAAGATGGTGAAAGCGCCGTTTTCTTATTTTTTAAATGGGATTTAACAGAGAATAATAGTTAAACGTTCAAGCTGATTGGAAAATATTTTGTAAAAAGCCAGTTTATGTATTTTTATACCTTTCTACAGGAAAATGCCTGAAGTTTGTGAAATGATGCGCACATCGATGAAACAACTTCGCTAATATTTCAAAATTTAAATTTTTACATGAGATTCCTATACCCTTAGTGTTAAATAAGCCTATTTCGAAACTTCCATCTTGGAATTTAATCTATGCAAGGTCACATGTCGCTGGGTGTAAACAAAGCGATTTCTGTGTTCGTCGCGATGAGTTCTGTATCAGCCAAGCCAACTAGTTTTGTGCAATATTAAGTTTAAATTCGTAGAATCGATGTCATCATTCAAATTAACTTAAGGGGCAACCCTAGACGGTTTTAAACGCTGGGATTATTATTATTATTATTATTATTATTATTATTATTATTATTATTATTATTATTATTTATTAAGGTTTAAGGACACTTTAAGAGCCAAGGTCATATCGTGCCGGTGAAAGTTTAATGGGCGGGGGAAGCCGCAGTACCCGGAGGGAACCACCGAGCAACGACGAGCAGCTGCCAGCTCCCTAACATCGTAACTCCACACTGCAGCACAAGCAGGGTTAGATTGGTTGAAGATATGCGCACCATCGACGTGCAGTACGCCTCAATATACGGCGTCATCGTGCCCCCATGTGGACAATCGGGGTTAAGTGCCTTGCCCAAGGACACAACACGGGAGTCCTAATCGATCGATCAGATGGTCACCCATCCAAGGACTAACCGGGCTCGACGTTGCTTAACTTCGGTGATCTGACGAGAACCGGTTACCGCAAACCAACCGCGCCCCAAACGCTGGGATATCGCTGGTTTAAGAACTTTTTTAGTATTTTTCGATAATTAACGGTATTGTTTTTATACAAATTATACGGATCTTCGTCATTCTGGAAAAACGGTTTATGAACTCAAATCTTATCTAACGTGTGGAACGTGTCCGTTTATCGACGTATATTTATTTTACTGTTACGTTTTCAAGAACGTTCCCACCGAAAGATGTGGAAACAGTGCTCACGGCCACAGAGTCATCACACAGCGTGCATTCAAACGTCATTTAAGTCGATAGGAACTCATTTCAAAATAATGGCAGTTCGCATACAATACTGCCATTGCCTTAAACAAATGGCTACACTGGCTAAATGTGTTTTTTTAATTCACGCTAATAAACGAAGCGCTTCATTCGCTCTCTTCTCCCATTGCTCACAACGTGCTGCCTTGAAATGTTTACACCTCGCGACCTGTGACCTTGCATAGATTAAAATCCAAGATGGCAGCTTCGAAATAGGCTTATTATCTGACAACTTTAGAAAATTAAAGGGAGCTAACTTTCCAGTAAACATCTTCCGGTGACGAAACTTCCGATCCATGCATGGATTTGAACAACCTGTCAGCGTGAGCTGAGTGACACCAAGACGCCTTCACGTGCAGATGAGAGGTATTCAAGTGACGTAACTTCAACACTCGTTCCATTGTTCTGTCGGATATTTCAAGTTGGCTAATAACCCGAAAAGACAAAATAGCCAGGGTATATTGATTTGAGGATGGAAAATGTTTATTTGTGTCACATCTGTTGCATATATCATTTGCCACCGAATGCAATTAGCGTGATCAAAATCAACAATCGTTGCAATACTAATGCGTGATTTCTAATTTATAAATGAATTCATCCGTATTAAAATGGATGTAGCTCTGCAAAACTTCAACACTGCCACACATTTCAATGGGCATTTGCGAATGAATATATTATTGTATAGTGTGTGTATGGAAATTAACGACCTAGCCTCCCTGGAGCAATTACAGGTTAATTGTTCCGCTGTTCACGCCTATAATTGTTATTGTCAAATGGGCGGGGAAGGCAAATGCATACATACGATAGGAAAAACATGCGTCGAGGTATGGAAAACCCACGTCGACCTGCCACGTGCAAGCAAATAGGACATCCGTAAAAAAATTTAAATTATGTAATAGTTAAAAGTCGAGCTGGGACCAATACTACAAAAAATTTACAATTGTCTTTTTCAGAATTGTATTTTTCACTTATGAATATTAATCATTGAAAATAATCAGTGGTGTTTGAAAAGACGTTGCCACGTCTTTGAAAACGCTAATGATTTATTTAAACCATTTATAGCGATAGACAGAAAATACAATTCTCGAAAATATAATTGTAAAAGCTTTATAGTGTTGGTCCCTGAAGATATTCTTTGAATTTGAACAACCTGCTCCGAGCGAGGTTGTAGAATTGATTTGCCCGAATTCATTATTCTATCAGATATATCACTCAAAGATACCAATCGAGTTAGAGGTATTTCATAATTTTGAATAACCTGTCGCGTGCGTTGGGTGGCACTGAGACGCGTATCAACAAAACGCACGGAGTCGGGTATACTCAACGGACCATAGACATTGAAGTGACGTTACTTGAACACCTTGTCTTTTGCTTTTGTTTTATCGGGTATTTCAAGTTATTTGCATGTCCTGAAAAACAATGAGTCCAGAGTGTAATGGCGGTTACCACCCCCCCCCCCCCGAACATACAAAAGAGCCTTGCTGTAAAAATAGGGTAACAGCAACCGTATGTCTATAAACTTTCGTGGGGGCGCGACGGCGTTGCGGTAATCGGCTCTCGTCAGATCACCGAATTTAAGCAACGTCGAACCCGGCTAGTCCTTGGATGGGTGACCGTCTCAGCGATCGATTCGGACTCCCTTGTTGTGTCCTTGGGCAAGGCACGTAACCCCGATTGTCCACATGGGGGCACGATGGCGGCGTGTACTAAGGCGTACTGCACGTCGATGGTGCGCATGTCTTCAACCAATCTAACCCTGCCTGTGCTGCAGTGCGGAGTTACGATGTTGGGGAACTGGCAGCTGCTCATCGTTGCTCGGTGGTTCTCTCCGTGTACTCCGGCTTCCTCCACCCGTAAAACTGTAACCGATACGATATGACCTTGGCTGTAAAAGAGTCGATAAATAAATAAATAAATAAATAAATAAATAAATAAATAAATAAACTTTCAGTTCCAGGTAAGTTGTGTAAAGCTATTTGTTGTGTCTTCCACTTATACAATTTTCATTACCGTATATACTCACCAAATAAGTTAAGTAACTAATTTTTGGAAGTGATTGTGTCGAGACGAATTTGAAAGCAATCCCAGTAAGTACCAAGATGAATGTGAGCTGTAGTCTGTTTTGTACAAATCGAACTGGAACAGCAAACGTCGTGAGAACTAGTGAACTTATTAATAACTGTGGAAGAAAGAAATATAAATATACAGATTATCACAAGTCAATTGATCTAAGTTATTATATTCCGTAGAGCTGATGAGACCAGATTTAACTCTTTCAACACGAGAGGCCCTTTTCCGGTCCAGGAACACTATACGTCATAATTTCATTACGTAGGATAGCTACTAAGTGAACGTGTGTGGTAGAACAATTAATATTTTCAACGTGTAGCCTGAAGGCTGCACGTTGAAAATATTAATTGTTCTACTCCTAAATAATGGATATGGACTCTTTCAATTTCTGCCATTCAACTGGCATGAAAGATACCACCAATGTTCAAAAGGTTTATCAGATCAGCATGACGCCGTAGGCATCGTGTTTGATTTGGTTGATCTGAAAACCAGTCAAAGCGACTACACAGATTGTCCAGAATATTCGTGTTTAATGTGAAAGCACTCGGAGATTTCGCTGAACGTTTTAAAATTGTCGCCTCGAAACTCTGCCCGTGTCAGTGACGTCAATGAGCCTCGTTTGAGACAGACATGAGATGGATTTGGAAAAGTTGAGATTCATTTCCGGCGAGCCAGAATTGCTCGGCAAATTGCAGCGCTATTGAGGATCTATTCGTAATCGTTATATAATAACAATACAATACAATACGAGATAAGTTCAACTGAGACCATATGGCGGGGATGAATATTTCTGGAAGGAAGAGAAACATTTCTGATAAATATTAGTGATGTATTGCACTGTTCGTGACTACAGAAATTATTATGGCCTGACCCCTTATAAAAACTCTGACAACTGGTCATTATTTCTTGCGAGAGCGAATCGTCGTGCAATTTGCATGTTTTTTTTTTTAACAAATGTGAAACACCCTTCCAAAATGTGAACGTTTTTTTTTTCCTTTGACACGTTACACCCCAGTAAAAAATCCATATATTTCTTTTGACTTTTAGATACCTATCCCTTGAAATATTCAAATCTGGCCTAATCGCGAATCACGAAACCTTCAGAATGAAGAACTCCAATAAAGGTTTCGTGTGCGGCATTAACCCTTTACCTAACGTAACGACCAAAACCGGCCAGCGCTATTCTCAAAAATCGCCTATTAATTTTCATTATTTTTTTCATTTTTTGTCTCAAAAACATAGGTTATGACCCCTCGTTGGAACGAGCTCGTCGAGCTCGTTCCAACGAGGGATCATAACCTATGTTTTTGAGACAAAAAATGAAAAAAATTAGTTATTCAAGAATTTTTTTTGCAAGTGTCGTCTGCTTTTCATGTTAGGTAAAGGGATAATAAACAACTGAATAGAATTCCAGTGAATATCAACATCCAACTATTTCAAGGTTCAAAGCTGACCACACAAATAAAGATAATAGAGTTGACCAGAATCTCAAATATGGCAAATATATATTTGTGTTGGATTATACTGTCGACCTGTCGCCTAAGAAAGCCGTTAAATATATTCCTCAATTCCCTTGCTTTTTCACAGCTGATTTGAATGTAATTTAGTCGGTCCCTATCAGAACACCCTACATGTACCGGCAACCACCTGTCGGTTCCTCTAAGGTAAACCATTACGGTGAAAATAACGTATTAATCCACTTTTGCAATGCCGACGTATTTTTCTTTCGATCGTTGAGCAAAACCAAGGATATCGGGTTTTGCTTCATTACAAGTGATGGTTAGTTTAGTTTAAACATATTTTATTTGCCATAAATTTGCAAAACGGATTGGAGTACAAGTTATACAACTTATATTAAGTCCTCTCCATAAATAGAAAAGAAAATCTATACGTGGATGCGGTTGTGAGATAGCCAAATTGATTTACAAATGAATAGAGATTTACACTAATTACATTAGAAATATATGTTGTTGAAACAGACAGCCAAGTCATCTGGTCTGGACTCAGGAAATACATAAGGCTGGACACTGAAGCTGTTGATTTTCTCTGCGAAAGCCCCTGGATATCCAGTTCAAAGGTAAGGGCCATAGGACGTTTATAGGTTATGAACCACTAAATAAGTGAACACGTGACTTGGACCATTTGTTGTGAGTAGGATTAAATAGGGCTGATCAGCTGATTGGTTAAATATATTTTGACTTTGAAACCATTAATTAAAATTTTGATTCGTCAACTTCAGAAAGGATTAATAAGTTTGTTTGTAATTTGGTGCCGGAATGTGTGAGAATCTCTCAAAAACATGAAGCATGGGAAAAAAAGTGTGAAGGTCATTCAGTGCAAAACCATACGGTAGCTGTGAAAATTCGAAATTTAAACTGAAATTTGATGTGGCAACATATATTTTTTTCCAGTTTCATTTTTTTCAAGAGATGATGTACTTTGTAGATGTATAGGTATTTTTTTCAAAACAACTTGGTGTGTTGTACAGGGAGTGGAAGGTTAACACTGTGGTCAATGGGATTTATTTAGGCGTTCTTAATCTATAAGACGTTTCTTCTTGTAATGGAGAGAGGCTTGACCGAGAATGTATCAACTTAACTCATGCGGAGGTTGTTCGTTTGTCATGTTGATTAGAGCAATTAATATTGTCAACCTGCAGCCGCATGGCGTTTTCGTATAATCAAACTTTAAGTAGTAGTAGTCATTACCGTAATATTTACGGTGAATGTAACTGTAGCTGGTTGCCAGTAGTTCTGCGACAATTTTAACGGCATTTTTCACAGATTAGTCTTTACCAGATATACGGATGGTTTGCCACATGTAGGTGTACCGAATATGTCAACTAGCCCGAAAGTACTGTTGCTGTTCTGTCGTATGTCGTTCTTCTGTCGGGTCATCTAATGTGTCATATTGTTTTCAACAGTATGCACTCCGTGTGCATTCTTCATAAGTAATAATTATTGTAAACCATTCTCGTGATATTTTAACTGCAAACAAATCGCTGAAAACTGCATCTTTTTATTTATATGATGACAAAGTGCTTTTTCCGTCGGTTTGCCAAGAATGCTCGCCAAACCACACACGTTATTGCACTATACAATTCCGAACAAAAATAGGAGGCGATGCAATAACACATTCTGCGTTTGCGAAATAATGTAATGCAAGGCTGCTACCAAGTAGATTGCAATAACAAATAAGCTAGTATGCTCACCATAACACACACAATGTTGAATATAAAGAATGCACCTCGCCTCCTCGCGGCGGTTCTTGCAATCATAGACGAGTACTTGTGATTGGAAGTAGTAAAAGCTCGTGCTGTTTGGCGCTGTATGCATTCAACAAAATCGTACAATGCCCATTCTTGCTCGTCGGAAAAATTCTCTACAAGAATTCTGCTCAAATGCTCTTCGTCTTCCACTAGTTGTGCTTCAGCTATTGACATGTCGGTGGTAATTAAGAGAGAGATATCCTACAATGGATTACAGAAATAATAAACGGTAGAAGTTGTTATATTATTTGTTATTCAGCCACTGCTGGGTTATTCTTAACCCTTTGAACCATGGTGGTATCTTTCATGTCACGTCCATGGTAGCAATAGGAAGAGCCCACATTTATTATTTGGGGGGTAGACCAATTAATATTTTCAACGTGCAGCCTTAGGGCTGCACGTTGAAAATATTGATTGGTCTACACCACACATTTACCTTGCAGTCAACCCCATTAATCACATTATGACGTAGCTTGTGACCCGGCCGGAAAAACGGCCTCTGGAGTTCAAAGGGTTAATATCGAACAGGTGCGAATCCAGGGTATATAAGTGGATGTGGCTAATTGAGATTTTTAACAGAATAATGTTTTGCAGTGGGTGCCGTACAGCCGCCGTTGACTGGACACTTTCTCCATGTGGACAATATTTCCACGGACGCCATAATATTAGATTGCAAACACTAATTATAGGAATAATCACCAATAATTTAATTAAGGAAGCGCTGGGTATAACCCGGTGCTTCATTAATTGAAATTTTGCTGATGATTTTGATTACCTGGTAAAGGCAGGCGTGAACATCGCTGCCCACGTGTGGATTACGTCCATTCTATGGCGGCTGTACTGTAAGCGCTTCGTCTTCTCTGGGATGAGTTTCCCGTCCAGTCTACAAATTATGGTAGTGCTATTAACAATGGTTCCTTGATGCCAGGCTCTATTGAATTTCTCAACAAATCGGTCATGGCTGTCCCACAGTGAATTTATTTCATCTGTATAGATTTGCATTGCTACAACTTTTCGGAGGGAGTGGGACACTTTCCGCATATTGTAGCAAAAGAAAAGAAATATTAACAAATTTTGGCAACCAAACAAATTAGCACTCTGACCGTTAACATGTTCGATTTGGGTGAGAATGTTAATTTCTCGTGAAGGATGGGAATTATTTCACGTTACTGTCAGTCGTGAAAAAACCCGTCCCCTCCCACAATTTAGCTGGAATATAACAATCATCCCAACATCGAACGATTATTTCAATTTTCTGCCTGTCGTGAAATAACCCCCGCCCCTCCCGCTATTCAACTGGAAAATAACAATCCTCCCACCATCGAACAAACTGATTATTTTCATGTTTTAGGCCGTTATCTCAGAGGGAAAAACTAAGTTCAGTGCTCGGAGAAGCCGTTTTTAAAACAGGTGGCCGAAAGTTTAAAAATGTGATCGCTGGTGTGAGAGGGCCTGATTTTCTCCAACCGTGAGCAGCAAAAGTAATGAAAATTGAAAGGCATTTTTTTGTGAAAGGTGTGACAGGTTTTCACGTTACGTTGGGTGATGGGTTAATGATATGCTTTGTTTATATAGTTTATTGATATTGTTTTACATGATAAGGCATACAATGTACGTCAACCCTTTACCTTATGACTCGCACGCATTCGCCCGCGTAATTTGCAAATTGAGCAGTTGAAAAAAATAAATTTTTCAAAATATTTCAACAAAACCATATAATGTGACACCTCATTGGAACGAGCTCATCGAGATCGTTTCAATGAGGGGTTACAACATAGGTTTTGTGGAATTTTTTTGAAAAAAATGAAAAAATAGTAATTAAAATAATAAATTTTGATATTCTCTGTGTTGGGTAAAGGGTTAAGTTTGCAAGTTAGCTATCTTCCGACTCGATTTAGAGTTAGCTTTTTAACAGAGGGATGTGCTGATTATTTGTTTCTTTTTCTTTTCTTCTTTTTTCTTTGAGTAATTTGGAACACTGAAGTCTAACGCTGATCTCTTTTCAACTGGATTGTAGGAACGCCAGCAAAAAACATCGCAACTCATTCTGACCATGAATTCAATCAAAGCGATAACTCCTCCCAGTCGATGACGTTTCATGACGTTAATGGTGTTAAACTGTAACTGTCGTCACAGCGTAACGGCTTTAATTTCCTGAAACATCATGGCGTTTATCTTGCACAAAAACTTGTAACATGGTATCAACTCTCCAATCACGACCCTTGTTTTTTGTAAATAATTACTGTAATATGTTGTAACTATTCAATTTATTGCCGCGACAAAGTTGCTTATCATCAGCATATTCTTTTTTAAGAGACATCAAAGTATATTTTCTAAAAAAAGATGGGCCATTTCGAGGCGTCGGGAAACTGAAAACCTTGAAGAATTTTGCTGCTGAGCGATTTTGCTGCTCTGAGATGGAGGCAGTCGATATTCTTTTCTATGTGTGACCAAATGAGTGTTCCAGCAATCCACTTGCACAGAGATCAGTGGTGTCTAGCTAGAATATTAGTGGAGAAAAACAAAAAATATGGTTTGTTCTCCATTCCGCCTTCTGGTATCGTTATTTATTTCTTTATTGGTGTTTAAGGTCACATATTTCTGCACAATGGCTAATTATGACCACGACAGTTTTACGGGAAGCCGGAGTACCCGGAGAGAAACACCGAGCAACGGCGAGCAACTGTCAGATCCCCAACATACTAACTCCACACAATCAGGGTTAGCATTGCTTGAAGAGAGGTGTCCCATCGACGTGCAATACGCCTTAGTACACAGCGTCGCCGTGCCCCCACCGTGGTGGTGAGGTGTCTTGCCCAAAGACACAACGCGGTTGCTGCAGGTCAGATTCGAACCGAGTCCTCTCTGCTTGGAGCGTGCATCTCTATCTACTGAGCCACCGCGCCCCTGTGGCATCGTTAAAGGCGTGTTTTCTGAGGTAACCTACGTAAATTACTTACGATTGATCGCATCCCGTCCGGGATATACCTACCCACATCCACCTCCACTTAGTGGATACAGTACAGCCACACTGGGCTGGTAACTTTCCATGGGTGGACTATATTTTCATGGAAGCATTAATATTATATTGCAGACGCTAATTATAGGAATAATCATCAAACATTTAAATAATGAAGCGCCGGGTTGTTAATTAAAATTTTGCTGCTGATGATTTTTAGTACCTGGTAAACGCAGTCGTGGACATCGTTACCCACGCGTGGATTACGACCTGCCCACTGCGGCCGTACTGTATTCTCCAGTTCATTTAAAATTTAACACTACATAATTATGTTAAGCCTTAAGAGAGTTTCGTCGACAGTACACCAGTGGATTCATTTTTATGTTCAGGTCCATTTGAGACAATATTTATTAAACACTGCACAGATCAGATCAATTTTTAATTCACTCTGGGAGCAAGCTTTAAAGGAAGAGCAGTTAAACAATCACAATCGATAATCTGTTTGGCTTATTTATTCCGAGGGAAACAAAACAGCGTAGATTAACAACTTGACAAACGCGTTATTTGTCCACACACATATGCAGAAGTAATTATACTTAATATTTCGCAGTGACAAAGCGACCGTACGTAGCAGGGATGTCCAAAATTGTCGACAGTTAGATATTTAAAAAAGAAAGACCGCTTTTCCGTTTCAGGATCATGATATAACCTGATTTCATTAAGTAGATAGTTGGTCGGTGAATTTGTGTGGGAGAACAATCAAGATTTTCAACGTGCAGCCCCAAGGCTGCACGTTAAAAATATTGATCGGTCTTCCCTCAAGTAACGAATACAGACTCTTGTAACTGATGACACTGAACTGGCGTGGAAGATACCACCAGGTGTTGGGAATTTAATGCCACAGATTTCGTTGAATTTTTACTATAACTGTGATTATTTGTAAGAGACATTTATTGAGTTTTGTACCACATTTCGTAAGACTTTCCAACTGGAGTTATATTTCGTCTCGTGAGTGCAATGGGGCGCCTTGTTGCACTCAAGAGAGTTTTCAAACTCTCGAACCAGAAGCTCATATCTGTTGAACACAATGGGCGAGCATACACTCACATTTCTTCAGCAGTTGGAAATCCAGATGCTGCAGTTGAAAGAATTTCATTCAAGCGTTTGAAGTGCAAATGGTTTCATCACAGGTTGGGCATTCGGCAGTTGGGTGGTAAAGTTGGATATTCAGATTGCTACAACCCATGAGGGTATGCGGTGGCTCAGTGGTTACGGCACAGAACATCAAACTGAAAGGTTCTATGTTCGATCCCCGTCAGGGGTAAGTGCGTTGTGTCCCTGAGCAATGCACTTCATACTGATTGTCCGCGTGGGACTACGATGGCGCTGTGTACTAAGGCGTACTGCACGGGTAATCCGGCTTCCTCAACCCGTTAAACTGTCCGACACGAAGTGACCCATGAATAAATAAATGAATAAATAAATACGAACCAAAACCATCTTGCCACGTTCCGGATATTTCCATTGATTTTTTTTTTAGAAAAATATCTCTTTATGTCTCTTGGAACTGAGGTCGAAGAATTTGTGATAACATTCATGAAGATGTCTTGCTATATTGATGACAATGTGTGCGAACTCTTCATCAATAGTTTACTGTGTCGATTGATGAATGTTTCTTTACTTCTGACATGGTATTATGAAGTTATAAAGTGCGAAATCTACCTTCAAACTGATATTTTCCAATCTATAGTTTATAATCTATATAAATATATAAAGACTGCAGTACTCGGAAGATAACACGTCACAGCCTGTTTGACGGAAATCTCCTACCTTTGTCAAAAGATGTTATTGTTATTTATCCTTAGACCGCCGCAAAGAAGAACGATTGAGAATTGAAAACCTGATTTGTCCCGACTGTAGTGGTTCAAGTCCCGACAGGCTAATATTGCCACAACAGCTGCAAGACATACATTCGCCGAAAGCATGCCACGATGATGTTGAAATATAAGTCAGTCTGGATAATAGTTAAAATACTCAAGACCACTTTGAAATGTATTTGTGAATAAATAAAATATGCAAGTAGTAGTCGTGACGTAACTTCTTATATAATTAACAAGTACTGTACCGTTACTCCAGATTGGTGATGCTGAACCCCTTAAACTCCGAATCCGGTACTACAGACCTCCTTTTATTTGACCTATTGCGTGTGTGTGAATCTAGTCTCTTTTTACAGTGTGCATAAATTTTTGCGTGAAGAAAATTTGGTAGTGGACGAGCAGACGAAAAAGAGAGCAAAAAATCTGAAGCGAGGCTCGGTAATAATTTAATCCAACAGCTCGACAGAGCTGTTGGATTAAATTATTACTGAACCTCCTAACAAACCAGTATGGTTTCGCCGTTGACAGTATTGACTGAAATGATACCTTCCAGGGCAACAGTGATGAAGGGGTTAAGAAATTACTTGATTACGTGTACTAGCAAGAGAGAACTAATATACTCTCCCAAAAAAGAAAGTGTGCATGCTAAAAAATAACACTAAAAAAGATATATATCATTTTCATTCATGGAAATTTTATTCAATCACAGATGAATCAATTTGTGATCAACACGAGAAATTTCATTACGCTACGACGAATAGTCTTGGTGCCATGGAGAGTCAAAGACACTAAGGGTCAAACACAAAAGTCACACACTCAATATCTGGTATGACCCCCGTCTGCATCGACTACTGTTGTGCATCTACGCCTCATGGAAGCGAACAAGTTAGCATGGAAGTGTTGTGGGATGTTGTTCCATATTCTGATAAGCTGTCTTTGGAGTTCCACAAGCGTTGACGGTGCATGGGGAAGCCGGCGTAGCTGACGTTTCATTTCGTCCCATACGTGCTCAATGAGTGAGATATCGGGCGAATTTGCGGGCCAGGGAAGAACATCCACTTGTTGTTGCTGCAGATACTGTTGAACAACACGAGCTGCGTGGGGTCGGGCGTTGTCCTGATGTAGAATGACGCCGGGGCCGTGACGTTGCAGAAATGGGACAACAACAGGTGTAAGCACTTCATCACGATATCTGGCTGCATTGAGATTGCCATCAATAATGACCAGCTCAGTTCTGTTACGGGCAGTGATGCCACACCACACCATGATAGACCCTCCCCCATAACGATTTCGCTCCACGACACATGGACCTGCGTAGCGCTCGTTTCGACGTCTGTACACTCTCTGGCGGTCATCTGACGATGAAAGATGGAAACGACATTCATTTGTGAATAAAACACGTCGCTACCAGTGTAAGGGATGCCTGAGATGTTGTCTACACCACTGCAGTCGAGCACGACGATGACGTAACGTCAAAATCGGACGAATTGCAGGTCTTCGAGGACGTAAGCCGTATTCTCTCAGCCGGTTGATTACTGTTTGAGGATGTATCCGTCTCAGGTTAGGGATGTTCCTGGCTGTCGTCGTTGCCGTTTGTTGCCGGTTCCGGAGATGGACGACACGGATATACCGATCTTGTGCAGGGGTGGTAACTCGGGGTCTCCCGGAGCGGGGTCGGTCTTGAACGTCATCATGTTGTGCATGTCGATGGACTAACCTGTCTACAGTGTTACGGTGGCAGTTCAAATGCTGGGCAACCTCTCTGTGTGTTCTGCCAGCTCTAACCATACCCAGGGCAAGGAGACGTTGATTCATTGTCAATCTTGGATTGCTAATGTGGAGTCGTTTTAACAGCAGCGCAAGTTTGAATGTGAACGATAGGAAGGCCTTACTTTAGTGTTTAAATACCCAAGGATTCACACTGCTGCATGCATTTTCAGACTCTCCACGTGCAAAACATGCCTTTTCACAAACGTGCAGCACGTCATTTAACGTTAATGCAATTTTAACGGGGAAAGCTGTTTTTGTGTTCAATATAACTTATTCATGAACAGGTTAACACTCTTTACACCTACGAAATTATTTTTTTGGAGTTTGATCAATTTCTGCAATGCACACTTTCTTTTTGGGGCGACTATATCTAAGACTCCAGTCCTAACGAACATATCCCGACTGGAAACTTTATTGGGGGTGTTACACCCTTCTAAACTCCTCCCCTGTGTTGTCATATTTAGTATACTGAATACATAGTATTCCCTATACGGTTATATTATTATATTAAGGAAAGCATTTCTATAACAACTGGGTGTGTCTGACATCAGTGTGTACGAATATTTTGGGGATGTTCTACAGAAACACACAAAGTCTCACTTGAATATCAAATGGAAAGTGCTCTAGTTCCATGCTTTCTGAGAATATGCCTTTTATCCGTCTCTTTTCCACTACATACACCTCCCCGTCTTTGGATTCAAGTGTTTCTATCCATTTGGAATCACGTGATTCGGATATGATATTCTGTATGTTCAGGTTAGGATTCCACATTGTTAATAATTCTTCTTCTTGGTATTCCTAGAACGATACATCATTCAAGTGTGACATCAATGCTTTATTACAATAGTAATCAGCTACATTAATCAATAATGCCTTTAGAGAGTTAATTAAATGTCCGTCCGTCATCTGCACGTCTGGACAGAAATGAATAACTTTATGCAGTAGGAAATATTGTGTACAGCAAAGGATTCCCCATCGTCTGTGTATCCCGGGTGGGTTGGGTTTTTTTATCAATTGGAATTTGTCTGTTCGTAAATGGGTAGATGACATATGTACAACAAAAACGTGTTCTCAAACACATAGCGTATGTATTCTTATTGGGACGAGCTCATTTTGCTTTATCCCAGGAGTAGTCAAAAGCTATTTTTATGGCACAAATGAAAATTTTTAGTTATTCCGAACAGGATAAAAATCTTGCATGTTTTTCGTGTTAAATAAAGAGATAATACTGTTTTTAAATGAGAGTATGTTAACTCTTTGAGCCATGGTGGTATCTTCCATGTCAGTTCAATGGAAACAAGTGGAAGAGCCCATATTTATTATTTGGGTGTAGCCCAATTAATATTTTCAACGTGCAGCCTTGGGCTGCACGTTGAAAATATTAATTAGGCTACCTCACAGTTTAATTTAGCGTCCATTATACTTCATGAAAGTGATATACGTATCATGTACATGGACCGGAAAAGCGCCATCTAGGGTTCAAGGGGTTAGGGGAACAATACTCTATGAACTTTGAGCAGCTTTTCGTTACAAAACTAGTAACTAGTAAATGAACCCTTTGTTTCAAATAAGAGCTGAAATGAATTATCAGCCCCACGCTTTCTTGGAATATGAATGTGGGTGTCGTTTCAATTTGTATAAATTGCGTACTTCATACAAAACATAACATGCCCATCTCACATTCATATATCGATAAAGCGTCAGAGAATTTATTTCAATTGTTATAATTTATTTAGAGTGGTTGCTGGTATTACACTGCATCATGAAGCAGGCCGAACACTCCTCCATTCATACCATTGATCTCATATCAACTTTCGTGCAGACGGCAGTGTTATTGTTTTCAACACAGACTGAAACCGACTGCTATTTATTTATTTATTTATTTATTTATTTATTTATTTATTTATTTATTTATTTATTTACTTTATTTATTTTATTTTATTTATTCATTTGAGGCTAACAACACTTTCGACAGCCAAGATCACCTCGTGTCGGACAGTTTTACGGATGGAGGAAGCCGGAGTACCCGGAGAGAACCACCGAGAGAACCACCGAGCAACGGCGAGCAACTGTCAGACACCCCAACGTACAAACTCCACACAGGCAAGGTTAGCGTTGGTTGAAGACAGGTGCACCATCGACGTGCATTACGCCTTAGTACACAGCGTCACCGTGCCCCCACTGGGCAATAGGTATTAAGTGCCTTACCTAAGAACACAACACAGTTACCCCTGGCGGGGATCGAACCGTGGACCTCTCGGTTTGAAGTTCAACGTGAAACAGACTGTCTCGAATACTTAAATTGAAAACTAGTGTGAATATTAATTAGTTTATCAATATTATAATTAATATGGCCTTGTGTAGTTTCGGCCCCGACTCACCTTTCAGTGGACAGTTAAGAATGACTATTTGAGTATAACTGGTGCGTGGGATAACAGCATACCTGCAGCAATTACAACTCATCTGCAACCGTTGGACACGCATTTTTTGCCAAATGGACGCAGACCAAGAAAAATATTCATACGATAGGAAAATCATTCATCGAGTTAAGAAAAACTCACCTCGACCAATCGTATGCAAGTAAATCATTAGAAAATTAACCCTTTCAGCCCTGATGGTATTTTCCATGTCAATTCAATGGCAGCAATTAGAAGTCCATATTCATTATTTGGGGGTAGCCAATTAATATTTTCAACGTGCAGCCTTTCGGCTGCACGTTGAAAGTATTGGTTGGTCTACCCTACACATTCACAATGCAACTATCCTACGTAATGAAATGATGTCGTATCATGCTCATAGGCCGAAAATGCGGCCTCTTGTGTTCAAAGGGTTAAATTATATATCATTAAGTTGAAATTGTTTGTTTCAATTCTGCAGAGGAACTTTTTGTTGTTCATTGTCAAGATTGATTCGAAATTATATCTACTTACGTAAATCGATATATCTTCTTTGGTTTGTTGTTGATAGCATAGGCAATAATTAAACATTTCCTTTGACGATCGACATTTTTTTACCGCAACAGGTTTATCGACTGCTTGAAGTGACCACCATAAACATCATGGAGACGCATACTAGGGGTAAGAAATCGGCCATATTAACAGTGCCGAAAACGCGAATGAAGGGAGTGATATGTTCTCTCGCGCTGATCACTTCAACAGAACTCAAAAGAACCAATTAATAACTATTACGTTTTCTCAAAAGGTACCGCTCAATCGACTATTGGGGATTTTTCCCTAACATATAAGGTTAATTAGACATTGGGTAGTAGGTGTCCGCTTGAAGGGTGGTTTGAAACTCCAGCCAGGGGATGTTTTGGTGCTTTGTGTCGGGGTGAGTTGTTGGGCTAAGTTAATACTAGAGTGGTTTTATTTTTCGAGAAACCGTTTAGGACAGTAGAGATTATCAGGCTAAGTGAAGCCAAAGATGAGAGGCCTTTGAGAGGTATTGATTTAGTTTGACGGGCCTGTGTAGCGTAAAGTAAAGTTCGCTGGAGGGAGCTACGGAGAGTCCGCGAATTGTGAGTCAGACTAGACTATTGAAGTGAGCTAAGTGGAAGCCAGGCAAAATTATTCTCATGAACATTTATGTTGAAACAGTCTGTGGAGATTGGTCTAATAGAATAGCACAAGGAGAAGACGTCGAGGTGACAATACAATGTTAATTATACGGTGACAATATAATGTTAAGGTAAGTGAAGATCCCGTCACTCACGTGACGGACATTGACACTTGGTGAAGCAGGAGGACATTTAATGTCAAAAGTGGTGTGTTTATTATTTTCGTGGACCATTTTTGACGAAAGCATGCGAGTAAAGGTTTATTTAGTTGTCATACCATTAAATTACATTCGGTGAATACCAGTCACTTATCTTTCTCATACATAAAATCACTGACACCGCCAGATGACGAATCTACCCCAACTACACGATGAGGTGTTGAGACGTATGTTCATTCAGGGATTGGGTGGTACTCTCTGAGTGTGGTCGAGCTGTAGGGTGGCTATAAATCTGTCATCTCCACCCCTTGTGTTGACATTCATTATGGCGTATGGCATTAAATTATTAAAGATATTCCATTCCAACACCGAATACCGTATAGATTCACGCACTTACATGAGATGGATGCCTATAGTATTACTTAGTATGTTGCCCTCCGGGAACACAAAGAAGGATTTATTATTGTGCTACAATGCCCCACTGCAGGTTTATTTTTTAAAGATTTTGTCAGCAAAAACAACAGACAGACTTTCTGACCACTCCGAACACAGACGTCGTCTGTCCAATCATCGTGCAACACAAAAGGTGAAGTGTAAATGACATATTCGAGGGCTGATTTTGATTCTCTGGTCGTTCCTGTCACGCAATATTTTGACATGCACCAGAGATTTTGTAGCACACTTCTGAAGATAATAGACGATTGCCATCAATAAATATATTTAACTGTCTGATGGTTTGGAAGTGGAAAAGTTGTGTTGCCATATGCCATTCACCTCACAGGGATCAAGTTCATCGTGGCACTAGAACAAATATTTATTTCTCACACACAGGATTTCGTTTTTAGTTTTCTTAAACCTCAAAGAAATTTAGGGTCGAGTGCTGCATTATCGATTTACCCAACACACGACCAGTAGACGGGGCTTCCAACAATACTTCTTGAATAACTAAATACTTCCATCTTTTGATACAAACACAAAGCTTATAAATCTTATTAGAACAAGCTCACGCGAGCCCGTTCCAATGAGGTGCCATAAGCTATGTTTCGTGGACAAACTTTTTGAAAGAATAACATTGGAATTTTGAATGATGATTTTTGTGAATAGGCCTAACTGTATGTTTTTAAGCTTATTTGTTTTACAAGGATTTGCGAGCATGTTATGCAACTTATACTAACATCGCCTCTCCTTAGTCCAATAGCGCAGGTATGTCGGATGACCTTCATAGCGGCAACTCCATGGCTTCGCTCATCTCGAATACTATGGAGAGATCATTAGCCCGTACGTAGAGTCTCTCTCTCTGCACATAGGACAGCCATTTACGTCCCCGCCCGATAGGACAGTACGCTTTGACAGCACCAAAACCACAACTGATGCTGATAGAAAGTGTTGGACGTCTCAAGAACTTTCCCGCGATCGGGAACTTTGTCACATACCATAGCCGGGTTCGTACCTTCAGGGTCAAGGTCACATTTCAAGGTCACACTAAAAATCGGTCAGTATTCGTGTCTCAGCCATAACTCAGAAACGAATCATAGTACAATTGTTAAACTTTTTACAAATGTTAAGGACAGTCAGAAGGTGTGTCGCGTACAATAGTTTCCGCCGCATCTGTAATGTGAAGGTCACAATTGACCTTCATACGTTCAGGGTCACAAATCGTGTCTCAAGCATAACTCCAAAACTATTAGGGCTACAGTCATCAGACTTCACACAATTATAAAGGACCATGTGAGGATGTATCACACACCATAGCCGGGTTCATACTTTCAAGCTCAAGGTCACATTTCAAGGTCACACTAAAATCGGTCAATATTCGTGTCTCAGCCATAACTCGGAAACGAATCATAGTACAATTGTTAAACTTTTTACAAATGTTTAGGACAGTCAGAAGGTGTGTCGCGTATAATAGTTTCCGCCGCATCTGCAAGGTGAATGTCACAAGGGAGGGGGGCATGTGTTACCTTAGTAACATTCTTCTTGTCCGTAATATTTTATTTATGAATTCGTGATCCACTGGTGTTCGCATTACCCTAACGAATTAAACGCGTCCGCCTGCATAATCCGCCTGCGAAATTTGCAAACTGGCTAGTTGAAAAAATGAAATTTTCCAAAAAATTAACAAAACCATATCATCTGACCCCTCGGTGGAACGATCTCTTTGAGATCGTCCCAACCCGGGGTCATATGACATGGTTTCGTTGAAACTTTGGGACAAGTCTGAAGACAAAAATAATTAAAATAACAAATATTGATACCGTGGGCGTTGGTTAAATGATTAATGCATCGTAATCATATTGTGATGTTGTCGAGATACAGACCACTTTATGAATCACGTTTCTGTATCTTTCGCTCAAAATGAGAATATCAAAAATTCATATCACCATGCAATAAAAAATAAACAAAAAATGGAATTAAAACAGGGAAATAAATCGTTTGATCAGCTGACTGGGTGCGGCGATACGTGTCACGTTCGGAGTATACAAAAAGAAATTGTTTGGCATCGTAAAATTGATAACTGTTATCTGTTTTAGATATGTTCTTTCACGGTGTCTGCACTGATGATGAATATTGGAAACCGTTTTAATATTTAAAGTGGAGTGCTGCACATTTGTAAAGAATTCGCGTGTCTATGGTCGATATATCTATCGTACCAGATACTATTTGAAGCTTTTGACGAAGTTTAATTGGCGTGCTTCTCAGTCCTAGCGAGTTATAAATCCAACCAGGGAGTCGTCTTGATTGATTCGATGTCAAATGAATTATTTAAACCTTAACCATACAAGACATCATAATTTATGTTTTAGAAGTAGGCCTTACTTTGTATCCCATAAATGTCTGTTTATTCGAACAATAAATGCCTTGGATAAATTTTTGCTTTATTCACCTAGTAGGGTGATAAATTTTCCCCATAGGATTAACACTGAAAGAATTTATTCCTACAGTAGAGACGGACTTGTTGACCTCTGACCTCTACCGCATTCGTGTAGTATAATTAACAGTTCAATCGTTGTTTTCTTTAAACCTGTTTGAAAGTATTACACAATACCAGTAAAAAACACAACACATCGTTCATTTAATAAAGTATTTTTGCAAGTTTAGCTCAGGTTTGTAGTGGAATTATTTTTTAACAGAAATGTATTACTGCGCCTTGTTTATTTTTGCCAATTTTGCTTGTCCATCGAATTGGACCAATATGCTCCTCACTTCTCGCTGTGTTTTATAATAAGTAACAACACGATTTCGCAGTGACTGCCCTGTAAAAGATTTATGGGATAAACAAAATAAACTTACAGTGTTTTCAAGTAAAACATTTATTCTACTCGAAGCATTAAGAATGAAACCGACTCGCCAGAGGCACGTCGGTTTCATTCTTAATCCTACGTGTAGAATATTTTTTTTTACTTGAAAACACTATACGTTTATTCTATATTTATCTAACACAAGCTGAAGACAACACTGCAAATAAATTATTTTTCAGTTATTTTCTTCTGTCCTTCAACTTATGCTCCCCGCCCCCGCGCACACCCTCACAAACACACCCTATCTTGTTTAACCGACGTTGTGCGGAGTTGTTGTTTCTGCTTTTATTCTATGTGACAGACAATGACAAACAAGGCCCTACAAAATCGGGAAGAACAAATCCTGTCGCATTGTTTTCTTTGTGAGGACCCAACGAAAACAAATTGAAAGCTACCATTAGTCAGGATTCTGCTGATTTTCTCGATGTGACAGTGTTTAAGGCAAACAATTCCAGACATCTGGTCATTTATGTTATAAGGTGTATTTTAAACCAACTAATTCACAGTACACATCATTAAATTGTCCATTTTATAGGGACAGTCTCGTGAAACATCTCATCTATATTGCTCTTTGTCAAGCTTTTGGCCTCTTGGCCTTCTTCAAGGACCGTTGACCAACGGTCCTTGAAGAAGGCCAAGAGGCCGAAAGCTTGACGAAGAGCAATAAACATGAGATGTTCAACTAATTCACATCAATTGATACATACAAAATCATTTCATCCACCACATACATTTAAAGGTATCATAAAATCACCGTAATTACCACTACAATTCGACTGATAAGGTAAATTTCTACAAGGTTTGTTCTACACTATTTGGCGCCCGCAGATCGAGGAGGTACTCACTGTGCGTTTTGCTTAACCTGAAATCTCAAACTCTGAAAAAACTGGAAAGTCCTTCTGCAGACATTACTGATTTTGAACCAGCGCAAATTGTACACAACAGACTGTTTTAAAATAGTAGTGGCGTGATATTGGATTTCAAAAAAGCCTCGTTTTAGATTGCATAATTTTATGCCTGGTCAGAAAGAGGGAATTTCCTCTGAAAAAAACGAAATTCCCTCCATTGTCATTCTTCCAATGTCATTTACCTTATCACTTGTAAACGCAGACGCTGTAGGAAATAGTATTCGGCCAAACTCAAAATCCTTTCTGAATGCGTGCTACTTGACACAAACAGGACATAAAACATAATGCTAATTCCCCAGTAGCACAACATTTTAACCTTCCTGGCCATTCTTTGGGCGCTTTTGAAATCCATCCAATTAAACAACCCCAAGTAAAGATATGTTAAAAGAAATATATGAATTTAAGAAAAAACGTGAAGCTTTTTGGATCAGTACGTTTCAACCCCTCTGGCCATTTGGTATGAAGATTTTCGAGGGAGAATGCGACAGGAGGTCCATCATTCCTTTCACTTCAACATACAACAGAATGAAAATCGAAATAGCAAACATAGTCAAAGATGAATTCAATTTAACCAACTCTAAATTAAAAGAACCTTTAAATCTTCGTTCTGTCATCGTTTATAAAAAAAAGCTTGTGTAAGAACTAAATTACAGCCCATCAATGAACAACATTAATAATTGCCAGTCAGTTTAACCAGTTCCAAAGCTCAGCAAGGACGCGGGAGACCGGGAGTGGGGTTGGGGGGGGGGGGGGCTCTTTATCCCTCCACCCCCACTTTTTTCGACGAGTATGTTCCTTAAAAGCAACTGTACAGTCGCTTACGCCAGTTAACAACTCTTGTTTTGGGTAATCCTTGTAACAAAGTAACAAATTATGGCAAACTTGAATTATTTTTCGGCTTTATATGATCTCGTTTGACATGCTTAATAGTCAGACACCCAATTTTGTTTATCGGGCTCCCTGGGACGTTCTCGATCTAGATTTTGAAACTTTCTGCCCACTAAGACGCGGTTTTTCTGCGTTAAGATGATACTGAAATGCAAGGAAATTGAGTGTTTGGGGTCTAATTTGTAAAAAATCCCGGTTTGGACAGTCCAAGCTCCCATGGGGCGACCATGGTTCGCCCCACGGGAGCTTGGACTGTCCAAACCGACTTATAAGTATCTCCTGTTAGTCGTGTTAGGTAAGGAGTTAAAATAATAATGCATAAATTCCAGTAAATGCTAATGACACAACTGTTGTGTTGCAAGTATTGACTTTCTTGAATAGTGAATAATCAGCAAGCCTTGTCATTCCTTTATCTGTCTTCACCTCCCTATGGTGGAGTAGGATCTTAGGAGTGGATATTTCATTGAATAAATCTTTATTTTTGCAGTACACTATTACATGATAAGTTCATGACAATAATAAAGTATTATACAAGGTAATAATCTACTGCATGGAAACAGCATAGTCATAAAGGCTGTCTTCCTGCCGCTCCCATATAAAAAAACAAAAATAAAAAACACATTTGTTCTGACATCGGAGTTGGAAGTGGGGATGGTCGGGCCTAATTTCTTTTACTTTCTTTTCCTGGTCACATTTAGTTGGTTCGGGCCAAATTTATTTCTTTATTTATTTATTGGATTTTAAAGTCATTACTAGAAAATACAGTTCTAGAAAATACAACTGTAAAAGTTTTATAGTGTTGGCCACAAGTGACCATTTCATACAATGTGGTCATTTACTACAAAAACACGGTAGTATAGTTTAGTCACTCAACAGTTCACGACATTGTATAATGAAAAGGATAAGCTGCGTTTTTCATTTTGCGGTAACCCATCAGCATATAACAAATTATAGATTGTAGTTGATGCAAGGCATGTTGAGTCAAACATGGTAAAATTAACCTCGTTAATGCCATGGGCTTTATTGTTTTGTTGGCCTGACAAATGCCTCGAGGCTAGTATCAGTGTTATATATTATGAAATTTTGTGAGTTGATCCGACCCTTTTCCGACTATTGAATTCGCATTTTAAAAGCCGTTAAGTACCATCATTCAACTTGATAACATTCCGAAAATAGCACCGGATATGAAGGTAGATGTGTTGCTGCGCGAAACCCCAACCCCAACCTTTCAGCGTCACTTTGAATTTTGTTGGCCACGTATCAAAAAAAAAATCTGAATTTTCAATGTTTGTTTCAATAAAATTCTTTTATTGAATGCTTCAAAATATCTACGTCATTGGGGACTATTTTGTTTAGGGGACGCCCTGCCAAACAACGTGTTGTTTTTAACAACTTAAATTCGCTGAGACTTCGAAAGCTTTGTTTGTTTTTTGTGCCATTTTGGAATTTTTTGTTAGGTTAAGGGTTATTATTATAAAGGTTCAACTCTCCCCTAGTTTACAGCGAAATTTACTAAACTTTTCCTGAGGCCAATACTATAAAACTTTTACAATTGTATTTTCCAGAATTGTATTTTTTTAGTTATGACTTTAAATGGGTTGACATGAACCATTAGCATTTTCAAAGATGTGGAAATTTGCCTGTTGGTAAATTACCATATATTTTAAAATGCTAATGATTCATTTTAGTTAGTTATATTAATAGGTAGAAAATACAATTCTAGAAAATATAATTGTAAAAGTGTCATAGTGTTGTTGGCTCCAGTAAATTAAGTCTGAACCTCGCTTTTACGAGGTTCAGACTTAATTTGCTGGGCGAGTTTCGTAAATTTCATTATAAACTGGGGACGAGTTGGCGAGCACCACGATCCTTTATTTGTATAACCGTACGGCGCATTGCAGAACTGTGGTGCAAACAGTGTGTTAAAGAAGAATACAAAAAATTGCTAAGCCAAGCAATATCTCAACACCCTTTCTTGTTGGTTCATATTTGAATAAATGAAATACACGGAATTTCAATATTTGATCTGTGCTGTGCAATGGACCCAAATGTAATCACATTCACATTGATGTATTACACATGTATATTGGGAGAATCAGTATCTCGGGGTTCCCGTTATAATACGAGGCCCGATGAGCTAAAAATTCACTGAGTGCTTTTTCTCAGAAAAAAAAAAATTAACCTTTTGCCTGCTCCACGCGGATTTTTTTTGTCCATGATCAATGTTTTAGAAAAGCACAATAATAAGAGTTGGATTTGTTTAGAGCACGTGGAGTACTGTGGTCAGTTTGTTGGTTTATTAGCATTGGACGACACTTTGAACAGCCAGGGTTATATCGTGTCGAATAGTTTTACGAATGGGGAAAACCGAAGTACCCGTAGAGAACCACCGAGCAACATCGCGTTACTGTCTGACTTTATAATTTATTAACCCGGAATAAGTTTGGTTAACCCTTTATCTAACGAATCGCCCGCATCCGCCCGCGTAATATGCAAATTGAGCAGTTGAAAAAATTAAATTTTTCAAAATATTTCAACAAAACCATATCATGTGACCCCTCAATGGAACGAGCTCATTGAGCTCGTTCCAATGAGGGGTCATATGATATGGTTTTGTTGAAATTTTTTGAAAAATTAAAAAAAAATATATTTAAAATAATATATTTTGATATCGTCTGCGTTGGGTAAAGGGTTAATATCTGTTGAAGGAGTCTGTACTGTCGTTTTGCCGTACGCCTCAGCACACATCGCAACCGAACTCCCACATAAGTAACCGGGATGACCTACCTTTCCTAACAACACAACGCGGATGGCGCGTGACAAGATCGAACCGTCTACCTTTTCGAACTCAAGTTCTGTGTTCTGATTACCGCATATTCTTATTCAGCGTACACACTGCACAAAGAGCGCATAATATTAATGAGAACTGAATATTTGAGAAACGATTAGTTGTCCTTAACAAAGACTTGTTATGTAAATGAAAAGAATGCAACATTTAGATATCTATAGAACGTCTGCAACACTTACAATGGCAGTAAATAAAAGTGTTCGAACTGCGTTGAAAACCGCGCATGGCGAGGCAATTGTTACTAAGCCAGAAGCAGAAAGTTATTGAATTATTTGTATTTCACAAGCACTCTCTTTGAAGAGAAAATGAAATAAAATCGACATTAAGGTGCTGTATAAGTAATGGAAAATTTAGCTTGAAAAGATGTGACTTATTTATTTATTTATTGGGGTTTCGACATTTAAGGTCACCTCGTGTAGGACAGTTTTACGGGCGGGGGGAGCCGTAATACCCGGAGAGAACCATCGAGCAACTGTCAGTCTCCGTAACGTACTAACTCCATACGAGACAAGTGCACTATCGACGTGTAGTACGCCTTAGTACACAATGCCCCCGTGCCACTAAACTGCCGTGCCGTCAACTCAAAGACAGTTTATCTGTGAATTGGTTGCTTCAAATTAGCTTGCCATAAAAAAATCCAAGTTTCCTTTTGTTAATTTTGATATACGAAAACAACAGATGGGTCTGAGAGCTGCCTGTTCTTTGTGCTTATTAAAAATAACTAAAGGAAACTTGGCTTTATTTCCTGCTGATATCATCGGCGTTTTCTCAAAAGTTACTTCCTTCTCCATTGGCGTTCACTCGGGCGTCTAATATTTCAAGGGAGATAACTTGATCGAAAGTCGATTTTCATCACGATTTGAGCCAGAGAAATTCCAGCCATATCGAATTACCCAACTTACCTTATTTTTGTCCAGTTCTGGTTCCCTCCACCTGGACTGTAGAAAGATATCAGCTATGAACTGTTCCTTTGGTGTGTCTATATCCGTAATCTTCATAAATACCACTTTTACATGTACTTGTCTCTGAAAACACAATCGATTGCTGCATTTATACAACGAGTTGTCACTAAAGGATTCATATTTCTTGATGCAAAAACTACATTGATAAAAATTAAGTGAATGGAAGCATGATTTTAGTACCATTTCAGTACCATTTTTATAATTTATCACAGAATAATAATAAAATAGCAAGTTTTGAAAGTTGGCTGTTAAAGTACTTATTTTTGATGAGTTTCGTGGTGTCTAGGCTTGCTTCTATATTTTTTCATTTTCGAAATCGCTTTAGACTAGATTTTCCATCTCTAGTATTCAGATCAGTCACTCCAAATTCTCATCAAAAATGAAAAGTTCGGGTGATTGCAGGCACAACCGAGTAATGAACAAATTGAGAAGTTGAAAAAATATTATTTTCAAGCATTTCAGTAAAACCATATCATGTGACCACCTCATCGGAACGAGCTCGTCGAGATCGTGCATGTGCTCACGTAATATACAATTTCAGCAGTTGAAAAAATAATTTTCAAACGTTTTCAACAAAACTATATCATGTGACCCCTCATTGGAACGAGCTCGTTGAGCTCGTTCCAATGAGGGGGTCACATGATATTGTTTTGTAGACATTTTGGGGGGAAAATCTGATAGACTTATTTTAATATAATAACTTTTGATATCGTCTGCGTTGGGTAAAGGTTTTACGAACCGCATCATCAAGGCATGCTAATTCGTTCCGTCTGTGATGCCTCAAGTCTCGATTGTGGTACTTGTGTTCATATATCTGAACAGTTTTCGATATACCGGTATACCGCGGTATTTTTTTGAATACCGATACCGGTATTCTGTTTTAAATATCGTGCAGCCCTACCATGGTTTTTTGTTTATGAATTTCGTAACTTTAAAGTTACAGATCCTTGTCATTTTAATACTACAGTCACTTACTGGGTTTTGTTCATCACTATCCTTATCATAGTCAATCGTTGTAGACCGGAATCCATTCTTCTCCATTCCACCTTTGCTGCCCTGAAATTTATAATGCTAGAAACGAAACATCTTAAATAACGTGAAAAAAAATTTTAAATGGTGTAATAAAGAGCTAGCAAGAAAAAACATGTTGCCCTTTCAACTGAGGAAACCCACGGTCGATAAGGAAGAATAATTTGGTAATCAGGAACAGAAATAATCTAACAAGGGTTTTTAGTAATTCAGTCCTGTAGTCCTAGAGGCCGGAAGGATTAAATTATCACAACCCTCTCTGCATGTGGATCATATGAGCTTGCTAACTTGTTCTTCATCTGAACAAACCCATGTTATAATAAAATGTTATAATAATTTAGTTAGGCGACCTCAGACATACGTTTTGTTCGCTAACGAAATGTTGACAGATAAAATTATCTTGGGAGGGCCAAGGTGTAGAAGCTAGGACATCCCAGGTGCTTGCCACAACATTTGCAAAACAAAATTGGATGACAGAATGTTACAGGCATTCTGTCAACATTTCCGGAAGACACGAAGATCGACCTCGGAAAAGCCTAAACATTTGCTGATGTCAATGAATTACAGCTATAAACTGAAGGCAACATTACCAAGAAACTACTACATGTACCAGGATATCTCACCAGAGTGTCTCTACATTCAAATGTCCCCATGTTAAGGAACCAGATCAATTCTTAGACATCAACGGATGCACTGGCAGTTCGATTTCTAGCAGTTCAAAGCTGGACAGTTGTGGCGTTAGCTGATTTTTGTTGTAGAAAAATCGGACAACATTACTACCCAGAAGTGAATACTAAAAAACGTGTATAGTTGTATTTTCTAGATTTGTATTTTCTAGTTATGACTTTCAATGGGTCGAAATGAACCATTAGCATTTTAAAAGATGTGGTTAATTGCCAGTTGGCAAATTGCCATATCTTATAAAATACTAATGATTCATTATATTATGATTCAGTTATATTAATAGGTAGGAAATACAATTTTAAAAAATACAATTCTAAAACTTTTATAGTATTGGTTCCGTGTCTGGACACGTTTCTCTCATCACAAGATCATGTGACATTACAAAATGGGATAAGCGAAATTAAAAGAACTCCAAAAATGAGTTTGGGTAAGTTGCGCCGCACAGATTGATCTCGACACACAACCTGTTTCCATTATAGCAGGGAATTATGCATCTGACTCTCGGTATGTTTTGACCTCATATTAACCATTTCAACACTGGTGGTATCTTCCATGCCAGTTAAATGGCAGAACTTGGAAGAGTCCCTATCCATTATTTGGGAGTAGAGCAATTAATACTTTCAACGTGCTGCCTTCAGGCTGCACGTTGAAAATATTAATTGTTCTACCATACACGTTCACTTAATAGCCACCCTACCTAATGAAATTATGACGTATCGCGTTCCTGGACCAGAAAAGTGGCTTATCGTGTTGAAAGAGTTAATGGGAAACCCGTGTTTGAACTCAGTGGTTGATCTTCCGATCACAAAAAAAATATTATTTCATTCAATTCAGTTAGTATTATCGACAACACAAGTGGATGTTTTTCTTTTTAGAACCCCTGAACCCCTTTTACCTGTTAGCAGACAAAACATAAAAGGAACTGTAAGGTCTAAGAAAGTTAAGAATCTGTTTCTCAGACCTTTGCGCATGGCCATTTTTTGGCTGCCGCATGCTCTCTTTTTTATAACCAATGTAAACTTTATAAAAATAAATATTAAATGCTTTATGTCTTGTATTTTTCCCAAATTAATAAAATCAATAAATTTGTCTCTTGAGTGCAACAAGGCTTTGCAGTGCTTTAGCTTTTTATACACACCACAGTCCATGCTATTCTGTTGCTTAAGAGGCCTAAAACATAAAACGAACCAAGAATATGAACTTTTGAATGCAAAAAAATAATTACAAAAATAAAAAATAAAATAAAAAACCGCCCGCCCGCCCGCCCGCCCGCCCGCCCGCCCGCATGCAATTTTACAAACAAATTACCTGAGAAACAGACGATCAACTTTGTGGGACCAATCTTTGGAATTTTACTCTCAAGAAGTTTGATTTCTTTTAATTTTAACATTCAACAATGACGAAGCAACCTTGCACGCATGTTCTAAAAATTAATTGAACGTCCCATGGAAAGTACACAAACTTTAAGAAAAGTATGTATAAACTTCACGTATCGGTTTCTTCATAAAACGAGCTCAAAAAGACAGCGCACGGACTGTTCCGGTTATCCTTATTAAGTCAGTACAGGATTTCACAGTCCCCTCTATATGCATTGCAAGAATGGTAAACGAATTAATGCGAAGATGCGGTGGTTAGTGGTACCTACGAAGACGAGCTTGTCTGCTGAGATTCACTTCCACGCCTAAACTTAACACACATGGAATGAAAAAGGGTATTTTTAAAATTCTGTTTGGAAATCGTTTTCACTCCTGCGGATGCAGTCACAACTTTGTTCTGGGCCAATACTATAAAACTTCTAGAATTGTATTTTCTAGTTATGAATTTAAATGGGTTTAAATGAGCCATTATGATTTTCAAAGAGCTGGCAATTTGCCAGCTGGCAAATTGCCATATCTTTTAAAATGTCAATGATTCATTTTAGTCAGTTGAATTAATAGGTAGAAAATACAATTCTAGAATAATAATAATGTACAAATTGTAAACGTTTTATAGTATTAGCTCCTGGTAATGATATCAAGATATATTAACCAAGTTACTCGGGTATTTTGTGCTCCGTGTGTCACATTATTGTGTCATTGTAAATCTGGATTACGACTTTCATAGAATAAAATTTGAACAAAATGTTTAAACTTTTCCCTCACAAGATCTTCCTTGAGTTATTCGAATGTTGAAAACATTTTTTAAACCCCAAATATAGCCTATGACCCATTGTTGGAACGAGCTCAGCGAGATCCTTTCAATTAATGGTCAAATGTTATGATGTGGGGGCAACATTTGAATAAGCAATAAAATTTGAATGATGAGAATAAGATGTGAATGGTTATTTTTGTGAATTGTGCTTGTTGGATATGACTTTTATTGTCGACAAAAGGTTAATTCTGATGCTCGTTGAAATTGGTGATTTTTTTTCTGGACACACTAGTATATGCTGCTAACCAAGTTAACCCTTTACCCAACGCAGACGATTTCAAAATTTATTATTTTAAATATCATTTTTTAATTTTTTCAAACAATTTCAACAAAACCATATCATGTGACCCTTCTTTGGAACGAGCTCGACGAGCTCGTTCCAAAGAGGGGCCACATGATATGGTTTTGTTGAAACGTTTCGAAAAATAATTTTTTTTCAGCTGCTGAATTTGCATATTACGCAGGCGGATGCGGGCGATTCGTTGGGTAAAAGGTTAATTGAATATTAACCCTTTACCCAACGAATCGGTTGCATTCGCCTGCGTAATATGCAAATTCAGCAGTTGAAAAAATATTATTTTTTAAAAAATTTCAACAAAACCATATCATGTGACCCCTCGTTGGAACGAGCTCGTTCCAACGAGGGGTCAAACCATATGGCTTTGTTGATTTGTTTTGAAAATCTTTAGAAAATGATATTGTCTGCGTTGGATAAAGGGTTAATTAATCCTGCATACGATGTAATTTATAGAGAACACTCAGATAATCTAAAGTGTTATGGATTGTGAAATTAAAACTCATGTTTGAACGCATCGGAGTTCAGAATATGACATTTCGATCAACATTGTCATTTAAACCTGGACGACATCTTTGAATTCTCATTCAGTCAATATTTGTTAATCATTTCAGAACATCACACATACTGCACTGTTTACATTTTAGCAGTTTTTCAATCGATAAACTTTTCTCAAGTTATTGTTCTATTTTGCCAATTTTTATCGGACATCGTGTAATCTCAACACACCTTCCATCGCAAGCCACTCCCAAACCCGCACACCTCCATCTTCACATGGAAAATCTTTCACAAATTATTGAGTAAGAGACACTGTCTCAATGTCTCTAACCGAAATTTGACAGTTGTGTGTTTAGCGTGAATGAAGCACTGAATAAAGAATGATATCAAATTCTTCAAACTTCAAACTTCAAACAAAATGATTGGTGGAGAACCCACCGATTATCTCATCATTCTGCAGGTTTGTCAAGGAATGAAAAAATACAATTAAGATGTGAATATACTTATTTTTCACATTCACAATTTTGTTGAGTTTCGGGACCTTTTTAACTCTTAGCACGCTGAGTACATGGTCAAATATGTTTCAGCAAATTTTGTCATTTAAGGCATAAAGTCAATGGTAAAAATAAATGTTGATCCGATTTATGGAGGAAATTTGGTCAAAAGCATCCAAATTATACTTATTCTAGCGACAAAAAATTTGCTATCCATACCAGAAAATAAGTGATCAGACAAGGACAATGTCAGGTACAAAAAGGCCAATGTCAGACCGAGGTTTAAAATCATCAGTCAAAATGTCTGATGCCAAAATTATTAATGAAGTTCCGTGATCAGAGCATCATGCATGCTGGACATCGTGGTCTAACTAGCAAGCCTAAAACTAATGATTATTGTGATTTCTGGTTTGGGCAAGTTGGGAAGTGTGAAGAAAGTGATTGTACAGCTCACCAGTATTAACAACATGTGAAGAAATACAATTTGACATGGCCATTCATGTATCTAAATTATGTTTAAAGAGTAATTCAGTTTCAATTCAGAATGGAACCAATCATACCTTGTTTGGCAGGGCTCATTGAGCCCTGCCAAACAAGGTATGGCTGGATGAATTCTGAGCAGTTTTAAGATGAAGGTACATGTACATCTAAAACACATTATTTTGAAAACTCAAACTCCATTTTGTAATATGTCAGATGTCATTCTCAAATGACAGACTTGATTCATTTGGTGTCTGACATTTTGTCTGGAAGCGCAATGAAAATTATTTTCAGGCTTGTTGCTATCAATGACAACAATCCTCGACAACAGCATGCGGGGGGGGGGGGGGGTAGTTAATCTCGATAACAGTTTTAAGTAAGTTTCTTGCTTCTTCTTCAGATAAATATTAATTAGACCTTCATCGGTATTTGTATATTTTACAGTTTGAAATGCTACCGTCCACGCTTTATATCTGAGACACCTCAGGTGTCAATGTCTTAGTTTGACCAATTACTAAAAGTAAATTTCTAGTACTAATTACTGTCTCTAAAACACAACTTGTGATTCGTCAATGGAGGAACTCAATCTCGTTCGAGTTGTAATGAGCTACGAAATGACATTTGAAATACTAAACAAAGAAATTAAGAGTTAGACAAGTTTAAACGGTGACTGTTGTAGTCTGCTTGGTATGCTGACCCGTTACTGAACTTTACATCTTCCGAAAACACATCAATTTAATACACTGTTAGAAATTACCGTTACATTTACGGTAATCTACTTGCAACCAGTTGCTGCCCGCTCACCGTAAATTTTACGGTAACTGCCGTTTCTAGTCAAAGCGTAATCAGGAACAAAAAAGTGTTCATGTTTAGTGCTGTCTTTTCAGTTCGAAGGCATCTAATTCTCTAATTTCTACTTTTACGAAACCGCATCATACGGACCCCCTTGCTAGAAAGAGTCCATTTTTTCAAGGTAGACCAATCAATATTTTTAACCTGCAGCCAATCGGCTGCAGGTTAAAAATATTAATTGGTCGTCTTTTGATGATGATTGAACAAGCGCCTGATGTTGAGAAGTTGTATATACATATATACGGATCGTTGGTTCTGGTTCTCTCTCGAACAAAATGTCTCAATTTCAAAAATACGGATCTTTACCGTAAAATGTTACTATAGTATACCAGCAGCCAGTACTTTACCGTTTTTCAAGAAGTAATTGTTTTACCTTGTAATTGCTTTATTCCGGGTCAGAACTCCACAAGAGGCGTTATTGATTACGTCTAATAAACACTTGAGAACGAAATCTTGCAAATATACTACAAAAGGTAATTTTTAGATTACTTCAGCTGGCTGACATAGACATACATGCACTTCTAAATTCCTTGTTACATATACTGGCATGCCCTGTCTAAAACGGTTTTACTATTGATTTTCATGGTAAGCATGTCAATAATAAGTTTATTCTGTATGGTTACAGGTCATGGTAGTTTCCTTTATCGATGTCAATAGAATGCTTCAAACATTTATTGAAACAATTTATTTTCCCAAGGCAGTTTATTTTTAGGGATTGCATCACTTCCGAGTGCAACCTTTCTGGGCGGGTATTTCTAATTCAAATATTTAGTTCAGTGATACCTATATACCTTATTGTTCTCTGACATCTTGGAAGGTTTCTTCCCACCATCTAGTGTTGACCACGGTATGGAGTCCGTCTTCCCTCCTCTGTCTACAACCTGATGAATTATACATAACAAAAATGTTAACAAGCAACAACATATATTTCCCAAATGACTCGTTGAATTAATGAGTCACAAATGTTGCATTTTTCTTCTGTTATGTAGTACTCCCTGCTATATGAGGAAGACATTCCATGGAGAAATGGAGAGAGGGGTAGCACACAAAAAGATTTATTTATTTATTTATTTATTTATTTATTTATTTATTTATTTATTTATTTATTTATTTATTTATTTATTTATTTATTTATTGTTTTACTGTCAGTCAATTACCCATAGAATATCCCAATATAGGTGAGTCTATCTTTTGTATGTGGGGAGGTTCAGTAATAACTTTCCCCGTGGGAACCCCGGGAAGTAAGCAGCATTTGTTTACTGTGGTAAACCAGTTCCGCTTTACTAGTAAAATAGGACCCAGTCACCAATGCTTGGGGTGAAAGTCCTCTAAAATGGGCAACATGTAGATCAACGATTGACTAAACTTGACTTCATCTCCATGTTGTGTCACGATTAGCCATGGTGCATAAATATGTGACGTTAACCACCAACAAACAAACAATCAGTAATAACTTAACCCTACAGACCTATAGGGATGTGGGATTAAATTTTATCTTACAATCATATAGATTTTGGCCTGAAAACAACGAGAAACGGTACGTATCACATAATGTGTTCCCATTCCGAATCATATAGACGACTCATTCTGATTCCGTATCATATAGACGACTCGTTTCCGGTAGCGCTACGGGCTATCATAACAGGCACATGGATACATTCTATGTGCGTTTCAGTGATCGACCGAACATTATGTCCCAAAAATGTTTTAAAATAATTTAACCCTTTACCTAACATAAAAAGCAGACGACACTTGCAAAAAAAATTCTTGAATAACTAATTTTTTTCATTTTATGTCTCAAAAACATAGGTTATGACCACTCATTGGAACGAGCTCGACCTATGTTTTTGAGACAAAAAATGAAAATTAATTGGCGATTTTTTTAGAATAGCATTGGCCGGTTTTGGCCGTTACGTTGGGTAAAGGGTTAAGATTTCATCTGTTTATGTGACAGAATTGTTAGATAAATGAATTATCATGATAATGTGCATGTCCTGTGATTTGTATCAGATTCTCGGTGGTGTCCAAAAATGGGATCACAACTCGCCGGCTTTGCCGGCGAGTTGTGATCCCATTTTTGGACACCACCGAGAATCTGATACAAATCACAGGACATGCACATTTTCATGATAATCTGTATATCACTGATCCTCCTATACAGTTATATGTTTATTGCCTTGTACTCACAGACTGTCAATGTTTGCTACTCGCAAAAAATTATGCACATCGTTTTGAAGTGCTAAGAGAAATATGATTACGTCAAAATTGCATTTTCATGTAATGAACTACGACTGATAAAAGTACGAATGGTTAATAGTAATCGTAAATTCGTCGGGTGGTCAAAAAACCTAAAAGCAGAATTGACGACTGCGAGTCCGTTTGTGTTTCGCAATTTTCTCGTGTTGCGCGGCGACGAATGATTAATTACCAGTAAGAGATGGAAATGTAGGCCACATGGCGATAACAGTTTAAGGACATAATCTTAGAGTGAAGCCTGCACTACTGGTTACTATTACACTACTGGTTGATTATTACACTACTGGTTGTTAATGTAACAACCAGTTGTGTAATAATCAACCAGTAGTGTAATATTAACCAGTAGTGTAATAATCAATCGGTAGTGTAATACAAATAAACCAGTAGTGTAATAACCAGTAGTGTAATAAACTTAACCAGTAGTGTAACAAACATCCATGAACAGCAGCAATTTTTCAACAAAATTTGAAAAATTTTGGGGTGGCTCAAATCATAGTTTGGGTACCTCTTACCGATTTTTAATGATTTTATCGTACATTTAAAGGCGTTTTTCAGGTTAAACATCATTTCGTAGGTTCTATACGGCGAGGAAAGATATTTTTATGATTTTTATGTGATGTGCGTATTTTCTGGTGTTTAATGTCACTTTCTGTATTTGTGGCTTTATTTAAATTTAAAGTTGCCCAATTATTTATAGCAATGCTGTGCTTTTGAGAGACTGCTTACCCTAGGCATGCGTTGTCAGGTTCTATTATACCAGAAAACTTATGGGTGATAAAGTGTGGTATTCAAGGGCTAGAATTGAGTGATCTCCTGCGTTGTCTTCTGGGAGTGGTGTTCATCATATTCATTGAGCATAGACATTCTACCATATTTTACGAAGGTGCGGTGGGGTGGTGGTGAGGGTTGGTTTATTTAAAATCTTCGGTCATTTATTTTTTTCCATCTTGAAGGAGGAGGAGGTCGGTAAGAGAGTAGAGGGTATCTAAGGCGAGGTGAATTGGGTGGGTGCTTTTCTAACGGACGCGGACCTGTCAAGAGTACAACGTAGTGCTATGTTACCTTAAATGCGGTGTTCGACTGTACTAGAGTACTTTTACTAAGAGTGGCATTGCAGGCAAATCCTCTTTTCCACTCTGTTACAGGATTTTATTAGGTACGGAATCGTCCAGAAACCTTGTCTTCATGTGGCTTGTATTCTGTATAGAAACCTCCTTTTTGACTGCTTAGACCATCTACTGTCCATTCTTAATCTATTTAGGTATCTAGCTATGTCCTTATCATTAGCTCTTGTCCTATCCTAGCTAGCTATGACACTCTCCCGACTGACATTTGGCACCCTTTTTCATCGCACGAGGCCACGAGGACCACGAGGAAATTCCCTATTGAGGCACAATCTTCCATGCATCATATCCTCCTTCTAAGTATTTGGAGATCACCAGAGCCAGTCTCTGGGGACTTGTAAGGACAACTGGAGACAAGTTTTTCGGAACTAGTGGAGGCCAGTCTTCGGGGACTACTACCTACTACTAATTTCTACTACTAACTACTACTACTACTACTACTACTACTACTACATCTCCTGCTACTACTATTACTGCTACTACTGACCACTACTTCTACTACTACTTCTACATCTCTGCCTACTACTATCTACTACTACTGCTACATCTCTTGCTGTAGGTGCTACTACTACTACTATTACTGCAACTCTTGCTACTACTATTACATCTGCTACTACTACTACTACTACTACTACTACTACTACTACTACTACTACTACTATCACTACTAGTACTAGTACCACTACGACTACCAGTGCTAACACTAGTACCACTGCCGGTACTAGTACTAGTACAACTTCCAGTACTAGTACATTTGCACTACCCATACAAGTATCATTAACAGTACTAGTACAACTACTACTAGTAGTTGTAGTACACTTATTGCTATAACTACCACTGCTACTACTAATCTTAGTACACCCACCACTACTAGTACTAGTTTAACTACTACTACCAGAACTAGTGCAGGTACCACTACCTGTACTATTAATAGTACTAGTACCACTACCAGTACTAGTACCACTAACAATACTTGTACTAGTACATCAACTACTACTACTAGTACAACTACTACTACTAGTATCACTACTGTTACAACAACCACTACTACTACTACTAGTACACCTATCATTACTAGTACCAGTACCACTGTCAATGCTAGTACTAGTACAGCTACCACTATTGATACTACTAGTACTAATACATCTACCACTATTACCATTTCATTTGAACCAGTCCAGGGCCGTCGAGAGGGGGGAAAACTCGTGTAGTGACACCAGAGCCCGTCGTTACTGGGTCCGGCCGATTTTACCGAATTGCCTAAGAGCAGGATTCTGTTACGTGCGGGTCCTTCACTGCTCGTCAAAGTTTGACGTGTAGTGCATGGCCCGCGCGTAAGAAAATCCTGCAATCTCGATGTGTTGCTAGCGCACCAAGTTACAAACTTTCACTTTAAGTTTTAGAAGTTTTGCGGATAAATAACTACCACTGGATTGAGAATTGCCAAATAGAAAGTTAAAAACAATGTCTCCTCCGGAACTAGAAGAATTAGCACTTCTTTAGCACCCAATGTGATCGATGTTTCTTTACACCGGGTAAAAGTTAATTAAAAATCGTATAATGTCAACAATAAGATACCCCCACTCCGCCGTAAAGGTAGATGCGTTAAGCGGGAGATGGGGTGTGGGAGACCTTTAATGATCCGTCAGCTCCGTATCAAATATTATAATTGAAGACAACACGCAGGAGACACGCCCTTGAATATCATACTTCAGCACCTGTAAGTTACCTTGATAGTTTATTCTGTTATCATGGAACCTGACATTTTATGCCTGGGGTAAGAAGTCTCTCAAAAGCACAACATTATCATAAATAATTGGCCAACTTTGAATTTACATAAAGCCAAAAATGCTGAAAGTGACATTAAACACCAGAAAATACACACATCACATAAAAATCATAAGAACACCTTTCCTCGTTGTATTGAACCCACGAAATGATGTTTGACCTGCAAAACGCCTTTAAATGTACAATAAAATGATTAAAAATCGATAATATATGTACCCAAACTATGATATGAGCCACCCCGTTTCAAATTTTGTTGAAAAATTGTTGGTTTTCATGGATGTTTATAACACTACTGGTTAAGTTTATTACACTACTGGTTATTACACTACTGGTTGATTTGTATTACACTACTGGTTGAATATTACACTACTGGTTAATTTTTATTACACTACAGGTTAATATTACACTCCTGGTTGATTATTACACTACTGGTTGTTACAAACCCCCACATTAAGTGGCAGAGAAACGATTTAAATGAAATCTGACACAATGATAGATGATATGAATCACAGTTCGTGGGCTATTTTGTGATAAGTGGCTTAACATTTCATCCGAAACCACAAAAGCAAAAAAAAAACAACAACAAAAACCAAACATAAAATCAAAAAACAATTAAAAGGCTCTGAAATTTTCTCGATAAATGTTTTACTGTACCTAGATTTTCACTCTTCGGACTGCGATGCGCAATGTTTTTTTATCATATTTTAAATGCGATGGAAGGAAAATACACAATTTCAATATATGAATGAGGATCAAGTATTTAAAACATATTGGTAGTCCCAAGTTCCTGTCTGAAGATCTCAAATTCAATTTACCCTTAAAGCTTTATCGCCTCAGATTATTTTTTACTTACCGTATATACATATACGCAGCTGCAGATGACCAAACATTGTTTCTTCATCATTGTTGGCTGCCTGTATACGATGATGTGAATACACTGTCAAAATAATGCAGCCTGTCGGTAGAGTTATCATGGAAGAGTACACGTGAGTCAACCTTTTTGAAGCAATATGAAAGTGGCAGTTTGTGCCTGTACAAGGACTTAAAGGTTAATACTAATAACACACATCTTTGTTCAGCACAGAAATGAAACAGAAGGTATACTTCTTTTGATTTTTTGGTATTTTAACCACTTGCAAACAAATGTCGAGCTATCAAAATTTTAAACAGCAACATTTTTTAATAACACGACACGGAATTTAACCAGTTCAGTCTTGTTTGACAGAGCCTATTTGGGATTTTTCAAACAAGACGGAATTGGTTTATTTCCTGGGTTTAATGGAAAGATTTGCTGTTGGAAAAGTTTCTATTTTGTGTGCATGGAGTTAAACGCTCAGTTATTTTTTCTGCTTCCATGTTTGTTCAAAACTTGGAGCACGATTGTTCTTAAAAAGTTAAAGGTGTGATGTAATCACATATGACCACGTGGTGGGTTTTATCAGTGCAGAAATACTGTGCTGTGAGATTATGTTGTGTCTGTAAGTTTTGACATACATTATTTAGGAGGCTTTGGAATTCTGTAATATCTCGTTACTGTTCCTAGATTTTTGCGTTAAACTTCGTACACTGTATACCATTCATCGTCAGTCGTACGCAAATTATGTTCAATGTTGAGAACAGGTTGGTAGTCCCCATAGCTCCCATTTGGGAGTTTCACATTCAGTATTTTCTTCAATAACCAATATATGACAGCCACTGCTGTCTGCATGGGGCTAGAAATGCAGTTTAATCAAAATTTGACGTTACGTACACACCTGGCGTAAACGGTCAATAATTTACGTTATTTGTGGTTTACTCCAGGTGTATACGTGACGTCGAATTTTGATTAAACAATTTATGTGAACTGTGAATGTGCTGTGAATTTCCAGCAACCACCCCCAAAATGTGTTGCGAAGTTAGCCCACATGGATTAATCAAGCTCGCTAGAAGAGCCGCCGCTCTTCTTGGTATATAAGTATAGGTACATTCGGAATGATAGAAATATATGGCGAGAATCATTATAGTATACTAGAATTTTATAGACAATTTCTATTTGGAAAGTGGACTCTCAATTTTGCAGAGTAATATAAATTACATGGAATCACATGAACTGGCGATCAGAGTGCGGGCGTACTTTGTGTACCCACACAGGAGTGGACGCCAGATGTTCTGTTGACAATATTGGGTATAACGTTACAGGTCAATATTGTCAACAAACAGTAATATCGTAGGATTTGTTGATAGATAATGCAATAACATTCTGCAGTAGTTACTGGGATGGTGTTATTCAAACTGTCGCCAAATCATAACATGCACACAGTGGAAGATCACCAGATATCAGGTGATGCTGAGTTGCAAATTATGCAATCCACTCGGACATTCCGCTGGTGAAACGGTACCCTGTGATCACTATTTTCATATAAAAGTTCCATGGACTGCATGCAGACTGACCTGCAGTCTGCATGGCAGTACGAGTCCAACAATGGCGATTGCCACATCAAGGGAGTTTACCTAACTTTTTCGCTGACTGGTAGTCCCGTGATTAGGTATTCATCAGAAAATTGGTGAATATAAGCACCGTTTACTGGGTGATCGAGCCTTGTTGTCTCCTGACTCATCACGCACACGTTACCTTGCTGAAGAACTTCTTAGATGGATACTGCCTCATATTAAGGTTTGAACTTTGTCACTTTGACAATTATTATAATGTCATTGTAAATTATTGCCAGAAGATGACGACGGTTAGTCAGTACTTTATACATTAACATTGTAGATAATTCGTCCCTTGAGTTCCAATGTGTTCTATGTGCCAGTAGGCACATAGAACACATTGGAACTCAGGGGACGAATTGCTTGAACTGTTCGTTACGTTTTTGATACACGACAAGATTCGTGAGGATACGGAAAACTGAACATTATCTTGAGCCTTGTTTCAGGCATGTCTGTAAAAACTCTAACCTCTTCGCGGTTCTATCAGCTACACAACGACAGTCCTCGCCTACGATCGTAGATCCATAGGCATTTCGTTACAAATGTCCCTATGGAAAATGCACGCAACCTGCACATGGCTAGATTGTATGCCACAAAACTATTCTAGAACGCTAAAATAAAGTTATTATCGTAATTTTATTTAGGCGAATGGCGTCCGTATCCAATATTTGACAAAATACCCATGTTATACTCACATTTCTGTCATCTTTTTTAAAAAAAACAGAGCTTCCGGACTGTTTTGAAATCGGGAATGAACCTGCACACTGTTGGAACGAATCAGCGTAAAAACAAGAAACGAACTGTGGTTAATACGTAAATAAGTCTCGGCACTGAACGTTTGGTTGTCCCCTTCCTCCTACTTTAGGAGTTTTAAATCCAGTTTAGTCTTCACAAACCAAAATGCTTTTCTTTAGTAGCAACGCGAAACAGGTATATACTTTTCACGATCTGATGGTAGTCATAAACACACCTCACTAGTTGTCGTTGTGTTCATTTTATGGCAACTAAACTGGTTATAAGTCTATAGTTTTGATAGCTTAAATGGCCTAAATGGTCCGCACACTGGTAGGAACAGAACCCTTTTTACAAACATGTGCACAACCGAAGAATGAAAAGAAGTTTATCCTATTTCATTTCCCAATATTTGACTACTGTTCATCCCTACCGTTTTTGAAATGAAATAATCCATTTGTCTCGAGTAATATTTTTGTCTGTTGAAATCTGAACCCTCTGCACACTAATTTCTAAACAATTAAATTACAAGCAGCATATTTCCCCATAATGCTACTGGGAATTTAGCCAATTCAGTCTTGCTTGATAGAGCACAGTGAGATCAGTCAAACAAGATTGACTTGATTAATTTCTAGTTGCATTTTGCTTTAATCTTGAAAGTATAAATTTTGAGTTTCTGTTTTTCCAGATATATGCAAAGATGTGAAGCAAACTTTTAATCGAGGTGACACTTTCACCAGAAACGTATCACACAAAATCTGTACTGTTATTTATTAGAGTTTAACGACACTTTAACAGCCAAGGCTATATCGTGTCGGTGACAGTTTTGCGGGTGGAGGAAGCCGAAGTACCCGGAGAGAACCACCGAGCAACGACGAGCAGAATTCAGCTCCCCAACATCGGAACTCCGCACTGCAGCAGAGTTAGATTGGTTGAAGACATGCACACCATCGACGTTCAGTACGCCTTAGAACACGGCGTCATCGTGCCCCCATGTGGACAGTCGGGGTTAAGTGCCTTGCCCAAGTACACAAAGCTGGAGTCCGAATTGATCGCTCAGACGGTCACCCATCCAGTGATTAACCGGGCTCGACGTTGCTTAACTTCGGTGATCTGACGAAAACGCATCTCACACAAAGCATCGCGCACGAAATAAATGAGTGATTTCCATAAGTGTACCGGCGGCAAGTCGGTCCCCTGAGTTTCAATGTGTTCTATGTGCCTACTGGCACATAGAACACATTGGAACTCAGGGGACGAAGTATTTTTCGACGCGAATTAACCATCATGGTTGACAATCAAACAATACAGAACTATCTATGCCCCGCACTTTATGAAGGAGAAGCTAATATAATATATAGTCTGCAGTTTATGTTGGTTGATCAAAACGCTAAAATATACTGAAATCAATATGATAGGGTGGAATATTTCTCAAAACAATGATAAAGAACGATTGTAATTTTGAAAGACTGATTGCATTGAAAAAAAAGAAGGTCACCCATCCAAGGACTAACCGGGCTCGACGTTGCTTAACTTCGGTGATCTGACGAGAACCGTTTACCGCTACGCCACCGCGCCCCCTGCACTGTTATACAGCGGTTGTTAGTACGCTGCTGGTTATGCCCCTTTAAACAGTACTCATCGTTTATCAGTAGTTTGTTGATAATGACAAAATAAGCGCCTTCTTTATTACAATGTTGTTGGTCTTTGAAATAGTTCTTTGCCTCGGATTATTTGTGAGCTGAAACTCTATTTTAGTTTAATTCTTTGACATGAATGCGTTATTTATTTATTTATTTATTTATTTATTTATTTATTTATTTATTTATTTATTTATTTATTGGGGTTTAACGACACTTTCGACAGCCAGAGTCTTCTCGTGTCGGACAGTGTTACGTGTGGAGGAATCCGGAGTACCTGGGGAGAACCACTGGGGCAACGGCGAGCAATTGTCAAACTCACCACATTCTAACTCCACACAAGCAGGATTAGCATTGGTTGAAGACAAGTGCACCATCGACGTGCATCACGCCTTAGTACACAGCGTCACCGTGCCCCCACGTGGACAATCGGGATTAAGTTCCTTGCCCAAGGACACAACGCAGTTTATTTTTATTTAACGCCCTGTTTAATGCGTTGTTCATTCATATAACACGAAAGGTCATTTGGGTAAATTGTCGTTTCTCTTTTCCTACGACTGGGCCTAAATATACATAAAGTATTTATAAAATGTTAGTCTTTATTTACAAGATTAGAATTTATGATAGACTCTCGGCCTAATAAATAAGTTATATGGATTTAGCTGGATTATACAGACAGATTATTACAACAGTCAGTTGATCTGGGTCGTTGGATTCCGCGAAGATGACGAGACCAGTTCAGCTTGATCAAACAAGACGCCGTAGGTGTCGTGCTTGATCTGGTCTCGTTAACGATACAAAATATGACAACCCAGATTAACTGATTGTTGTAATAATTTGTTTACCCGATGACAACAGGTCTTAAAACATTACGTACCATTCCTAAAATGTGAACAAAAAAGAAGTGTGAATGTTTGTATGGGGTGTCCAATGCAAATGAACTGGAGTTTTTATTTCGCATTTGTAAAATGTCGTTTCTAAATTCTCCAAGAATCCGTGACGTAACGAGAGACTCGTTTGAGACAGACATGACACGAATTTGAAAAAGTTGATTTGTCAAACCAGAAATGATAGGCAATCCACTGTGGCATTGGTAGAGGTGCAGGCTGCAAGCCGAGAGGTCCTCGGTTCGAACACCACCTGGGGCAACCGCGCTTTGTTAGTTCGCAAGACACTTCACAGTCATTGCCCACGTGAAGGCACGGTGGCGCTGTGTACTAAGGCGTACAGCACGTCGATGCTCACTTGTCTTCAACCAATGCTAACCTGCTTGTGTGGAGTTAGTATGTTGGGGAGCCTTGCTCGGTGGTTCTCCCCGGGTACTCCAGCTTCCACCACCCGTAAAACTGTCATGGTCATGATTAGCCATTGTGCAGAAAAATAAATGTAACTTAAACACCAATAAATGGAATGAAATATAGGGAGGTTCAGTAAAAAGTTAACCCTACAGCTCTGTAGAGCTGTGGGATTAAATTATTAATAGTCCTCACTATCTATTTATTGTTTATTGCCTCGTGTGTTCTGCCACGCCATTTTTTTTTCTTTGCGCGAAATTTATGCATACCCTGTTGAAAGGCTTAAATTTATCTGTATTTTTTACAAATGTATTGGCAATAGTTGGACGATTTATTTGTTAGACGAGAACTTACCACCTTGCATGCTGGATGCGTAATACAATTTACTTTGGTAGCATTATTTTATTCATGTTGAGCTGGGGATTTAACCTCATTGAGCTCTGTCAAACAAACTTTAAATGGTCATTCCAAATTGAATCATGGAAAAATTTCAATGCTAAAATCTTGAAACCAGTGTGCGGAGGATTAGTGAATCTGTCATTTCTATAAATCTGTACGCATAAAAAAGGTACATTATCACAGCACTGTTTTTCCACATTAAAAGACCTGACGTCCAGTAGTTTGATCGATTTATTTTACAGTTCCATACATTGCATTCAACAGAAATATAAGCATCGGCACAGTCCATTACGCAATAATAATAAATTCATAACACAAGAGAAATATTCTTATCTTCTTTAAAATGGAAGAAACATGATGATTATGTTACGTGTTTTGACCTTACTGTCATGATTTCAGAATGTTACCTTTTTTATTGATAGAATTCTAACAAACTGTAATTATTAAGTAAATTACATATTTAATTACATACTTGGTTATTATTGTGCAACTGCCATTATGGTGCAATGCATTAAGCTATTATTAAACTTTATCAATATTTATTATTATTATTATTATTATTATTATTATTATTATTATTATTATTATTATTATTATTATTATTATTACTGGACGTACACTAACAAGTGCCATCTTTTTTAGATAATTATGCCTTAATGAATACCATGCATCTCAATTCAGCAATGTTTCCACAGAATTGTAAAACACCGGCGGTCTGGTAACATTACAATACAAACACAAATCATGTCAGTATTAGGTAACATGCAAAAACGGATTAATACAATCTATATATTGTCATTTGAGGCAACAAGGCGCCATATGCAGATGACACATTGTTGCACTCAACGGACAGTATATTTGGGACAGTCTCTTGGTTGTTGTCGGATATGGTTTGGGGAGAAGTCCCTGACATTTTTAAGTTATTATGACTAAAAATTTAATTAAAAAAAATAAATGTCACGATTAATGTGATTTCACGGTTTATTACCCCTTTACCGAACATGAAAAGCAGACGACATTTGCAAAAAAATACTTGAATCACTTTTTTTTCAAATTTTTTGTCTCAAAAACATAGGTTATGACCCCTCATTGGAACGAGCTCGACGAACTCGTTCCAACGAGGGATCATAACCTATGTTTTTGAGACAAAAAATGAAAAAATAATGAAAATTAATTGTGGAATTTTGAAAATAGCGCTGGCCGGTTTTTTGCCGTTACGTTGGGTAAAGGGTTAACAATATTTCTTCTCCCAAGAGACTAGCAGACGCTTGCCAAACTTTTCTTGAAGAACTAAAAAATGCATTTTTTGCTTCAAAGACATAGCTCACTGGAACTCGTTTCAATGGTGGGTCATAACGCTATGTTTTGAAGCAAACAACAATAAAATCTGAAAAGTCGTTTTTGTGAATAGCGCACGTCAGTTATTCTGTTACGTTAAAAAGGATTAAAAACCTAAACAACTTACTTTATTTTGTCCATATTTATACTCTTAGAAATTTCGGAAAATTTCAGGGGGAGACGTGAACCAGGGACCAATACCATAAAACTTTTACAATTGTAAGTTCTAGAATTGTATTTCTACTTATTAATATAAATGGCAAAACAGAATCATTAGCACTTTAAAGGAGATGGTAAATTGCCAGATCTTTAAAAATGCTAATGGTTCTTTTCAACCCATTTTATGTCATAAATAGAAAATACAATTTTAGAAAATACAATTGTAAATTCAGCGGTGTCGGGCCCTGGTCCGACACCGCTGAATTTTCCACCGATTACATCATAATATTACAGCTTATAGCAATGAAGATTCTCTGCCTCACATCGCATACGCACACAAACATACTCACCAACCAACCGGGCCTCAAAAACACCTAACAACCATGCAGAGCCCACCCCCACACAGTCCAACACACACGTACACCCTCCCTGACACACACATATCTATACACACACACGTACACCTGTAATCATCCCTCCTACATTGTTAACATATCTCTCAGTGTGTGAACCGGTGTCTTTACACAATTTACCCTTTGAACCCTAGCAGTCGCTTTTCTGGCCAGGAACATGATACGTCATAACGTCATTAAATAGGATGGCTGTTCAGTAAATGTGTGGGGGTAGACCAATCAATATTTTGAACATGCAGCCGCGACCTGCACGTTGAAAATATTTATTGGTCTCAAATAATGAATATGGACTCTTCTAATTGCTGCCATTGAACTGGCAAGGAAGATACCACTAGAGTTCAAAGGGTTAATGCCATCCATAGAGTGTGTTCTGTCTTTGTCTTATTGTTCGCAACTTACCACAAGTATAAAGGCGTTCATGGATTTATGGGATATAATTATTTTGTGAGTGTGGGTACAAAAATATGGTAATCATTTATTATCCCCGCTTTTTTATAAAAAAGCGGTGATATTGAAGTGATCGCCGTGCGTTCCGTCCGTCCCGTCCCGTCTCGTCCATCCCGTCTGTATGTCCGAACTTCATATCACCAAGAGTGTGTAATTCGAAACATTTAAACTCTACTCTATCCAGGTAGCATCTCCAGATGTACATAAAGTTTTAGGAATTTTGATTTGGCCCCAAGTGGTTCCTGTGCAACCACTTTTGTCATTAGAAATTCCGTTTCCGGTGGAAGTCTCCTAGGGATTTTAATTCGAAACGTTGAAAGTGTGTTCAAAACTTCTGGTAGGGTATCTAGTTGTCCATAAAGGCGTTTCAGATTTTTTTATTTGGCCATCATGTGGCGCAGGTAGCACCACTTATGTCGTTTAAGAATCGGTTTCCGGTGGAAGGTTCCTATAGGGTTTTAATTCGAAACGTCGAAAGTCTGTTCATATGTTCCAGTAGGATCTCTAGATGTGCACAAAGGTTTCGGGGTCTTTTATTCGGCCCCATGTGGCCTCAGTTGCGTCACTTTTGTCGTTGGAGAATCGGTTTTCGGTGAAAGTCTCATAGTGGTTTTAATTCGAAAATTTGAAAGTGTGTTCATACGTTCCATTTGGATGTCTAGATGTGCATAAAGGTTTGGGATTTTAATTCGGCCCCATGTGGTGCCCGTAGCCACTTTGTGGTTAGAGTATCGGTTTCCGACGAAAGCTCCTAGGGTTTTCGATTCGAAATGTTTAAATGTTGTTCATATGTTCCAGTAGGGTGTCTAGATGTGCAAAAAGGTTTCCGATTTTTGATTCGGCCCATGTGGCACTGGTAGCACCACTTTTGTTGTTAGAGAATAAGTTTCCGGTCCGTTCCGTCCGTACGTTTGAACTTCATATCGCCAAGAGTATGTACTTCGAAACATTTAAACTATGCTGAGGTGTTCAGGTATAGTATATGAAGATGTACATGAAGATTTCAGAATTTTGATTTGGCCCAAATGGTTCCAGTGGAACCACTTCTATTGTCATTGTTAGAAAGTCGGTTTCCATAGAAAGGCTCCTAGGGTGTTTAATTCGAAACCTTTAAACTATGCTAAGGTGTTCAGGTAGTATTTGTAGATGTGCATAAAGGTTTCGGAATTTTGATTTGGCCCCAAGTGGTTTCTGTGGAACCACTTTTATGGTTATTGTTAGAATATCGGTTTCCATTGAAAGGCTGCTAGGGTATTCAATTCGAACGCTTTAAACTTTGCTAAGGTTTTACGGTAGCATCCGCAGATGTACATAAATGTTTCGGAATTTTTATATGGCCCCCAAGTGGTTCCTGTGGAACCACTTTTATTGTTAGAAAATCTGTTTTCGCTGGAAGGCTCCTAGGAGTTTTAATTCGAAGCGTTGAAAGTGTGTTCATATGCTCCGGTAGGGTGTCTAAATGTACATAAAGGTTTCAGATTTTTGATTTGGTCTCATGTGGCGCCCGTAGTACCACTTATGTCGTTAAAGAATCGGTTTCCGGTGGATGGCTCCTAGGGGTTTTAATTCGAAACGTTGAAAGTATGTTCATATGTTCCAGTAGGGTCTCCAGATTACATAAAGATTTCGAACTTTTTATTCGGTCTCGTGTGGCACCCGAATTTTGTCGTTAGAGAATCGGTTTCCGGCGAAAGCTCCTGGGGGTTTTAATTCGAAATGTTGTCCATATGTGCCGGTAGGGTGTCGATATGTGCTTAAAGGTTTCGGATTTTTTATTCGGCCCCATGTGTCACCCGTAGCACCACTTTTGTCGTTAGAGAATCATTTTCCATCAAAAGGCTCCTAGGAGTTTTAAATCGAAACGCTCAAAGTGTGTTCATATTTTCAGGTAGGGTCTCTAGATGTGCATAAGGGTTTCGGATTTTTTATTCGGCCCCATGTGGCACCCGTAGCACAACTTGTGTCGTTAGACAATCGGTTTTCGGAAAAATGCTCCTAGGGGTTTTAATTCCAAATGTTAAAAGTGTGTTCGCATGTTCAGGTGGGGTCTCTAGATGTGCACAAAGGTTTCGGAGTTTTGATTCGGCATCATGTGGTACCCGTGGCGACACATTTATCAGTAGAGAATCAGTTTCCTGTGAAAGGCTCCTAGGGGTTTTAATGTTGTTAAATAATATTGTTAATAATATTGTGGTTTATCAATCAATTTAATGTGTCATAAAATACCTTTTCATTTCTGTCTGTATCAAGCTTTAACCAATAATCAAGAATGAAAATGCAGGGATATACTATAGTGTGCTTTGCAAACAAATGACACCATCTGGTTAAAATTTAATCTCCGCCATATTACAGAACAAAGTATTGATCCTAATTTCTAATGTTACCGGTAACTCTTAAAAAGCGCCAATTTCCTCTTACCTTGTCTCTCTTCTGGTGCCCAGAATCCATTGGTATAACAGCTGAGTCATCCATTGTACTGTTGTCTTGGATATTGTTGTTTTTGCAGATGGGTTTTGTTTCAGGAAATATTTTTTAGGCAAATCATACTTGAAAATCCAGTTTGTGAATTCTGAAGTAAAAGATTATAAATCAGTACACAAATACAACAATCTTCTCTTTACTTCCCTTCTCAAAACTGATGATCAAAGGCGCCCAATTTAATACTCCAAAAATGGGTATTTTTTATTTTTTAAATGTCCACTTCAGAGCACTAAGATTATGGCCCACACATCGGAACTAGCTCGCCGTGGTCTTTTCAGTGAGGAATCATAGTGTATGCTTTGTTACCAAATGTGAAATATTGTACTAAATCAGGAAAGAAATGTTGTAATTGTCGTTTTTAACTATTATGCATGAATAGTTTATTGTTAACATCAAAAGAAAGTACCAATATTTTTTATCCACTACCCGATTGCCTTACAAACGTTAAGGACAGTCAGAAGGTAGAACAGCTGCTTGCGCATCTTCGAGGTCGGGGTCATACTTGAGTGCCATATGTTGAAGGTCAAAAGTCGCTTCTCCACCATAACACAGAAACTAGTGGACAATCATAACGAAAAATGGGAGGGTGTGTCGCACACTGTAGCTGGGCCTGCAACTTAAAGGTCAAGGTCATATTTCAAGATCATACTTAAAATCAGTTAATATTCGTGTCTCAGCCATATCTCAGAAACAAATTGAACTACAATTATCAAATTTCGTACAAATACTGAAGACAGTTAGAATGCGTGTCGCGTATAATAGGTACTTGGGCATCTTCAGGGTCAAGGTCATTTCAAGGTTACACTTAAAACCTGTCGATATTCGTATTTCAGCCATAACTCACAAATGAATCAACCTACAATTATCAAACTTTATACAAAAGTAAAGGAACAGTCTGAAGGTTATGTGTGTGTGGAGTAGAATAATTACTTACGCCTCTTCCGAGTCAAAAGGTCTGTCACGTACAGTACAGCCGCCGCGGACTGGTCGTAATCCACGCGTTGGCAGTGACATCCACGCATGTGTTTACCAGGTATTAAAAATCATCAGCAGCAAAATTTTAATTAATGAAGCACCAGGTTGTACCCGACGCTTCATTAATTAAATGTTTGGTGATTATTCCTATAATAAATGTTTGGAATCAAATATCTTATTCAAAAAAAGTAGGGGATATTTGAAATAAGTGAGATATATGAAGAAATATATTTATATTTTCATCAAAAAGACAGTTGAGGCATTATTTATTTATTTATTTATTTATTTATTTATTTATTTATTTATTTATTGGTGTTTAAGGTCACATACTTGTGCACAATGGCTAATCATGACTGTGACAGTTTTACGGGTGGAGGAAGCCGGAATACCCGGAGAGAACCGCCGAGAGTTGAGGCATTGCACTGTGACATCTGGTGAATAATTTCAGGGATATTTGGGTGTCTGACAAGCACACATTCCACGCACTGTGCCGTAGAAGACATGGACGGTCAGTTAGAGAATTTACCATATTTAGTCCAAGACCTCAGTACCTTGTAAATCCTCCTCGGTTCGCGTGACAAGCGCGGATCCAAGTGGCATACTACTCACCAAACGTCCAATATCAGCTTGACTGATGTTATTCCATTTTTCTTGCAGTGCAGCAGCGAATTCCGGGACATTGGTAGGGGGCTGTTGACGTTGTCGTAGGCGCCTGCCAAGTATATCCCAGACGTGTTCCATTGGTGAAAGGTCTGGACTTAGTGCTGGCCAAGGCAGTGTAATGATGTTCTGCTCCTGGAGGAACTTTATAGCGACACGGGTCCTGTGTGCTCCTGCACTGTCGTCATGGAAAATGAATCGACGGCCGTGACGTCGCGCAAATGGCACTACATGAGCTGTTAACATGTTGTCACGGTAGTACTGCCCTGTGACACGCTCATGGATGACATGTAATGCTGTTCTGCTTGTCATGGTTATGCCTCCCCACACCATAACCGATCCACCACCAAAACGATCGTGCTGCCTACCGGTTTCGTCATGGTATCGTTCGTTCCGCCGCCGCCACACTCTGTTTCGCCTGTCGTGGAAGTCGAGCGTGGACCACGATTCATCGGAAAACATGACGTTACTCCACTGGCGATTGTGTCAGCGCTGTCGTGCTCCACACCAATTACCCCTTGCTACGATGTGATGTTCAGTCAAACGTGGAATTATTCGAGGTCGTCGAGCATACAAATTCCAGCTGTGTAGGCAATTTCAGATAGTCTGACCACTGACTTGCACATCTGTCGCTCGGTTCAGCTGCTGTCCAGTTTCTGGGGCACTTTGATGGCGGTTACCTAATACCGTGGTTTGGATGAAACGATCCTGGTTAGCAGTTGTCGCCCTTGGACGACCTGGCCGATGTCTGTCATCAACATTGCCTCTCTGGCGGTAGCGCGACCACAACCTGCTAATCACCGATTGAGTAACGTTAAGAATTTGAGCCACTGCAGTCTGTCTGTTGCCAGCTTCCAACATGCCAACGGCACGTAAACGTTCGTCACGTGTCAATCTTCGCATACCTCAAAAGTTACGTTTTGACCAGAAACTATTGATAAACGAGTTTATACCAAGAAAAGAACGATGAGACATCCGAAAAAGCCCGTCCAATACAAATGAAAATTTCAAAACGTACCCCACGGATATTAACGCGGCGCTCGTGCGAAAAACCTGCACGAAGGTTTCGTGGGCCGGTGACATTCATGATCCACACTAAACTTGGTAACATATTGATGTGCCCAATCATGCGTATCCTATACCATTTTCCGAAAATATCAACATCAGTTTGGATATCCCCTACTTTATTTGAAAAGTATATTAGTGCGTCCGTGGAAATATTGCCCACCCGTGGAAAGTGACCAGTTCACGGCCACTGTACTGCATAATAGTTGTTCCACATCGTGAACGTCAAGATCGTACCTGAAAACCATATGTTGAAGGTCACATATCATGATTAAGGCGGGGAATGTCTTACTCCACTGATAACAGGAGAAAAAAATTATGTTTTCTTTCTTCCAACCCTAGCTCATGGATCACTTACATAACGTATCGGTCAAATCCGATCAGTGGTATATACAAAAATCTATATTACTGTTTTTTCCTTCAAATAATTGTTTCCTTCCTAATCGTAACTTATTGTCCCCGATTGGAACGAGCTCGTCGAGCTCGTTCTAATGGGGAATCATAAGCTATGCTTTGGAAGCAAAAAAAAGAATGAAAATTGCCAGTTGTTCCGGAAAAAGTATTTACTGTAGGCGTCGTAGGCTAGTCGTGCTACACAATGGGTTAACGGGACAGACACGAACGCGTTGTTCCAAAGACGGCTCATAACATATAAAAAAATACATAACATGATTCAAAGGTCGAAGTTTGTGTCTAGTATTGGTTCAGTTTGGTTTACTTCTCAGTCAGAGTGTTAATATTTTGTGCTATCTGCCTGTCTGAAAGTGCATTCAATTCCTAACATTTTTAGAAAATTTAATTTTCATTTTCAATCACTCGTTGCAGCGAGCTCGTCATGCTCATTCCAGTGAGGAAAATATATTGGCAGATTGAGGGTAGAGAAATCAAATTTTAAAGGAAGTCTTTAAATGACATTAATTTTATGTTTGTCGCATCGATCGCTTTTTTGCTTGAGTAGATTACAGTATGCAAGGGTTCTTACTCTATGGTTGTTAGCAAGTGACTGTTCATCATCACCACCCACCACTCCCACGCTGCCACCTCCACCCCCGTATGAGCCCTGAAAGCGGAGCAGTGTTTTGTTTACTGTGGCAAACAAGTTCCCCGGTAACTAGAAGATGGAAGTCTTCTCAAGTGGGCAGCATGAGTATGTTTTATTATTATTGAGGTTCACGACACTTTCGACAGCCAGGGTAATGTCGTTTCAGAAGCAGAGGGATTACTTTATAATTGCACAAGGGGCACGTGCCCCTCCACCTGTTTTCCACAGATATGTCTCGCAGTTAATAAGTTAAAATGGGCGCATGCAAACGTGTCTAAATACAGGCATTTCTGTAACATTATTTACAAATCCAAACAATATTTAGTCAAAGAATCCCACTTCGGTCTGTTTTTTCTTCTTCAACTATCTTCCAACCAGAAGGCAAGCCTTCGGGTTGGAAGATGGTTGAAGCAGTAGAAACGGACCACACAGTGACCACACAGCGGCATATTCATCTAAACGAGAGACTCTTTATATATAGGCCACCCTGCCTTTCCCAATTGTATTTTCAAGTTTTGTGTTTTCTCTCTACAACTGTAAATGACTGAATTTAATCACTAGCATTTTATGGCAATATACTGCTTGGCAAGTTGCCCCTTACGTTAAAGCAACTTTTAACGATCACAAATTTATTAAATAAACCTTCCGTGCACCCCGCGACGGCATTGGATAAATAATCAATAAGCAGATAAACTCATTCCATCTTAGTTCAAACTGTAAATCGGTTTGTAATTTACACAACACTTCATTCGGAACATTGTTTACAGCACGTGTGAAAGAAACTAGAACAATGAAGCGGTTTACAAGTCACTCCGTTGATGAAACTTACGAAACGGGCGACGTCATTTCAAATACTCCGCGTGGGGTGTTAGACGGTAACATATGCTATTGGATCCATAAATATAGAAGAAGCTACGCGAGCTCTCATCCACTCGGGGGGCGAGGAGTTTAGTTTTATTGGAGCATATTTTAATTAGTCTGTTCTGTCCACATTCCTTGTTACATTTTTCCGATATTACAGTAATGTCACTGATCCAGTATGCCCGCAAGAGTGGACACGTTATCATACCAACAAGCATAGTCTATTACGGCTGCAGCAAGGTATGAAATCAAATGAACATGATTTACTATTTTTCATGTCGACGGACATCCGCGTTTCCAATAACGCTTTTCTACGGAAGCCCATTAGCGCCACTGGAATAAAATATTTTTTTACGAATATTCGCAAATCTTTGCGATTATTCGCAAAGATTTGAGAATATTCGCAAGGGTTTGGGAATATTCGAAAAAATGTTTACGAATATTCGCCAAGGTTTGGGAATATTCGCAATGATATTTTTTCCCGTGGCACTAATGGGCTTCCGTACTTTTCAACAAATTATCGGTAAAATACAGATAACCAGCTGTCGGTACTGTGCCGTCAAAAGTATCGGTAAAGCTCGCCATGGTACCAGATTTTGTTTGAAATAGGAGCATAAATCATGAAACAGATATTTAGTGTAGCTTCATTGTACCAGAGGGCTGTTCAACAGACATGAAGTCTCAGAATAGAGCAATAGCCGCATGGTTGCAGTTTAATCCTAAACTAACGTTAACGACCAAAACCGGTCAACGTTATTCGCAAAAATCGCCTTTTCAATTTACGAACGTATACTTTTTTGTATATTTACTATCCATGCAAATATTTTACAACCTACTAATATTTCTTTTTTGCAAAATTTTTGAAGGAGGCATAGGCCATTCCATTTTACACTTTCAGTCAGCTACATATTATATTATATATACTGAGTCAAAAAAAGAAGTATAATAAAATTTGAGGAGCTATCTTTTTAGTATTATCGACTTTAATCCCAAACAAATTATTAAAATATCACATTTCGAGTCTAACTGTATGAATTTGTATAATTTCATGTTCTTACTGTTGCCAGCGTCACATCAGCACGTCGCAATTCAGATATGGGGTGAAATGAAAATTTCACACATACAGTCAATAGCGTGTATGTCCACCGTTTGCCTCTTGGATGAAAAGTTCACACATGCAGTCAATAGCGTGTATATCCACCGTTTGCCTCTTGGGTGGCAAGACATCGGCGGCGCATGGAGCTGATAAGTCTCCCTGTGTCACCCTGTGGTATTACGTTCCACTCCTGCCTCAGAACATTAAGTAAAACGCCTAACGTCTGAAGATCATGAAGTCGTACCTGACGTCCATTTAATTCCAAAGATGCTCGACAAATCTGGCGAAAGTGGGGGCCAGGGAAGAAGTTCGATGCTCTGCTCCTCAAGAAAGTCACGACAGATACGCGCCACGTGACATCGGGCATTGTCTTGCTGGAATAACTGCAATCCGACGTTAGGTGTTAAGAATTTCATCTCTATATAACTGTCCATTCAGATTACCATCGTTGAAGATCAACTGCATTCGACGGTGCAAGGAAATTTCTGCCCAAACCATTACATTATCTCCGCCGAAACGGTCGCACGCAAACATCAGAAAACCGTTTTCCTCGTCGGCGATACACTCTTGCCCTACCATCAGCACGCCGTAGACAACATCGTGATCATCACCAAAAAGAACTGTGCTCCAACGCTGCTGAATCCATCGAACACTCTGACGTACCCATTTCATTCTGACGGTGTGATGACGTTTGGTAAGTATTGGTCCGTGGTATGGACGTCTACTTCGGATGCCGTGTTCAGCGAGTCTGTTGATTCTATTGTTAGTTCTACCAGGAGTAATTTCTGCTGTCCTCGTCGCCGGAAGGAGGCGATTCGCAAGTGAGACTTCCTGATGTGTCGGTCTTGTGCAGGGGTAGTAACTCTTGGTCGACCTGAACGCGGTCGATCGGCCGGCTGTAGATCCAGTGGTTCTTTTCCTTCCAGTGAGACGGTAAATAGTGGCCACAGTGACTCCGAACTCAGCAGCGAGCTCATGTGGAGGTATTCCTGCCTCATGCATACCAATGACACGCAACCTCTGATTTTCGGTTAACCTTCGCATTTTTGAAAATGTCGAAGACAAAAACTAGCTTGTTTTCTCAATAACCCAGGCTCTCTGGCACAATATAACACAAAGAAAATCGTCGGTCACCCATTCAATTTGGCATTTTCGGGTAGCACGTGCTATTTTGAAATCCGTAGCAAAATTGTATACGGTTGGGTGGACAACTACAACATGTCATAAAACTCTTTGCCTGACTTCTTGTCCACAAACATGCAACATCAGAACTATTATATTTCATCCTTTATGCTATTTTTTCACATTTGTTTCTATTATACTTTCTTTTTTGCCTCAGTATATGGAACATTTCCCGTTGTATTAACTTCCAACAAGCATCATTCAAGCTCTGCGCTGGATTCCGCAAGGGGCTTTCGTAATAATTACTGTTATATATTGTTCAAATGCATTGTAAACAATGGGTACGATGTCATAAAGTAATTATCAACATTTTATCTTCTCACTTTGTCGACACAAATTGAACTTTAAAATCGCTGACTATAATTCTGACGCAACGAATCGATGCGTCAAAACTATACTCAATAATTGTGTATTTTATCTTAAACGCTGGACTCAGTTTAATTTTCTGTTCTTTTATGTACCGTAAATTAGAAGCGCCACACCATGTCAAAACTCCATATTTAGGCAAAATGATTAGTTATTACTTTACTGCACCGCGCACCTCTCACATCGTGCCCAATTAACAAGAGCTTAAAAAGCTTTTTTTTTTAAAACAAAAAAGTAAGTTGACTATTCAAAGTTTGACACAACCACAATTTTCGTTGTACAAAAGTACACATATGCTTGCTATATTATTCGTAAGAAAGCGTGTGCGTAGATTAACCCTTTACCTAGCAAGAAAAGCAGACGATACTTGCAAACAAAATTACTGAATAACTAATTTTTTTCACTTTTTGCGTTAAAAACATAACTTATGACCCTCATTGGAACGAGCTCGACGAGCTCGTTCCAATGAGGGTCATAAGCTATGTTTTCGGGACAAAACTGAAAAAGGATTATAAAATATGAAAGGCCAATAATGAAAATTGAATGGCATTTTTGTGAATAGCGCTGGCCAGTTTTGGCCGTTATGTTGGGTAAAGGTTAAATAATAAACCGGAAGGTGAGAATTTAGTGTTTTTCTCAGAGAAGGCAGGCAGCATTTTTTCATCCCAATCTCGTCAGCCGAACACTCATGGAAAATTCCGTGAAATGTCATTTTCCATATTTGTCGAAATTTGCTTTCTTTGAAGGACAAGTGTGAAGTTTGTACACTTGTCTCTATTTATAGCGTACTCATCCATGCATTCTATTTCAGATTTCCGTTGTCGATAAACGCGTTACGGGCTTTATTAGAGCCGAACTGTGCTTTATAAAAAGTAATTACAAAGTTTTGTCATCTAATATTGCCCAATTATTGCTAAAATAATGCACACTCGATGATCGTGGTGGTCAGTCATTCGCGCAGTAACTTAAGTAAAAATAGAAATCCCGTGTATTCAGAAATTATGTCACGGTGTTGTGTTTATTTCCGATCACTTCTGACAAATACGTTTGTATCTTCGCAGTGTCGTGGCTTCTGAAACTTCGGCTGCAATAAATTTGTTTTAATTACAGATTTATGTAATTTCGCGTTGTTTCTAGGGTGTTACACTTTGCATGCAATGTTTTTACACATACAAGCAAAATATGAGAGTCAATATTTCTTTTTTAAATTTGGCGTCTTATTGTCCCTTTAAAGTGTGTTATTTCATACGTTGAAAACACTCCAAATGATAGCTGGATTTAGATTTAGCACTGGCAGCCTTGTTCCCCTGAAAGGGCGATATGACGTTTTAGAAATCACCGTACCTAAAATTATCTTTTATATTTTTTTGGATTGATTGATTGATTCTTTTATTTTGCAATATGAAACAACAGGGAAAATTACAAAAAGTGTACAAAATAATAGAAATTATGAGTATACTGCAGGGAGATGGCATATTCTTTCAGACTGTCTACCTGCCATCCCCCACATAATCTGAATAATCAACTCACAATAAACATAGCTCAACGTATTTACAGCATTTCCAGAAGGGAGAGACATTGCCCATGGTCCAGGTCTAAACATATACAATGCAGTGGAACTCATGTTGAAAATTTAGATCCAAGGAGCAAATCCTTATTCCACGTTATTTATTTATACTGATGTGTTCTGTTCTGAAATTCCTGTGTACCTTCTTGCACATGTCGGCAAGTCAGTGCATGACGATTTCTGGGTGGGTTTCTTTTACACAATCTGAGCATTTAGCGTTATTGCAATGGACATCCTCGAGGTAGTGTCCGAGAATATTATCGATAAGATATTTTTAAAAGACGCTCTACTCGGGATTTTTTTAATGTCATTATCAATTTGGGACCATATCCGTACAAACGAAGAAGCCGGAAGCTCGCTCGAAAAAGTGGTTTTGGGCACTTTACATGTTAGTTCGCCATGCTGTCTTGTACCACTCTCAGACTTTGTAAAATTCTTCAAATTTTGTTTACCAAATCTTCTTTATAATGATTTTTTGCTATATATTTTAGTAAAAATAGGTAATTGCACGCTATTTAGCAAAATATAATACTGACGTGGCTGGTGGTGTAGATTGAAGGCTTAAAATAATTTCTAAAATTCTCATTAGCAGATCATTTTAGATAAACAATCATAATGGAATGTTCATGTCATTCGAACTGTGCATAGAAATATATTTGAATACACGTTGAGTTGGTCTGAAAATCAATTAGAGCGACAGTTGATTATCCAAATTTATATAACTCGAGAAATTGCGTCAGTATCACGGCAACAAATTCCTTCAACGGTATCAGCATGTCTCTGCTGCTCGGGTGCTTGGGACAAAGTCTCGTAACTATTGGTGATGTTAGACATATTACTTGCTTCATTTATTTAAGAAAAGATAACCCTTTGCACAATGTAATGACTAAAACCGGCTAGTGTCATTCACAAAACGCACCTTTCATTTTTTAGTATTTTTGTTTTTCATTTTTGTTTGTCTCAAAAACATAGCTTACGACCCCTCATAGGAACGAGCTCAACGAGCTCGTTCCAATGATGGATCCTAAGCTATGTTTTTGAGACAAAAAAAATGAAAATTACAGTTATTGAAGAAAAAATTTTTGCAAGTGTCGTCTGCTCTTTTGGCTGGGTAAAGCGTTAATTCCAAAGGCTTCGCACTACATTGTCGCTGAAGATCGACAATCGATTGATTTCCACAAAATTGAAAATGTAGTCAACACATTCATTTTGTTTACATCGAACAGCCATCAACCAAACAGCATAAATCATGTATTTGATATGCCTTTCATTTCCGTTTCCAATTATACCAAACAACGATAATCAATAATCACAAATTATAGGCTGGTTTTACACACAGTAAATCGCCGCCGGTGAGATTTAATGGATAGATCAACCGTTTTTCTTGTTACCTAAAAATAATCAAGTGTTAATAGCAACCTATTGCTGAGTATAGGATTTAATCACGTAGAACCTTCACAGTTGCATTTTCCAGCGCTGCATTTTCTTCCTGTGGAGGTGAATGTTCCACAGGTATCAATAACATTTTTAAGACTCGGTAATTTACTTGTTGGTAAATTACCTTATTTTCAAATAAAACAAAATATTGCATTTTCATTGGCTGAGAGGTCGGTGCAACTTGCAATCCACAGTGGCTTTTTTTACACCGTAGTTAACCACGGTTGTATAAACAAGAAGATACAACAGCAGGCTATATGGATAAAAATAAGTACCCATTTTTAATTATTAATTCACACCTTCTGGTCGGTTATGTTAGAACGAAAATAAAAATACAGGAAATTTAATATTTATGTGCAATATAATATTACAGATATTGATGTCAATGGAACTGGCTCATTGAGCCAGTTCCAATGACATCCATATTTGTCTGGTTTTATTTATTAAGAAACTTACAAAGTACAAATTTTCTGTCAGTTTTTGCCCACAATGCAGGTTAAAGTATTAAGTCCACCAAAATTCTTGGAAATAAATCCGTTATCCTTGTGTTTTCCAGGGAGTATGGGAGTTTACACCGGTCTGGGAACTCATACACCCTTCGCCTCAGGGTGTATGAGTTCCCAGATCGGTGTAAACACCCATACACCCCGGAAAACATAAGGATAACTAATAATATCTTTTAAAACGTCAGTGAATCATTTCAAAGAGGCACGGTGGTTCACTGTATCCACTGTATCCAGACTTCAAACGGAGAGGTCCACGATTCGATCCCGACCAGTATAGGTGCATTGTGTCCTTAGGCAATGCACTTAATCCTAATTTCCAACATGATGGAACGGTGACGCTGTGTACTAAGGCGTACTGAATGTCGAATGTCGATAGAGCACTTGCCTTCAACCATTGCTAGCCCTGTATGTGCGGAGTTACTAGTTGGAGAGTCTGACAGTTGCTCCTCACAGCTCCATAGTTCTTTCAAGATGCGCCGGCTTCCCCCACCCAAAAAACTGTACGACAAGAGGTAATCTTGGCTGTCGAAAGTGTTGTTAAGTACCGATAAAATAAATAAATCATTTCAAATATTTATTATAATCGGTAGAAAATCCACTTGAATTTACAGTTGCAATCAGATTGCCGTCATGCTCGGGAGATTACTTAGGCTTTCACTTTTGACTAATTCATATTCCGTTACCTTAAGAGCCGTTCCAATGTACACCGCGTCATGGGAACGTTAAAATTATGCCCATCAGACGATTATTTTTAGTTATATGGGTACAAGATGAAAAAACAATATTCTCTAATAAAAGTGGAAAGTAATGGATTCTTCAACAGTTTTCCCCAAACCTCCTTACAATTCAGAGCACATAATAATAAGTGGTCTGTCATCACCGTTTGTTTGTTTTGACGACGCGGTGTTTGTCCCAAGTGAATTTTGAATTCAACCCTTCATTTACTATCAATAAACGTATTGATTTCACTTTTGATCAATAACTTGAGAATAGTTTTTTTTGTGGAAAAAGCTTTCTTCAATTATTTATTTATTTATTTAACGGTCATTCCAACCAGTGTCGTTCACAAAGATTGCCAATCGCAGGCTGTTATTTTTTTTTTTTTAATTGCCTCCAAGACAGCCTCTGGAATGAGCTCTTTCCAATGAGGGGACATATGCTAGGCTTGTGAGGAAAAAGATTAGAAGTTTTCGTTACTCAAGAAATAAATTTTTAAGTGTCGTCTGTTGGTCGTGTGGGGTAAAGCGTTAAATGTGCTGAAGTGGGTATCAAAGCTGATGGACCATTTCCATCTACCGAACCACTCTCAGCATGGTGGCACCAATGTAAAGCCACGTCACCGAGATGCCTGCGTTTTGTTTAATGGGGAGCCTCTTCTGGCTTCTTCAAGACAGAAAGAGTAACTTGGAAACGTTTCAATAATCATGTTTGAAATCGAGCTTTCTGAGACAGTACTAACCGATTAATGCACCCGTTCCTGAAATGAATTGTATCAAGCCCTGTCTTACCTCCCACAAACCTCTGATAAGTTCAATGGATTTATGAAATCACGCCCAAACTGTGCATATACCACACACAATCAGATGAGATTAAAACACGCCTAACAGTTGGAGTGGTCTCCCCTTTGTTTATTTCTCCCAGTATCAAATTGACTTCACGATAACAAGAAACACTTTTATCGTTTATTAACCATTGCACTTACTTTTCAGTATATAAGAATAATAATCGGTAAGACTTATTTTGTAAAGAGTTTGTTAGTAACCTGATATTGTACATACGGTATCAGTGAAATCCACATTGAGCTCGAGCGAATGTACCATATAAGGTACAGTACTGTCGTCGGGGACAGGTCACTTTCCACGGGCGGGCAATATTTTTTACGGACACAATAATATTAGATTCCAAACACTAATTATAGGAATAATCATCAAAAATTTTGTTAATGAAGCACCGGGTACAACCCGGTGCTTCATTAATTAAATTTTTGCTGATGATGATTTTTATTACCCAGTAAACGTACGCTTGGACATCACTGTCCACATGTTGATTACGACCAATCCACGGCAACTGTATTGCAAACAAGGTCACTAATAAACGATAAAGGGTACACTAATAATACAGTTCACTGCAAATGGACCGTTTCGTACTTGTGGTACGGGTCGGTCACAACCACTAATCTCCATACAACTGTATTGTTGGAACGTCAGCGAAAAACGTCGCCACTCAAACTGCCTCCTCTCCCGAAATGGCGTCAGGTCAATCAACGCGATAACTCCTCCCAATCCATGACGTTTGATGATGTAATAGCTGCTACGCTGTGACTGTAGTCGCAGTGTAGAAGCGTTCACCTCATTATACGCCAAGGCGTTTACCTCACTCGAAAACTGATAATACTCTATAGACTTTCCAAAAGGGAGCACGGTGGCTCGGTGGTTAAAGTATAGGACTTCAAACCGAGAGGTCCACGGATCGAACCCGGCCAGGGGGCACTGTGTTGTCTCTTTGGGCAAGGCACTTAATATCGACTGCCCACGCGGAGGCACGGTGGCACTGTGTACTAAGACATACTGCACGTCTATCGTGCATTAGCTTTCAATCATTGTTAACCCAGGCTATGCTTTTCTAGTGAAAATTTAAAAAAAACATTTCGTCTTCTCCCACCCATACTTTCGTTTCATTTCAACTAATGTTAACAGCTCCGCTCACCAGCGGAAAGGGGGTCCTGAGCGGTTTCTTCACATTAAGAGCTTTCAGAGAATTAACGATCGAGATCAGTATCACATACGGAGAAAAAAGAAAGAACCTTTCTTGGAGTTATTCTTCAACTTAACCCTTAGAACCCAAGAGGTCATTTTTCCGACTCTGGAACATGATACATCATCATTTCATTTAGTAAGATGGGTGCTAAGTGTATGTGTGGGTAGTCCAATCAATATTTTCAACGTGCTGCCTGAACCCTTTCAATTGCTACCAGTTAACTGAAATGGAAGATACCACCAGGATAGTTAATCACGATAATTCGCCACGAGCGAACATAGTTTAGATTTAAATGAATATACTGGCTTTCCATTCGGCCTCAAGCTAGAGACAAATATGCAAGAGACATTTTTCGACTAAACCTGGTCCAAATGTACTTGTTACTAAGTTACCTTAAGAATGTGAGATAATATTAACGATTTTGGAGAAAGAAATTCTCGAATATATATTTATGCTTGCAAAAAGTGGTTTTTTGAGAATATTTTTGCATTTTTGGAAATTGTGTGCATGTCTGGTAGAAATAGTTTTGATATTCTTGATAATGTCAGACATTGAACACTGTAAAATATAATGATCGACCTTTAATTTTTTTCTGCAGTAATGATCGAGAGTTAACAATAATTTCTGATGATTGTCTTTGGGTAATTTATGAGGTTAAATTCTTTAGGGATTTATAAATGAATGGTGAAAAAAACATCGGATATTTACCCTATTAACGGCAAATCTCGAAGTATCGGCCATTCTTACACAAACGAACTGACTTAGCTGAAAGTTCATTTAGCTGAAGGTTAGCATTGAAAGTGATTGAATTCACTTAACTTTGTAATTCTAAATGTTAGATGTTAGATCACATGCATGTTACGGTGGCTATTTCTCCAGAGTTTGTGTGAGCGAAAAATGGTTGTACGAACTGCATTGGTGTTCAAACAAAAATTAGAGATTTTTGAGGGGTTGGGTTTTGTTTTTGGGGGGGAAGGGTATGTTTTTTTTTTGCGGTAATAACTAATTTTCTTTCCATATTCTTTGTGTCAGACTGAAAATCGAGAAATTGGGATTTTTCAACAGACTTACTTTTCGTGCTTTTCCGGCTAAGTTTTGACATCTTGAATTCTGTTAAACCCGAATCCAACCTCCCTCACCAAATAGTATCAAACGTAAACCACGAGAGACATTGAAATCCGACCCACCCAGCATTATTGTCTTTTCATTAAAATAGTCACCAAAAGATGAAATAAAACATATAGAAGAAATAGGTACTAGGGGAGGTAATCAGATTTCAAAAACATAGGTTATGACCCCTCATTGGAACGAGCTCGTTCCAGTGAGGGGTCATAACCTATGTTTTTGAGACAAAAATAAAAAAAAATTAGTTATTCAAGAATTTTATTTGCATGCGCCGTCCTGTTAGGTAAAGGGTTAACATAATTTATAATTAGGTTCTCTCTTATGGAAAACCTGTCCCTCACTTGCCCATAATGAACAAAAATCTGGTGCGGCCACTGAACACTGTCTGTCTGGTATAATAACTGATGAAAAACGAATAGACTCTGGAACATAGTTCATAATTTGTATCGGGTTGGTCCATCTGAGTTTCGAACTTGCATTCAAAATGTATTCCTTCCTCACATGTTACCACTCAGCCATGAACTTTTAAATACCACTTATCCACTTGTTCACTGATTCATAAATTTGGAACGTGGAAGGAAAAGGGTTTGTTCATTCCTAACGGTACACCCGACCCCCTTTAGTTATGAATCTGTGTGTGTCGCCTCATGAGAAATATTCTATTGGAGATGAATCTACTTACATTGATGTTTCTCAGTTCGTGTAATTCCCGTTCAATAAAGTGGCGTACATATTTTGTCCCTTAAATACTTTTATATGTCCAGCTCAATAGAATCCGTTCTCTGATCTGTAGAACTTCCCGATTACTCTGGCACTTGGCTGGGATGAAATGAATATTTAACACGTTTTAACAAAAATCGATTCCACCCAACACAGAATAGCGTGACTAGTTACATACAATACACGGCACGCCATGTCTGTTTAATATTGTTTTGCTTTTATACATTCACTTGAGATCTAACGATGAGATAATTATTAACCCATTATCCAATAAAACACTTTCGATCTAATTCCTAACAGAGGCGGACTGACCGTATGGTTTACCGGGGACATTCCTGGTGCCAACCCTCACATTGGATGGTCTTTGGGGATCCCAAAACTGATGCAGCCAAACACATGTTGGTGCTTGAAATTAGAGTTGTAGTTTAACCGAAACCGAACCGAGGTTTTTAGTTTTTTTTAAAAAACCGAAACCGAAACCGTCGACATCTCGTAATCTAAGGTTTTTCTTTTTTTATTAAATACTCTCTTGCTGCAGAAATTTACAGAACGTAGCCATCCCAGAGCAGTGAGAGTACCCAGACACCGCCAATGGCAGTGCCTGGGTACTCTCACTACTCTGGGAAGGCTACATTCTGTGAATTTCCGACATTTCAGTTTAGTTGTGTTTGCAGCTTTCCCCAAGTTGCGTGTAGGTGTCAGACCTCAAAAAATGGCCAAGCACAATAAAAGTTCTGTATATTTAGGTAATTATTATATTGGTCTTCCTGATTCTTCATGTATTATAAAGCTTATTTTGGGCATTCATTGAGTTTCACTCAATTTCACTACCATTCAGTTATGATTCCGGACATAAGAAGGAGTTTTATTGAATTTTACTTGGCCTCATGACCAAACCGAAAACCGAACCGAACCGAGGTTTTACTCCACCTGAGAAACCAAAACCGAAACCGAACAAAAAATTTAAAAACCTACAGCTCTACTTGAAATTTCGTAAAAAGCCCAACAGGCGAAATGGATCTGATTCCATAGAATGCCGGTATATTGAAATGTTCTGCTAATGGCAGTCCACATAGAGAACATTTCGATATACCAGCAGTCTAATCTGCCACTGATCTCTCGGAATCAATGAAACAGTGTTCTTTTATTTTGAAAATATCAAAATTTTCTCCCATTCGGCCGAACTATGGTCGGACTGATGGGCCCGCGCATCACCAACCCCTGTTGATAGCATTCTTGCCTAATAAGACCATTCTAGTCGAAAAAGTGATGAAGGTGATACAAAAATGCCATCGAAATGTCGTCTGCGTGAACTGCCATTGATCACCCAGATGCAAGGAAGCAACATTCGTTCAGTTCGTAAATTAAAATTTTTGCTGGGTCCGGGGGCCACCTTGATTCATTTTCCGGTAACTGTTCGTCGCCTGAGTGCTAGAATGTCCTATGTCCCATAGGGGACATAGGACATTCTAGCACTCAGGCGCCGTGTTCTTGGCCCAGTTCGCCCCTGATTCCCAAGATTACACTGCTGCATTAAATATTAATATTGATGATGGAAAAGTGTTGTAAAATTTTAAGTACACACTTTACAGAAGAGAAAGTCTATAGGCACATGAATCAGAGAAAGCAGAGATGTTTCCAGGTTCAGCTTCGATTCTTGTTCTCATAAGCGACGTATCACTGAGAAGCATTTGTCACAAAAACACTGAAACTGAACGAAACGAAAGTAACAGTCATATGTAGGTGCAAGCCTGTTATTTTGTACTTTGGGATTCGCAAGAAACAATACAAAACATGGCGTTGTATTTGTGGGTTGCAACTAAGGAAAACGAGTTCAAGCTCAAGAAAATTTACTTTAAAAAATGATATATTGAAAAATAAGTTGAGAGAAAACTGTATCAACAACAACAACAACAACCATACCTTTCATTCCTTCTCAGATAGTACTAGGATTTTGGTTCTTGATATTTTCGCTAGGGCTATTATATAGGGCCACTAAGAGGGTGTGGGTTACATTCGGCGTAGCTGTACCAGAACCCCTGGTTGTCACAAAACCCTTATATAGAATAACATTTAATAGAAAAGGATATTCCCTAATATCATTACCCAGAAAATGAGCCAACAAGACCTTCACGAAATGCTTAATAGTTGGCGATTTGTAGGGGAAACGGTGCAAAGTTTTTATCATTGTTCCGTACGTGCAGAAGAACCAAAGCCATTTCAGAAAGGAAGTCATCCACAGATCGACATTAGCATCTTTAAATTCTAAAACAATCACAATCACATAAACTCATTTTAATCCTCTACAAAACGTGACGGTCATATGCCACTAGCTTTGTTTCATTCAAATTTTATTATTTTGTTTTTTTTGTTTTTGCCTCGAAAGTATAGCCAATGATTCATTGTAACGAGTTCTGCTAGTCGAGTCAGATAAACAGGGGCGTCGCGATGATAGCCTGTTGTAGAGGGGAAGGGAGGGGTGTAAACCCAATTTGTCTCGACTGTAATGACTCAAGACCCTGGTGATAAAATATTCCATCTACATCATCAAGGCATGCCTTCTCTGAAGGCATGCCTTGATGATGCAGTTGGGATATTTGTCAGTCGGGATTATTGTTCTATTTATTTATTTATTTATTTATTTATTGGTGTTTATGGTCATATACTTATGCACAATGGCTAATCGTGACCGTGACAGTTTTACGGATGGAGGAAGCCGGATTACCCGGAGAGAACCACCGACCATCGACGAGCAACTGTCAGCTCCTCAACATTCTTACTCTGTGCAAGCTCCGTTCAAGCAGGGTTGCAGCGGTTGAAGACATGTGCACCATCGACGTGCAGTACGCCTTAGTACACGGCGTCATCGCGCCCCCATGTAGGCAGCCGGGATAAAGTGTCTTGCCCAGGAACACAACGCGGGGCGTACCGGACGGGGATCGAACTCGGAACCTCCATCATAGAAGTCCAAGAGTCTACCACTGAGCCACTGTGCTCCCCGGCTCCATTCTTAAGAATGGGTACAGCAACTTAATGACTTCATATTCTGAGGATGTGTTTCATATCACCGTTATCTCTGAATTTAAGTTATTCAGTCCGTATGGATTTACCTTGTTACAATTTATGGGACAGTATAAAAGCAGTCTCCAATAAAGATGTAACATTAGACAAAGACATAGTAATGGCAATCAGACACATGCAATTTTTTGCGTGCCTGCCAATGTAATTCTTTAATTCTGAGTAAGGAGGTGTTTTGCGTCCAGTTTCATCCGTTTTTGACATCACTAGTACATGTATCTCAGAAAGTCTGACAGCTCCCTTCGCAAGGTGTATTTATTTATTTGTTGGTGTTTAAGGTCACATATTTCTGCACAATGGCTAATCATGACCACTCGCAAAGTGTAAAACATTGTGACATATATTTATGTATTGGTGTTTAAGTTCACATATTTATGCATAATGGCTAATCGTGGCCATGACAGTTTTACGGGTGGAGGAAGCCTGAGTACCCGGAGACATCCACGCGGAGCATCGACGAGCAACTGTCAGCTCCTCAACATTTTAACTCTGGTCAAGCTCCGCTCAAGCAGGGTTTCAACAGTTGAAGACATGTGCACCATCGGCGTGCAATACGCCTTAGTACACAGAGTCATCGTGCGCCCATCAGGCAACCGAGATAAAATGTCTTGCCCAAGGGCACACGTGGGTCGCCCCGGACGGGGATCGAACACGGGACCTCTACTATAGAAGTCCAACAGTTTACCACTGAGCCACCGCGCTCCAGGATTATTGTTCAAAACTAAGTGGAATTATTTGTGGATAATTACGTGTAGTAGTCGTGACGCGTGGTCCCTCCAACTTCTTATTTAATTGCGTGGTTTCCGCGACATCATATTTAATTAGCACGTCTCGGATTCAAAATGACCATGCTTGGACCGAATCATTCACAGATTCCCATTTGCATGAGAACGAGTGCGCGTGTGAAATACGTCCTTGTAACAAATCTCGTCTCATAAGAAAGTACGTGATTAATAGCAAGAGAGAATCGGTAACTAAAACTCCAATTTATTTATTTATTTACTTTATTAGGGTTTAACGACACTTTAAACAGCCAATGTCATATCGTGTCTGGACAGTTTTACGGGTGGAGGAAGTCGGAGTACCCGGAGAGAACCACCGAGCAACGACGAGCAGCTGCCAGTTCCTCAACATCCTAACTCCGCATTGCAGCACAGGCACCATCTACGTGCAGAACGCCTTAGTACACGGCGTCATCGGGCCCCCGTATAGACAATCGGGGTGAAGTGCCGTGCCCAAGCACGCAACGCGGGAGTCCGAATCGATCCCCCAGACGGTCACCCATCCAAGGACCAACCGGGCTCAACGTTGCTTAACTTCGGTGATCTGACGAGAACCTGTTACCGCAACGCCACCGCGCCACCGCGCCACCGCACCCCTACTAAAACTCCAATCCAGACGAAAATGTCCCGACTGGAAAATTATTGGGGGTATCACGCCCTATCCTACCCTCTTCCCACCACCATTACCACAAAGTTACGCCCCTACAGATGTATTTAGTTATTGGTGTTTAAGGTCACATATTTTTGCACAAAGGCTAATCATGTCCACACCCCCACCCCCGCAGATAAAAAAATACGGAAATTAGAGATGAACAACTAAAATAATGTATTTATTTATGTATTTATTGGAGTTTAACGACACTTTCGGCAGCCAGGGTCACCTCGTGTCGGACAGTTTTACTTACGGGCGGTGGAAACCGGATATAACAACCGAGCAACGGCGAGTAACTGTCAGACTCCCCAGCGTACTAACTCCACACAAGCAGGGTTCGCTTTTGGTTGAAGACAGGTGCAGCATCCACGTGCAGTTCGCCTCAGTACACAGCGCAACCGTGTCCCTATGTGAGCGATCGGGATTAAGTTCCTTGCCCAACCACCACCACATAGTTATACTCCTGCAGATAAACAGATTACGGAACTTAGATATAAATAAATAAAAATAAGGTATGTATTCATCATTTGATAAGTATATTGTATGGTTGACAATATATATGACTCAAAAATGTTTTGAGACACCCAGCGTTTTGGACAGTATATTTGACCGTTTTAAGAAATGTAAGACCTGAATCCGAATAGTATCCCAAGGAAATGTCAATTTTAGAGCTGGAATGGTTAAAGATTTTTTCTTGATCGATTAATCATATGGATAAATCTTGGTTAACCGATTAATCACTTGTTTTAGTAGGTAGCTGAATTATTGTCGTACCGTTGATGATTTATAGCATTAACCCTTTACCCAAAGTAATGGGACAAAACCGGCAAGCTCTATATATAACTATATAGAAAATCTCCTCCAAATTTTTATTGTTTTCAATTTTTGTCTAAAAAACATAGCTTATGACACCTCATTTGGAACGCACTCGTTGAGCTCGTTCCAATGAGGGGTCATAAGCTATGTTTTGATAAAGGAATCAGGAATTTATTTTGCAAGTATCGTCTGCTGCCCGCAACGGGCAAAGAGTTAAGAATGACCATTTCCAGCTACTGATACAGTACAATGATCATGTAAGTGAACAAGTATGTCTGCAGATAACTTGCAAGCTTTAATCTGTCTCATAATAACTGATGCAAGTCAGTGTGACAATGTTTGCCTGTTTTAGAGAAAGTTTGTTCCTCTGTTAACTCATATAATACAGTAGTTTAAGGCAACGGTTAATCGCTCAATTACTTTTTTTTATCGATCAAGACGTTGATCAATGGTTAATCGATTAATCGGTTAACCGTTTCAGCTCTAGTCAATTTTGATGAAGTTGGCCGAGGGTAGTGTTTTGCAAATCACAGTTTGACAACCAACATATAGGTCTGTTTATTATGCAACTTTCAGACACTGCAACACATCTGTACAATGGCCCAGTGTAGAATATTATCTGCTCAGGAAAGAGCCCGTGTCATCGAACAATATCAAAGAGGTATGTGCGCTAGAGAGTTGACTAGAAATATTTGGGTAACATTCTTGTCTAGAAATGGGATCAAATTGGTCAAGATCAGGTTCGTACCCTCATTCACGATATGAGGTAGATGTGTTGTAACAACTAGTAGTGTAATAAAAATTAACCAGTAATGTAATAATCAACCAGTAGTGTAATACAAATCAACCAGTAGTGTAATAACCAGTAATGTAATAAACTTAACCAGTAGTGTAATAAACATCCATGAAAACCAACAATTTTTCAACAAAATTTGAAAAGATTTTGGGGTGGCTCAAATCATAATTTGGGTACATCTTATCGATTTTTAATCATTTTATCGTACGTTCAAAGGCGTTTTGCAGGTCAAACATCACGTTTCGTGGGTTCAATACGGCGAGAAAAGGTGTTTTTATGATTTTTATGTGATGTGCGTATTTTCTGGTGTTTAATGTCACTTTCTGCATTTGTGGCTTTATGTAAATTTAGAGTTGGACAATTATTTATGATAATGTTGTGTTTTTGAGAGACTTCTTACCCCAGGCATAAGTTGTCAGGTTCCATGATAACAGAATAAATTGTCAAGGTAACTTACAGGTGCTGAAGTATGATATTCATGGACGTGTCTCCTGCGTGTTGTCTTCAATTATAATATTTAATACGGCCCTGACGGATCACTAAATGTCTACCACACCCCCATCTCCCGCTTTACGCGTCTACCTTTACGGGTGGGTGGGGGGGGGGGGGTATCTTATTGTTGATATTATACTATTTTTAGTTAACTTTTACCCGGTGTAAAGGAACATCAATTTCAATGGCTGTTAAAGAAGTGTTAATGCTATTTGTTCACATATCCCTATTGGAATGACGTCACAACATGGCCGCTCATGCGGGCTACCATAACAACACAACATGGTTCCCTTGGTCCCGTGACTCTGACGCTCCTTGCGCCTCCCCATTCTCTCCCCAAATGAGGGTCATTTATCCACACGACACACTTCTAATGTAGTAAAAGAGTGGTGCTAACCCAACAAGAAATTCTACTGAAACAATATTTTCTACATGTTGAATGAGTTTAAGCTTTTTACATTAAATGTAAATCATCACAGGATCTGAATAACTGTCTGCCGTTGGTAATTGAGACAAATCACTTGACATGGCAGCGGGGCGCGGTGGCTTTGCTGTAACTGGTTCTCGTCAGATCACCGATGTTAAGAAACGCCGAGCCCGGTTAGTCGTTGGATGGGTGACCGTCTGAGCGATTGATTCGGACTCCCGCGTTGTGTCCTTTGGCAAGGCACTTAACCCGATTGCCCAATGGGGCACGGTGACGCCGTGTACTAAGGCGTACTACACGTCGATGGTGCGCATGTCTTCAACCAATCTAACCCTGCCTGTGCTGCAGTGCGGAGTTACGATGTTGGGAAGCTGGCAGCTGCTCGTCGTTGCTCGGTGGTTCTCTCTGGGTACACCGGCTTCCTCCACCCGTAAAACTGCCACCAACACGATATGACCTTGTCTGTTAAAGTGTCGTTAAACCCTAATAAATAAATAAATAAATTGACATGGCAGACGGAAATGTCAGTGGACCTCCATAGCACCCACCCTATTCATCTCGCCTTAGATACCCTTTACTTTCTTTCCGACCTCTTCCTTCAAGATGGAAAAAATAATTGACTGCAGATTTTAGGTAAACCAACACCCCACCCAACCCACCCCCACCGCACCTTCGTAAAATGTGGTAGAGTGTCTATGCTCAAGGAATATGAAGAGCACCATTCCTAGAAAAAACGAATTTTAGAATTCAAAACGGTCAACCAGACTGAAAAATCCACGCATAATGATACAGCGACTGAAATGAGTGGATGTGAGAGAGACCTTCAGAGATTCGCCGGGGCCGTATTAAATAGTATAATTGTAGACAACGCAGGAGATCACACAATTCTAGCCCTTGAATACCACTCTTTATCACCCATAAGTTTCCTGGTATGATAGAACCTGACAACTTATGCCTAGGGTAAGCAGTCTCTCAAAAGCACAGCATTTCTATAAATAATTGGCCAACTTTGAATTTACATAAAGCCACAAATACAGAAAGAGACATTAAACACCAGAAAATACGCACATCACATAAAAATCATAAAAAATACCTTTTCTCGCCATATTGAACCCACGAAATGATGTTTGACCTGCAAAACGCCTTTAAATGTACGATAAAATGATTAAAAATCGATAAGATGTACTCAAACTATGATTTAAGCCACCCCAAATTTTTTTCAACTCTGTTGAAAAATTGTTGGTTTTCATGGATGTTTATTACACTACTGGTTAAGTTTATTACACTACTGGTTATTACACCACTGGTTGATTTGTATTACACTACTGGTTGATTATTACACTACTGGTTAATTTTTATTACACTACTGGTTAATATTACACTACTGGTTAATTATTACACTACTGGTTGTTACAGTTGTCTATCGTCTTTACAAGTCAGATGTCGACAGACTCGATAATAAATAGTAAAAATGTGGTTTTTGAATGCCGACCATGGGCGGTTTTTTATTTTTTGTTTTGTAATTATTTCTTTGCAATCAAATGTTTATGTTCTCTGTTTGTTTTATGTTTTAGGCCTCATGACTTACAGAATAGCATGGGTTGTGGTGTATTTCATCCCTTGAGTGCAATAACACTTTGTAATGATAAAGCACTGCAAAGCCTTGTTGCTTGGGTAAAATATCAGGCATAAACCATTTAATTTTTTTTTAAGTTTGCATTGATTATATATAAAAGAGAGCACGTGGCAGCCAAAAGGACCATGTGGGAGGGCCTGAGAAACAGATTTCTACTTTTTATAGGTCTAAATGGCGTTTTTTCAGCAAACTAACCTTATATCCTACCGTGAGTGGAACAATAGCAGATGGCGTATTCTTCCATTCAAGGGAGGATGTAATAGCATGTCCTTATAAGCCCATTGTATAGAATGCCTATACTTTAAAAAATCTATACGAACTTCAAAATGTCTTGCGTTTAAATCATAGACTTTCCTCTTAGAACTTTGAACCATGGAGGTATTTCAATAGCAGCAATTGGAAGAGTCCATATTCATTATTTGGGGTAGTCAAATCAATATTTTCATCGTGCAGCCCGAATGCACGTTGAAAATATTGATTGGTCTACTCCACACATTAACTTAGCAGCCATCCTACTTAACCCTTTACCCATCGCAGACGATAAATTTTTTTTATTATTTTAAATATAATTTTTTCAAATTTTTCAAAACATTTCAACAAAACCATATCATGTGACCCCTCGTTGGAACGAGCTGGATGAGCTCGTTCCAACGAGGGGTCACATGATATGGTTTTGTTGACATTTTTTGAAAAATATTTTCAACTACTGAATTTGCATATTACGCGGGCGGATGCAGCCGATTCGTTCGGTAAAGGGTTAATGGAATTATGAAGTATCATGTACCTGGACCGAAAAGCGGTCTCTCGAGGGCAAAGGGTTAGGGCATTTGGGATCTTTTTCTGATCCTGAAATCTTTCAATACTTTCAACGGGTTCTAATGACATACAGCTCAGCAAAAATGTGCTGATTCAGCAACAACTGGTAATTATACGATACATTATAAAACAATAAATTTGTAAAAATGACAAATTTTATAGTGTAGTAGACAACTTTCACAACGTTTTATGATAATTTCTTTCTGTCACGAACTGATCCCTTTTCCGACCATTTAACTCATATTTTAACAGCAACAAAGAACGAGCAATCAATACCACTCCGGAAGTAGACAGAGGTGCACGCAGTTGTAACATTGTGCGACGTACTAATCGTTGAGAATGACTTTGGAGACAAAGAATGAAGTGAAAATTTCCAATAATAACATTTAATCGTTTCGAATCATTGCGCGGGTACCGTTGCTTTAAAGACTGTGGGCAAACATTCCATTCGAGGTCTGTTTGAAAATGTTTTACTCGGCAATTTTCACGAAGTTTTTTTCTGTTACCACGAGAAAAGAGTATTTTGGAGCATTATATACCGGAAATGTGAAGGGACAATAAGCAGATAATTTAAAAAAAATATGTTGAAGATTTGATGAAACTACAATTTTCATTGTACAAAAATATTCTTATGCTTCATTTACCATTTGTATGACAGTGTCAGTAAATAATAGATAGAGTAAATAAATTAACTCTTTGAACCCTCGGTTCCTGGAATGGTATCGCCTTTGTGTACACTTACATTAAGATGGGTCAGTCCAATATCAGTATACAGGGGGGGGGGGTGGGGGTGGTAAATTAATAACTGCAGTCTGCAGCCGTCTGGCTGCAGACTGCAGTTAGTATGTTATCATCAATGTCTCGTGTATAGACCTCTTATAATAAGACAAAAATTGGACGAAATTATGCCTTGGACAGAAATATCGGTCTTACCAGTTCAACGGGTTAAAATGAGGGCGCTAGTTTACATACTTTTTCAAAAAATGGATGCAGTCCTCATAAATCTGATCTCTAGTTACCGATCCCTCGTCGATGTTTCGGGAACAGCACAAACTGCAATGTCATTTTCTTCTATATTAGTCGCAATTTACTTTCTTAGAAAGATAAAGGTGAAGTTCACGTGTTCTGTTCTATTTATAGCATACACGTCCATGACTTTTGACATTGGGATGTCATTAAGATCAATTTCATGTGGGTTTTATTGGATGCACTACTGGGCTTTGTTAAAAATAATACAACGCTGTTGATCTAATAATGCCCATTTACTTCTAAAATAATGCAAGTTGTTGTCCATGATGGTTATTCATTCGGAAAGCAGCGAAGGTAAAGTAAAATTATTTCCACGTGTATTCGGGAATTATATCCGGATGGTTTTTTTTTTACTTGTTGGGAATTCCCCCGATCACATTCTAGCAACTCTGTTTATCTCTTATCGCAATGTCGTATCTTGTGAAAATTCGTCTGCATTTACCCTTTACCTAACATGAAAAGCAGACGACACTTGCAAACAAACTTCTTGAATGACTAGTTTTTTTCATTTTTTGTCTCAAAAACAGTGGCTATGGCCACTCTTTGGAACGAGCTCGACGAGCTCGTTTCAAAGAGGGGTCATAACCTATGTTTTTGAGACAAAAAAATGAAAAAATAATGAAAATTAATTGGCGATTTTTGTGAATAGCGCTGGCCGGTTTTGGCCGTTACGTTGGGTAAAGCATTAAAGATTTTTAATTACAGATTTATGTAATTTATGTCGATTGCTACTGAAATTCCTTTTGTCGTTTTTGTTTCATATTTTAGCAGTCATCCAAATCTCCTTGAATGTCTTTTTCCGTAAAGTGGTAAATTTATCGTTCTATTTTATTACATGGGGAATCCGCTAAACACATCCTGGAAAATTGGTAAGTTTGCTATTACCACACAGCAATTAAAAATGGTGATATGTCTTTTCTGGGATAAATAAGGTGGGGACCAGAATACTTACCAAGGGTCGAAAGGGGCTTACCCAAACCGTCCCTGTGTGCCTTCGGCTCGCGAAACCATTAATCTTGCTATATCTTAACAAAGGAATGGTCGGGTTATATCAGTCGGTGGGATCAGTCACTGCATTCAGGGAGGGTGTACTTGTCATATGTTGCATAGGTATTCAACAATTCCTCATATAATGTACTTTTGAATTTGAATATTGAAAAAATGGGTAATCTGGGATTTCATTGCAAAACCTTGTGGGTGCGGTTGAAAAATTGGCACTTGGCTTAACTGCACGTATTTTATCATATTCCCTGATCTCTATGCCCGACGAATTGGTGTGTACATTTAATAAAGTATTTTTCTGACACGAGGTGGCCCTGGCTGGAAGCGAGTTATTTATCAGACCAGTCGTGCATAAACAGAAGAGCATTAAGTTTGTAGAGATCGTTTAAATTTAAAATGCGACGCTGTTTGAAAGGAGGATCTTTGTGAGAAACCTACCGATAAACGATTTCTTAGCAACCTCTATCTCAGAAACATAATACGAATCTCTTGATTGTATTTAGGTCTCCAATAAGCAAATCCATACTACCTATCCCCTTTTGTTTATTACTGAATCTAACGCGAGAAGAAAACGATACTTGCATGAAACGTTATTGAATAAATAAAAATGTTCAATCTGTGAATAAATTACATAGATCATAAACCCTCACTGGAATAAGCTCTCTCAGCACGTTCCAATGCGGAGTCATAAGCAATGTTTTTGAGGCAAAAATTGTAAAGATAACAAAACTTTAATGACAATTTTTTAAATTAACTCTTGCCGCTTTTGGTCACTCTTCGCTAAACAACGGGTCAACACACAAAGTCAATAAAAAAGTTTTATTAAACAGTGTCAATCGTTGAATAATAGAAATTGTTCCACAATTTGTTTTACTTATTTATTGAGATTTAACGACACTTTCGACAACCAGAGTCACCTCGTGTCGGACAGTTTTATGGGTTGGGAAGCTGGAGAGAACCACTGAGCTACGGCGAGCAACTGCCAGACTCCCCTACGTGATAACTCTACACAAGCAGGGTTAGCATTGGTTGAAGACAAGTGCATCATCGACATGTAGTATGCCTTAGTACACAGTGCCAACATGCCCCCACGTGGGCAATCAGGATTAAGTGTCTCACCCAAGGACACAACGCAGTTACCCCTGGCGTGGATCAACCGTGGACTTTTCCATTTGAATTCCAATTTCGTAACCAATGAGCCATCGCGCTCCCGTAATATGTTTTCAATTTTTCAAAATGTAATTTTCACGTTTGCAGTGCGGCGATTTGATGTCTGCTCATCTGTTTCTATCGCATGTTCAGATGTCACTTTTTCGACATCTAGACTCATGACAGGTAATTGTGATTTCCGAAAGAGATGCCTTCTTTGGGACACAAGTGCTTTTTCGCGCTTATAATAGATCACAGCTTCTTGGCCAACTTAACCCTTTACCTAACATGAAAAGCAGACGACACTTTCAAACAAAATTCTTGAAGAACTAATTTTATTCATTTTTTGTCTCAAAAGCATAGGTTATGACCCCTCTTTGGAACGAGCTCGACGAGCTCGTTCCAAAGAGGGATCATAACCTATGTTTTTGTGACATAAAATGAAAAAATAATGAAAATTAATTGGCGATTTTTGTGAATAGCGCTGGCCGGTTTTGGCCCTTACGTTGGGTAAAGGGTTAACCCTAAATGAGCCCTAAAGACCGCTTCTCCGGTCCAGGTTCGTGATATAACCTGACTTCATTAAGTAAATAGTTGCTCGGTGAATTTGGGTGGTTATTTATTTATTTATTAATTAATTAAGGTTTAACGACACATTAACAACAAAGGTCATATCGTGTGGGTGGCAGTTTTACGGGTGGAAGAAGCCGGAGCACCCGTAGAGAACCACCGAGCAACGACGAGCAGCTGCCAGCTCCCCAACATCGTAACTCCACACCGCAGCACAGGCAGGGTTAGATTGATTGAAGACATGCGCACCATCGACGTGCAGTACGCCTTAGTACATGGCGTCATCGTGCCCCTATGTGGACAAACCGGGTTAAGTGTCATGCCCAAGGACACAACACGGGAGTCCGAATCGATTGCCCATATGGTCACCCATCCAAGGACTAACCGGTCTGGACGTTGCTTAACTTCGGTGATCTGACGAGAACTAAATTTGTGTAGTGGACCAATTAAAATTTACTTGGGAGAAGACCAATCAATATTTTCAACGTGCAGCCTTAGGGCTGCACTTTGAAAATATTGATCAGTCTTCCACCAAGTAACAAAACTAGACTCTTCCAACTGATGACACTGAACTGGCGTGGAAAATACCACCATGGTTCAAAGGGTTCACAGAATACATAAATGACATATGCAAGTATGGAAGATGTTGACAAACGTGAGCAATGGGTGTTACACCAATAAATAAACACAATCAGGGTACAGTAAAAAGGCACGTCTGATTGAGAATTTCTACCGATGAATACTAAGAATTTCGTAAGCACAAAGAAAAAAAAAAATCTTTTGAAAGAAAACAGGAGGTATTTGAAAACTTGAAAGAAACCTAAACACAAATGCACATGTTGTAAATCACTGCTCATTTTTTATGAAGGAATCGTTCAGGGTCTCACCCCAAAATGGAACAACTCTACCATTTATCAGAGAATTTAAAAGATTGTTGGATTGGTTGAAAACTTTGCTGCATTTTCTAAATTTTCAATAAACTCATAGATTAAAGTATATTTGGTGTTTCTTATGTTTGAATGCGAAAAGATCATAATTTTAGGGGCTGTGATAAAATAATGAAACTTGAATCGATTTTTCCATGAAGAAGATTAAGAATTTTCCTCAATGATTGGCTTCAAAATGCGCCTTTATTTAGTTTGAAACATATTGAAAAAGCACAATACTGTACAAGGAAGAGCCATACATTATTCACAGATACATTGTTAAAAACGAGCAAAAAAGGTATAGAAGAACAGAAATTTTGTGACATGAGAGGGAAAAGATGGAAACCCAAAATTTCTGGCACGAAAAGAAAAACATTTTTCAAAATGTGCATGTAAGACCATCGTCTCAATCAAGAAATAAACGAGGTCGAAATAAATATTTCAATAACTGGTGTTTAACCTTTTTACTGCCACGCCCACTTTAACCATATATGGAGGAACTCAATGTACACCTGTATGTGAGGAAGTTTAATAAAATTTATGACATACTTGAAACTCTATCATCTGATTAATTGCTGGAAAGGGCTCTCTGAGCCCTTTCCAACAATTAATCAGATGGTAGGTTTTATATACGCATACCAGACGTACAGATAATCATCATAAAATAGGTGACAATAGTCCCATTCGGCAATGTAAGTGTTAAAATATGTTTTTATGCGTTTGTTTTGAAAATGTGGAACAAAAATATTTTCAACCATGTTTGAAGATTTTTTATCAAAATGAAATGTATCCTTAATTTTGGAAGAAAAACAATGTGCTATTAATTCTGTCATATAAATACTTTTTTTTTCAAACTTTAATGCTTGTTTATATGCCTCATGTTATTTCTGATGTGTTAAATAAAAACATTATACTGTTTAAAGCGTATAACTGCAGGGAAATTAGCTCACTAAAAACGCTTGTCAACTTTTAATATTTATTACGTTTAACGACGGTAACCTGCCGTTCTTCAGCTCAAAGTCGGCGGTAGCCAGGCCACTGGTCTCCCAGCTGAAGAGTAGTTTCAACGCGCCGAAGGTGCGCGGGGACGCTGTGAAATAATAACATTATATACAAAATAGTTACTCATAATAATGGTGGATAATTATGACTCCAAAAACAGCAATTAAACCTTTTAGAATTACAAGATTTGTCAAGTAGTGTGTAACTGTTATCTGAAGGCATAATCAGCAATTATCAGCTTATGCATAATATTCCCTCACAAACAACACTGTAATTACTGCATAATCACTACAAGAATTGATACTTATGCTTCATTTTATGCTTTTAAATACGCTGTGGAATTTTTTCCTTCGAAAGCCAGTCTCTAACAATACGACGGTTGCTCCGTGTATTCAACATTACCCGATACAATAAAGGCATTGAGAAAGATTGTCGAGACACCACGCGAGGAATCCGCCCTACGTATCAAAACGTCATAGAAGAACACATCTGATTGGTCGTTACGCATCTGATAGATATTGAGATGTGAATGAAGTGCTTCGACGCATGTTAGAATGTAAACAGACCGCCGAAGGTAATATTTTACTTTAACCCTTTACCCAACGAAAAAGGCTGCATCCGTCCGCGTAATATGCAAATTCAGTAGTTGAAAAATATTATTTTTCAAAACATGTCAACAAAACCATATCAAGTGACCCCTCGTTGGAACGAGCTCGTCGAGCTCGTTCCAACGAGGGGTCATATGATATGGTTTTGTTGAAATTTCTTGAAAAATTTGAAAAAAATTATGTTTAAAATAATAAATTTTGATATCGTATGCGCTGGGTAAAGGGTTAAAAATATCCGTTTCATCCACTTAATTCAAGTTTAATCGAAGTATGAATACAGAACACAACTCGGGTAGACTTCGGGGATAGGAATCAGCAATCCTTGTTAGTGTTTTCCCTCCTGTATTCAATGAAGTCGCGCTCAGATCGCCGATTCCAGTTTCCGTACTCCACCTTCGTTGATTTCTGTCTCAGTACACTTCTTATCTCGACCTCTGTTTATTCCTTATTAGAGGTAGACTGGCCGTTGGGTCCACCGGGAAGTTTCCGATGAGGCCCCCTATTGGGAGCATCCAGGGCCCCAAAACCTACGAATCCCAACACCTGTTGGCGCATCAAATTTTGTGAAAATGACCAAAAGGCGAAATAGATCTGACTGGCAGACTGTCGGTTTATCGAAATGTCTTCTATGTGGCCTGCCAATGGCAGTCCACATAAAGGTAATTTCGATATGCCAGCTGTCTAGTCTGCCATTGATCGGTCAGATTCTAGGAAACAGCGTACTTTCGGATCGAAAAATCAAAATCTTCTCCAACTGGGTCGAACTATGGTTGGTCTGATGAGTTTGACAAATGAGCGACAAAGATGATTCTAAAATGCCGTCAAAAATGCCCCCAGATGCAAGAAAGCTGCGTTCTTTTGGTTCGAAAAATCACAATTTTGTCCGGGTCTGGGGCTCTCGTGATACGTTTCCTGGCAACATTTTTTGGCCCAGTCCACTCCTTCTTATATTTTACTAGAGAAGATGCTATTTTTTCTCTCGTCGATATATTATCTAATTTTATCGTATGTCATTGGAACCTAAATAACAGACAACCTTTATGCACTGTCCTCTTCCAAACAGCTTAGACATCGTGTTGATGATTTCCGTAACATGGAATTTAGCTGAAAACAGATACCCTGAATGAAAAGGACACATTAGGCCTAAAAAAAATTAAAACTCTGTTTTTTTCAGGCCCTTCCGCAGGGTCCTTTTGGCTGTTGCATGCTCTCTTTAAATCTAATAACCAATGTAAACTTTAAAAAATTAAAATTAAATGGTTTATGTCTGATATTTTACCCAAGTTAAAAAAATTGATAAACCCTTGTCCCTTGAGTGCAGGATTTGCAATGCTTTAGCATTGCAAAGCCTGCACTCAAGGGACAAGGGTTTATCAATTTTTGTTCCTTGAGTGCAGGCTTTGCAATGCTTGTCCCCTGAGTGCAGGCTTTGCAATGCTTTAGCATTGCAAAGCCTTCTTGCTATCAAGCGACGAAATACACCACCATCAATCCTATTCCGTAGATTATGAGGCCTGAAACATAAACCAGGAACATGAACTTTTGATGACAAAGAAATAATAACAGAAATAAAAAATAAAATAAAAAACCGCTCTTCCGCATGCAATTTTACAAATAATGGCCTCAGAAACAGAAGATCTACTTTGTGTGGCCTAACTGTTTTATCATATCTCGGCGGTTATTTCAGTTATCAACAGGGATTCTCGTTATAATCCAGGAAAGCACATCAATTAGACGACACAAGCCTCATCCAAGCAGAGTGAATAGAAAATAATAAAGTATTCAGCACAACCCCCGCTTTTGTCGCTAATCGATTGTAATCATGTCCTAAATGACGTAGGGTCCTACTGAATCACGGAAGCTTACCGATATGTTGATTGTATAGGTAGATGGTTTACCTCTTTGTGGCAACATTCAATCAACATTCTAAAAATGTCTCTGCGGTGGATCGTATAAAAAACAGTTTCTTTGTCAAAAATGTTAAAATACGATAATTACATGTACATGTATCAGAGGAAGTTCATCGGTTTGCAGTGTCTTGCAATTGTTTGAATTCCAGGCGTTTCTCTGATATTTTTTTCAGGAAATTGGAATTCGATCTTTTTAATACCTACCTTGTCTGTGTCTCTGTTGAGTGTGAACGAAGTACTTTTAACCATTTGCCTAACATGAAAAGCAGACGACACTTGAAAACAAAATTCCTGAATAACGAATTTTTTTCATTTTTTTTTTTTTTTTTTTTTGGTCTCAAAGGCATAGGTTATGACCCATCTTTGGGACAAGCTCGTTCCAAAGAGTGGTCATAACCTATGGTTTGAGACAAAAAATGAAAAAATAATGAAAATTAATTGGCGATTGTTGTGAATAGCGCTGGCCGGTTTTGACCGTTACGTTAGGTAAAGGGTTAACAGTTTTTAGATTTAAATATTATGGATTCGGTATGTATTTGGTGTTCTATTCGAACGTTTTGTTGCATTCATTCCTTTGGTCTGTTCTAGAAGGGTTTCTTTTTGTGTGTTGATCCCAGTCGGCATAGGGCGAATGTCCTTTAATGTTTTTCCTGTTGCGTACTGACACCCGAAGGCTAGGACCTATCTAGGATCTATATTCTTTAACGGCTTTCCTGTTTGTGCGACGTTCCTGTAGGTCTAAGGCCTATATCATTCAATGGCGTCCCTGACTCCATGTTGTATGACGATCCCCGATGCCGAGGGCAACATCCATTAATAGCTTCCCTGTCGTATATTGATCCCCGTAGGCCTGGGCCAATATCCTTTAATGGCTTTCGTGTTGTGTATTGACCCTGTAGGCCTAGGGCCCATATGCTTTAATTGTTGTATTGATCTTGGTAGGCCTATGGTCTATATCTTTTATTGGCTTTCCTGCCGTGCATTGATCCCAGTCGGCGTGGGCCTATAGTCTTTAATGACTTCGCTGTTGTGTATTGATCCTGTAGGCCTAGAACCTATATGCTTTAATGGCATTCGTGTTGTGTATTGAACCAGTAAGCCTTTCACTTATATCCATTAATTACTTTTCTGTTGTGCATTGATCTCCATTGGTCTAGGTTCCAAATCCTTTAATTGCTTTCCTGTTGTGTATTGATCCCCGTAAGACTAGGACCTATATCCTTTAATTGCTTTCCTGTTGTGTTTTGATCCCCGTAGGACTAGGACCTATATCCTTTAATAGCTTTCCCGTTGTGTATTGACACTCGTAGGCCTGTGGCCTATGTCTTTTAATGCCTCTCCTGTTGTATATTGATCACGTAGATCCAGGGCACTTATCTTTTAATAGCTTTCCTGTTGTATATTGATCCCCGTAGGCCTGGCTCCTACAGGGATCAACACACAGCAGTGGAGCCACTGGAAAGCCTAAAACACATTCAAACAATCAAAAATATGTCAACCACTTGGTGACCTATGTTCAGTGTTTAGCAAGGAGCTATTGTTTGCTATACGGTTACTTTGGTGGGAGAGCTCTCCTGGCATTTCCCGTCTGGTCACGTCCCTGAATGAAGAAATATTTATTACACCAACAGACATACGGAAACCCAGGGAAAGGAGATATATCAGAAATAACCCATCCGGTAGCAATGTACAGCACACCAGAGAATGTGACAGTTTCCCGTCGTTGCTCGGTCGTTCTCTCCGGTTCCTCCGTCTTCTTCCATCCGTAAATCTGTCCGACATGACATGGCCCTGGATGTTAAAAGTGTTGTTAAACCAATTAATTAATCAATCAATCGATCGATTAATTAATTCTCACTTGGAAATTAAAATGTACTGGTCGAATGACCACACAGACTATGTCCCGGTACAAATGAAGAGGGAGATGTATTTCCAACGTATCCAAGGTCTACGCCCATGTAGTAGAGGCGTGCACTTGATTGTTGAAGGAAAACAGTAAAGAGATTGCTTTTGGATGCGTTCATCCCACTGAGCTCTTTGTTGAATTCCCTCATGAAAGACATTGATAAATGTGACTCATTTCCGTGCGTGTTTTTGTCTTGATTGCTTCAATTATAACCTTATTTGCATTAATGGTGTTGGTGTTGCTGGAAGTGAAATTGCGTTTTTCAGAATTCATACCATCTGAGTTTTAATATCTCATGAATACCATCTGATAACGGAAGTAATATATCCCTCTGTGACTTCCATGTCGGAAATTAAAGCGTAGATTTATTTAAATATATGATACCACTGGGTGATCTACAATTTTCCTCCATATGAAAATGAATTAATCATTTTGTTTTGTGTATATCATTTCAGAACTTTACAATATAACCATAAATAATGCACGAATAACAACAAAGGGTATTCGTCGTTTTTATGACAAGATTTACCAACGTGAGTATTTCTGTTGTGGGGCAAATAAATTTCTACCGCGCTTGCCGTGCGCATTTAGCGTAACGCTATACAATAAAGATATCAAGGATTTTCTCGGCACAGTTCTGGATTACGTGTAAGAACGTCACGTAATATAAGAAGGCCAGTTAAGAACGCACCGGCATGGTTGGACGTTACAGTCTGAGTGGATAAAATGCTTCGATATAAAACAGTGTTAATCAAAAAAAGTTATCAGACCGCCGAGGTTGATATTTTTCTTTAAAAAATATCAGCTTCATTCTCTTAATACGGAGGAAGGAATCAAAGTCCCTTGGTGGGGTTGTGGGGGAGTTGTTTCTTGGACTTTACAGGTCTAGGTAACTTTATGACGTGAATGCATTGCTTCGACACAAAACAGTGGTAAGCTAGAAAGTTATCAGACTGCCGACATTGATAGTTTTCTTTTGACCCTTTACCTAACGTAACGGCTAAAACCGGCCAGCGCTATTTTAAAAAATCGCCAATTAATTTTCATTATTTTTTCATTTTTTTGTCTCTAAAACATAGGTTATGACCCCTCATTGGAACGAGCTCGTCGAGCTCGTTCCAATGAAGGGTCATAACCTATGCTTTTGAGGCAAAAAAGGAAAATAATAGTTATTCAAGAATCTTTTTTGCAAGTGTCGTCTGCTTTTCAAGTTAGGTAAAGGGTTAAAATATCAGCTTCATTGACTTAATTCAAGTTTAATCGTGGTATAAATACACACACAACTTGGGTAAAGTACGGAGGAATTAATCAGATTCCCTTGGCGGGATGTTTCCTGGACGTTACCGGTCTGGGGAGCGTTATGGCGTGAAGGAAATGCTTCCACATAAAACAGTGTCAAGCAAGAATGTTATCACACCAAGGAAGTTGATATTTGTCTTTAAAGATATCAGCTTGTTTCACTTAATTCAAGTTTAATCATAGTATAAATACAGAACGCAACGTGGGTAAAGTACAGAGGAAGGAATTAAAATCCTGAAGGTGCGCATGAAGTACAATAAAAGCACCACCTCGGGTAGCTGATTCCTGTCCCTCGTACTCCGCCTTGATTCCAGTCCTTCGTTCTCCACTCTCGTTGTGTTCTATCTTATTACCTCCACTACCAATTTACCAATATGGGTATTCAGTTGCGTCTATATGGGTTTAATGCGGAGATGACAAATCGTACTCACCCAAAATAATAGACACTAGTTTTAAGTCTTTGAACCCCAGAGACCGCCTTTTCGGTTCAGGAGCAAGTATGACCTATCCTGTTGCTAAGTTAAAGTGTGGGGTAGACTAATGAATATTTTCAACGTGCAGCCTTGGGTCTGCACGTTGAAAATATGGGGTGGTCAACCCCAAATAATAAACATGGACTCTTCCACTTGCTTCCATTAAACTTACATGGAAGATACCACCAGGGTTCAAAGGGTTAATATTACTGGGGAAGATGAGTGCTTATATTTTTTTAGATATTCTCGCCAGCTGTGAATTTCAAGATGATGGTTCGTTTGAGAATCTTTTCCAGTTCAACCGCGTCCTAAACTGTTGTGACAGTTCAATGGGTCCTCCATCCCCACCCCTCTGTTTTATGACGCCCGGTGAAGGTTAGGAACTGTCCTACGAGGGTGCCCTTTAAGTGCTCTACCACGCACTCTCTGGTCAACGCAATTCATATCACCATCTCTAAGTGGGTCCAGCTTTGCTGAGTCTGGGTCTCTGAGAGGATAGAAACCATAAACCACAGTTGTAACCGTGTATAAGCGGGGGGGGGGGGGGGGGGGGGGGGGGGTAAAATGGGCATCGATCCCACTCAATCAGATGCCCGTTTTGGGGTAATTTTAACAACACCCTGGCATTTGCTCAGGGTCAAACCTGTCTTCAACTATCCACTCTTGTTTGCCCGCTCTCGCAAGAGCTTGATTCTCAGGACGTGTTCGTCTCTGGGGAGTCATCTGATGAGCTGTGTTGCTCTCCAGTCTGGCTTCTGGAATCTAAGGCCTTGGGGTCTTCCCTGGCTTCAATGCCGGTGGTAACGTTTATGTCACCAATGTTGATCGTGTCTTCTGTCTCAACCTTCCTCGCAAAGAAGACTGCAGTGGTGCTATCGTTTTTGGCGTCATTAAGTATCTCAATGCACGATTCAGTCTTGCCTGAACAGGGAGAGGGGGCATGGCTATCCAGAGAGCAAACCCCTGCTCTAAGGTGGGAGGGGGGGGGTCTAGCATTATTTCTGAGAGAATCTCGTCAATGAGATAATCCATAGTTTCCGTCTTATGGGGTATATAATCTTTGTCACACAAGTCTTCAAATGGAAATCAGAGCATATTTGTCTGATTAATGGGCTTCTGTGATACTCGATGGCCACAACAGCCCCGCGTCTGACCCTATCCCAACTCCGCGCTGACAGCAGGGTTTCAGTTCGATGGCATCATTTTTTATCTGAGCACTCTGTTGCCTTCAGTGGTCATAAACACAGAGTTTACTGCAGGTAGACTGATCGTGCATTTGCCCCTTGCATAGATTCTCTGCTGGAGTTTACCTCGACTATATCGGCAGTATAATTTCTGCCATGGTGATTGGTGGACCTGCTGCAAGTCGTACTTCCAGCTCTTCATGTTCCGCTTCAAACTTTTCACGTTCCATTTCTTGCCATTGATCTTCCAGCTCTTCCAGCGCGGCCCGATGTGCTTCCATCTCTTCGAGTTGTGCTTCCCGATATTCATTCTGCTCCGTTTTCAGGTATGCCCGCTGAGCTTGCAGCTCTACCCGTTTCGCTTTCATCTCCACCCATCCCGCATTAGCTCTTCCATCTCTACCCGTTCGTTTGCCACAGGCATGTCTCTCATATGACAGCATACCCGAGGCGACAAATAAATTCTAAAACGGTGCTTACACCCCAAGAGCTGGATCAACGGGAAATGTGCTCGGGCCCTACTGTTGGCTGTGGCTTAGATCTGTGGAAAGAACCACGTGTGGGGGCTGCAAGTAACTGCAACCAGTGGCCCAAGCCCTTGTTTTCCCTTGCTGTTTCTCTGGAAACGGGCCTGCTGACGGACGCGACCTAGATGAGCTAAGGTTTTCTCGTCGGAAACGGGGTTGAGCCTTTACTGCGATGCCTGTGTTTTGGGAGTTCTTTTGTTTGCGGTTTGTTTGTTTGTTTTTTTTTTGTTTGTTTGTTTGTTTTTTATTTGTTTTTTTTTTTTTTTTGTTATTTTCTCGATCTCACTTGCAAATAACGTGTATGAGAGTTATGGCCTTGAAGTATCCATCTGGTGGGACACTTGACATAGAATATCAAAGAATGAGTGAATCGGTGATAACGAGTACATAAAGGCCTGAATGAGTGAGCGGATGAAGTATTGGATGGACGGGAAGCGAAGGTGACTATCAGGTACTAAGCTGATGATCGAGAGCTAAGGGTCATACCAAATGTGAATCATTTAGTGAATAGTTGATTGGCTATCTACATGGCTATTAATGGAGATATTACTGTGTATCATAAAGAAAACTATAGGTATTGATAATAATAATGGATCAATGGAAAGAGTTAACCTAGTTTAGTGGACTTGACGAATAATGATAGTACCGTACAGTTGTCGTGGATTGGTCGTAATCCACATGTGGGCAGTGATGTGCACGCATGCGTTTACCCGGTAATAAAAAGCATCATCAGGAAAATTTTAATTAATGAAGCACCGGGTTGGACCCGGTGCTTCATTAATTAAAATTTTGATGATTATTCCTATAATTAGTGTTCGGAATCTAATATTATTAGTTACACAGTTTGTTGGTGGCCTAATATGGTATATATGGTGTCAGTTAATTCCATATTGGACTCGAGCTTCGCCACAACAGTAGTGCTGTGAAAAGAGCTTCGCTCGAGTCCAATATGGAATTAACTGACACCATATATACCATATTAGGCCACCAACAAACTGTGTAACGAATATATCTTACGGACTGCTGCATCGATGCACAGAACTAATAACAACAGCGATCAAAATTAAATGAGAGAATTCTCACAATGTGTTCACGAGTCTTTGCCTTGTTACAATTTATGGGAGAGTACAGGCACTCTCCCATAAATTGTAACAAGGCAAATTCATACATACCAAACAGTTTCATTTCGAAGGTAACATGACACACATCCACAGAATATGAAGCCTTTCGAGTTGCCTAACCTGCACTTCAGACCAAATATGGGCTTCCAACACTCAATATTTCAACTTGAAGCGTTTATCGGCTGCCGCCATTTTGAATAATCAATAAACAAAGGGGAGATTACCCATAGCTGTCAGCGTATTTTGATGTTGACAGGCAGAATATGGTTTTATATGCAGTCTGCATGTGACGTCTTTGAAACAATGAAATTCCCAAATACTTGTAGGAGGTAAGATATTATTGCGTTCGTGGAAACATTTCCACTCGTGGAAACTGACAAGTCCACGGCGGCTGTACTCTATAAGGAAATGAGTTTTGTGGACAACCTGTCAGTCAAACACCCATACATTCATTCACAAACCCACCCAACCACTCATTTCAGTGAATGAATGAACAGATTGGTAGATGGATGGGTGAATGGGCTAATGGATGAATGATATCAATGGGAATGGAGTGAATGGATAAATGAAGGAACGAAACTTAATTTAGTGGACCTGAACAGCCATTCGGTCACACACTCACACATTCTTCCAACCGATCCAAGTAACCACTCAATCGAATGAATCAATGAATGAGCTGGTGAAAAGATGGATGAGTGATCGAGTTATCGGGTGGATGAAATGAATGAGAATTTAACGAATGAAGGAAAGGATTAATGTATGAAAGAATAAACGAAAGAGTGTATAGATGACATCCGTTTGGAGCTGCAGTTGTCTTACAGATACAAAGTTGATGAACAAGAGCCGAGGGACTTTATTTTTTGGTGGTTAACTTTAAGGTCACATATTTCTACACAATAGTTAATCGTGACCGCAACATGGAGATACAATCAAGTGGAGTCAATCGTTTATACCCATGTTGGCCATTTTAGAGGACTTCCACCCCAAACATTGGTGACTGGTCCTATTTTACAAGTAGTGCTGTGAAAAGAGATGACAAAACAAATAAGGACTATCTCTTGTCAATGTTTCTAGACTTTTGAAAAGTATTCAGTACTCAATAATCGTTAACCCTTTACCTAACCTGGAAAGCAGACGACACTTGCAAAAATAATTCTTGAATAACTAATTTTTTTCATTTTTTGTCTCAAAAACATAGGTTATGACCCCTCGTTGGAACGAGCTCGACGAGCTCGTTCCAACGAGGGGTCATAACCTATGTTTTTGAGACAAAAAATGAAAAAAATAATGAAAATTAATTGGCGATTTTTGAGAATAGCGCTGGCCGGTTTTGGCCGTTACGTTAGGTAAAGGGTTAAATATTGATCAGAAAGGTGGATGCATTTAGAAGTTCTAGCCTGTACTTCGTTCTGTTTTAAACGGTAGAATCCAGGTTCTCTGAAATATGGAGACAATGTCCAGTTCAAAACCATTAAACACATATGATTTGCAAGGGTCCACTCTCCATCCGATCATGTTATTACTTTACGTGTCTGACGTTACAGAATTTTTTTTGTTCAACCCTTTGCCCAATGTAACGGCAAAAACCGGCCAGCACCATTCACAAGAATTTGCATTAAATTTTCAGTATTCTTTTCATTTTTTGCCCCAAAAACATAGACTGTGACACCCCATTGACACGGACTCGTTGAGCTCGTTCCAATGAGGGGTCATAAGCTATTTTTTACGCAAAAAAATGAAAATAATAAGTTATTCAATAATTTTGTTTGCAAGTGTCGTCTCTTTTTCATGTTACGTAATGGCTTAACATTTTATCTTTTGATGACCGCAGGACTCTCTGTACTTTTAATAGCATCATAGACATGGCTGACATTTTTCGTCATTGGAACAGATTTACAGGAAAGTTATCTCCCCTTTATTTACTAAAGCTGTCAGTAAATTTAAACTATGGGCATGGGAATTTCATATAAAAATTAAAATTTGGAAATGTTAGCGAATGTGCATCATTTCACAAAAAGCGGCCATTTTCCTATAGAGTCAGCTGGCAGAGTGCTATAAAAATGCAGAAGATGGGTTTTTTACAATTTTTCCCAATCAGTTTGAATGTTTGATTTTTATTATCAAACACATTTAAAAATAAGAAAACGGCGTTTTTACCATATTTTGATGTCCAGTAATTTTTCTCCTGTTCATTACATCAACAGTGTGCGCATCGTGACATATAATACAGATACTGTCCATTCTATTAACCCTTTACTCAACGTAACGCCCAAACCGGCCAGCGCTATTCTCAAAAATCGCCAATTAATTTTCGTTATTTTTTTCATTTTTTGTCTCAAAAACATAGGTTATGACCCCTCGTTGGAACGAGCTCGTCGAGCTCGTTCCAACGAGGGGTCATAACCTATGTTTTTGAGACAAAAAATGAAATGAATCAGTTATTCAAGAATTTTTTTTGCAAGTGTCGTCTGCTTCTCATGTTAGGCAAAGGGTTAATATAAAAGTCTAGGAGGTGGGATTTTTTCCTGGGAAGAATAAAAATTTCCAAATTACTGTAAAGACATATTCGATAAACAAAGAACTAAAGAGGCCACTTGTTTTGTGTTGGCAGGTGTGACACAGATAGATATTCTTTTTGACGGATTATCTGTGAAGTAGTTGTTTCTAATTAGCTTGCCATAAAAAGCAAAGTTTCCCTTTGTAACTTTTAATAAACGAAAACAACAGACAGCTCGGAGAGTCGTCTGTTGTTTTCGTTTATCAAAAGTAACAAAAGGAAACTCAGCTTTAATTTCTACTGATAAGGCAATCAGACGGAGATATGTTATCTTTGTTTGTTGTTGTTGTTTTTGTCCTTACCTTAGAAGGATTCTTGTCTGCCCCCGCTCGCCCCGCAGAACAAAGATAGGTGAGGTTTATCTCTTTTGGACTCTCGTGTGATATACTTAGCTGTGTATAACACACAGTTATCCTCCTCTTTAATGGCGCCTTACCTAACAGAATTGGGAGATAGCTTTATTATTCTTAATTAGGCCATGGCCCATAGCCCCTCGACTGGATGAGTGCGACTCGACTGTGTAATATAGGAAATATCTGGAGAAGAGGTCGCATCCTTCCTTGGGTTAACTACAATTTAAGAGGCTTGGGCCAATTTGAATGTGTGTAAAATAAGAGAGAGAAAAGGGTTTGGAAAACATCTAATGATTATGTCATCTTCTCTGTGCAAGGTTTATTTTGATGATGTTGTTCTGTTTATCCATATGCACTCCAGCATCATGCATTTGTTAAAAGGAGATTGAAATAAAGAATTGAATTGAATTAAATTGAACTGGAAAACCCTGCTGTCGTACAAGACTAATAGAGACAAATAAAAACGCCACATCTGTAATTATATGTGGTTGTGGTATATTTTGTGCAATATGTAAGTGAACATTATATATGTCGAACGAGTTTTGTGAATCAAGGAATCATATAATTATATACATCAGGGAATAAGTTCTTGGTGGAACAGCCTTTGGAATATAGTATTGATCTCTGCGGGAAACGTTTTCTGTGACTGTTACAGTAATCAATCTTAGATATCGAAAATATCTATGCTAGAAAAGGGGAGGAATTAGTGGATTGCTACGTCTTCCTTTGTTTAACCCTTCACAAAACATAACGACTAAAACCGACTAGCGCTATTCACAAAAATTACTAGTACTCAAACGATTAGTCGACTAGTCGATGTCGAGTCTGGGCAAACCAGTAGTCGACTCTCAATTGTGCAGTCGACTAGTCGGAGGAGTTCAAGCTTTTAGGTAAATAGTATCCCTTCTGTGCCACTGTCAGACAGTTTGAACAGCAATATTGGGCAATCAATGTATACATCTAATAGTAATGACAGTAGTTTGTTTTAACTGGTACTAATAGAGTGCTGAAATATTTTGGGCTATCAGGATATGTTATTAATTTGCCTTGTTGCAATTTATGGGAGAGTGCCTATAGGCACTCTCCCATAAATCGCAACAAGGCAAATTAAATAAGACTATATATATTTCACTCTTAGCATAATTAGAAGCACAATAACAGAATAATGTTCCAGTAAGTTGCTGTATATGAATGCCCAAGTGAAGCCAAATTTGGACCTTCAGCACTCTACCGGAACACCAACACTGTTATAAGGAGACAGGTTGTCACCAATGACTAGTCGAAGTCGACTTGACTTTTGGGTATTGACTAGTCGACTTTGGAATTCACTAGTCGTTTGAGCACTAAAAATTACCATTCAATTTTCATTATTTTTATCTCAAAACATAGCTTATGGCACCTCATTGGAACGAGCTCAACGAGCTCGTTCCAATAGGGGTCGTACGCAGGGCTGGGAGAAGTTAAAAATTTTCCTTAACACGTTAACGTGTTAAACAATTCTGCGTTAACGGGTTAAATGACGTTAAATGTTAAAATAAACAAAATTTTAATAACTTCGGCCATTTTTATTGATTTGAATTTGAATATGATTGAACTTACGTACAGTTCGTCTCTTGAGTTCCAATGTGTTCTATGTTCCTACTGGCACATAGAACACATTGGAACTCAGGGGACGATTAGTCAATATAGTTCTCCCAGGTTATCGTAAATTCTAACATGCAGCCATGTTTTCATTTAAGAGTACAATCGCTGTGGTCGTATCCTAAGAAAGAGACATCCGCCGTTGCTCGGATACCAGTCCTTACATGGAAAATAGGCGTTCGGGTGAAGCTTGTGTTGCTGTGTCGCCAAATATCGGCGGGCCAACTTCGTCAACATTGGTAGGTGGGCTTCGTGGCCAAATCAATGAGTCGTCTTTTATTCGCGGACATCTGAATTATTCGTTTTCTTCAATTTTGTCAAATGGCGCAAAATTCGACGTCATCGGCACGCGCGATCCGGTTTCGGTAAACACAAGATAACGACGCAATGCTACATATTATATAGAGAGTAATCAATTTGTTTTGAGCGTTACGGTAAATAATTCATCGAGAGACGGGACGTGAGTAAATCGAGAGAGCGTAGCCCGAGTGATTTACGAAACAGTCCCGTCTCGAGATGAATTATTTACCGTAACACTCAAAACAAATTGATTACTCTGTTTATTGCATGACATTTGGAATGAAGAGGTCTTTTATTATAATAATTCAATCCAAACTATTATAATCCAATTTAGTGTAAACACGAAAACATTTCTAAAATTAGCAGGAAGGAAATACGAAATAGTCCTGTCTCGAGGCGAATTATATACCGTAACTTGCCGTAAGAATGGGTCACTCTCTTTAGTAAATGACATTTTAGACCAAAATGTCTTTCATGAAAAATAATTCAACACAAAATATTCGCAAATGCAACTCTGAAATACTTCTGAAATTAGCGCGTATGAATACATCACTTTCTGGGTCAAATCTTCGATTGGAAATGGCTCAGTTTTATTTTTGTGACTTTCGTTCGATATTTTACTATTTTATGTGGCGTTCCAGTCGCATTTGGGGAAAGGCATTCAGCCATAAGATAAAACATTTCTATTTGGATTTTGTCAACTGTGCTAACGAACCTGCTCATAGAGGAAAGAAAGGATTTTTAAAAATATTCAGAAGGAAAATTCATTTTAATTAACTGATGTGGAACTGGAAAACAAAACATCAACAAATCGGTGGGGGCGTGGCTTATATACGTCAGTCGTTCCAACGTTACTATTGAAGTGACATAATTCGCTCGTGACATTACCACTTTTTAATCAACATTAAATTCAATGCAAAACGAACTTTGGAATGTAATAAACAATTAAAATCTTCAAAGTTAAACGTTATTAACTTGGTCAAATTTTTTTAACGTTGTTAAAATAATTTAAAACGTTAACGTTTGAAACGTTAACTGCTCCCAGCCCTGGTCATAAGCTATGTTTTTCCTCAAAAGATGAAACAAAACTAGTTATTTAGGAAATTTCTTTGCAGGTGTCGTCTGCTTTTCGCGTTATGTAAAGTTTTAAGGTGCTATATAAGAAAGGGGAATCTGTTTACTTTTGAAATATCCGTCTCTGATATCCTTAAATTCAAATTAAATATACACACATTATTCAGCAAAATAAATTTTGTGATGTATAGTACATATAAAATATATGCAATCAACTCACAGAGTTGACGTACCCAGAACTGCTAATAAAATAATATTTCAGAACAACTCGTGGTCAAATGTGCTTCAGATATTTTGCTTTATTATGTCGATTCTGGGTTTATATCTAATTTGACAATCTGGCCTCAAAACTTTATGTGCTTGAATACCGTTTTTTAATTCTGTTTTTTTTATTTTAGAGAAAAAAAATATGTTCTCAGATCTCACCCTTTCATCTTTCATCAGATGAAAATAGTTGAATATTGTTGACTGAACTTTTTTCAATACTTTTTGACGAACGTTTCGAAAATCAGAAATACCACAACAAAGTCTGACAGGATTTCACCCGCTTGACAATTTAGAAAAATGGGGGGATGGGGTAAGAGAAATAAGATATAATACCCAAATGTTTAAAAAAAAACGTGATCTGAAATGGAAACGTTTTCAAACACTTGGTGAGACAGGTTTTACGTTTGAACCGCGATACATTGCTCACGATTCAATACATATCGTTGTTCACTATGTATCGCGATCCATTGCTCACGATTCAACACGTATCATTGTTCACTATGTATCGCGATACATTGCTCAAGATCCAATACGTATCGTTGTTCACTTTGTATCACGATACAGTAAAATATAAATGATATCATGCAAAACAACTTCTTGGATTTTGAAAAAATGTTCAGAGAAACCCTGTTTTTTTTTTTTTGCATACCAACATTGATAGTGATAAATATGCTATTAAAAGGATTATTCAGTTAACCTAAATTCGGTGAATTCCCTCTGTTATACTAAATATTTATTTGATCACACTTCACCCCATCACCCAATTGGGGGCACGGTGACGTTGTGTACTAAGTCGTACTCCACGTCGATGGTGCACTTGTCTTCAACCAATACTAACATTGCTTGTGTTGAGTTAGTATGTTGGGGAGCTGACAGTTGCTCGTCGTTGCTCGGTGGTTCTCTCCGGGTACTCCGGCTTCCTCCACCCGTAAAACTGTCCAGTTCATGATTAGCCATTGTGCAGAAATATGTAACCTTAAACACCCATAAAAAATAAATAAATAAATTTGATTAATCCATTATATCTTGTTTGACAGAGCTCACTGAGCTCTGTCAAACAAGATATAAGGGATTAAATGTTTAGAACATATTTTGTGAGAGGAAAAAATCACTGGAAAATGGGTCATAAAATCAAAAACTCAAATTACTCCATGTCATGGATTATCACATTGAGAAGTTACCTATTGTTTAAGGAGTGCATCCTAATTTGTAATACAAGTAAGCTAATGGAAATGAATGCATGCAGTCCCCAAAGTAACCGACATCTGAAGTTGCATGTCAAGAGAGATCATGTGTATTATGACACATATCGCATCGAGCGCACAGGATGGTGATACACATCGTGTCGTTAGGGAAGCATATCGTCACAGCCCTACCAACCACTACACTATACAATGTGGTATCTTAATCTCTGAATCGCGTGTAATCAAGAAGAACATTTATGGAGGCGTGTCAACATATAATATTTTACCGATAATAGTGATATCAGGGTATATAACATCTGTCAATAATCATTATGTTTCTGCATTAGTATATTTGTACTTAAGCTGTCGGATATAGATGGTTTCTGTGACAAGCTTATGTTTTCTAGGCCGCACTCATTGGAGACATTCTTAACTCTTTTCGGTTTGGACAGTGTGTACTGTAAGCTGAAACGGGTTAAAGGGTTTTCTTGATCGATTAATCAAAAGGATTAACCTTGGTTAACCGATTAATCACTTGTTTTAGTTGGTAGCTGAATTATTGCCGTACCGTTGCTGATTTATAGCATTAACCCTTTACCCAAAGTAACGGACCAAAACCGGCAAGCGCTATATATAAAATCCCCTTCAAATTTTATTATGTTTTCAATTTTTGTCTAAAAAAACATAACTTGTGACACCTCATTGGAACGAGCTCGTTGAGCTCGTTCCAATTAGGGGTCATAAGCTATGTTTTTGGGACAAAAATTGAAAATTTTTCGTAATTCAAAAATTTATTTTGCAAGTATCGTCTGCTGTCCGCAACGGACAAAGAGTTAAGAATGACCATTTCCAGCTACTGATACAGTACAATGATCATGCAAGTGAACAAGTATGTCTGCAGATAACTTGCAAGCTTTAATCTGTGTCATAATAACTGATGCATGTCAGTGTGACAATGTTTGCCTGTTTTAGAGAAAGTTTGTTTCCTTGTTAACCCATTTGATACAGTACTTCAAGGCAAAAGTTAATCGCTCAATTACTTTATTTGATCGATTAAGACGTTGATCATTGGTTAATCGATTAATCGGTTAACCGTTTCAGCTCTAGTGTACTGTATACGAGTACTGTTCATAACCAAAGGGCACTCGACCGAGGTGCATATTCATGCCTTTTAGAGTATATCCTGAATTTTGTAACCCTTGACCTTTATCTTTGAATTAAAAAAAATAGGTGTTTGGTAATAATACCCAGAGATGTGGCAGTTTTCTCCAGAGCACGAACAGCCCACCCACCCCAACCCCCACCCCCAGGTGATTAATAAATTTGCAAATACTGCAAACTGAACACATCATATCCTTGCAGAATTGTAGGCACGCTGTGCAGAATTACAAAAAGCCTCGTTGCAGATTGCATGATTTTATGCCTGATCAGAAAGAGGAAGTTTCCTCTTAACAAACGAAAAATAAGCATGTGGGATAAACTCAAAATCCATTCCGAATGGGAGTTACTCGTCACAAACAGGATAAAACATAATGTTGGCAGCCCAGTAGCACACATTTCCTTTATGTTCGATGATTCATCTTCTACGATTAATACAGAAAAAGAACCAGCCACCGCAATAAAACAAGGTCACTGATAATATTTTAACCCTTTACCTAACGTGAAAAGCAGACGACACTTGCAAAAAAAAATCTTGAACAACTAATTTTTTTCATTTTTTGTCTCAAAAACATAGGTTATGACCCCTCATTGGAACGAGCTCGACGAGCTCGTTCCAATGAGGGGTCATAACCTATGTTTTTGAGACAAAAAATGAAAAAATAAGGAAAATTCACTGACGATTTTTGAGAATAGCGCTGGCCGGTTTTGGCCGTTACGTTAGGTAAAGGGTTAACACTTTACCAAACATAACGGTCCAATCCGGAATGTGCGTTTAACAAATGGCCATTCATTTTTTTTTTCTCTTTTTAGCTCTTTACCCAATGTACACGAAAACGATTTTTTTTTTTTTAATTCTTTTTTTTCTCTCAAATTTTAAAACAATTTTAACAAAATCTTATCATGTGCCCCCCCCCCCCCCAACAACGCACACACACACACCACCACCACCACCCCCTTATTGGAACGAGCTCGTTCCATTGAGGAATTATATGATATGATTTTGTTGAATTTGTTTTAAAGGAACTGTTTTTTTCAACTGCTCAGATTGTAAATTACCCGGGGGATGCGGCCGATTCATTAAATAAAGGGTTAAATTGTCTGCCTCATGAATATAGCTTATGACTCTACATACGAACGAGCGCGTCTATCTCGTTTCAATGGGGGTCATAAGTTATATTTGAGGCAAAAATGGAAATTGTTAGTTTTTTTTTTTTATTCCGATGGCGCCTTCCATTCATGTTAGGTTATGGCAACGATTCATTTTAATTTTTGTGTAATTGTGACTTGAATATCGCAATAGCATTTTCGACTGTAACATCATTCCATCTCTTGAGAGGAGCAAGGTGCCGTATGCAATGCTAAAGAATTATAGATTCTACCCTTTTCCACTCAAGGGACTGTACATTGTTCTTTTCTATGCAGGCGACATACAGTTCTGTGCCACAGTGTCTGAAAGTACTCCGTAAATACCAATTTCATCTGCAAATGGGGAAACACGCCAAAATTTTAATGCAATTTAAGAAAAGATTTTCCGATGGTGTAAAAGTTAGTACTTTTACGCTAGTGAAAAAGTGTAATTGTAGTTTTCAGAATAGCAATATAGTATAACAAAAATCACTGAAAACCCAGTTTTAGAAAAGCAATAGTAAATGTTAAAACCAAAAGGTTGGATCGATTAAGCTTTGTTGAACCACTAAATTGTTTTCCTTCCATGAAGAAATATGGTATTGTCATGAATTGAATGGCTTTTACAGAAGTAATTATTTATCACCATCATTTTCACAATCATTGAATTATTAATTAAAAGTCAGAAGAAAGATGTATTTTATTTGTTTATTGCACTAGATCATCGTGGTGCACAGTTTCTAATACAGTACAGTCGCCGTGGACTAGCTGTAATTCAGTGATTACTGAAGGTATTCAGAGGTACTGCACGTCGATGATCAATATTTCTTTAAGCGATGCTAACTCTTCTTGTGCGTGGTTACTAAGTTGGAGAGTAAAATAAATAAATTCTTCATCTGCATGGAGGTGAGTGACAACTTATACCTGGACGTTGTAAAATCCAGAACACAGGCGTATGAAATAAGTAGAACACTGAAATGGTAACTCAACTCCAAATGATAACCCTTCCGTGAACCTGTGGCGTTTAGTGTAATATGCACTGTATCTGGTAAATATCGTGATGGCTCCACAGATCAAACAGTGTCCATGTGTGCATAAATTGTTCCAAATGCAGTGTCTTAACATATTTTGAATACTTGAAGGAACTGCACTTTCCATACTGGTTTCATCAATGAACTCGCTTTCATCTTGTTTTGGGGTGAGCTAAAAAGATACTCTTTCGCCGTATTCTCTCACCAATTGTAACCGGGTTGTTTGTCACTTAATTGTTTATGTGGATTGAAACTTTGAACTATGTCTTTTGTATATTTAAAGCACAATCTATTCACATAGCACTGGATTCCCGTTGACTCGACTCAAAGTACAACGGAAAAAAATTGTTCTAAAACCTTTAAGTGTTTTTCAGAATAATAAAATGTCACCGTCTTCAGTCCGGTGATAGAACTCCCTACCAACTAAAACTGATGTCTCCCAACATCAGAACGAATTACTTTATTTATAACACAAAGAACAATATGAAGACTCAACAAAATTTGCAAAAGATAATATGCTGTCTATAATTTTTTGTGGAGCTAACACTAAACGCGCCGTTTGATCTACGGGACCATCGAAATATATAGCACAAACCCAAAGTTCCCCTCGTTCGTGGTATCCACGCTTAATGTTTTCACTGCCACTAGTGTCTGTGTGTGATCTGTGCAGAAGTTTCTGTTTTGTTGCTGGGGTTGCTGGCTTTTGTAATTCTTTACTTTTTGCTTTGAAGCTTATGCACTGTCAGAATTAACCCCATTGTAAATTGCATTGTTTGTAGAATGGGTTTTAACACTACGGACACTGTCACTCTAAAATCAGTTGGGTTAATAATCAACCCAAATCATGTAGGTTGAGTGAATATGAACCTAACTGGGTTCATATTCACTCAATCCAGCTGATTTGGATTGATTTTTAGCCCAACTGAATTTACAGTGCATGTTTCTTTCCAGCAGTTTTTAATCCTTCAAAGTTTGGGCGAAAACCTGGTATTTTTGGTTTGTTGTCTTAAATATACTGATTTGCTGAGTCATCCAAGTCATTAATATTAATCCATGTATTTAAGGTCTCTCCATTTCTCTCAATTTTATTAATTAAATATTGAAGTCCAAATTATACAGAGTTACAATATTTGATCACCTTCTTTGTAACTCTTTTGGTTTCAGCATTCGTTCTGTTTTGAAGTGTTATCAAGACACACAGTTTCAGCATCTCCTGGGATCGACGTGATTGAAATATTCGTCAAGTGGGGTACACGTTAAACAGATATACTAACAACATGTTCAGCCTCTATAGCAGTTCGGCAATCAACTTTCCACAAATAAATAGTTTGTGTACTTATAGTTTCTGTTTTAGCCTCTATTTTAGAAATGGAATTACACAGTCTGTGTTGTTTTGGGTTTTACTTTTCAATACATCATTTTCCAGTTGTTTCTTCGCAGTGAACTGCTTCAAACGTTTCCTTTCTTGGCACAAATTTGATTTTGAATTAAATTTTCTGAAATCACTTATTTCCTCCACCTTAATGTAAGCTGGGTTTCAGATGTCTTCACCCGATGTTCCCATGTGATTTTCAGGCCTCCTACTGCAGCTCCCCCGCCCCTCCACCCTCGTTGCTATGCAGGAGTTCATCTCTTAAATCTTTGATGTACTACGCAAAAAAGTCGGTGAAAGGATAAAACCCTGCTTGGGGCCTATGTCAGTATGGTTTCCAGACTGAGTTCACTTCCAACATCTTAATACAGAGCTTTCAAAATTCCAACAACATCGCCTCCCAACACCAAAGTCTCATGCTTTCTCCACTTCCCTTCCCCAATTGTCCATCATAATCCTTTCTAACATTCGGAAAAGCCATAAGCATCTTTTCGCTTTCGGGTTTCATTGAATCTGACATTTAATTGGGATAGCATAAAACGATGACCCATAAGTTTGGTTTTCTTTCGGGGTAGAAAATTGAAATTTTCTCAAGCTTGATGCTAAATTCATTTTCTTAATCCACGCACACTTCTGTTGTATTGTTCAATTTGTGCATTTATACTTTGGAAATAAATACAGTTTAAACTAAACTTTTCTCTCACCATCAGATACTGTAAACAAGTAATGAGGTGTTTTATGACAGCCTGAAGTAAAATAATTGAATTTACTTTATACAACAAACAAAAACAGACATATTATTTCTATAATTTTCTGATTAACTTAGTTTTGTTGTTCAAAACTGCAGAAAGCCGGCTTGACAATAAAACTGATTGATAACACCTAGTATTAAAATTAATGATGATTTGAAATTAGAGAAATTTCGCATTTGATGTCCTTTCAGATATAGGAATGCCCTTTGTGCCTTTTTATTTGAACTAGAGCATTTTCCGGTCCGTAGCGACAGATTGGGGTTATTATGGTATCTTATTCATTGTAATGTTCTGCTGTATGCCTCAGAGTTTTACTAATTAATATTAATATTAATTGCAGTCCCCAGTTATATTCTCTCCTCCAAAAGCCTCCTGTAATCGCTGTCTTGGGCATCAGTCTGTACCCATCTCCTTCTTGTGATGTTTGCAAGTTATGGACTAGGGATGGGCAATATACCAAAAACCCGAACCAATACCGACATCATGGGGATACCCAAAAACCGAACCGAACCTATCGTTGAATACCGATACCGTCTTAATTTTTCTAATTTTCATACATTCGCTTTTTTATAAATCTCTATTTTATAAGTCCCTGTTGGGGCTTGATAACAGCTGAAAGGTTCATTTTCAAGATAGAAGTGATTGATTTTCTTTTCAGTTTTGTTAACCCTCGGTGGGTGGTCTGGCAATTGTCCCGAATTCTCACTGGACTTCATACAACCTTACATGTCCAGTTGCTTAGCAGTGATTTCTAATCAAGTCTTGGCTGCCTGTTAAGGCAGCCAACACCTGACTAGATATCACTGTCCGGGTGTTTTGTCTATTGTCAGCAGGACCTCCTAAAGATCGCATGGTCAGTGCACATTTTGTGAGATCGAAAATGCCTGAAATATGTTTTTAAACATTAAGGTGCGTTTAGAACAAGTCATAAAATTAATGCAGATATGATTTGTGGTTGTAAAAGAATGCCATTGTTGAGCTCACGAGCAGTGTCATTTTTACCGTTGTGATAGAATGATACCATAACAACTTATTCTGTTTTTTCTGATGTGAATTCCTCTTTGGTACTGTCAGAAAATCTCAGTAAAGTCAGACACCAAATACTGAACCGATATCGAGGTATACCCCCTAAAAATACCAAAACCAATACCGAAATCAAAATTCCAATGCCGCCCATCTCTATTATGGGGACAAGGTGTTCTGGGGTAATTATTAATTATTAACATATGCTTTTTATTACTTTTTTTAGTTTTAATAATAATTATTGGAACATTGTTAAGATATCCAATTGATGTGTAATTTTGCTGCATGCTTCTAGTTTCACTGGAATCAAGTGAACCGTTAAATTTTTATGGTCTTCCATACTTTCTCCCCCAAAGGGCCCAGTAATCACAGTTCATGGTGTTATTCTGTGCCCTTCTCTTTGTAGTGATGTTTGCTGGTTGTGGGTAGTTATGTTTACAGTGTGCAGATGTTTGCCGATTCTACTGCAGTAGTTGTCTGACAAGACACTTCAATGGTTATCAATATATATTTTAAATTTTTTTTAAAGTTTAAACAATATTTGTTGCAAAATATTATGTTCTGTGTTCACAAAATGTAAGTGCACGCAGTATAACAATAAACAGAAATACATACTAAAGGACAAATTCGACAGAAAGCTTAGAGCTTCTTTAAGTGGTCTCCCTAGCTTGTGAATATGTTGACACGTGAAGCTAGTTAGGATCAGTAGCTAAGCCATTCAAGGAGAAAAGGATATCTAGTATGCAACCCACATCACGAGATCAATCACCATCTGTCCACTACCATGTACTCAGCCAAAACGCCCCTTCCTACACACAGACAGTCAAATGGAATCATGAATACTTGTACTCAGAATCAGGCAAACAGCTACCATTTCCATACAAGTTTAAGACACATCATCCACTGAGTTCCAATGTGTTCTATGTGCCTGCTGCTAAGTTTCTTAACTGGATTGCCGTGACTTTACTATTACTAATCAAATTTACGGGTCTGCCATATAAATTATAAAAGGTTAGTATCGCAGGTAATCTATTAGAATTTTCAAATTTTTCAAATCTATTTAGCAGACATAAAACAGAGAGTAGTTTCATACTCAGGGTTTTTCATCCTGACGTAAAATCAGAGCAGGTGCCCCACGAGAATCTGTATTTGAATCTTTACTTTTTCATCTATATCAATCACGTAACATTGAATCTTATTAGCAGTGTCAGAATATCCACGGACGACGAAAACAGTCGAAACCCAGTTTATATTTTATATACTATTTTTGTATACGATTGGAAACAAGAAACCTCAAAACATGTTGAAGTTGTCTGGTCTAAATAACTATATGAAAACTATGTACATTATGGTATTTTACTATCAAAACCAAGAAGTTTCTCTTAGTTACTGCTGTACGCAGTACACTCTTGACAGGAACGGTGACATTGGTGATATTGCGATACCATGTACCAAAGTATTATGGCTAAATTTGTAGAAAGTACTTATTATCTTGCAGGCAAGAGCTTTACACCGGTCTGAGTTTTTTTTTATGTGACAGATATTCTAATTACATTATAGTATTATTTTAACAGAATGATTATTGTACCAAAATTGCCATCATGATCAGTAAAATTTATAAGTTTGGAACTGAAATAAATTATACAAAAGTAAGCAACAGTGCTATTAATGAGGAATTAATCAGCAAAGAACTGCTTCTTCAACGGTAGCTTTCCTGAAATTTCAGTGTCCCTTATTACCAGTTGCATCAGAGATGTCAAACCATGGTTTGATACTCACGACGTTTTTCATTTTACGTTTTTGTGACTGTTTGATTTCTCAAAAATAACCCCTGTCTAGCAAGTATCCCCATCAAATGTACTTTTTAAATAAACAATCTCATTTTACCATTTGGATTAACTTACCAAAGTATGTTATAATTTCAAGCCACAATGCTCAGGACGATTCTGAAAACTCGATAATCTGTAATGGTAGGCATTTTTCTTCAATTTGTTCAACTATGTTATATCCACCGTGTTCGCAAATCAACAATATTACCAAAAACCCAATAAGAGGTGAAAGTCTACGTGTGTCTTTAATCATTCATAAGGCATCAAAATAATGTCAATTGTAAATAAAGGTACAGTATATGAATAACAGTCACTGTACAGCTGCTTCAATGAATACAAGTTTAACGAAATAAAAACGGAGATTCCTGTACATGTATGCATCGTGAAGGGCGGATATTTTTTCTGTTTATGGAGTATATGATACTAGTGAACTGAGAATGTTTTTGAAACATTTCGTGTGTTTTTGTACAGGTTAAATGTGTATGAAATGCGGAATCTACTTCAATTAAGTACAGGAATTTGCACAGCTTAAAGGTGTCAGCAAATGACTTACATTGTTCCACTTTGCATGACGTAAGGAGGAGTAAATTGTAATATTTGACATGTGACGTCATGGTCTTATTGATTTATACCATTTTGATATTAACACTGATGTGCACTTTTTTCGTAGTGTTATCGGAAAATATTGTCTAACGGACTATTTAAAGGCTCATAATCGTTATGGACATGTGATATGCCGGCGTGGATTCACTCCTCACTGCTCCTCCATGGTGCCTTGTTCGGGGATCGTGCTATGCTCGTCCTATCGGATGAGGCCGTACGTAAATGCCTGTCCCGTGTGCAGTAATTACTGTGCACGTTAAAGAACCTTACTGTGACAAAGGAGCTGCAGCTCAGCAAAATTACCCGGCCCCTTATATATAGTCCTCCATTACCTGTAAAAGGGCACTCGCTATGAGCCACTTGGGGTGCTCCGAAAAGTCAACGGAGGGATTTCATAAAAAAAATACCTAAGATGATTTTGATGATGTGGGGTTCACACTGGTTGCTGCAAAAAATAAGCTCAGGGAGTTCATAGGAAGAATAGAATAGAATTTACAGGTGCAGCACGTGTTATCCAGATTTTAAAGATTTATAGGAAATCTATTTAACAACTGCTGTATGGTTCTAAAAATGTTGCACATTTTCCTTTTTAAAGAGGGGGAAGTGTAACGGGTTTGGTAACAGAAGTTGAAAAATAATATACAATAGAAGTTCTAAATTATCCTATACAAGAGCGGTCGCGCTCATAATTCGCTCATAATTCGCCGTCACTTTATTTTGGGGTAAAGCTTTGATCTAGCTGTCCAAACTTAAACTATTTACTAGCTTAGTATGGGGACACTTTGTAACCTGTAAAAAGGTTAACCGTAATGGGTACAGTCATTTTCGGACCCATTCAACTCGGCCCTGGTAAGAATCACCGTTTCTGACACTGATTCTCTCCAGGTTCGAGTTCTGTGGGAACCATTCAAGTTAATAGACTTTGCTGGATGCAACTTAACCCTCTTTTTGGTAAAAAGTGTAGTGGACCCGTGGTTTTTGACCCACCATTCATAATCATGTCTATTTCATATCATACTATTTATTTTTGGCTTCCTTATAAACCACGTATAAACTGTTCTTTCTATTTTATTGTGTATTCATCCAGACCACAACACATAACATAATGATTATTCTACCTCTAGAGTTGAATTATATTTTATCCATGGTTTGCTAGTTGACCAGATCCTCACGAATCTGAAGAACAACTGGGAGATTTCGGCCGGGGTTCTAGCCCCCGGGGAGTCGTTCACCCCACCCTTGTTACAAATTGGCGAGGCTACCCGGATCTGTTTATTACAGCTACTTACATTATGGATATTTATTATCCTCAAGGTCTGCTTTCTTTGGACGATTAAGATAAATTTAATTCATGGGGAAATTAGAGCTCGATTGTTGGTATGCATAATTTCAATAGCTTGTGTTGTATTATTACAAATACAAGGGCTTTTCCCCAATTGAATGCAATTGTAAACCTTTGGAATCCTACTTAGTGGTTTTAAGTGGCACAATGAGCCCAAGTATACCACTGCTGGTGAAATGGAAGCTCATAAGCTGGATGTAATTAAAGTTTGGTAGACAAACTCATTCTATGAGTAAGTTGAAGTCTAAGTTTATAGACTGTTCATTCTGTTGTCTTATTTTACTCTGCAGCATACCACCAAGATGTCACTAAACTGTGATTAACTGGCGCCAAAATACCCCCCCCCCCCCCCCCCCCACACACACACACAATACATATTTTGTATTCTCGTCGGTGATCTGAGTAATTTGAACCAGATAATTTGAGATGGTCTGAGTTGATCAGTCAACTCGGCCCAATCACTTATGGTGCGAATGTGAAAAATACCCGATAAAGGCTTTTTAGCATCTTGTTATAGATGGATTTATTTCGAGACTGGTAAAGGTATTGAAGGTTAAATGTTCAGCCATATTATTTGACATCTGAAGTGCCAATGTAGCTCAAGAAGCTTATTCGTAAAAGCTGTGAGTGGTATTGGTCGCAAAATATATCTGCTGTTGAATTACATTTTTTCTGAAATACCTCCACTTTCCGGGTTCATTGCGAAAGTGACTCATTTTGTGAATCAATCTATGGGGCATTTGAGGCAACTCAACCATGGGCAAATAGAAAGGGAAGTCGAGTTATATGCCCTTTAGTACAAAGTAGCATTGGGTTCATGCGGGATTTAAGCCCATAATTTTTCTTTCAACTTCTGGAAATGTTTTGGGTCAACATTAAATCTAATAAACAGGCCCAAGTTCGATGTTCGTTAAGGCATTAACTGTTAGGTAAACTTGATTCAAGAAAGAATCTTTTAGTAAGTCGATAGTGAAAGCTAAAATGCTGGAAGATTGCATTGCTCATTAGTTTGGATGTATTTTGAGTTACCGTAGGTAACACTCGGTAGTGACCGGAAAGGATGTTTTTCCTAGGAAGCGAAATAAGACCTCGTAGACTGCTTATTTAAAGTAGATAGTACACAGTGTGTTGGTATGTCGATTTTCTATTGGCAATAGGCATTGACGTATGTGGAACATTTTCTATTGAACAGCAATCGCGACGTGTAGGAGTTTGTAAATATTTGTATATCTCTCATTTAAGTTATGCTCCCGGCGTCTTGGGTTCCGATAATAATAGGTGGTTTGTCTCCCTTCAGTAGTCTGGGTGCTATTTTAATATTACGTAGATAATATTTTTGGATGTCATTGCGATACATCATTTAGCTCTGGCGAAAACTGAAGCTGTTACTGATATGTCAAATTGAACTAACCTTAGAGATGTACATTTGGAGTGTCTTATATTGGGCAAGTAATTTATAGTAGAGGAAATATTGCAATCCTGAAGCTTGTTGTTTTATGGGTAGTGGTCAATCTCTCATTCGTTTACTAAAATGTAAGAACCTTTCTTGAATGCTAATGTAAAATAGTTGTTTGTTAGGAATTATGTTCTCCGTGGATAGCCTAAAATATAATTTCCAAATTGACCATTCAATTTAAAATGGGGCAGAATTGTGAGCAGTTTATATATATCAAAAGGCTGAATACAGCTGCTTATTCTGCTCGAATATTGATATGTCCCATTGATAGTAATATACGGTTGATAGCGGAAGAGACGGGGAGCTATCACATGTGTTAGATTAGTGGAAACCACATGGCCTTGTTGACCTTCAGAACGTTACAATTAAATTTTGAATAGTTTTGGAATTATTGTAAACTCCAGAGAAATAATTTTATCCAGATTTCATCTACATTAATTGTGTTCTGGATATTTCATCTATCTTATTGGGAAATTAACCAGTATATTTCGTATTTTGGAATTTCAGTAAATTATAAAGCAGAGGAAGCAATTAGAATTGCTGTTACTGCTGTAGATTTAATTTGTTTGCTCCTCCCAGTAGAAATTGAATGTCTGTTTAACATTAATGGATTGTACACCATCACAAGAAGCTGGCAGCGGAGTAGGGCGATGTCGCATGCAGTGTGTTAGGAAATAATTTTTGATTCTGCTGACGCACTGTTGCTATGCCTTTCGGTGTTAGTGGAGAGAGCAGAATCTGATGAACGTGTTGCAGCAGATCCGAGATGAGAGGTGGTAATGCAAGAGAACTTCACTTCTCCAGACCAGAACGGCGTATGGTTTAGAGTGCTGTGAAGAACAAGGGAATTATCTTGTTATCGAGTAATGAAAAGAAATTGGAAACATTCCAGCAGTGAACACTAGAGGACTACTTCAGAAGAAGCAGAGAGACAAGATCAAGACTTTACAGAATTTCTAAAAGGGAGACAATAACTTAAACTATATAATAGTCGGTGGAGGAATCATGTGTAATTTTGTAACACCTTGTTCATCTCCTTCATATCATCAGTTTAAATTTTGCATATTATGTTTTCAGGGGAATTGTCTTGGTAAGCCGGGTCTTGTGAAAGTTTATGGAGGAATGTTTTATGTGGAACGCCACATTTTAAATGAAAATTATAAGATATTAAAGATTTATAGGAAATCTATTTAACAACTGCTGTATAGTTCTAAAAATGTTGCACATTTTCCCTTTTAAAGAGGGGGAAGTGTAACGGGTTTGGTGACAGCAGTTGAAAAATAATATACAGTAGAAGTTCTAAATTAGTCTGTTATAATTCGTCTGCACATAACGGAGGTGTAATTCTATTTTTGTTGGCCTCAAGTCATTTCCGTGTTCAAAATGAATCAATGTACCTTATTGGTTCACGCCATAGAGCATTGTGCTGTTGTTTCATTCGTCGAGGTGAAAGCGAGGGATCAATCAGATTCCAGTATTTGAAATCTTTCCCCGCGAAATTATCCTATATAAGAGCGGTCTCGCTCATAATTCGCCGTCCACTTTATTTTGGGGTAAAGCTTTGATCTAGCTGTCCAAACTTAAACCATATACTAGCTTAGTATGGGGACACTTTTTAACCTGTAAAAAGGTTAACCGTAATGGGTACAGTCATTTTTCAGACCCATTCAACTCGGCCCTGGTGAGAATCACCGTTTCTGACACTGATTCTTTCCAGGTCCGAGTTCTGTGGGAACCATTCAAGTTAATAGACTTGCTCGGTGCAACTTAACCCTCTTTTTGGTAAAAAGTGTAGTGGACCCGTGGTTTTTGACCCATCATTCATAATCATGTCTATTTCATATCATACTATTTTTTTTTGTTTCCTTATAAACCACGTATAAACTGTTATTTCTATTTTATTGTGTATTCATCCACACCACAACACATAACATAATGATTATTCTATCTCTAGAGTTGAATTATATTTTATCCATGGTTTGCTAGTTGACCCAGATCCTCACGAATCTGAAGAACAACAGGGAGATTTCGGCCAGGGTTCTAGCCCCTGGGGAGTCGTTCACCCCACCCCTGTTACAGAAACAACATGTGGACGTGGAAGCATTCGCTGAAGATGATTTGTGTATTCGCAGACAAAAACTTACTTTTATATGGAGAAAATGTTATGACTCATCTCTTCGTCCCAAAGCATTTTTTCTCCACCGCGCACATGCACGCTTCTGCGTCCAACGAAGTCAACGATGAGGAGTTCTGGTGGCTCCGAGACGTTGTCGTCCCAAAACCAATTCGTCCCGGGACGATTCGTCCAGAATACATTATCAAACCGCGCCTATTCGTCACAAAAATTTATTTTGGGGCTAAATGATCATACATTTTTGATTATTTTAGAAAGGAATTATCTCAAAAATCGAAAAATTTGGGAGGGGCACTCTAGTAGAAAAATATCACTAAGTGTGAAGAAATAATTCAGATCCAAATAACCCCAGAAAATGCAGAGAGTCATCACGACATACCTGTCTGCTGCAGAGAACAGCCGTAACTGTGATCATGGAATTTCTCGCGACCCGAATAACCTTATTTGCTTATAAAGCCATGACAGACGGAAATGGAAACCCCAAATCCTATTTGATTTTTTGGGACGAATCGTCCCGATATTTGGGACGAATCGTCCCGGTGTCATTTTGGGACTAAAGGTACGGGTCGAATTGGTTTTAGGGCGAACGTCCCGTAATCGTTCTGGTTGGAAAGAATTAACTCCCTTCAAAAAATATTGAAACGTGAATTTTTACATTTGAAGGTTAGTCAAATACAGCTGCATGCATTTAGATGCAGCTGCACTTCACAATATACTAAGATTAATTTTATGTCAGCTTTTCGCATATGTGATACTTTTATAATCACGATAAATACATCGTGTGATGTATTGTATTATAACTCATGTTTCTTGTTTTCGAGTTAGAATATATGGGTACGACGAATGACCGAAACAGGTCGGAACGTTCCGAAACTGAGCAAATTATAATATGATTTGCCTTGAAGGGTTTATATGACAAACAGCAATAGAACTGATCGACAAATAACAATACCTAAAGTGATTTAGTCCTGTATGGTGTCAGGGTGTACCCGTTGAAGGTTACTGCCTTGTGACGGGTGCGACGATTTACCACATAGAACTACATAGATACCACATAGAACTTCATAGACATCACAAAGAACTACATCGACTCCACTTACTAAAGAATTCACCTAAATGAGAGAAGGACGGGTTTTTTTCTGTTGTGTGGTCCAATCCACAGGTACTCGGCACAAGCTGGGAAATCGAAAGAAAAATGATATTTGGTACCATTTTTGAATCTATGCTGACGTGCCCCTGTAATGGTATATAAATATTAACAAGGTAAACAACTCGCTTTTCGAAAATGATAGCACTCATCTTCGTTTTTTCCCCCTCAAATTTGATTCACACAACATATCCAACAGTACCCAGTATCAATGGAAAGGGGAATGAAAAAGCTTTACAGTGGTGTATTACATGACCATTGGGTGTTCTTGGGTTGTTCATGATAACTGGGAGAAGTCGCAGAAAAGGCCGAAAAACATTTAGTCGTACAAGAAAGTGCACAGTGAAATGAGGTTTACGAGCGACAATTATCCGATTTATTATAAATAATTTGAGGTCCCATTGTATATGGAGGGCAGATTCAAATATTAACCATATACCTTTATCAATTACTAATCTCGGATCCACATTTATTAATTTCTGGAGTTCACATTTGCCATTTATACATTTTTTTTAACGTTCCTTGGAATTAAAAAAGCTACCGACATCCATAGAAGCACAGTGATATCCCATTGGCTACTATTTATGCCGAGAAAATCATTGATGAAAATAAGCCAATGGGAGAATGGGGAAAGCTTTTGCGCAAGTCGCGTATCTAAGGACGCCCTCCACTCAGGTGAACTTGGGAAAAGATCCAGGGTATTTGATGACTGGATTCGCATCGCAAAATGCTAATCAAAAATGGCCAAATGCTAATCATTTTTCTTTCATATTGGACTTATATTCACTATTTATCATCACGTTTGAAACCAAGGTGGAAACTGCTAATCAAATTTTTAAAAACAAAAAATACCCTGAGATGTCAAAGTTACGGCTAAAAAGTGTATAAACGTTAAATGTGAACTCCAGAAATTAATAAATGTGGATCAGAGATTAGTAATTGATAAAGGTATACGGTTAATATTTGAATCTGCTCTCCATAGACAATGGTACCTCGAAGTATTTGTAATAAATCGGATAATTGTTGCTCGTAAACCTCATTTCGCTGTGCACTTTCTTGTCCGACTAAATATTTTTCGGCCTTTTCTACGACTTCTCCCAGTTATCATGAACAACCCAAGAACACCCAACGGTCATGTAGTACACCACTGTAAAGCTTATTCATTCCCCTTTCCATTGATACTGGGTATTGTTGGATACGTTGTGTGAATCAAATTTGAGGGGGCAAAAACGAAGATGAGTGCTATCGTTTTCGAAAAGCAAGTTGTTTACCTTGTTAATATTTATATACCATTACAGGGGTACGTCAGCATAGATTCAAAAATGGTATCAAATATCATTTTTCTTTCGATTTCCCAGCTTGTGCCGAGTACCTGTGGTCCAATCCAGCAGTGGTAGAAAAATATATTCAACAGTTAGACTCGGGGAAACTTCTCGGGAGGATTCATCGGCCCTCGCAGGTTGATCAATATTGTTAAGCACAGGTTAAATCAATTATCAACACAATAAAAAATGTTTTGATATTTGATGATGTAACCTGTATTTAAGAATATTGGTCGACCGGAATACTTTACGTCCCATACAGCCAAATGACACCCCCAACCCACCCCAAAAGTTAACCATGTGTTATGGTTTTCTTTTTTCAAATTGGTCTTTTTTCGGCACGCATAGAATTTTAACATCTTTTCCAGAGGCCTAGCCGAGTGGGTGGGGGGGGGGGGGGGGGGGGATCATTCGAAGTATATAATAAAACCAACGCAAGTATATTTATTTCATACTTTATTTGTCATTGAGTATCGTTTTATATCACATACATATTTACAAGTTAACAACAGAACATATTTACAAGTTTCAGATCTCGGTCTTTTTCGCTGCCCTGGTTTTTTCGCTACTGCATTCGCTTTGGGAATACTAAAACTACAGGTTGAAGACTTGTGTTCTTAGTGTCTACATTGTCCGTATATTCTAGAAACTTCTGAAATAATTTTTTTCTTTCCTCTTCTGTTGTTAAACACCACATATCATGTGGGCAGGTAAATTTGCTGCAACGTGATGTTAATTTATAGTTTCCTGTGCAGTGCAGGGCACGTTTCAAGTCTAGCATCTGTAGACTGGTGACACCAACTAACTTCTCCACAAGCTCTGGCAGTTTTTTGGTTTTCCACTGCACTGCACATTTTAAAATATTGTTCATAGACTCAGTTCCATTGTTTTTGTCCATAAAGATGACCTTCCCTTCATTGAAGGCTTACATACATTTGCCCAAATTAATGGCTTCAGCCTCTTTTCAAAGTATGTTTCAAACTGTGGATATAGTTTGAAATAGTCAGACAAGTCACTTATGTTATTTTCAAAGTCAAATGTGTCATTTGATGCTGCTAATCCACTACTGTCGAAGATTTTGTATATAATCTTTTTCCTATCACTTGATGTGCATTCAACTTTGTCCGAGAGGTATCTACTAACATTGTCTTTCAAATGTTTTGTGCAGAGCAAGTGATTGGTTTTTGGAAAAACACTTTTAAAAGCCTTTGTAAGTCCTTTCTCTTCATCACTTCCAAAACATACCTCCATATCAGGGAGATCAGTGGCAATTCTTATTTTTAAATGAGACAAAAATGCATGGTAAGTCTCTGCGCTGGCATCCCAATGTAAATACATTGGACCTAAAAACACAGGGCGATCACCAGAAGCCCTTCTAATTACTTTGAAATTTTTATAGACAATCGTTGTTACATAACATGCTCCTAGGTTAAATATTCTGGCAATACCTAACCCATTACCCTCTATATTCGATTTCAAGTCCATAAGCTGATCATCGGAATAAAGTACAACACTGGGGGGCTTTCCTTGCGGATAGAAGACCTCCTTTACAGGCGGATTCGTATTTACCAATGACATGACAGCGACGACTTCTTCTGCCACATTTTTCCTACCAGTGTCTTTTGAAGTGCCCTTTGATTCACAAAATTTGGCATCTCTCAATTGCCTAAAGCTTTTTGGTCCATCAATTGAGTTATCGTTCGCCATGTCGAATTACACGTCTCATGGCGTTGATGTTAGAAGATGTTTCTTTGCCTTTCTTAACACCTCGGGGTGAGTCCTGTGGTAAGGCTCATCTGACTTTGAGTTCCCATATGGTAAACTTTTCGTTTTGATACCAGCATATTCAATAAGTGCAAGAATTATTGTTCTCAATATATGTGACTCTCTTTTTATAGTCCGTGTCGCCTTTTAATTTTGTGTAGTACCGGTGGAATGTTATAAGACTAGTGGGGTCAGGCTGTGGTGTCACCTCTATATATTCCGTCCGTTTTTGAATTTTTGATTGAATATAGTACCGGCCATTTCGTTTATACAAAGCTTTAAGTTTCCCCGAATCAGTCACAACATATGTTTGATTGACAGTGCTCGCAGAGCAATTGTCCCATACACCACAGTCATCAGAAAATGCACCTCTGTTGCTGTTCAGTTGGCTATAGGATGTGTTATCAACAATTACAAAAATGTTGTCCTTAGGACCATTAGGTATATGTTTGCGAACATTTGTTGGCTGACGAAGGTGAAGATAAGTCTCTTCAGTTGAGAAAAATTTTCCAGGTATGGGTAGACCAGGAGACTTTGGTTCATCAGGTAGAACTACCTCGGAATTTTCAAGTATAACATCAGAGGTGTCGGAACTGAAGCTAGTATGTCCATCACTTCGATCAAATTTATCATTAAAAACGCTGTTAGGGCTTGACCCACATGCATCACTGAAAACACTGTCTGAGTTGGACATCAAACCTGTATCTGAATCCAATGAAGATGACAACCAACTTGAATTCGAAGAAACCATAATCTGTGGTCGTTTAGGTTGTCTTTTTTTCTCAGTTTTCTCGCATCCAGTTTTGTATAGTGGGAGGAAATGGTTAACGTATTTCACATTTTTGGCAGACAATGCTCCTGCACTTGTCCACATTAGTGTAATTACATCCTCCGATGGTTCTACAGGACAATACACTGAGTTCAACGCTTTGTATGCAATGTCTCCTGAACCGTTAATTGGGGGGTATATCATTTTAATGCTATGCTTTAATACAGTACTCAAGGCAGATATCGTCCATACACTAGAATATCCACCAAGGCGAGTGCAATCCATGCAGCTTTCATGATATGGTGGCGAAATGTCAATCACATCATTTGAATTAGGAAGCGTAGAGTTTTGATTCAAATAAAATTGTTCATTGATGATCATTTCAATGCAGGTTCTGACACGAAGCTCTGTGGAGAGGTCTTCACTTTCACAAAACAGAAGTGACGTGGCATTGAAAAGGCAATTCCTGTCGGCGGAACTTCTCAGTGGTGTACCTATAAATTAAATGCAGTTTCGTTATTTACTTATTTATTGGTGTTTAAGGTCACACATTTCTGCACAGTGGCTAAGGAAGACCATAAAACTGTCGTAAAATATCTCGCCAACATATTAACTTTCATTAATTAAATTTTAGCTTATTTGTAGATTAGATACATAGTTTATTACATACCATAACAGATATGCTCCGCTCAAGATCAGTTTTGTATCATAGTATGAGTGATGTTTGTCCTGTGTTTGAACTAATAATCATAAAACAAACAAACGTGTTGACAAGCGGACACCATTTTGTGGGTTGTTTTTTTCAGTGATTAATTGGGGAAACTGTTGAGTGATATTCAGCCTGATATTATAGGAGTATTCCGTCCTGGTTGCAATTAAAACAGGCAGGTATTTCACAAATAATCCCGGAAAAAACAGTGCCCCACAAAGTAACTATAATATGGTGTGACTTTAGCGGTATCACATCGCGGTTTGCGAGGAAATATATCGTTTATGTATTTTAATGACTTTATTTTGATGACATCTCAATAAAAAGTATTCCTCAATTCCGACTCACCCAGACAGCTTACTGACATACATTGAATTGAAAACAAAGGGATTAAAGGTGTGAATAATTGGATTGAAGATGGTCATATGGAACTAATTAATGCTATCGATGGGAACTTGCAAACTTAAGTGCTAAATTACTTTGAAAACGATGTTAATTACCAGCAGGTTTATCCTTTGTACACTGCTATTGCTGGATTAGGTGGATGCAGGTTGGGTATAAACCCGAATTTAGAGAATATCTAACACCAAAAATTATCTTACATGGTTTGGCTAAAATGATACAAACTTTCTCCATCCTTGGACAACAAGTTTGCAGTAAGTTCGTACAAACTGAACCTCTCCATTATCTTACGCCAGCTTACTTCAAACTTGGACGATAGGGTCATGATTTAATTAAATCACAACCCTACCATCAAAGTTTGCAGTAAGTTCGTACAAACTGAACCTAACCTATGTATCCTTATGAAATTAACCCTGCATGAGTATACAATTATGTTACATGGTTGGGCTAAGTTGATAACAACTTACTCCAAACTTGAACGGTAGGGTCTACCGTCCAAGTCTGCAGTAAGTTCGTACAAACTGAACCTAACTTACGCATCCTTATGAAATTAACCCTGCATGAGTATACAATTATCTTACATGGTTGGGCTAAGTTGATAACAACTTACTCCAAACTTGAATGGTAGGGTCTACCGTCCAAGTCTGCAGTAAGTTCGCACAAACTGGACCTAACCTACGTATTAACTCTAAACGTTTCTCCATTATCTTACGCCAAAATTTATCTTACATGGATGGGCTAAATTCATACCAACTTACTTCAAACTTGGACGGTAGGATCTTGATTTAATTAAATCACAACCCTACCGTCAAAGTTTGCAGTGAGTTCATACAAACTGAACCTAACCTGCGTACATGTATTCTTATGAAATTAACCCCACATGAGTATACAATTATCTTACATGGTTGGGCTAAGTTGATAACAACTTACTCCAAACTTGATCGGTAGGGTCTACCGTCTAAGTTTGCAGTAAGTTCTTACAAACTGGACCTAACCAACGTATTTGTATGAAATTAACCCTAAACGTTGTGATTTTGAGTAACACTAACTACGTATTGGTTTGAAATTAACCCTAAACGTTTCTTACATCAAAACTTATCTTACTTGGTTGGGCTAAATTCATATCAACTTACTTCAAACTTGAACGATAGGGTCGTGATTAAATTAAATCACAACCGTACCGTCAAAGTTTGCAGTAAGTACGTACAAAGGGAACCTGACCTACGTATTCAGAATTCATATGAAATTAACCCTACACGAGTATACAATTTGTTCTGAGTCGGAATCGACGGAGTACACTTTTTAGTGAGTAACACACAAAATCATTTTCCGAGTACACCTTTCCAGCGTCGGAGTCTGAGTACACTTGCTAATTAATATGGTTGATTATTTTTGGAAGTCTGAATCTGTTCTTCAGAAATTGTTTTATTACAAATTATTGAAGAGTGTCAACAGGCACTCGCCTATAATTTGTAATGGAACAAATCTGTATAAACAAACAATTATTTATGTTTTGAGTGAATTCGAAACATGGTTCTGAATATGAAGAGTCCTTGAATTTAGGCCCTTTCTTTGAAAAGTGTTTGAAATTATTTCTAGCCTTGAAGAAGTACTTGATTTTTTTTTTATCACTGCCCTTGAAAAGTACTCGAATTCACATTACCTACGGCATTGAATGTTTATATCAGTCCTTGAAAATCATGGAGTCCTTGAAAAGTGCTTAAACTTGATATCACTGAAGACAAAGTTTTCTAATTGAATTATCAATTCACCCCTTAACCCTTTACCCAACATAACTGACAAAACCGGCCAGTGCTATTCACAAAAATTGACGATTCAATTAATTTTCATTATTCTTTTTCATTTTTTGTCTCAAAAACATAGGTTATGAACCTACTTTGTCGAACTCGTTCTAAGGAGAGGTCATAACCTATGTTTTTGAGACAAAAAAACTTTAAAAATTAGTTAGTTAATCAAGTATTTTGTTTCCAAGTGTGGTCTGCTTTTCATGATAGGTAATGGGTTAAAAGCAGTCTGTGGACAGAAAATGAAAAACCGATTTTCATTTTATTCAACGGAGGCTCTTGCTACCGGTCATTTAGCATAACGAAAAAACCTTTGGGGTATTTTTCTAAAATAACAGCTAAAACTTGACAGACCGGGCCATACAATAAAGTCACATAATAAAGTCATATTGTATCGTATTTTTATTTTTTTTGGCCTCAAAAACAAATCGTATGAACCCTCATTGCCATTGGAACAAGCTCGTTTTAATGAAGGGTCATATGTAGGGCTGCAACGATACGTCTCACTCACGATACAATATGTATCGCAATTTTTTTTCACGATACGATTTTTTCACGATACATTACATGCAGTACATTGAGAGTGAATTATCAGTAATAAAAGGCCCCCAAACTGCACAGAGTCCAACTTTCATTTGACCAGTAACTCCAATTTCTTTTTTAGTGCTTGAGATAGCCAAGCAAGTTTCAGCCAATGGACCTCTGGGAGTCTGGGTTCAACACAGAGGTGAGAGGTCTGTTGCCTCAAACTAAGCTTATAATTTAGACAGAGTTGATATTTTACTGAAATACAAATGAACAAGTGGAATCACAGGAGTCTGAAATTCTGTCAGTATAGCTATAATTCACTTTCAACGTGATATTTACGTTCCCAAAGTAATCCCCTTCAGAAGGGGATTACGTTGGGAACGTAAATATCACGTTGAAAGTGAATTATAGCTATACTGATAGAATTTCAGACTCCTGTGGTGGAATTATAAGTTGGAAAAGCACAAAATAGACTTGTTGGGCCTGAAAATGCAACTTATGACTACATATGCCATTGCCAATCTTCTGGAAGTGTATCGTTTGTATCGTGATACCCATGAAACGATACGATATGCGTATCGTGTATAAATGTATCGCGATGCATTGAAATCGTGATGAATCAGGGTTGCAGCCCTAGTCATATGCTATGTTTTTGAAGGAAGAAATTAAAAAAGGTTTCATTATACTGCAAGATTTTTTTGTCTGAACCCTTGCTATATACAGGCTAGGTAAAGGCTTAAGTAACAAGTTAATCATCTCACCAGAATTTACAATGTTGTGGTGTTTCAGGATGGCTGAACTCAATATATCTTCTGTCATAAAGTTGTAAGGAATGGTTTCACACGCCGAAGGTGCGCATGGGCGGCAGGGTTGATTGATTTAAATCATGATTTAAATCAATGATTTTTATGAAAAAAATCATTGATTTAAATCAAAAATTTACAAATATTCAGAAATATTTTCAAAACAACTTGGAAATGAGCTGAAACAAGATGGAATGCATATTAACTGTTGAAATACAGTTATTAGCCCTTGTTTATGACAGTTAGAACTAATCTATGGAGTGGGAAGGTATACATCCCACTGTGTCTTGACTGCTGGAACATGCTGTAGGGAAGTTAAATGTTCCCGAATCTTTTATAAGTTTATATAATTTTCAGCTAACATGAATAAAACTATATTTAAGTGAACTTAGATTTTAAACCATATATAGGATAATCTTTCAATGAACCCATCCAAATTACAAAATCAACTCCAAGAACAACGATCAGTGATTTAAATATCAAAAGTATCAAAAATTATTTTCAAGAGGCCATATTCCATCCAGCAATGCTATAACAGTGAGAAAACACAAGTTTCAATGATTCCTCTCTATTTCCATCTATGGCAAATGTCTATTCTGTGCCAAATATATTCTGGAATTCTTCCCCTCACACCACCTTAAAGAACAAAATGGTTAACACAGATAAATGTTTTAGTGTCAGTTATTTGTGTTCATTCTTTGAGTAGCCTTTGGTACCAACTCCTGCCAATACACTCAGTTTCTTTTATCTAAAGGAATCATGTGAGAAAAAGTAGCCTCTGGTGAATAATTTATAGTATGGAAATAAAAATCAAATAAATCGATTTAAATCAAAAAAATCTGATTTAAATCAAAAAAATCGATTTTTTTTTTAAAAATAAAAAAAATCAACAACCCTGAGGGACGGTATGGGGAACAAGCCCCTTTCGACCCTCATTGACTGTAGATGATGAATTTTCGCATGTCTAGGCGTGTTGAAGGAGGAACAGGTTCAGGTACTCGGCAGGTGTCACCGGTTGCAGCATGATGGTCTCTTTGGCTGATGTCGGTTGAACCCTCGGGTGAGGACCAGTGTGGGAGGTTGGGTCCTCTCACAAAGGTACTACCCCTCCCTGAGGGTGCAGTCGATCTGGATTTTCAGGCAAGTATAGTCTGCCACTTCGGAGATGATATTGGATGGTATAATCTGCCTCAGGCTGTCTCTGTTTGGTAGGACATCTTTGAAAGAAACAACAACGACCCCTTTCGGGGACCACCAGAAAGAAGACCCGAACTTCCCTGGTTCGGGGGCAGGTCTGCATTGTGGTCCTATTGAGTTGGGACAAAAGATGCGCAATGCGCTTGCAAAAAGGGGCAGAGGTGGGACGCAGGACCAATGCTCGTCTCCCTTAAAGTGGTCGACCACTTTTAGGGATGGAGTGGAGGATGTTCAGGAACCATGGGGGTTACTGTTTTCGTAACGGTTAGACTGTCCATAGCGGTTATTGGGGTGCTGGTCAAAAGCATCTTCTGTGTACCTGCTTAAAAGAAGAAGGCAGAATTAGTTTTCATTAGAATGTGTAAGATATAAAAAAAGATATAGAAAGATAATTGTAATATTTTATTATCGTATTTAAAGGATGAAAGAAATGTGTCGGTGTTTGTGTGCATGTGTATAATGCTTGTACGTGTTCTGGTTATGATGAGCGTGACTGTTGAGTTGGTGTTCCTTGTCAGTGTTAGTGCATTGCCGAGTGGATTGGTTCAGCTATTGTAGCATGCCTTAAGAAGGACATATCGTACTATAGGGTCGAGGTAGTGTTGCTGACAGTAGCTTGGCCTCCCCAGGCTTTCTCTGGTATGATTGCGTGATTGCTGAGTTTATGTTGTGTGAGGGGTCAGAGTGGTTCGGTTCTGCGTATTGTAGCATGCCTTAAAAAGGACATATGGCATGCTACAATACGCAGAACCGAACCACTCTGACCCCTCACTCAACATAAACTCAGCAATCACGCAATCATAAAGTCAGAGAAGAACCACGGATTTTTTTTATAATTGTTTGAGTTTAGTGGCTTCATGTTGGTAACAATAAGGTTAGGTTTTTTTCAAGTATGTGTTGTTTGTAATAGAAAGTGTTTGTATAGTAATCCTCCCAGATGTCTCCAAATTACAATAGACAAAAGAGAATTAAAATTCATTGTTGTCAAAACATGCTGTGCACAGCTTATTGGAGATGAAAGTCACAGATATTAATGTTGTTCTTACAATGTATTCATGGTAAATAGTAGAATCTTTTTTTTTTGACAAACAGACCTCAATTAGAGACCTTTTACAGGTTCATTTCTCTAGGCTGCTTGTATGAATACAAGACTGAAGAACTTCAAAAGTCTTAGAAGTGTTAGCCTCGGAAGCCTACCTTTTTCGACGCTGAAGACAGGTTTGCAAAACCGGTTTCATTTTCTGTGAAGCAGTGGGAGACTGCAGAAGTGAAAGGAGGCTCCCCCATCGAAGAACATTTTCGCCATATACACCAGTCTTGTATACTCATTACTAATTTCTCTTTGTTGGTCTATGTGGCCTCTATGTAGTTCTTTGTGATGTCTATGTAGTTCTATGTGGTATCTTTGTAGTTCTATGTGGTTCTATGTTGTTCTATGTGGTAAATCGTCGCACCGCCTTGTGACAGAAGGAATGCTTGACGAAACGGCCCAGATTGACTTTGGTCAGAAAGGCCCAGATTTTGTGATGGAACCACCCAGATTTCGAGACAGAATGGCCCACATTTATGGGTAGAACAGCCCTTTTTAAAAAAAAACAACTTGTTTACTTAAAAAAGTTATTTCTTATTCCCCCATTATTTTTTTTTACAAAAGTACTTGTGGCGGTATTGAAGTTGTTATATTGGGTAACAGGTCAACCTGGCCCCAAAGCCGATCCATCCCCAGATGATCCGGCCTCATCCATTTCCGCACCCAAGACGATCCATCCCCAGTCACCCCATCCCCAGACGATCTGGTTCCATGTACAATTCATTAGTTGTAACTTGTGTCATGTATTTGTCTTGTGAGGATTTAAAGAATAAAAACGAAACAGTACCGTATTCCAGGATGAGGGGGCGCGGTGTCTCAGTTGGTAGAGGTGCAGATTGCAAGCCGAGAGGTCCTCGGTTCGAATCCCACCTGCGGCAACCGCGTTGTGTCCTTGGGCAAGACACTTCACCCCGATTGCCTACATGGGGGCACGATGACGCTGTGTACTGAGGCGTACTGCACGTCGATGGTGCACATGTCTTCAACCAATCTAACCCTGCCTGTGCTGCGGTGCAGAGTTCAGAGTTACGATGTTGGAGAGCTGACAGCTGCTCGTCGTTGCTCGGTGGTTCTCTCCGGGTACTCCGGCTTCCTCCACCCGTCACACTGTCACGGTCACGATTAGCCATTGTGCATAAGTATGTGACCTTAAACACCAATAAATCAATAAATAATAATTCCAGGATGAACTTTATTTAATAAAAAGCAACAGAAAAACACAAATAAATGGAGAAAATACAAACAAACATTAATTACATCATAGGCACCAGTTGTATTCGAGGATGAATTTTATTTATGCACTAAAGGATTATTTAAGCACTAAGGGATGAACTTTATTTAACCCTTTACCTAATTATTTCAGTTTTTGCGTCAAAAACATATCTTACATAAGCCATGTTTTTGAGACAAAAAATGAAAACAAAAGAATGAAAATTAAACAACTTTGTGTGAATAACAGAAAAACACAGATAAATGAAGTTTGGAAATGCAAATAAACATTACATCGTAACAAGCACCAGTTAGTAATAAAGGGCAGTTCAGAGATGAATTTTATTTAACCCTATTATTTAACACAAATAGTAGATGACATTATTCTGGAATAACTAGCACTGTTCACAAAATTACCATTCAATTTTCATTCTTCTTTTCATTTTTTGAGGCAAAAACATATATTGTATGCCATGTCTTTGAAACAAAAAATGAAAAAAAAGAATGAAAATTGAATGATATTTTTTTAAACTAGCTTTGTCTGATTTTGGCCATTATGTTTCTGCTGGCAGAGAGAATGTGTCATGCTGTGTCCACTTGCAGGTCACCTCTGAAGAAACCTTTGTCTTCTAAGTAGGAGTGGTTGATGATGAAAATTAGATCTTTGGATTCGGTTGGTCTCATCTTCTGTCACAATCGATTTGCAGCTTGTATGAAAGATGTTGGCTTTGGAAGGTTGAAGTCTCTATCTGTGATAAGGTCAAGCATATTTTCTCATCTACAATTTGATTTGTCTAGCTAGTCTGTACATGTGTAGGGGTCAGTTGCTGCTGCTTGGAGGAGCACTGCATGAACTTTTGTCTTCTTCACTAGTCCAGGATCTGCAGGATGTTGATGAGGTTTGGTCCAAGAACAAAAGAGTCACCTCTCTGCGTCACTGTTGCCTTGCACCATTAAGATGTGCTCCTGACACTACATCTCCAGTTTGTGCTGCTCTCCATTGATTTTTTCATGGTGTAGGCAAAGTTGTTACTACAAACAAGGTTCTTTCCCCTTTGTTTGGTACCTCCCTCATTGATTTCTTTTGTGGTTGGCTGATCTTCAAGCATGCTGTCTGGTCCATCCACATCCTCCAAGTCGCTCTCATTGATGGGTTGTTGCGATATGATGGCCAGTGAAATGTCGATTGATTGTTCAGTGGTATACATGTAGTCAATGTAGGTTGAGAATATTGGTAGTTTGTGGAGATGGTGATATTGGTCCTAATGAAGCCTCAACTTCGTCACATGCATCATTCATTGGTACCTCACAGTCTGGTTCATCTGCAGTCTTGTTCCGCTTGCTCTTACAGTTGCTGCACAAGAAGTTGATGTTTCATTCTCTGCACATAAATTGACATAATAGCATGGTAATCCTGAATTGATTTATCAGTCCCACATAAGCGATGCTGCCATCGGAGACAAGAATCACACTCTATGGCATGCTGTCAGCCGCAAACTGGTTTGGTACACACTACACAAGGGTAAGACATTGTGAACTATTATCGTCAGCATGCGTTTGTTGCTTCTATTGTACCCTGTGGAGAGTGGCAAATCAAAGTGAATAGGTGATGAATTCTTAGCGTTGGAGGTGATTGTTTATTTGAGATTAATCAGATTCATCTGTTTTTATTTATATAGAAGTCATGAATTGTAATCATTGTTAATTGACATTACTGCTATAACAGTTATATCATTTATGTTTATACAAGGGTTATGAATAGCCAAATGATAGGTGTTAAGTAACAAAGTTGTTAAAATTCATTTCATGTTTTTATTTCATTTTTAGCGTAATTTGACAAAGTCAAGATAAGCTATTGCCATCACACGTGCAGAAGTCTGTAAGTCTGTTCACATTTTCCTTTAGCACAAGCTACACCCTGTAGATTTTATCCGATCGTCATGAAATATCATATGCAGGTTTGGGGTCATGTCTAGATGAGAACACCCCCTTTTGGTTGCGATCAGTCAACCGTGATGGCAGCCCAAGCCCAAAACCCCCAAACCTTTAGCACAGTCTACAGGTTGTATTTATGAAGGGATTTCATTGTAACTTGGTAGGATGCCTTGTATAATATCTAGATGAGAACGTCCCATTTTGGTCATGATCTGTCATCTGTGATGGCTGCCCAAGCCCGAAACCCAAAAACTTTCACAGTCTGCAGGTCATATTTAATATGGAGGGATTTCATTGTAACTTGGTAGGATGACTCTGTATGATGTGTAAATGAGAATGTCTTCTTTTGGTCACGATCGGTCAACCGTGATGGCTGTCTGAGCCCAAAACCAGAAAACCTTTAGCACAGTATACAGGTTGTATTTATGAAGGGATTTCATTGTAACTTGGTAGGATGCCTCTATAATATCTAGATGAGAACTTCCCCATTTGGTCGCGATCTGTGAACCGTGACGACTGCCCAAGCCCAAAACTCAAAACCTTTTAGCACAGTCTTCAGTGTAATGTCTAGATGAGGACATCTCCTTTTTGTTGCGATCGGTCAACCGTGATGGCTACACAGGCCCAGAGCCTCAAAACCTTTAGCACAGTCAGACTGTCTACAGGCTGTATTTATGAAGGGATTTCATTGTAACTTGATAGGATGACTCGTTTTGGAATAATTTCACTCTCAGTTGGTAACTTTCGTTGATATACATTAACTGTGAGGGCCACATACATTAACTGTGAGGGCCACATTAACCCACCCCTCAGTTCTTTAGTACAGTCTACACCTCATATTATTTTTTATTGAAAACATAGCATACAGGGAACAGAGATTAACATATTCCCAATTATCACAATTCTTGTCTCATTTCATAATCCTTTCATAATAAACTTTGTATATTATCCTTAAATTCATTAAACATACAGTACGTGGAGAGTGTATTATTACTAAATCACCTGCAGAGTGGAGATTCCACCCAAGCAATAATTGCAAATTTGTTGCAAAGCATAACAAGCACACGCCAAGTTTCAGTCAATGGACCTCCGGGTTAAACTCGGAGGTCCATTGGCTGAAACATTATTTGTGTTTTTAGTCGATATATACAATATTTGAAAGTTATAGTTTGGGTGATAACTCCACGGGTGATTTAGTTACAATCCACTCTCCATGTACTGTACATGTAATGTACAGACAAGTTAAGCTATAGTGTCATTGACACTTTCATTGTATTTCTATTTCATATTTCCGACCAGTTACCAGCATGCATGTATATGTATAGTATAAGAAGTATAAATCATTACTACATGTAAGATTATGTCAAAATGTTCACACTAATGTGGTTAATGCTGTAATTCTTTTCAACAAATGTGTGATATAAAACTGAGCCTGTGCCCTCCACTCAATACACTATTTTCTTTTTCTAACACTAATTCTGATAATAATATTAATGACTAACAATAAAAATAACTACCATTTCTTTTGAATAATTGGGGCCGGACCAACTATGGTAAATGGGGATGGTTCATCTGATCACAGAATAATTAAATACCTTTTTATAATTCCTTCTTTCTTAAGCTGCTAACATTATCCACAAAACACTTGATTACAATACCGGTCAAAAAAGAGTTGTGGAATGACCACATGAAAATATTAATGTCATCAGTAAATATGCATAAAAATTTTTTACAAAAATTGTCAAAACGTTCGCTAACCATCAATAAACTTCACTGACTTGCACTTCTGAAAACTCTATACAGGTGTGATACAAGTAGTACAGATAGTGAGATGTTACAAGAATTGTAAAAAAACAATCTTAATCTTCATTATAATAATAATCAACTTCAGTACCGCCGAAAGTACTTTTGTAAAAAAATAAATAATGGAGGCTTAAGAAATTTTTTTTCTCCAATAAATGAGGGTTTTTTTTTTTATATGTGGACTGTTCTGTCTCAAAATCTGTGCCGTTCCTTCTCAAAATCTGGGCCATTCTGGCCCTAATCAATCTGGGCTATTTCGTCCATGGGCCATTTCATCCTGCTACTGCAGAAAGTGTGTGGTGGGGGGGGGGGGGGGGAAGGCTGGTGGAGGAGATTGGGCAGCTTGTGCACACTAACATTAAAACAGAGTCTCCACTAAACGTCCCTAATAGGTGTGACTGTAGCAGCCCTGACACTACCCTTTATTTGGGTTGTTTATTTCATATATAACAAACTTGATGTACACTACACCACCAGTGACCATTACATGAATCGTCTTGGTTCACAAAATGTTCACTCAAGATCAAAGAGAAGTCTCTGACTGATAAGGAAGCTTATGATTAAAGTCAATCACTGTAAATGTCAGCACTATTAAAATCTTGACATTTCACATGCAAACAAATTACAGATTTAGTTAATTTTGCGGACAGCCTTAGCCAAAAGAATTTACTTATTATCACATTTTGCATGATTACAGCAATTTCTTGTTCGCAATTTCTTTTTTGATATGTACAATGTATAAACATTAGCTTTGGTTCAATATACATGTAGTCATCAACTCTGCTTGGTATTGTGTTATTGTGTAAACGAAGACAGAACAGACAATAGCACCCTGGAATCTCAAAGAATCGGCAAAGAACATGGGTATTCAGCACAGGAACATCACCCCCACACACACACCCATGGACTAATTGCTCTGATGGACAGTTCACCCCCTGTTTTTAGCTCACCTGACTGAAAGTCAGGCAAGCTATAGTGATCACTCACCATCCGATGCCTGTGAACATGGTGTTTGCGCCTTCTCCTCCAAAACCCTTGAATCGATTCAAGTGAAATTTGAGATAATTGTTTGTTATGACATCGCATTATGATTTTGTTCAAATCACGTTGCCTCACCCCTCAGTAGGACCACACCCAAAAAGTGTGCTTAAATCTTGAAAAATCTTCTTATGAACCAGCAGTAGCAGAGGCTTGGTATTTGGTGTGCAGCTTCCTTTTGAGGTGTAGACTCAGATTTGTCCAAGAGAAGTTTGTGGAGCTATATTTGCGGTCGTTATGGGAGGGGCAACAAGTTTTTACCCCGCCTAAAATTTCTATTTTCCAAACCAAGAGGCTGATTTGAACCAAATTTGATGTGAGGGCTTATTGGGTCATAAGTACTTAATTTATGCAAAAAAAAAAATTTCTGTCGCTCCATGGGGATCACAGGAGCTGAAAAAAGAAAAAATATAAAACGCCCGTATCTCCAAAACTACTCGGAACTGAGAATTCTTATTTGGTGTGAAGCTTCCTTAGGACCAACAGAATGGAATGGTCCAAAAAATTGCTATTGCTTTTATCATAGGGTACTTTTTAAAGACTTTAAAAAAGTGCAGGGTCAGCATTTTTTAACACTGTGGGTAATGGGAAAAACATTTAAGACAACACTTCTTCCAAAAGCTTTCAAATTTCACAAATAACATCTTTGGAAGATTGTTTCAGATGTTTATTGAAATCAAATCCCTGGGTCCATATTTGGGCTCTCTATGGGAGCCCAAATGTTTAAAAAAGTGTGTGGGGGGCGGGGGTGGTGAGATTCAAGTTTGTTTATGCCAAGTCCCTGGGTTCATATTTGCGCTCACTGCAGGAGCTCAAATTATGACTTAGTTCAAAACGAGGAATTTTCTTTACAAATCTTCTTCAAAATCTTCTTCTTCACATCCACCAGTTAGAATCTTTTGATATTTGGTATACAGTATCCTTAGGGAGGTGAGATATAAGTTTGTAAAAACCAAGTACCTGGGTTCATATTTGGGCTCCCTGTGGGAGCCCAAATTATTACTTAGTTCAATATGAGGAATGTTCTTTAAAAATCTTCTTTTTTTTAGCAGGCTTTTATATTCCAACTAATTTGGGCACATCAGATTCAAGTGAAAAATGTGCCCGAAATATGAGAAACCATATTGTTAGCAATATACAAACAATTATAATATAACACAGGGCTTTCTAAGACCTATTTTGCATCGTGCAAAAGTCTTTCTTAACAAATATTGTTATTTTAGAATGTTACAAGAAGTTGTCGGTACCCACCTACTTATTTGGGCACAGCATTTACTGCCTTGAATTTAGGGTAATATAAAGGCCTTGTTTTAGATCCAATGGTCAGAATTTGTGGACATTTGGTATAAGCTTTTTTTAGGAGGGGCAGATGCAATTTGTTCAAATCAATTCCTTGGGTTGATATTTAGGCTACCATATCAGGTGAGCACCCTCAGGCCCCCTGGGGCATCTTGTTTGACTATTTGCTGCTGTGTTTTTTTTTCTTATAGAAATAACAATATTGCTGAAATATTTTCATTTACATGTATTCTGTGATTGTTATTATGTTCAACAGTTACATGTACATGGTAAAAAACAAAGAAAAATATATTTAATATATACTACGCAAAGTTTGCTAAGCAACAAATATATCCAACAACCAGTTTTACATTTTAGTTGAAATAATGTAATGAGAAGTGTATATATTTTTTATTTAATTATATCTTTAATGATTTAAGCTCAGAAATTGAGATTCTGTTTGTGTTTGACATTATTTTTTTAGCTTTTGAATACGATAATCATGGAAAATGGATATTATTGGTAAAAGAGGAAATTTTTCAAATTTGCCGAAAAGTTGACGGAGCGAACTGGTATGGGTTCAATATCAAGTATGAGACCCATTACTGTTAATTACAGCTTGACAACGCCTTCTCATGCTCCCCATCAGGTTCCTGGTAGTCCTTTGTGGGATGTTGTTCCATTCTTGGACCAGTATGGCACCAAGTGCCTGGACACTTCTTGGCTGGACTGGATGGGCTGAAATTGCAAGCTGCAACTCTTTCCAGTTCGATTGGATTGAGGTTGGGGGATCTTGCTGGCCAGACCATACCCTCGATCTATACTCCCTGAGAGCATGGGCAACATGAGGACGGGCATTATCATCCATCAGAATGAATCTATCACCCACTGAACCTGCATACAATCTGACGTGGACATCCAGGATCTCATCAATATACCGCTGTGCAGTCAATGTATCACGTTCAAGGACACAGAGCTCTGTACACCCATTCCTTCTGATGCCGCCCCAGACCATGATTGACCCCCACCATAGCGGTCATGCTCAGCAATGTTGGCTGCATGGAATCGCTCTCCTGGTCTTCTCCATACCCTAGAACACCTATCTGTGTGGTCTAGGCAGTTCCTTGACTCATCTGTAAAAAGGGCAGGTCGCCAATCTTCTCTGGTCCATCCAACGTGGTCCATGCCCCATTCATATCGTGCCTGACGGTGGATCTGGGACAGCGGAATGCGGATACATGGTCTTCCCGATCGGAGAACACCTTCGTGCAACCTTGCCCGGATAGTCTGCATAGAAACATTTACCCCGGATGCATTCTGAAGGTCACTACAAAGCTGGTTTGCTGTGGCAAAAGCGGTTCCTACGGGCCTGAATGATAAAAAAAAAACGGTCTTCAGCTGCAAATGTTGCCCTGTCTCTGCCACCACCATGCCGTCTTATTGGTGTTCTATCTTGCCCAGGTTCTGGTGATCACCGTATGGTGCACACCAAGGGCTTCAGCAACCTGACGATGGGTAGCCCCTTGCTCCACCATCCCTAGAGCCCACCACATTTCTGCTTCAGACAATAGTCTTCTTACATTTGCCATATTTAGTCATTAAATCACAGGGGTTTGTGTTGAAATGAAGATTGAATACCCTATGGATGTCATGTACATGTAGATAGTACACGAAAACATCATAAAAATCATGGAGTACATGCTTTCCATGACTGTCACAAAAAGTCTTCCTGTCAAGAGAGCTAATGTAAACACTGGGGACCATCTCAATACATCCCTCAATGATATCCACCAAAAATATCACAAATACGTCACAAGCACATTTCACAATGATGTGTCAAATATTTGGTGCTTTACAAACTTTGAGTAGTATACATTCTCATTAGGGCTGTCGCGACTATCATTTTTTGTAATCGACTAATCGTGACCAGTAATCGACGGTTAGTCGATTAATAGTCGCTTCCCATGATTTTTTAGCAAATCATTCTTCTGTTCGTAAAACTCTGAAAATGACAATGGCACCAGTGTGTTCAGACGAAGTGGGGTTGTGGGAACAACAAATCGGTCCCGACTGAAGTTACATGTAGTCCAATCTTGGACCCACAGTCCGTAATATAATTTTTGGGGTTGGTACGTCCTGTAGGACGTACCAACCTCAAAAATAATATTACTGACTGCGGGTCCAAGTTTGAACTAGATTGAAGCCGATGAATTAAAATGAATTTACCTAAGAACGTTCCTGCATATGTTTCCTTTCTGCAATAAGTTTCTCGAAATTTTGAACATTGAGATCTATGCATTCCCTCGTCAGTTGTTAAAATTGGATCTTAGCCTGAAGTTCCGAACTTTGAGAAGTGATCTGATGTTCTGACTTTCGTCATAATTTTGTCACTTCCGCGCTTTGGGTTTTCCAATGGGTGCATTCGTGTGTACAAGACTGGAGAAATTCAGAAGAATCTATTCTTCTCGAATAACTGTGAGTGTTCTTTCTTACACAGTCAGTGACAGTCGTACAGTCTTCCGGATATGAATGTTAACTATGGTTAGATATTTAAAGTTATTCACCTTCATTGATCATTCACCTCACAAAACAATGCAATTTAGCCCCGATGTGTAGTAGACGTGTACCACCTTGAAAATGTCGACTACTTCAATAGTCGACGGTTAGTCGACTAATCGAATAATCGCGACAGCCCTACTTTCAACTCTTACATACATGTAGGTCTATGCCTGTCCTACATCATATTTGGCATTCTTTATTACATTGATCAAATCCTACGTCCACCCTATTGCCTTGAAATAAACAAGACACAGATGTTTCAGTGGCTAGTGATGAGACGATTAATCGGTAAGCACCTATTGGTTAACAATCAGTAGACAGGGGTATGGGATCAGCCTTCATTGATGGTCATCAAGATTTCCTCAATTCATCATCCAGATTTACGATGTTTTTATTAAAATGGCTCTTGAGTGATTTGTAGTTCCATTTCATCACATTAAATTTTGCCAAGAAGCGTGAATATGCGTGACTAGCAATGATAAATTCTCGTTCCGAGTTCTAAGGGTAGATCACGACTCGTCTTTGACTCGTCGCGATCTGCCCTTAGAACCCGGAGCTCGACTCGGATACATATTTTGTACATCCACATAATGGTAATAATCTCTATTTATCTTTATTTCAGGCTCAGATCTATAACAGTGGTGTCCAAAACATCGAGCAATGTTGAAATCAGCTTTGGGAATCTCAAGGAAAGCCTACACATGCTTATTTGTGCCACAGCTTCTTAGAACAGGTGTTTATTTTAAAAACTTATTCTCAATTCAATTTACAAATGTATAAAATCTATTTTTCTACTACATGTACATGTATTAACTGTTTCAGTGTTGAAGGTCTGTATTTAGGCTAGGAGTGGTGGTATCACAAGATAATATTAATGGCTATTTTTCATGTATGAAATCAGTAACGAATGGGAGCAAAATGGAGGCGAGTGGAAAATCGCTCACCTTAAATAAAGTTTGCGAGAGTGAAAAATGTGAGGAGAGTGATTTTGATGAAGAGTGTTGATTTCAATGTTTAACTTCATTTTTTTAACCCTTTACCCAACGTAATGGCCAAAACCGACCAGCGCTATTCTCAAAAATCGCCAATTAATTTTCAAAATATTTTCATTTTTTGTCTCAAAAACCTAGGTTATGACCCCTCATTGGAACGAGCTCGTCATAACCTATGTTTTTGAGACAAAAAATGAAAAAAATTAGTTATTCAAGAATTTTTTTTGCAAGTGTCGTCTGCTTTTCATGTTAGGTAAAGGGTTAATACTGTTGAATTGTACATTCAAAGTGTATTTTCTTCTGAATATATTTAACTTCTTAAGTTAATTCTTAAGTTAATGTTATTGTTTGCCTGTGGTTCAGAATAAAATTGCAAGCTTGAAATCTAGTGTTTGTTTATTAAATTTATCACCAGATTTCCTGAAATGTACGTTTAACTTCTAAGATCTAGATAATCTGAAGTGAACTATATATTATGGCAAGTACAAAAATTTATTTCGCAGTTTCCGTTGACAAGCGTCCTTCGAAACGAATGTATGAATACAACTGAACACGGATGGAAATTTTGACGGTGAAAATATATGTAACCCACTAAAATTAGTTCTGGATTTTAAATGGCAGATTATTAAAATCGTGGAAAATGGATGCGTAAAGTCAGGCTGAGCTAATCTCAGCGCTCTCCATCCATCGTCCATCCGTCGTCGTCAACACCATGTTTCAGGCTTCTCCAAAGCAACTGGTCCAATTCAAGTGAAAGTTTGTGTGAGTGATGGTCCCAAACGGACATTGCATTTTTGTTCAACTCAACATGCCCAGCCCCATAGGGAGGGAGTTGGGGAAAAAGCTCCAAAATATTTTTAAAATCTTCTTCTCATGAACCAGTGTGTGCAATGACTTGATATTTGCTATGGAGCTTCCTTTTGAGGTGTAGAATCAAGTTTGTTCAAACAAAGTTCGTGAAGCAATATTTGGCTTTGTAATGGGAGGGGTAAGATTTTTGGTCCCGCCCAAAATTTCTATTTTCTGAACCGATGGTCCGGTTTGAACCAAATTTGGTATGTAATATTACTGGGTCATAAGTACTTGACCCATGCAAAAAAAAAAAAAAATTCCTGCATCCCCATGGAAACCCTGGGAGCTAAAAATAGAAATATTTTCAAACGCCCATATTTCCCAAACCTCACGGAACAGAGAGCTGTTATTTGAAATGATGTATCCTTAGGACCAGTAGAATTAAATGGTAAAAAAAATTCGCCATCTGTTTTGTTAGAGTGTTCTGTAATGGGCATCGAAAAAATGCTGAGTCAGGATATTTGCAAAAATTAAAAAAAATCTTTTCTCCAGAACCACTCATCAGAATCTTTTGATATTCGGTAAACAGCATTCATAGGGGGGTCAGATACAAGTTTGTTAAAATAAAGCCCATTCATTCATATTTGGGCTCAATACAGGAGCCCAAATTTTGTACATAGGGTAATATGGGGAATATTCTTTAAAAATCTTCTTCTTCAGAACCACCAGTCAGAATCTTTTATTGTTTGATATACATCATTGTTATGAGGGTCAGATTCAAGATTGTTCAAACCAAGTCCATAGGTTAATATTTGGGCTTCCTATGGAAGCCCAAATTTAAACTTTGTTCAATATGGGGGATAATTTTAAAAAATCTTCTTCTTCAGATCTACCAGTCATATTTGGTATGCAACATCTCTAAGGGGGTCAGATTCAAGTTTGTTCAAATCAGATCCCCAGGTATATATTTGGGCTCACTACGGTAGCCCAAATTTTTACTTAGTGCGATATGAAGAAATGTCTTTGAAAATCTTCTTCTTCAGATCCACCAGTCGGAATGCTTTCATATTTGGTATACAACACCTCTAGAGGGGTCAGATTCCAGTTTGTTCAACTCAAGTGCCTGGGTTAATATTTGGGCTCCATATGGAAACCTGAAATTTAACTTAGTACAATATGAAGGAATTTCTTCAAAAATCTTCTTCTTCAGATCCACTATTCAGAATGCTTTCATATTTGGTATACAACTTCTCTAGGGGGGTCAGATTAAAATTTGTTCAAATCGGATCCATAGGTTAATATTTGGGTGCGCTATGGTAGCCCAAATTTTAACTTAGTGCAATATGAAGAAATTTCTTTAAAATTTCTCTTCTTTAGATCCAACAGTCAGAATGCTTTCATATTTAGTACACAACATCTCTAGGGAAGTCAGATTCAACTGTGTTCAAATTGATTCACTGGGTTAATATTTGGGCTTCCAATGGGAGCCGGAATTAGCCATTTTGCTGAAAAATTAAAAATTTTGTATTCAGTACCCTCTAGAGGTGTGTAACTAAGATTAATCCACATAGGTTGTATCAAGGAGCTTCATAGGGGAGCTCTACATTTTACATTATGATCAACTCAAGAAAAGGCATGATGCCCGGGTTATTATTGTCACTCCTGAGGGACTCAAGGATTGACAGTGTAGCGTATGGAGATGGATTGCTTATTGTAGACTCATTCTTGGACTCTGTTTATATTGTGTTCTGTTCAAGATGAGCGCTTCAGGCCCCGTGGGGCCTCATGTTTATCTCAACATGCGTGTTCGTTTTGTGGCGAGAGTAAGCTCTGGGCGAGTTGCCAATGTGAAACCCTCTTACTATTAGCATGTCATGTGAGGATGTATAAACGAACTACTACTGTGTGTCATGTTCATAACGACGGAAAGGAAATTGTTTGGAATTGTACTTGAAATGCTTCAAATTGTGAGTGATTCTTAAAAATTTCCCAACATCAAAACTTAATTGAATTTTTCTGTTGACACAACTCAAAAGGATGAAAACACACCCAAGAATAGAGGCGAGCGATTATTCGCGCACCTTGGACAATTTTTGCATGAGTGATGGTGCACGAGAGCGATTGTGCACCTTTCCCATACGTCACTGTGAAATTCCAGTTCATGGTTTTATCACATTTATCAAGAGTTTCAATAAAATGGCTTTAACCCTTTACCCAACACAGACGAGATCAAAATCTGTTATTTTAAATAATATTTTTTTCAAATTTTTCAAAAACTTTCAACAAAACCTTTCATGTGACCCCCCCCCCCCCCCCCCCCCCCCCCCAATGGAATCCAATGAGGGATCACATGATATGGTTTTGTTGAAACTATTTGATAGATAATTTTTAGCTCAACTGACTGAAAGTCAGGGTGAGCTTTTCTTATCACTCTTCGTCCGTCATCCGTCGTCCTGTGTGAAGGTGGTGTTTGAGCTTCTTTCTCCTAAACCACTGGCCACATTTTAATTAAATTTCATGTAAGTAGTGGTTATATAAGGGCATTTGGGTTTTTTTTCAAATTGGATTTCTGCTCATATTGTGGAGTGGGGTGGGGTCAAAATGCACAAATTTTTTAAAAATCTTCTTCTCATGAACCAGCCATAGCAGAGACTTGATATTTGGTATGCAGCTTCCATTTGAGGTGTAGACTCAAGTTTGTTTAAGAGAAGTTTGACGGGCAATATTTATCTTTGTTCTGAGAGGGCAAGAATTTTTGCCCCACCCAAAATTCCTATTTTCTGAACCCAGTGGCCGATTTGAACCAAATTTAATATGAGGTATTATTTTGTTATAAGTACTTGATTTATGCCAAAAAATTTGTTCCTGCAGCCCCGTGGGAACCGCAGGAGCTAAAAATAGAAAAAATTAAAATGCCCATATCTCCAAAACTGCATGGCACCGAGAATTTTTATCTGGTGTGAAGCTTCCTTAGGACCAACAGAAAGGATTGGTAAAAAAAAAACTGTCATCGTTTTATCATAGGGTACAGTTTCGGGACTTTGGGGGGTGAGATTCAAGTTTGTTCAAGCCTTGTCCCTAGGTCCATATTTGGGCTCACTGTGGGAGCCCGATTTTTCAGATCCAGCAGTCGGAATGTTTTGATATTTAGTATGCATCATCCTTGGGGGGGGGGGGGGGGGGGGGAAGATTCAAGTTTGTTCAAGCCATGTCCCTAGGTCAATATTTGGGCTCTCTGTGGGAGTTGAATTGTAACTTAGTTCGAAATGAGGAATTTTCTTTAAAAATCTTCTTCTTCAGATCCAGCAGTCGGAATGTTTTGATGTGTGGTGTGTAGCATCTTTGGGGGGGGGAAGATTCAAGTTTGTTAAAGCCAAGTTCCTGGGTCCATATTTGGGCTCCCTGTGGGAGCCCGAATTATAACTTCGTCAATATGAGGAATTTTTCTTTAAAAATCTTCTTCTTCAGATTCAGCAGTCGGAATGTTTTGATATTTGGCATGCAGCAACCTTAGGGGGTTGAGATTCAAGTTTGTTCAAGCCAAGTCCCTTGGTTCTTATTTGGGCTCACTATGGGAGCCCGAATGACAACTTAGTTCAAAATGAGGAATTTTCTTTAAACATCTTCTTCAGATCTGGCGGATGAATGCTTTTGATATTTTTTATGCAGCATCCTTAGGGGGGTAAGATTCAAGTTTATTCAAGCCATGCCCCTAGGTCCATATTTGGGCTCATTGTGGGAGCTAGAATTGTAACTTAGTTCAAAATGAGGAATTTTCTTTAAAAATCTTCTTCTTCAGATCCAGCAGTTGGAATGTTTTGATATTTGGTGTGCAGCATCCTTAAGGGGGGGATTTTAAGTTTGTTAAGGCCAAGTCCCTGGGTTCATATATGGGCTCCCTGTGGGAGTCCAAATTATAACTTGGATCAATATGAGGAATATTCTTTAAAAATCTTTTTTTTTTAGATCCACTGGTCAGAATCTTTGGATATTTGGTCTAAGCTTTTCTTAGGAGGAGCAGATGCAACTTGTTGAAATCAATTCTCTGGGTTGATATTTAGGCTACCATGTCAGGTGAGCACCCTCAGGCCTCTTGTTTTTCAACTGCTGAATTTGCATATTATGCAGATGGAAACGGCCAATTCGTTAGGTAAAGGGTTAATTCTAAAAGCCTTGAATTCATTTTACGATACTTACAATCTATGCATCTACATACATGTAGCTGCGGATTACCTAACAGTGCTTCCAGCAGCCAACAATGATGTAAAACATTGCCAAGATAAATGCAGCCTATCGATTGAGGTCTCAAGGAAGAAAATATTTGGGAGCAACTTTTTTAAAGCAATATAAAGGTGGTATTTTGTTGCTGTAAGAAGGGGATCGAAGAATTAACAACTTTACCTAACATGAAAAAAAGACGACACTTGCAAAAAAAATTCTTGAATAACTCATTTTTTTCTTTTTTTGTCTTGAAAACATAGCTTATGACTCCTCATTGGAATGAGCTCGTTCCAAAGAAGGGTTTTTGAGACAAAAATCAAAATATAATGAACATTAATTGGCGATTTTTGTGAATAGCTGGCCGGTTTTGGCCATTATGTTGGGTAAAGGGTTAATGTCTATCAACTGGTCAAGTTCTAGAAGAGCAGGTGCCATGATGAAAATGTCTTATATTCTGTGGATGTGATTCATATTATCATAGAAGCAAAATATTTTATTCACAACAATTTTTTTTGTTATTCCTTTTTGAAGGGGTCCAACAGGTACTCTTCAATTAATAGTAATGACACAAATTCACATAAATAAATTCAAGCCTGAAAATAAGCAATCTGTCCTTTGCAGAATGAATTCCCCAGAGGGTGAATTCGCTATTGCTATCCCATACAGTGTGCCAATTTATCCTCTGGGTACCTCTTACTGTTTAAGTTTGAGACCTTGATTCAGACTGAGGTTCACAGAAGGTAAATTTAGTGTTGTTACCCTGCTGTGCAGTGTAGCATCACCAAATTCACCCTATGTGGTCCTCATTCTGAAGATGACAGTCTGCTTATTTTCAGGCTTGAATAAATTGTGACTCCCAAAATTAACTCCTTGCATGCTGCTGGCTGATATTGTCAGTGCAGGATTTCTCTTGACTAAAGTGAGTATAATATGGGCATATTTAATCAAATTTTATCTCTGCAAAATGAATGGATTTTTTCACCAATGATCTCTCGAGTTAAATTTAGAAGAATTTTTGTGAAGCAGCCATGACTAGATTTGATGAAAATTATCTTGAAAATACTCAGCTGGTTAAGAGTTAATCCAGTACTCTACCAAGTAAAAATATCTGATTTTTTCTATTGTCAGGGGAACCCTAGGAAGTGAAGCAGTGCTCGTTTACTGTGATAAAGACTCTATGTTTCACTGGTAAAATAGGACTCCTTAACCAATGACTGGTGTGGAAATCCTCTAAAATGGGCAAATGTTTTAACGATTGGCTGGACTTCACTTTATTAGCTTAACTACAGGCTACACCTTGTAGTTCTTGTCTGATCATCACTAAATTTCATGTACAGGTTTGAGGTCATGAGAACGACCCATTTGGTCGCGATCAGTCAACCACGATGGCTGCACAGGTTCAAAACCAGAAAACCTTTAGCACAGTCTAAAAGTCATATTCATGAAGAGATTTTATTGTAATATGGTAGGATGACTCCATATTATGTCTGGATGAGTACATCCTATTTTGGTTGGGTTTGGTTAACCATGACTGCCACAGGGCATGTGACATAGATTCCTTTTGCACTTTCTACACAGGTTGCATTTATGAAGGTATTTCATTATAAATTGGTAGGATGACTTGGTATAATGTCTGTATGAGAACGTCCAATTTTGGTTGTGGTCGGTCAACCATGATGGCTGCATGGCCATGTGACCTACATTTGTTTTGCACAGTCTACCGTTTATATTTATGAAGCAATTTCATTGTAACTTAGTAGGATGACCCGGTATGATGCTAGATGAGACTGTCCTATTTTGGTCATGATCGGTTAACCGTTACCGCCACTTGTGCATGTGACCTAGATTCGTTTAACACTGTCTGTAGGTCATAAGTTGGTCATAAGTTGGTAGCATGACTTGTTTTGGAATGATTTTACTGTAACTTGGTAACTTTGGTTGACATGCGTTAACTGTGAGGGCCACATCAACCCAGACCTCAATTCTTTAGTACTGTCTACACCTCCAATTATTCTTGTTGAAACCATAGCATGTAGAACTTAACATATTCTCAGTCATCACAATTCTTGTCTTATTTCACAATCCTTTCATAAACAATGAACATTATCCTTTTTATTAAACACTATGCACAGTCAAGTTAAGATGCAGTATCATTGACATTTTCATATTCATGTTGCGATCTCGATTGGCCATTGTGCAGAAATATGTGACCTCAAACATAAATAAATAACTATACATTTGTACTGTTGTCATGTTCAATCAATTTAAGTTATGACTGTCAAAATTAATCCAGCAGTACTCTTAACAGGTTAAAATTCTGATCTTGTCTTTTACCAGGTAACATTATTGTGTTGATATGTGCTGTCAGTTGAAATAAAATTTGTTTTGAAATAATTACATCATTTTTGATTATTGTTTATGGGGGTTTTAATGACACTTTTAACAGTCAGGGTGACACCATGTCAGACAATTTTATGGGTTGGAGAATCTTGTGTACCCAGAGAGTACCTTTGAGCTGTGGTCAGATTCTCCAACTTCATAACTCTACACAAGCAGATTTACAAGCTGCTGAAGGTAAGTGCATCATCAGCATTCAGGGCACTTAAATATACAGTGCCCCCAACCCCCACCCCCTATGAGGATTATCAAGATTGCATGTATGTCTCTTGCCCAAGGACACAACAATGTTACAGCTGGTCAGGATCGAACTTTGGGTTTAAAGTCCAATGCTCGAAATACTGAGCCACCGTGATCCCAAAATTCCATCATACTGTATCTTTTACTCCCTGCTTGATGTGTGCTACTGCAGATGTACCCTTGTTTGGACTGCAATGCCTTTTGCCAATAGAATAGGATCCTTGTGGAAACCCCGAGAAGTGAGGCAGTGCTTGTTTACTGTGATAAGCATGCTATGTTTTACTGGTAAAATAGGAATACCTGAGGTGGAAGTCATCTAAAATGGGCAACATTGGTATAAACAATTGGTTAGACTTGACTTTATATCCATTTTGCCCTCAAGATTAGCCATTGTGCAGAAATATGTGACCTTAAACACCAATAAATAAATAAATAGTAGAATAGATATAATTTGGGCTCTTTTCAACACATTTTTCATGTAATCTGATCAGCTTTTTCATAGTTAATTTCTTGAAATAAATTTTATGAATTTTTCTTCACATCCAGTCATTACAGCAGCCATGAATTGATTTGATGAAAAATCTTTTTAAAAACACTCAGTGGGGTAAGAGTTAATACACAACCTTATCAGATTACATTGTTACTGTAAATGTAAGTCACTGTAAGACTGCTCCTCTAACCAAGGGTATGAGAAGGCCTGGACAGGGCAGATTCTAAGAGAGACTATCTGTTACATTCTGTATTCAAGCTTCTGCCGTGATGTTGCGATGATGATGGTGATGTTGGTGATGTACCAGTTTTAAATATCTAACAGTATTTTAGACGTTATTTATTTTGATTACAGCTCTAGCTAGCTTGGTATACATGTGTTGTAATATTTCCCAGCAATTACCTGGGCCCATTTTAAAAGTGCTAGTTGCCCGTACTTGAGATATGATTCCTTCTTTATTTGTTGACTGTTTTTTTAACTAAACAATAATTTCTGTTCGAAAAATAAAATTATTTTTATATAAACTTTTGGAGTTTGTAAACAAGTCAGAAAATAAGCAAACTGTCATCTGCAAAATGAGGTCCCCAGAGGGTGAATTTAGTGATGTTACCCTGCACAGCAAATTTACTCTCTGTGAACCTCAATCTGAATCAGGGCATCAATCCAAAACAGAAAGAGGTACCCAGAGGATAAAGTGGCCCACTGTATGGGAAAGCATCATCAAATTCACCCTCTGGGGATTTCATTCTGCAAATGTCAGACTGCCTATTTTCAGGCCTGAGAGGGGGTCTCCAAGTGATTGTAAGAAAATGATTTCTCCAGCCATATTGAAAATTTGCCAAGTAAAAGCTGTCTATGCCAGTAGTATTGTGTTTAACACTGTTAATGCGATTGTTTTTCTCTGGCAAACTCTGTTAGGGTTCCTGTGGGGCCTTGGATTCAAGAAAATCTGAACGGTATTGAATTTGACAATGTGTCATTCAAGGCCTTAGGATTCTTGAAATTGGGGGGGCCTTGAAAAGCCTTGAATATTCATGAAAGAAAAATGCCATTATTATGCTTATATAGTTTTATATGCCATCATTTGTTGAGGCATAGTAAATCCTCAAACTCTGGTCATTAGCCCCCACCTCCACCTTCCCTTCAAGGAGGGTCCAAGTTAGTACTTGTAAAGGTGGAGGCCTTAAAAAAATACTTAAATTTGGTTATTGTAGGGCCATGAAAAATATCGAGAAATGGTGTTGAATAGCATTGAATTTTATCAGTTCTTGCCTTCAGGAACCCTGTCTGTGTGATTCTTTCTAAAGTTACTTCTGAATCGCATTCTTTTGATCAGCATGTAACTACATTCATTCTTTTGGAAAGCATGACCAAAATCTGAGCAGAACATTGCAAAATACGGCAAAAAACTTTTAAGCACAACATAATACATGTAAACCTTCACTCTGCATGTACAGTCTGCGAGGGTTCTGCCCATGCTCTCAGGCCACCACTCAAATTCTGTAAAGAATTTGGAGCTCCCCTGGGCTGCTTCTTTGTCTACTTTTCAAGGAGTTTGTGCACAGACGATCGTTGATGTAATCTGATGTTCCTTTTATCTCACATACATGCATATTCTTTTTATAGATATTCCAATCTATAATTATTTAATTCTTCATAAAAACTTTGATATATTTACACAATTGGTAGAACTATGCGGCGTAATAAAACTATAGCCTTGGCGAGTCTTAATTTATAAAATTTAGTTAAGAAACAAGTTTAACAGTATTAGTAATGTCATGAAGTATTCCTTCAAATCAAGTCTCAATTGAGAAACCTTTCTTTTGTTAATTCAAAGAAAATGAATGTTAATTGTACTTTTAAATTCTATCAGATAGCATATCTGTTTTGTTTGGAAAAGTGAACGTTGCACTTTTCCAAGCAACTGAAATATTCCATCCAATTGAATCTAAAAATAGGCAAGAATCTAAAAATAGGCAATTTAATGGCTAGACTGGTTCCAGGCTATGACAATGTCAGATTCGTTTAAGAACTTGTCTGGTGGCTTGAGAACTTGGATTCTGCCTGCAGTAGAGGGTAAAAAGTAGGTGTGTCTTTCTCTTTTCATTCTCATCCATCACATTGGGCAATTACAGCTCTTTCAACCATCACTAAATTTCCCAAATGTCACATTGAGCCCCCTAGAACCTGTTGGAGCAGGCCTGGAAATAAAGCGTTTACATCGTAACCTGTTTGCATGGTGGTAATTTATAGAAAGAAAGTATTGTAATGTTTTTCTGCTTTCTCTATTTTTACTTCGCAAGTGATGTTTTTTTTACGTCTTCAAAGAATTTCCACCAATATAGCAAAATAGCAATGTCAAGATCACACGTTAGTTGTTTCTATTTAGTTTGATAAAAATTCTGTTAACCCTTTACCCAACGAATCGGCTGCATCCGCTCGCGTAATATGCAAATTCAGCAGTTGAAAAAATATTATTTTTCCAAACAAATTCAACAAAACCATATCATGTGACCCCTCATTGGAACGAGCTCATCGAGCTCGTTCCAACGAGGGGTCACATGATAGAGTTTTGTGGAAATTTTTTGAAAAATTTAAAAAAAATGATATTTAAAATAATAAATTTTGATATCGTCTGCATTGGGTAAAAGGTTAAGATGAATGGCATGCCACTCGAGTCATTTGTGGATGCAGTGTGGAACCTTTGAAGCAAGTTTGTTCTGAAAGATTGTTATATCTCACTGGTAAAACATGTGGGATTAGGAAGTTAATTTGTGCTGCTGTAAGTGTTGTTATTTTATCGTAACCTGTACTGCGATCACATATTTTGCATTTGAACCCCCACCCCCACAATCAGCAGCACCACCTTCCCCCTCCACCACCACCACCATGTAATCTAAACAATCATTTGTGTGTTATTTCCAGGCCTGTTGAAGGTCATGTTTACTGTCACCTATTGCCTGGCTCTCAAAAATATCTGGATAGAACCTGTGTATGGGGAGAGTGGATTACCATAAAAACACATGCAGGGTTGAGTTTCCATTAAAATCTGTGACTTTTAGTGACCTTACTTGACAGTGAAGTTACCCTACTTAGGTTGAAATGTTGTGATTGTCTTTTGCTGGTGTACTTGATATATGTATCACAAATTATAGTTAACTCTTAACCTGCTAAGTAATTTTAAAATATTTTTCAGCAAATCTAGTCATGGCTGCTGTGAAGCAGCCATGACTAGATTTGATGAAAAATTCCTTTTGATTTAACTCAAGAAATCATTGGTCAAACAGATGATCCAATATATAGGGGACAATTTGGATAAAGGTGCTCAGATTCTGCTTATTTCATTTGCAACTATTTCTTGTCGTGGGCTGGAATATCCGTCAGCAGCATGCAAGGAGTTAAATGAATACTCCTGTTAGTGAATATGTTTTGTCAAAGTAATTATTTGTATATGATCAACATGATGGTGAGTCATAGGAGAGCAAAATCAAAGTGTTTGTCCTCACTGGAATTTTTTTCTTTTCTATTATTATTATAGCTCCGAAAGTATGGACAGCCAGATCAGGATTTCATACTGGAAAAAGGCTTCAGGACTTTAACAAAGCCACACCTGTAGAAGTGAAGAATGAAGAGCACAGGCAGGATAAGTTGCCCATTGATGTTGATGATACTATCTCTGACTTATTGTGAGTTATCAATTATTCTATTGACTTCATCTCTCTTATAATGAATTAATGGTAGGTTCCTGCAAAAATTTGAAATTCAACTCGAAAGTCGATATTCGATTCGAAATCAGAAATTCAAATATTTTTAATATCCTTCGGCCATAACCGTAAATGTTTATAGATTGTATTCAAACACTGTTATGCCCTTCCGAAGTTTCCTTCTACCATGAATAGTGATGAGCAAATAAGACAAAAGCCCCATTAAGTAAAATTGTTGAATGTCGATCATCGATGGTTTGAACACTTGCTCAGTGTATAAGTGTTCTGCTTTGATGATTAAGTAACACACACACTAAACTCTAACCCTTTACCTAACATGAAAAGCAGATGACACTTGCAAACATTTCATTTTTTGTTTCAAAAACAGGTTATGGCCTTCATGATCTATGTTTTGGAGACACAAAATGAAAAAAAAAAATAAAAATTAATTAGCGATTTTTATGAATAGCACTGTCCGTTTTGGCTGTTACGTTGGGTAAAGGGTTAAACTCCCAAACACAAAATATGTTGGTAATTTTGACGGGAATGCACACTCTGTCACAGAGCAGTTCATGCCATTGAGGGCCTGTTTCTTTAATACATGATTATCTGATCATTATCAAAGAGATGCCGACACCTCACATTTTGCCACGCATGTGCGTCATGTCCGTCATGTCCGAATGCTGAGATCTTCTTTTGAGTTGTAATTGACAATTGGTTTGATGTTCCACTGAGCCTGTCTGTCAAATAATTTTCAATCAAGCTTGGAGAATTCTATTGGTACTCAGTTAAAAGGCCGGACTTTTGTAGCACTAACAGCATGCTTTCTATTTCCGTGTTTCAAAGACAAAATGTCAGCCGCTGTTCAAACATATTTTTGAACCGATAAGACCACAGGAACTTACATGTGCATTGAATGCGATGTCGTGTACAAATCACATTCAACTGAGATGACTTTGTCTCTTTGGAACCATCTCCTAATGAAACATCCAGCCTAACATACCCAGGCTACTCTGGCAAAAGCTAAGGAAGCCAAAAAGCAGACACATTCTTTGACAGAGGCCACCTATGGCAAAAGAGGTTGTGCATCAAATGTAAATATGGACAATTTTGTTCCAGTGGTGTTCAGTGTAACCATCGACATGAACCGATGTCAAACACTTCTACCGATGGTCAACCGATAGCTTAAAATTGGTTGATGTCAGATGCTATTGCCGAACATCGGTTAATCACTATTCAGCATTGCAAAGCCTACTTACACTCAAGGGACAAAATACACCACCACCTATGCTACTCTGTAGATTATGAGGCCTAAAACATGAAACAAACTAAGAACATGAACTTTTGATGGTGAAGAAATAATTACAAAAATTTAAAATAAAATAAACAACTACTCGCCTACAAGTAATTTTACCAAAAAAATTACCTGAAAAACAGATCTATATTGTTGGACCTCATAAGCATTCTTATATTTCAGATCATTTAAAGGTGTTATACCAACAGTAGATACACCTAACATGATGATAGATGGGGTGCCTTTCAAAGATCTACATATCATTCACATCAGGGCAACTTGGAACAATACACACTGTGTTGTTACTGATGCTCAGGGTAAGTATTTTTCACTTCAATCTGTGGGGAAACCCAGGGAAGTAAATTAGTGCTTTGATTACTCTGTTAACTGATAGAGTGATAAATTATTTTCAAATGATGTTTTGAAACATGACATTTTCCAGGGGACGTTCACATATTATATAAATGCAGGACTGAACGTGACATCAAACAGTTATGTCTGCTTTGCTCTAAATGTTCTATCATTTCATGTATTTTGTTTTCATTTATCGGAGAGTGCCCAATGGCACTCTCCAATAATGGAAAACAAAATATGTCATTTCAATACACATTTTTATACTGTACCAATGACCCAGACTTAGCTGGTGCTAACTCTAAAATATTTAGGGCCAAATGCAAATTTTACCCCCAATCCCCAAAATTTGCATCTAAAACCGAAAATTACATGTCCTATATGGTCCTCCATACTTTTACTCCACTGTGCATGCGCAGTGTCAAGGAGGCCTCGAAATTGCCGCCAAAAGTCATTCTTTGTTTGGCCCTCAATACAGTTACACTTCACTGTTATTTGTGCTTGTAAATCTCAGTTTTAAAGATGCCAGATACATAATTATGAGAGAAATGGTGGATATATGGTGGAAATAGAAGGTGGAGAGGAAAAAACAGTGGAAACAAATGTTCTGGGCTGTAACTTATAATTATTTTACGAAATTATTCATGTTACCTATATTTTTATACTGTACCAATGACCCAGACATAGCTGGTGCTAACTCTTAAAATATAGGGCCAAACACAAATTTTGCCCCCCAATCCCCCAAATTTGCATCTAAAACTAAAGAAAACATGTCCTGAAAGGCCCTCCACACTTCGCCCCCACTGCGCATGCGCAGTGTCAAGGACGTTCCGAAATTGGCGCCATTAATCATTCTAAGTTTGGCCCTTCATCAGTTAACATCTGACTGATCTTTGTGCTTATAAATCTCAGTTTAAATGATGCCAGACACATAAATATTAGTGAAATGGTGATTCTAAGGAGGATAGAGAAGGAGGAGAGGAAAAGAATGTGTGACAGAATATTATCAGGGCTGTAACTTAAAATTTTTTAATGAAATTATGTTAAGTTACCTATTTTCAAGGCAGCAGCCATTTTGTTGTCATTCTGATTATTTAGTTACACTGTTTTTTTTAAGTGTTTTCCTCTCTCCCTGTCCTTTAAGTTCCCCCTTGCTATTCTCCCATGCTTTTGGCATAGTTTTTGTAATTATTATTACTAAATTTTCTTGGGAGTTTTAGCTGAATAACAGAATGAATTCTGTTCTTTCCCCATGTTTACGTCTTCACCTAGGGGTGGTTAGGCGTTGTGTTCTGCATCTACCATCTGATGTTCTGCAGTTTCTTCCCTGGAAGTCTCTGTTTTGCATCAGATAGTGTATTTTTGGTAACTGATTTCGGGCCTGGGTGCCTGGAGTCTTATTTTAGTGTTTTTACACTCATTGTTTACATTTACAACAGCCCTCTGTGTGAGGGGGGGATTTCTAAAAAATAATATCTTGATGTTATTTTAATCATAACTAGATACATTATTATTGTTCGTAAGTGTTGAATAAATTGTTTAAAATATTTTTAAAAATTTTTGTCCACACTTAGGCTTGGGATCCATTGGGGCTCAACGTTACTTTTCAGAAACTTGGGCTGTTCTGAAAAAATATTTTTTCAAAATATTTTGATTTCAATTATTTTTTCTATATCAATGGATCATATTATTATTATGTATTTTGATTGCCAGGGGTTAGTGCGAGTACCAGGACTTGTTTTCTTTTCACATTGAAAGGATATTGATCAATTGTTTTAAGAGGAAGTCTTCCTCTGACTTTATTATCATTCTATATGTGGTCAGTGTACTCGCATTAACTCCTGTTCTGTATCGTATGATTTCGATGACAATATGGGAAGCGTATGTCACGGTATGTTGTTGGGGATTTGGACACTCCGGTCCTTTCCCCGCAGGGTCACTCTACTTTATCAATTTCTATTTCAGAGATTTCAAGATTAGGGTGATGTATCTGTGATGTCTTCCAACAGTGTGCCTCCGTCGTCACAATTAATGAAGGGCTAGCGGAAAAGTGCTCATGTAAATACGCCAATTGCCTAAGAGGACCCTAGTAGGTTTGACGGCCTTTGACGTCCGCTAGCTCGCCCGGTGTAGCGTCCATTCACCGAATGGTTCGGCAGCCGGGTTCGTCCGTTGCGGTCTAGAAGGATTTTTGGGGTGATGCAAGCACCATAAACTAACCTAATGCACACCCAGTGACGGCGGATCGGAGGGAGAACGCAGGAAGCCTTTTAGTCCGGTTCATAGCTCGTTCCGGTCCATCCGGACGGCAAGCGAGAGAGGCCCCTCTCTCGTTCAACAACATCTGGCCCCAGATGTTGTGGTACAAAATGTGTCGTAAGCGGAGCATACGTCCGTCGCTCGGGACGCTCCGTTGTATAGGCAGTCCGCTGAGACTGCTAAGGCTTCCTCTTCTCGTCAGCGCACACGACTGCACCTTGGCTGCGTGACCGCCGATATATTACCAGCTTCGCCGATCAAGGATTCTTCGGCGACCAGGTCACACCATCCGGTAGCCAGGGACACGAGGCCTGCAGACTCCGGACGTTCGCATAGGAAGTGTGCGGGAGTCAACGTACACGGAGCTTCCGGCGGCAATGCATCGTAAGACCGCTACTGCACAGGCCTCGGGAACGGACGTGCTTTCTTTAATAGCACAGTTTATCGCAGCATCCCAGCATCAACTGAATCTGTCGCATATATTTTATCCGACGATGCTGGGTCGGGACGCTCCGCGGAAGCAGGTACGGACGTCCGAAAGTTTCATCCGGTCCGACGGAATACCGAAAGGGATTCGGAGGATTTCGAGCTTTCCCTTTCGGAACAACATATGCTGTTGTGTATGTCATCTGACTTGGTCTTCTACAGCTTCTTTCGTCGGACCAGAATGCTGCGATGCCGGATAAGAAACTGATAGCGTCGGTGGACTTAGAAATTTTTGGTTCGGTTCAGGGACATCGTCCCTCAGTTCCGACATAGTCCAATAATGTCACACAAACTTTTGAATTATTGAACGACGCTATATATATTATTATTTTATGCTTGCTAACCAAGCATTTCTGGTTTCTTGTTCGAAGAGTTATGGAGATGTCTTTCAAAAGTGTGCCTCTGTCGTCATAGTTAATGAAGAGTTAGCGGCAATAAGTGCTCATGGAATATGTCTATCGCCTACGGAGTGACATTCGCTAGCTCACCCGGTGTAGCGTACATTCATCGAATGGTTCGGCTGCCGGGTTCGTCCGTTGTGGTCTAGGAAGGAGATTTGGGTGATGCGAGCACTTTAATTACTTTAGTACTCACCCAGTGACGGCAGATTGAGGACAGATCGGAGGAAGCCTGTTAGTCCGGTTCCTGGCTGGTCCAGGTCCGTCCGGGCTGTGAGCGAGAGAGGTCCCTCTCTCGCCCAACAACATAGGGAACCGCATGTTGTGGTTCAGATATTTTACATTCGGAGCATATGTCCGTTGGTCGGGACGCTCCGTTATATTGACAGTCCGAGAGACTGTCTTTAATGCTTCCTCATCCTCACAGCAGGGCACACGACCGCACATTGGCTACGTGACCTCGAGTATCCGATCAGTTTCGGCATTCAGTGATTCCACGGCGAATAGGTCGCGCCATCCGGTAGCCAAGGGACACGAGGCCTATACACTCCGTTCGCTCGCATATTGGTAGTATGCACGGGGTAACGATCACGGAGCTTCCAGCGGCAATGCATCGTAAGACCGCTTCTCCTCAGGCCTCAGTGACGGACGTGCTATCCGAGTTAGCACAGTTGTTTCGCAGCATCCCAGCAATTGATAGTTTCTCGGTCGAATCAGGAATTATCCGACGGCGCTGGGTCGGTGCGGTCCGCGGTTGCATCAGGTACGGACGACCGGACGCTTTATAGGGTCCGACAGGATGGCGAAAGGGATTCGAAAGTTTCGAATTTTCCCTTTAGTAGTATCGGAAGATGCCTTTCATATCTTCTGGCATTATCTTCCAGTGATTATTATTTCGGACTTCATTGCTGCGATCTTGGATAAGAGACTTATAGCGTCATTGGACTCGGATTTTTCGATCGGTTCGGGGACATTGTCCCTGACTTACCGACGCAGTCCAATATTGTCATTACAACATGTGTTTTATTTTTCGACGCTATAGATATATATACAAGCCTGCTACTAAGCATGATAGTTTAGTTTCTTGTCTGCGTTGCTCATTTCTGCCATTTTATCATTTATACAAATAGTTTATTTTGGCAGAGCAGGGCATACCGAGAGTTCATATGCGTCTTGACGGTGTGATTAAAAACTGCATATATTCTTTTTCGCCGTTTATGTCTTTTCCAATTTCAATGTTGGGAACGACATTATGTATAGTAGACTTAACTTAGACGCTTTATTATACGTAATCCGCCTTACTGAGGTGTTATCATTACGTCTTCAAGAAAAGATTTACGGGATATTATTCTCAATGTAATTTCTTTTGAGGGCAGTAGTTTGTTCACGTATAACTCCGCCCTTCAGTGGCTGATTGGAGTTAGTTAGACGTGACGCAGCCCTAGCTACATCCACTCGCGTGGATAGTAAGGTTAAGAACTCTCTCAGAGTCGCTTCGTTCTCGGAGGAGCTTCTCTTCGACGGCAACTTTTCGGCAATCCATGAATTGCTCGATTTACACGTTCTCTTGTCTATCTAGTGTTACAAGAGATTCAGACTGGGGCAAACATTCGGTGGTTGACTCAGAGAGTGCCGCCGCAGTTGCCGGACCCGAGTGTGGCTGTTATGACGGTTGCCAGTCAAAACAGATTGGGATATAATACTGATCCCTACGGATTCGAAGTGCCAGGGTCTTTGGGTTCCGCAGTCTTTTAGCAATCAGTTTTCTTCCGCGGAATAATGTTTTTTAGGCTTGCTTTATGTCATTGCATGAACATTATTCAGAAACGCATGCCCAAATTCCTGTCCTTTAATTCGACAGTAGTGGCGTATTTCCGGAACCAGGGAGGCACTCTTTCGTTTCCGTTATTCAATTTAATGGAAAGAATCCGTCTGTTGGTTATAGTACACCAAGTTCAGTTTTGGTCCGTCATATTCCGGGTCGTCTGATTGTTTTATCGGACTCCCGTTCTCTTACGGGTCGCTTGTTGCTGTCAGAATGGACTCTCAACAAACAAGTATTCAATCAGATTTGCTATCTATGGGAGCGCCCAATGATGATTTATTTATGACACAGCTTGCTAATCAATTGCAGACGTATGTGTTGGCTTGTTCAGATCTCTGAGCTAATATTCTTAACGCTCTATTGATCTATAGGACGGAATGATAGGATACGCGTATCCTCCGGCGCTGTTGTTTTAGCAGGTATTGCTAAGATAAACAACCACAATACATTTCTGTTGATAGCATCTCTATCTTCACAGAGATCATGAGTAATTTTCTCTCTTGTCTACTGTGGGTCTTAACGTGAAATCTTCCTCTATGTGAGGATCCTTTTCACTGGGTAAATCGTGTCATCTTTATCACAATCTGCAAGGTCGCAACCTTCATGTATTCCGTTGTGTGGTCCGTATTGCATTGTAAGCACTGTACTGGACGAGCTTTGGACGCGATTTCTTACTATAGGAGATCCTCTTCTTCGCTATTCTATGCGGCTAAAGTGGAGGCTCTTCCGTCGTGATGTAGGGATCATTATGTTCATATTGTTGATCCCTCCACACTACTCATTGCTATTTTTTAGTATACTTGTTTCACAAGATCTACTGCAGCCTGTTATTATTTAGGTTATAGGTTTATGTTACCTCATACCTATGCACTCTACGATAGTTTACAATTGAGTCTTTTGTCTCTTTATCTAAGTCAGTTAGTAACTTTTTGATAAATAGACTTAGAATCTTTAGATTAAATTCCTATACGGATTTTAACTTCGGTTCTTATTTAGCTAAGTAATCATTTGAGCCTCTGGAAACAGTAGTTTTCAAATTCTGACCTTTTAGACAGTAATTCTGTTGGTTTCTCTTTTACTGTAGAGTCAGTGAGTTTCATGCACTATCGATGGATGATTTTCACTTTCATAGTTTCGGAATCAATACTTCCGTTTCTATTTAGGTTGGATTGTTGCATAAGAGTTAGGCTCCTATTATCCGGAACCTATTATTTTAAGGTCCTTCCGTCTTCGTATGGGCATAGGCCTTTACTCTTTCCGGGTACAGTTTATGTATTTATAAACAGATTTCTGTTTATTACTATGGGCGTAAGCTTCTTCTGTCTTTGATGTCTAGTAGAAGGGCGTTACGCTCCATTTTTTTTTGTTAATGGATTCTATTAACTATCGGTACTGCTTATAGTATATCATTGACTTAGCAGTTGTGCTTAAGATTTCGGCTCATGAAGTAAGAGTTCTTCTACTTCTTGGGCTTACATTAATAGTGTCGCTATTATAGATTTTTGAAGGCCGCTCATTGCGCTCAGCCATCCACATTCATGAATTTTATCTCAGAAATATCGAGTCCATTTCTGGAGGCCTCTATTGTTAGGTCTATTATCTACTGCTCAGACTGTCATTCACTTAACAGTTGCTACTATAGCTAGGTAGGCTGTCTGTTTCGGCAGTGTCTCCGTTCGGCTGCCCTCTTCGCTCTGGGCTATTTGACCCAGGGCAAGAAAAAGGGGGGGGGGGGAGGGTGTTCCCTTGGGTCACCTGTTTTACTATGAAAACAAGGGGATACCTCCTCCGGAGTTAGTAATTCTGAGCTGTTATTGGGATGGTTGTTTACTGAGAAGTTTAGGTTTTTAAAATTCATTCAAGTCTTAGTTTTTAAAGTATAGCTTTTGAATATTGCATATGTCAACGGACATGATTATGCAATCCTCAGACACTTTTAGGAGTATAAGAGTCTCTATTCTCTAGACTTACTTATTTATTGGCTTACTTTAAAAATTATTAGTATAAGGATTATATTGGATATTAATAGAGTACATGGATGTATGAAGCTCAATTTTGGAAGGTGTTGTATCTTTCTAATTTATCATAAATAAGAAAGATACATGTAAGGCCTATTACTTCTTTTTCCCTACAGGGGATGACTCTATTTTATTTTATTGAGCGTATTCCATTTTGCTCTATGTCCTTGGCCCTCCAGCCTTTTTACTATTCAGCTATGTCTGGGTCATTGGTTCAGTATAAAAATGTTAAAAAATTTATAGTAATTTATATATTTTTTATACTTACCAATGACCCAGACGGGGATGGCCCTCCCAGGAGTTGGGAACTCTTGCCTCCCCGCTGAGTACATAGCGCTTACCAGGCACTGGTTATTAGAATGATTAATGGCGCCAATTTCGGAACGTCCTTGACACTGCGCATGCGCAGTGGGGGCGAAGTGTGGAGGGCCTTTCAGGACATGTTTTCTTTAGTTTTAGATGCAAATTTTGGGGATTGGGGGGCAAAATTTGTGTTTGGCCCTATATTTTAAGAGTTAGCACCAGCTATGTCTGGGTCATTGGTAAGTATAAAAAATATATAAATTACTATAAATTTTTTAACTTTCGAGGCATGATCTTGTTGTGGTCATTCTTGCTATGAATGTTCCATTGTTTAATCAGTGTTTCCTTTCTCCCTTTCCTTTATTCCCCCCTAGCTATTCTCCCATGCTTTTGGCTTATTTTTTGTAATGTTTATTACTAAAATTTCTTGGGAGTTTTGGCTTGGTAACAGAATTATTTTCTGTTTTTTCCCCATGTTTAAGTCCTCACCCCAGGGGTGTTTAGGCATTTTGGTCTGCATCTACCATCTGATGTTCTACAGTTTCTTCCCTGAAAGTCTCTGTTTTGCATCAGATAGTATTTAAATTGGTAACTGATTTTGGGCTATGTTTGTTTCAGTGCCTGGAGTCATGTTTCTGGTTTGTTGACACTTTTGCTTATGTTGACAACTGTTACTTCTGACAGTGATTACTTGTCTTCTGCTTAATTTAGTTCGTAGCAAGATACATTAATATTGTCCGTAAGTGTTACATTAATTTTTCAAAATCATTAAAAAAATTTGTCCACACTTAGGCTTTTTTGGGATCCTTTGGGCTCAAGGTTCCCATTGGGAACTTGGGCTCTTCGGAAAATTTAAAAAAAAATTTTTTTTTTGAAAATTATTTTCTTTTGAAATGTTATAGTGAATTATAATATATTATGTATATTTATTTCAAGGGTTAGTGCGAGTAATATGACGGTGTATATTTTTTCTGGTTGGAAAAAAATATTCTTCATTCGTAATGCAAGGATATCTTCCTCTTATTCACAAGTTCATTGTGTTTCTTATAGTCAATGTAGTCACATTAATTCTTGCTCTGTGTGTGTTGATTTGTATGACAACGTTGGAGACGTGTGTCACGGTATTTTATTAGCGGTGAGGGGGCCATTACGGTCCTCTCTCCATAGGGTCACTATATATTATCAGTTTCTTTTTCAGAATTCAAAGTGATGTCTTCAATAAGAGTGTCTCCGTCGTTGCAATAGTAGGGCTAGTGGGAAGTGCTCAAGGTATTACGACAATTGCAGGGAGTTAGCTAGTTCTATCGGAGGCATTGTCGCCCGCTAGTCCACCCGGTGTCACGTCCATTCACCAGGAAAGAATGGTACAGCACCCGGGTTAGTCCGTTGCGGTCCAGGGAAGCAGATTGGGTGATGCGAGCACTACAAAACTTCAGATGTGCACACCCAGCAACGACGGATCCGAGGATAGTACGGAGGAAGCCTGTCAGCTTGGTAGCTAGCTCGTCCAGGTTCCCCGGACCGCGAGCAAGAGAGGCCCACTCTCTCTTGCATCAACATCTGCGCCGCGATGTTGTTGTATGTTGTTCGCTTAGTCGGAGCTTACGTCCACTCCTCCTGCTCGGGACGCTTCATCACATGACGGTCCGACGCGGCTGTTGTATTGGCATCCTCATCCTCGTCAACACACACGACCTCACCTTGGCTATGTGACCACAGATTTCCAGGGGACGTTCACATATTATATAAATGCAGGACTGAACGTCACTGGTGCTCCTGCTTCTCCGACCAAGGAATACACGTCGAGCAGGTCACTCCATCTGCTAGCCAAGGATACGAGACCTTTCCAGTCGGGACGTTCGCATATTATATAAATGCAGGAATGAACATCCCGGGAGTTTCCAGTGGATATTTCACGTAGGACCGCTGCTCCACAGGTCTCAAAGGGTAACATGAACTAGGTATTGTTACCGTGAAGTCTGTAAGTGTGCTTCCATTGTCACAGTCAAATGAAGAGCTAGCAGTAAAGTGCTCATGCAGATACGTCAATTGCCTAAGAGGTCCCAAGTAGGATCGACGGTATTGGTGTCCGCTAGCTCGCCCGGTGTCGCGACCATTCACCAAACGGCTCAGCACCTGGGTTCGTCCGTTGCGGTCCAGGAAGGAGATTTGGGTGATGCAAGCACTATAAAATACAATGTGCACACCCAGTGACGACGGATACGAGGATGGTACGGAGGAAGCCTATTAGTCCGGTTCCTAGCTCGTCCAGGTCCATCGGGCTGCGAGCGAGAGAGGTTCCTCTCTCGTATTACAACATCTGGGCCCAGATGTTGTGGTACAAAACGTTGCTCAGTCGGAGCACACGTCCACCGCTCGGGACGCTCCGTTATATAGACAGTCCGGAGAGACTGCTCTTTCGGCTTCCTCATCCTCATAGCAGCACACGCGACCGCAGCTTGGCTACGTGACCTGTGATATTCAACCAACATCACCAACCAGGGGTTCTACAGAGACCAGGTCACGCCATCCGGTAGCCAAGGATACGAGGCCTTCACACTCCGGACGTTCACATATTAGATGTATGCAGGAGTGAACGTCCAAGGAGCTTCCAGCGGCTAAATCCTATAAGACCGCAGCTCCACAGGCCTCTGTTACGGACATGCTATCGCAGATAGCACAAATTATCGCAGCATCCCAGCAACCGACAGTAGCTCTGTCGGATCAGGAATTATCCGAGGAAGCTGGGTTGGTACGTTCCGCTGCAGGTTCAGGCACGGACGACCAAGAATTACAAGTGGTCTGACAGGATGGCGAAAGGGATACAGATGAGTTGTATTTTCCCTTTTCGGAACAACATAATTGCCGTAGAGTGCATCCGGCATTATCATCTGATGTTGTTCGTCCGGACCAAAATGCTGCGTTGCCGGATAAGAGACTGATAGCGCCACTGGACACAGAATTCTTAATCGGTTTAGGGACATCATCCCTCAGTTTCCGACATAGTCCAGATATGTCTCACGGACATTTGATCTGTTGAACGACGCTATATTATTTAATTTGCTACCTAAATGGGCAGGTCAGGTTTCTTATCGGCAATATGCTCTACATCTTGCCTTTCATCAATTCAACGAATATTTTGAAACGGCAGGACAGAGAATTCTGAGAGTTCTCTGCGTCTAGACGACCAGGTCAGGACCTAATATTGTTTTTGTTTAGATTACGGATGTCCCTTGGATTCAAGGGGTGATTTCGAAAGGACTAAATTGTTCCTCAAACGAAATCCTCTGTCAACTCAGAGTCCAAGATGGACTCAGCTTCCGCCAAGTCAGTAGGATAGAGACTCTCTTCCATCAGAAGTCTAGTCATTTCTGGAATGATCGCGATGGAGATCGTAGAAATCCAGGAATTTCCAGGTTTCTACAACCGTCCTTTTCTGGTTCCAAAAACCAGATGGCTCGTTTCGTTCACTCATTATTCGGAACTGGAGAAACAAGGTGATCGTGGCTCCAAGTTTATGTATGGAGTCCACCCGATCGGTCAGAGCAAGTATTCGAGTCTACGATTATGCTACATGCATAGATCTGAAGATGCGTACTTTCACGCTATGGTACATCAGGCGTCAGAAAGTATCTTCGCTTCTTTATCATAGGAGTCGTATATCAGTTCCGAGCAATATGCTTCGGTCTGAATCTTGTCCCCTGGGCCTTCACTCGAATAACGGACTCGGTAATGACTCATTTCCAAACTTATTCGTCTTCGATAACGTCGGCCTACCTGGACGACTCTCATACAAGTACGGCAATGACTTAACGCTTCAGAACTATGTGCAGAATCTGCTTCAATTGCTCCGACGTCTCGGTTTCTTAGTAAACGTGGAGAAGTCAGATCTGGTATCATCTAAGTCATTCACCCACCGGGGGTTGAGCTTCGTAACGCACAACTTTTTCGTTCGTCTGCCATTACCCACAACGAAATTTATTCAGTTGTTATGCTCACCATTGTCTTCAGACAAAGTCTCAGCGAGAGATCTTATGAGACTGATACGTTTAGGCGGGACTGCCGCGATTTTATTCCGATGGGGCGGTTACGCATTGGTCCTCTCCAAATTTCTTTAATTCAGTATTGGAGGGTAAAGATTCTTTCGCTCGATACAGACATCGTCTTGTCAAATCAAGTAAATAAGAGATTCAGACTTGGGCAAGGTTTCTGGACTTAACTCAGGTAGTTCCACTGCAACTGCAGATCCGAGTTTTACAGTCTTGACGGATGCCAGTAAACAAGTTGGGTCGTTTTCATTGAGCCCAACGGATTGAAGTGCCAGGGTCTTTTGATTCCGTAGTTCCTTATCAAGCACTCAAACATCAAGTATGATGTCATTTTGGTTTGCGCTACAGTATTGGATAACGTAATTCAGAATGTTCATATGCTAATTCTGTCCGACGTGGTATTAGCGTATATATTTTTATACTGTACCAATGACCCAGACTTAGCTGGCTGGTGCTAACTCTAACAAAACCAGGGCCAAACACAAATTTTGCCCCCCAATCCCCAAAATTTGCATCCAAAACAAAAAGAAATCATGTCCTAAAGGACCTCCATACTACGCCTCTACTGCGCATGCGCAGTGACGCAGTCGTCCCAAAATTGGCGCCAATTATCATTCTCTGTTTGGCCCTTCATCAGTCAACATCTCACTGATCTTTGTGCTTGTAAATCTCAGTTTAAAGGATGCCAGACACGTAATTTTTGGAGAAAATGTGATTCTAAGGAGGATAGAAGGAGGAGAGGAAAAAGAAGTGGCAAAAAATAATCAGGGCTGTACTTAAAAGTTTTTGATGAAATTATGTTAAGTTGCCTATTTTCGAGGCATGGGCCTCTTGTTGTCATTCTTGCTAATTGTTGCACTGCTTATTCAGTGTTTCCTCTCCCCTAGCCTTCTAAAGTCCCCCCTGGCAATTCTCCCATGCTTTTGGCATATTTTTGAGAAATTTCATTTCTAAAATTTCCTGGGAGAGTTGCTTGGTTACAGAATGTTTTCTGTTATTTTCCCCATAGTTACGTTTTCACCCATGGGTGTATAACGTTTGTGTTCTGCATCTTCCATCTGATGTTCTACAGATTCTCCCCTGGGAGTCTCTATTTTGCATCAGATAGAGTGTAATTGATGACTGATTCCGGGCCAGTTTTTTCAGTGCCTGGAGTCATGTTTTCTAGTGTGTTTACACTGTTTGTTTTCATTGGCAACAGCCTTTTTTGAGGGGGGCTGTTTGCCTTTGTGGTAGTTTATCTCATTATAAGATACATTTATATTATCCGAAAGTGTCTCATTAATTATTTTATATAAATTTAAAATTTTTGACCACACTTTTCCATCGGATCCATCGGGGCTAAACGTTACTTTTCAGCAACTTGGGCTTCTCTGAAAAAATATTTTTTCAAAATTATTTTGTTTTGCAATTGTTTTTTCATTTATTAATGGATCATGTTATTATGTATCTTTGTGTCAGGGGTTTTTGCGAGTAACTAGGACTTTTTGTTGTTCTTTCACAATGAAGGGACGTTGTTCAAATTGTAATAGGAAGAAATCTTCCTCTGACTTTCATGATCATTGTATTAATTGTAGTCAGTGTTCTCGCATTAATCCCTGTCCTATATGTGAACATTGGGATGAGAAACATTGGAAACGTGTGTCACGATATGTTGTTTCTGGAGAAAGAGCGATGCCGGCTCTTTCTCCGCAAGGTCACTCTACTCTCTCAGTTTCTATTTCAGAGGAACCAGAACAGGGTGATGTTTCCATGTTATCTTCTTCAAGTGTGCGTCCGTCGTCACAAATGAATTCAGAGCTAGCGGCGAAAGTGCTCATGGAGATTAGACAAATGTCGTCCGCTAGCTCGCCCGGTGTAGCGTCCATTCACCGAATGGTTCGGCAGCCGGGTTCGTCCGATGTGGTCCAAGAGGAAATTTTGGGTGATGCGAGCACTATAAACATAATAGATGCACACCCAGTGACGGCGGATAGTAAGCGAGAACGGAGGAAGCCTTTTAGTCCGGTTCATAGCTCGTCCAGGTCCAGCCGGGCCGCGAGCGAGAGAGGTCCCTCTCTCGTACAACAACATCTGGGACCAGATGTTGTGGTACAAAATGTGTCTTTAGCGGAGCATACGTCCGTCGCTCGGGACGCTCCGTTGTATAAGCAGTCCGCAGAGACTGTTAAGGCTTCCTCTTCTCGTCAGCGCACACGACCGCACCTTGGCTGCGTGACCGCCGATATATTACCAGCTTCGCCGATGAAGGATTCTTCGGCGACCAGGTCACACCATCCGGCAGCCAAGGATTCGAGACTGATGGACTCCGGACGTTTGCATAGGAAAAGTATGCGGGAGCCATCTGATGCGGAGCTGCCCTCGGCGAAGCAGCGAAAGACTGCGCCTCCGCAGGTCTCGACGCCAGACATTCTTGTGCAGATAGCACAGCTTATCGCAGCATCCCAGCAGCCGACAGAACCGGTGTCGGATCGAGAATTATCCGACGGCGCTGGGTCGGTACGCTCCGCCGAAGCATCGGGGGCGGACGACCGGGAACATCGTGAGGTCCGACCGGATGGTGAAAGGGATACGGATGACTTGGAGCTATCCCTTTCGGAACAACATAAAGCTGCCGTGGACTTCATCCGGCACTTTCTCCCTCAAGTTGTTCCGTCGGGCCAGACTGCTGCGCTTCCGGACAAGAGAATTATAGCGTCATTGGACTCTGAATTTTTTGAGCGGTTCAGGGACATCGCTCCCGAGTTTCCGTCGCAGTCCAATAATGTTGCTAGAACATTTGAATTATTGAACGACGCTATATTTAAACTTGCTTCCAGGACGGGGAAAGCAGGTTTCTTGTCCGCTGATACTCTCAACCTGCCTTTCATTAATGCAAGGAATAAATTCGATACGGCAGGACAGGGTATACCGAGAGTTCCTCCGCGTATGGACGACGAGGCGGAAGACTTAGAGCTATCATTACCGTCGTCAGCTTCTATTCCAACCGCGGTGTTGGAAACAGCTATTGCATCTAACAGAGCCAATTTAGATGCCTTATCTTACGCAGATCACCTTACTAAGGCGTTATCACTGCGCCTTCAAGGGGAAGAGTTTCAGGATATACAATCCTCTTTAAGACTTCTTTCAAGGGCAGTAGCTTATTCCACGTGTAACTCCGCCCTTTCAGTGGCAAATCTGGAGTTGGTTAGACGTGACGCAGCCCTAGCTACATCCACACTAGTGGATTCTAAGGTGAAGAACTCTCTTAGAGTCGCTTCGGTCTCAGGAGAACTTCTCTTTGACGGCAAGCTTTCCGCTATTTATGATAAAATTAAAAAGAAAGCTAATGATTCACTGTTGTTCAGATTGGCTCCTAAGAAGTCGGATACAGCAGACACGAATAAGACAGGCACTTCTGGGTCTAATGCGCCCAAGAGAGGTTCCTATAGAGGTTCCGGTGCGTCCTCTTGGTCTTATTCGAGAGACCGTCAGGATAGCGACTCTCGTTTGGGACGTCCTTCAGGCCGGGACAATCGGTCGGACGCCCCGAGGTCGACGAGGCGAGGTGCGGGTCGTGGAAGACGTGGTTTCTCCTACCACAGGCCTCGCAGGTCCAGGAGGTGATGGCTTAAACCTCTATCGCGTTCCGGTTGGCGGAAGGTTGTCGAGTTTTTCACAAGAGTGGGCGTCGATTACGGACGACCCTTGGGTGAGAGGAGTGACTTCGGAAGGTCTAAAGATATCCTTCAAACGAAAGCCTCCATTAACTCGAAGTCCAAAGTGGACTCATCTTCCGTCAAATCCACAGAAAAGAGACGCTCTGTTATCAGAGGTGCAGTCTCTTTTAATGAAGAACGCGGTAGAGGTCATAGAAAACCAGGAATCTCTGGGATTCTACAGCCATCTGTTTCTGGTTCCGAAACCAGACGGCTCGTTCCGTCCAGTCATAGATTTGAGCTGGATAAACAAGCTGATCGTCGCTCCGAAGTTTTATATGGAGACGATTCGATCGGTCAGAGCGAGTATTCGGGTGAACGATTATGCAACGAGCATAGATCTCAAAGATGCGTACTTTCACGTCATGGTACATCCGACATTCCGAAAGTATCTACGCTTTGCAGTCCTGGGAGTGGTGTATCAATTCCGGGCGATGTGCTTCGGATTGAATCTAGCACCCTGGGCTTTCACTCGGGTAATGAACTCGGTAATGATCTACTTCCGAGCTCATTCGTCTGCGGTAACGTCGGCCTACCTGGACGACATTCTTCAGAGGTACGGCAACGAGTTAACGCTTCAGAACGATGTTCAGAATCTTCTTCTATTGCTCCGACGTCTCGGTTTTATAGTAAACGAGGAGAAGTCGGATCTGGTGCCGTCCAAGTCATTCACTCATCTGGGAATGAGCTTCGAGACGCACAACAATCTCATTCGTCTGCCATTAACCAGAGCGAAATTAGTCAGTTGTTACGCTCGCTATTGTCTGCACGCAGACAAAGTCACGGCGAGAGAATTTATGAGACTGATAGGTCTGTGCGGAGCCGCCGCGGATCTCATTCCGATGGGGCGGCTACGCACACGTCCTCTTCAAATTTTCCTGACTCAGAATTGGAGTGTGAAAATTCATTCGCTCGATGTAGACGTTCTCTTGTCAGATCAAGTGAAACAAGAGATTCAGACTTGGGCAAACATTCAGTGGTTAACTCAAGGAGTTCCGCTGCAGTTGCCGGATCCGAGTTTTACCGTTATGACGGATGCCAGTCAAACAGGTTGGGGTGCATCATTAATCCCAACGGATTCGAGATGCCAGGGTCTTTGGGATCCGCAATTCCTGTGCAAGCACATAAACATCAAGGAAATGATGTCAATTTGGCTTGCGTTACGTCACTGGATGGACATTATTCACGATGCTCATGTCCAAATCCTATCCGACAATACGACAGTAGTGGCGTATATACGGAATCAGGGAGGCACTCATTCGGTTCCGTTGTTCAATCTAACGGAAAGAATCCTTCTGTTTGCGTTAGAACATCACTTTCTTCTTTCGGTCCGTCACATACCGGGTCGTCTGAATGTGCTAGCAGACTCCCTTTCACGAAAGGGTCGCTTGTTGCCGTCGGAGTGGACTCTCAACAAACAAGTATTCAATCAGATTTGCTACCAATGGGAACGGCCAATGATAGACTTATTTGCGACACATCTCAACAATCAGTTGCAGACGTATGTGTCTCCGTGTCCGGATCCAAGAGCATTTGCAGTAGACGCTCTGTCGATCCCTTGGGACGGAATGATAGGATATGCGTATCCTCCAGCGCCGTTAATTCAACAAGTATTGCTAAAGATAAAACAATCTCAATGCAAGATTCTGTTGGTAGCATCTCTATCGCCACAGAGACCGTGGATAAATCTACTCAGGTGTCTGTTGTGGGACCTACCGCGGAAGTTTCCTCCACGAGAGGATCTTCTTTCGCAGGGGAAATCGCGCCAACTCCATCACAACCCGCAAGGTCTCAACCTTCACGTTTTTCCATTGTGCGGTCCTTCTTGCATGGCAAGCACTTTACAGGACGAGCAGTGGACGCGATTTCTAACTGTAGGAGGACCTCCTCTTCGCTAAACTATGCGACTAAGTGGAAGGTTTTTCGTCGTTGGTGAAGGGATCATTCTGTAGATATATTTGATCCCTCTATACCAGACATTGCAAACTTTCTAGTATACTTGTTTGACGAAATCAAACTGCAGCCTGTTACTATAAAGGGTTATAGATCTATGTTATCTGATACCTATGCTCATCATGATAGTTTACAAATTGGATCTAATGTCTCTTTATCGAAGTTGGTTAGAAACTTTTCGATAAATAGACCCAGAACTCTTAGATTAATTCCTAAGTGGAATTTAGCTTGGGTTCTCCTTAAATTGAAGGAAAAGCCATTTGAACCTCTTGGGACAGTAGATTTCAAATTCTTATCTTATAAGACAGCTTTTCTCTTAGCTTTCTCTTCTGCCAGAAGAGTCAGTGAGCTTCATGCACTATCGGTGGATGATTCTCATTATCGTAGTGTTGGGAACACTATCACCTTCACTAGTAATGTGGGTTTTTTAGCTAAGAATCAGGCTCCTAATAAATATCCGGAACCTATTGTTGTTAAGGCTCTTCCGTCTTCAGACGGGCGTAGGCCTTTACTCTGTCCTGTTAGAGCACTACGTATCTATAAACAGAGATCTCAGTTTATCAGAAAGGGGCGGAAACGTTTCTTTCTGTCTTTGATGCCTAATAGAAAGGACATTTCAGTCCATTCTATTGCTAGATGGATTCAGTTAACTATCCGTACTGCTTATGAAGATTTATCTTCTTCTCAGCAGCCTGTGCTTAAGATTTCTGCTCATGAAGTAAGAGCTCTTTCTACTTCCTGGGCTTATGCTAATAGTGTTGCTATTACAGATTTAATGAAGGCTGCTTATTGGTCTCAGCCATCCACATTTACGAATTTTTATCTCAGAAATATTGAGTCCATTTCTGGAGACCTGCATTGTTTAGGTCCATTATCTGTTGCTCAGAATGTCGTCCACTAAACAGTTGCAACTATAGTTATGCAGGCTTTCTGTTCCGGCAGTGACTCCGTCCGGCTGCCCTCTTCGCTCTGGGCTATTTGACCCAGGGCAAGGGGAAGGGGGGGGGGGGGGGGGGGGGGGGGGGGCGGGTGTTCCCTTAGGTCACCTGCTTTATAGTGAAAAGCAAGGGAATGCCTCCTCCAAGTCAGTATTTCTGAGTCGCTTCCGGGATGGTTTTAAAGTGTAATATTAATGTTTAAATTCATTCATGTCTTATTTTTAAAGTGTAGCTCGGTGTGAAGCATTTGTATATGTCAAGTGTCAAACGGGCTTTAATATACAATACTCGGACACTTTTAAATGATTATAAAGAGTCTCAATTCTCTGGACTACTTTATTTATTGGCTTGCTTTAAAAATAATTAGTATAAGGGTTATACTGGATGTTAATAGAGAACATGAATGTTATTGTGCTCAATTATTAAGGGTAGTGTATCTTTCTAATTTAATATTAAATAAGAAAGATACATGTAAAGCCTAATACTCCTTTTCTCCTTAAGGGGTTACCTCTTTACTATATAGTTGAGCTTATTGGATTTTCCTCTATGTCCTAGGCCCTCCAGCCTGTTTACTATTCAGCTAAGTCTGGGTCATTGGTACAGTATAAAAATGTTAAAAAATTTATAGTAATTTATATATTTTTTATATTTACCAATGACCCAGACGGGGATGGCCCTCCCTGGAGTTGGGAACTCTTGCCTCCCCGCTGAGTACATAGCGCTGACCAGGCACTGCCAGTAAGAATGATAATTGGCGCCAATTTCGGGACGACTGCGTCACTGCGCATGCGCAGTAGAGGCGTAGTATGGAGGTCCTTTAGGACATGATTTCTTTTTGTTTTGGATGCAAATTTTGGGGATTGGGGGGCAAAATTTGTGTTTGGCCCTGGTTTTGTTAGAGTTAGCACCAGCCAGCTAAGTCTGGGTCATTGGTAAGTATAAAAAATATATAAATTACTATAAATTTTTTAACTTTCGGAATTATGGAGACACTCATTCCATCCTGTTATTCATGTTAATGGAATGAATCTTTCGGTTGCTACTAGAACATCAAGTTCTCCTATCAGTCTGTCATATTCCGGGTCGACCGAACGTATTTGCGGACTCCCTTCGCGGAGGGGCTGTTTGTTGCCGCCAGCACCGGCTTTCAACAAACGAGTTTTCAATCAGATTGCTACCAAGGCGAGCGGCCAATGATCGTCTTTTTTGCGACGCATCTCAACAATCAGTTGCAGATGTATGTGTCATTATGTTTGGATCTTCGAGCGTTTGCAATAAACGCTCTATCGATCTTTTTAGACGGAATAATAAGATATGCGTATCTTCCAGCGCTGTTGATTCAGCAGATTTTGCTCTGGTGTAATTATTTCAATGCAAATTCTGTTGGTGGCTTCTCTAGCTCCACAAGACTGTGGATTAATTTACTCAGGTGTCTGTTGTGGGACATGCCGTGGAAGCTTCCTCCACATTTCGGTCCATTCTATGGTCAGATGGATTCAATCTACAGTCAGTTCTGCTTATGATTATATCTTAATTCAGCTGTCTGTGTTTTAGTTTTAAGCTCATGAAGTAAGAGTTCTTCTACTTCATGGGCTTAAGCTATTAATATTGTTATTACAGATTTAATGAGGGCTGCATATTGGTGTTAGCCCTCCATTTTCACAATTTTGTATCTGAGAATATTGAGTCCTTTTCTGCAGATCTACATTGTTTAGGTCCACTATTTTTTACTCAGAATGTCATCTACTAAACAGTGGCAACTATGTGTGTATAGGCTTTCGGTTCCGGCAATGACTCTGTCCTGCTGCCCTCTTTGCTCTGGAGTATTTGATCCAGGGCAAGGGAAAGGTGGGGAGGGAGGGGGTTCCGTTAGGTCACCTGCTTTATAGTGTAAAGCAAGGGAATACCTCCCTTGGACTTAGTAATTCCGTGTCAGTTCCGAGATGATTTTAGGGTTAAGCCTATGTTTTCTCATCTGTGTAATATTTTTTAAGTGTTGATTGGTGTGAAGCATTCGTATATATCACGTGATTAATTGAGCGTTAATATACAATTCTCGAACACTTTTAAATGAGTATATAGAGTCTCATTTCTCTAGACTCCTGTATTTATTGGCTTTCCTTAAAAAATATTAGTATAAAGGGTTATACTAGATGTTTATAGAGATCATTGATATTGTGCTCAATTACAGAATAGTATTGTGTGTGTAAGACTATCTCTCCTTTTCTCCTTAAGGGGATAGGTCTGTTATAGGTAATTGAGTCTATTGGATTTTCCTTATGTCCTAGGCCCTCCAACCTTTTTACTATTCAGCTAAGCCTGGGTCATTGGTACAGTATAAAAATGTTAAAAAATTTATAGTAATTTATATATTTTTTATACTTACCAATGACCCAGACGGGAATGGCCCTCGCCTGAGTTGGGAACTCATTCCTCCCCGCTGAGTACATAACGCTTACCAGGCACTGGTTATAAGAATGACTTTTGGCGGCAATTTCAAGACCTCCTTGACACTGCGCATGCGCAGTGGAGTAAAAGTATGGAGGACCATATAGGACATGTAATTTTCGGTTTTAGATACAAATTTTGGGGATTGGGGGGTAAAATTTGCGTTTGGCCCTAAATATTTTAGAGTTAGCACCAGCTAAGTCTGATTCATTGGTAAGTATAAAAAATATATAAATTACTATAAATTTTTTAACTTTTTATTATTTTCGAAATTAATAGTAACACCTTACTGGATTTGAAAAGCCACCATAGTGACTTGCAGCACTTTTTCAGTAAAGCCATGATAATGGCTTCCCGCACTCAAAAATTTTGTAGATTGCAAAATTATTTTTAGCCCGACTGTTTACAGTGAGGGCTATAGTCATGACTTTTGTCTGTCTGTCCATCTGTCTGTCCGTCTGTTAACATTTAGAGTTTTGATTAAAGTTTGTAGTTAAAGTTTTTTAGCTCACCGAAGGGAGCTAAACTTATCACTTGTTGTCGTCGTCCGCCGTCGTCGTCCGTCCGGCGTTGTGAACATTTTTAAAACGACTTCACCCCTGAAACTGCTAGGTCGATTTGCTTGAAACTTGGTATGGATGTTCATTACCATATGTCAATTCAAGTTTGTTCAAATGAAATGGACATGCCCACTTGGGGCTCCATAGGGGGCATAACTCTGATAGCACCATATGAATTATAGAAAAATTATTAAAAAATCTTCTTCTCCCGAACCAGTGGGCAGAATCTTTTGATACTTGGTATGCAGCATCTTGGTATGGGTCTGATTCAAGTTTGTTCAAATCGGCCCCCTGGATTCATATTTGGGCTCACTATGGCGGCCCAAATTCGAACTTAGTGCATTTCAGGCAAATTTCTTAAAAAATCTTCTTCTCCAGATCCAGCAGGCAGAATCTTTTGATATTTGGTATTCAACATTGTGGGGTGGATCTGATTCAAGTTTGTTCAAATCGGCCCCTGGATTTACATTTGGGCTCAGTATAGAAGCCCGAATTCGAACTTAGTACATTTCAGGCAAATTTCTTAAAAAAAATCTTCTTCTCCAGATCCAGCAGGCAGAATCTTTTGATATTTGGTATGCAACATTGTGGGATGGATCTGATTCAAATTTGTTCAAATCAGCCCCCTGGATTCATATTTGGGCTCAGTATAGAAGCTCGAATTCGAACTTAGTGCATTTCAGGCAAATTTCTTAAAAAATCTTCTTCTCAAGATCCAGCAGGCAGAATCTTTTGATATTTGGTATGCAACATTGTGGGGTAGATCTGATTCAGATTTGTTCAAAACGGCCCCCTGGGTTCATATTTGGGCTCAGTACAGGCATTTCAGGCAAATTTTTTTTAAAATCTTCTCCTCACGATCCAGCAGGCAGAATCTTTTGATATTGGGTATGCAGTATGCTTAGGGGGGTGAGATTCCAGTTTGTTCAAGCCAAGTCCCTGGGTTTATATCTGCTCTCACTGTGGGAGCCTGAATTATAGCTTAGTTCAAAATGAGGAATTTTCTTTAAAAATCTTCTTCTTCAGATCCAGCAGTCGGAATGTTTTGATATTTGGTATGCAGCATCCTTAGGGGGGTGAGATTCAAGTTTGTTCAAGCCATGCCCCTAGGTCCATATTTGGGCTCACTGTGGGTGCCCGAATGATAACTTAGTTCAAAATGAGGAATTTTCTTTAAAAATCTTCTTCAGATCCAGCAGTCGGAATATTTTGATATTTGGTACGCAGCATCCTTATGGGGGTGAGATTCTAGTTTGTTCAAGCCATGTCCCTAGGTCCTTATTTGGGCTCACTGTGGGAGCTTGAATTGTAACTTAGTTCGAAATGAGGAATTTTCTTATAAAATCTTCTTCTTCAGACCCAGCAGTCAGAATGTTTTGATATGTGGTGTGTAGCAGCCTTGGGGGGGGGGATTCAAGATTGATAAAGCCAAATCCCTGGGTCCATATTTGGGCTCACTGTGGGAGCCCGAATTATAACTTAAGTCAATATGAGGAATTTTTCTTTAAAAATCTTCTTCTTCAGATTCAGCAGTCGGAATGTTTTGATATTTGGCATGCAGCATCCTTAGGGGGTGAGATTCAAGTTTGTTCAAGCCAAGTCCCTGTGTTCATATTTGGGCTCACTCTTGGAGCCCGAATGATAACTTAGTTCAAAATGAGGAATTTCTTTAAAAATCTTCTTCAGTTCCAGCAGATGAATGCTTTTGATATTTGGTATGCAGCATCCTTAGGGGGTAAGATTTAAGTTTGTTCAAGCCATGTCCCTAGTTCCATAAAATGTGTCTCTCCTGACTTCATTCCTTTGTAGTGTTGATGAACCATGTCTAACTGAATGTGACCCCAAATACTTTTTGGGGCCTCTTGTGTTAAGAGTTTTAATCTCTTGCAAGCAGCTAGCTCGACCGGTGAAGCGGTACTCCGTCCATGGGTGCCGTGACGCCGGTGGCGTCCCTTGCGGTCGAAAGAAGTGGATTGGGTAGAGTGAGCACTTTAATATAAATAGCTCACCCAGCGAGCGGAAATAGGGAGGAAGTCAGCAAGTTTCTTGTACTTGGTGAGGTCTATAGACCGCGAGCAGGAGAGGCCCCTCTCTAACCTAACAGACATTTGGGGCCAAATGTTGTTATGAGAAATTTGCACGAGCCGTTGCATAGGTCTGCCCTCCACTCAGAATGCTCTGTTTAGTCTGCAGCCGGGGTTGGCTTCAGTCATGGCTTCCTCTGCTATGTTTCACAAGCCGAAATGAAGTTTTCTGATTGGAAACTTGCACGAGACGGAGCATACGTCGGCCCACCTCTCGGGATGCTCCGTCTAGTCTGCAGCCAGGGTCAGCTTCCATCATGGCTTCCTCCGCTGCGTTATTAAAGCACACATGACTGCATCCTAGCTACCCGACTTCGGATATCCAGCCTGCTGCATGAAGAAGGAACTACTCTTCGCCGTGAAGTCGGATCATCTGGTAGCTAGGGAGACGAGGCCTCGATCATTGGGACGTTCAGAGAAGAGATCCATCTCTGACACACCGTCCCAGGAGCAGCAAGCAGCTAGGAAGCAGAAGACTGCTGCTCCTCAAGCCTTGATGATGGACTTGCTGTCGCAGATTGCACAACTGATTGCAGCATCCCAGCAAGTTCAGATGCAGCTGCCTCCCTCAAACTCTGAACCTGAGCCGACAGACGGTGTTGGGTCGGTCGAGTCATCTGCTCATGCAGATGCAATGGACCGAGATTCGCAACTGATTCTCTCAGATGGTGAAATGGATAAAGAAGAGGATTACTCTTCCCTTTTGGAACAGCACAGGGTTGCGATGGCTTTCATCTATCAGTACTACCCTGAATTTGTTCCAACAAATCAGAATGTTGCGACGATAAGTGAGAAACCACTGGCATCGTTGGACACAGACTTTAATCGGACAAAGGGTGAAGTTCTTTCTTTTCCGGTTCAGCCTAGGTAGGTGTCGCAGGCCTTCAGCAATGTAGACAATGCCGTATTCACCTCTCGAGTGCGAGGAACGGGTGGTTTCTTAACTACATTTTCCATAAACATACCGTTTCATGGACTACGTTTATTTAAAAATGATTGAAGAAGATGTTCAGAGAGCTCCTCTGCTTTTGAATGAGCAGCTCAGGATCTAGATGTATCCTTACCTGCATCATTCACTATTCGCTCATCAAGTAGAGTGAATTTGGAAGCAATGTCTTTTGCAGATACCTTACCAGACGGGTTTTTTTGACCGACGAGATGGGGCCGAATATCGGCCACATTCCCAATCGAAAATAGTCACTTTTTTTCCCAAAAATTCCCAATTCACGGCAGTTGAGAATTCATTTCTGTGTGACCAGTCGATTATTTTTAAGTGACCAGCACCGAATAATATTTGCCAGTGGACTTCGCAGTGTGAATTGTTTCAGTACGAAGGGTATTCACTTGTGTTGTTTTGAAACCATTTGACAGTGTCAAGGAGCGTCCTTGACAGTGTGTTCCTAGAATCAGCACTCTAAATTAGCTCCCTTGATGTGCATAGAATCACAACTGAATGACGCGACTCGCAGTGCGTGAGTCAAAGTGACAAAATGCATCGCTGTCAACCATAACGGCTCACGAATGGTACCTAAATTTTGTTACAGGCAAGTTCCGTGCTTCTTAAAGCACGGTACCAATTTTTAGGTTCAGCTCATGTCTGAAATCCTGTCTGGTAACCTGTATTTTATTCAAACCGTTCCCCAGGTCTGATACTCCTGCTGACTGATGTCATGAAACCTGAATAGACTTTCGTCCCCAGAACGAACCGTCCACAATTATTTTACCCAAACCGTCCACCAGGCCAAGTACTCCTGCTGACTGAACTTGGCTTGCTCAGGTGAGGACTTATGTATGTGGGTGATCATTAACCAATCCTTTTTCATCACTAGGATTGATTAATCACCAGTACAATTTAATAATTCTAAGCAGCCAGTGGGTAAATACAATTATACAACAGGTTTTCATTGATTAATAGACTGATTTCTCACAAGGATATGCTAGTAAGTTTATTTATTTCTTGTTGATAGTCGCTCAGATAAATTCCCACTTGTGGCCTCTGCGACACTAATTTTCCCAATTGCAAAGGCCCCTGGACCCTTTCCCAAAAAGGATAGAAAAATCCCTGCCAGAGCGATGGCACAGCATCCCAATGGGAAGGAATTTGAGGATGTTTGTACCTTTCTTAGAGTTCTTTCCAGGGCAATTTGTATACCACATATAACAACCCCCTTACAGTGGCTAATTTGGAGTTAATCAGAAGTGATGCTGCCCTTGCATCATCATCACTTATAGATGACAAGGTGAAAAGCTCTCTCCGGGTCACTCTGGTCTCCAGACATACTATTTTGGACGACAAGCCTTTGTCAGCCTATGATCAGGCTATTTAGAAAGTGTCAAGTGATCTGCTATTGAGGTTGGCGTTTCTTCAACCCACTTCCGCAGACAAGAGTAAAGGAGGACGTTCCAGATCTAAATGTGAAAAGGAAACTCCTCACGAGGGCACAAGAAGCCCTCTCACAATTACTCTGGAGGTTGTCAATATATCGACTTGGGAAAGGGGTGTAGCTCTGATCGGGACTATCGATCAGACGCCCCTAGGCTGACGGGACGAGGTTCCTTGTGGGGAGGACGTAGTTTTCCCTCCTGTAAGCCTCGCAGGTCATACAGGTGATGTTCAAGACCTCTATTGCTTGCCAGTTGGCGGAAGGGTATCATCTTCGCGAGAAACTGGACAGCAGTCAAGGAAGATCAGTGGGTGAGAAGTGTAATCTTGGAAGCCTACAGCTATCATTCCGAGCGACACTCCCACTAACAAGATGTCTGTGTTGGACAGATCTTTCGTCGGATCCTTTCAAAAGAGAGTCTCTCCTAGCAGAGGTACAGGCTCTATATTAAAGGAAGCAATAGAGGTCACCGAGAATCGGGATTCTCAGGGTTTTTATGGTCACCTGTTCCTCGTAATGAAGCTAGACGGCTCGTTCTAACCAGTAATAGACTTGAGCTGGATAAACAAGCTTATCAGGGCTCCAAAATTTCTATCTGGAGACCATTCGGTTGGTTAGAGCGAGCATTCGAGTGGATGACTATGCGGCAAGCATAGATCTAAAGGATGCATAGTTTCATGTCCTGGTACATCCGGCATTCAGAAAGTACCTGCGGCTTGCCGTACAAGGGAAGGTGTATCAGTTCAGAGCAATGTGCTTTGGTCTGAACCTGGCTCCCTGGGCATTCTCTCGAATAATGAACTCAGTAATGTCATACTTCTGAGCTCATTCGTCTGCGGTAACATCAGGTTACTTGGACGACATTCTACAGAGATACGGCAACAGAATTATTCTTTAGAGCGATGTTCAGAGTCTGCTTCTTTTGTTCCGACGTCGCAGTTTCATCATAAACGAGGAAAAGTCGGATATAGCTCCGTCCAAGTCGTTCACTCACTTGGAAATGAGCTTTGAGACTCACAACAATCTGGTTCATCAGCCGTTGCCCAGAGCGAAATTTTGTCAGTTGTTATGCTCGCTTTTATCTACACTCAGACATATTAACAGCGAAGGAATTCATGCGACTGATGGGGCTGTGCGGGGCGGCTGTGGATCTTATTCCGATGAGCCGTCTGCACATGTGTCCCCTCCAGATATTCTTTACTCAGAACTGAAGTGTGAAGATGCATTCGCTTGAAACCAGTATTGTTTTAACGGACCTAGTAAAACACGGGTTCAGATTTGGGCAGTGGTTAACTCGGAGTTCTGCTGCAACTGCCATATATGGCTTTCACGATTATGACAGATGCGAGTCAAACGGGTTGGGATGCGACCCTAAGTCCCACAGACTTGAGGTGTCAAGGTCTTGGGACCCTTGGTTCCTAGAGAAGTGCATAAACATCAAGAGATGATGTCAATATGGCTAGCGCTACAACATTGGATTCACATAATAGCAGACGTCCATGTTCAAATTTTGTGAGACAATTCGACAGGAGTAGCTTACATCAGGAACCAAGGCGACACTCATTATGCGAATTAACGGAGAAGATTCTCCTATACATGATGAATCATCATGTTCATCTTTCTGTCTGTCATATACTGGGTCGTCTGAATGTACTAGCAGACTCTCTCTATCGGAAATGTCTCCTGTTGCCATCAGACCGGTCTCTCAACAAGCAAATATTCAGGCAGATTTGCTACCAGTGGGATAGTTCCATGATAGATCTGTTTGCGACACACCAGAACAATCAGTTACCGACGTTCATGTCGCCATGCTAAGATCATCGAGTGTATGCAGTAGACGCTCTGTTGATCTCATGGGGCGGAATGATAGGATAGGCGTATCCTCCAACTCCGTTGATTTAGCAGATTCTGTTTAGTTCAAACAGTCTAGTTGCGAAATCCTGATAGTTGCATCTCTGTAGTCACAGAAAACTTGGATCAATCTTCTCAGGTGTCTGTTATGGGACGTTCCCTGAAAGCTTCCTCCTCGAGAGGACCTTCTTTATCAGGGGAAGTATTTGCTCTTCACGTCCTTCTCCGCCCTTAGTGGCATTATGGAGTCGGTAAGACATGAGGGAGCCTTGCGGCTCCTATACTATTTGATGATGAACACAAGAATGATTCAAGTAATGCGGGTGAAGGGTGTTTGATATGATTTTGAATCCCCCCCCCCCCCCCCCCACCCACACACCGCCAATGTGTTAAGGGGTGATTACCGGGCAAGACGTAGATTTCTTCTCATAAGCCTTGTATGCGTTTAAGTACATACATGCATGTCATGACTTATCGATTGGCGGCTGGGTCGTGTTCTATGGCGACCTTATAGGAACATCAACTTTCTAGTTATCCCTGCATTTTAAAAAATGCGGGGATATTGTCATGATCTCCGTACGGCCGTACGTCCATACGTCCGTACTTCCGTACATCCTGTTTTGTAATTCGAAACGCTGTAACTTTCTACAGTTGTTCGATAGGGTCTGTGCAACCCAAAAATACAACTTTTAAATTTTTGTGCCACCAGGTGGCTTCTGTGGAGCCACTTAAAACATGCGTTATTTTTTCACTTTTTTGCTGAATAGTCCCAACCTATGTAATTCGGTGTTCTAAAATTACACTAGGGTGTTGCTAAATGATCTGTAGATATGTAGGAAGGTTTCGGATTTTTCGGGTGCCACGTGGCTGTGCCACCGTAGCCACTTTTGTGTTTTCTTAGACCGTTTCCGGCAAAAGGCTCGTAGGATATGTAATTCGAAATGCTAAATCCATGCTCAGATGTTGCAGTAGGGTCTATAGATGCACACGAAGGTTTCGGATTTTTTGGGTGCCACGTGGCTGTGCCACCGTAGCCACTTTTGTGTTTTCTTAGACCGTTTCCGGTGAAAGGCTCCTAGGGTATGTAATTCGAAACGCTAAAACCATGCTCAAATGTTGCAGTGGGGTCTGTAGATGCACACGAAGGTTTCAGATTTTTCAGGTGCCATGTGGCTGTGCCACCGTTGCCACTTTTGTGTTTTCTTAGACCATTTTCGGCGATAGGCTCCTAGGGTATGTAATTCGAAACGCTAAAACCATGCTCAAATGTTGCAGTGGGGTCTGAAGATGTGCACGAAGGTTTCGGATTTTTCAGCTGCCACCTGGCTGCGCCACCATTGCCACTTTCGTGTTTTCTTAGACCGTTTCCGGCGAAAGGCTCCTAGGGTATGTAATTCGAAACGCTAAAACCATGCTCAAATGTTGCAGTAGGGTCTGTAGATGTGCACAAAGGTTTCCGATTTTTCAGGTGCCACGTGGCTGTGCCACCATTGCCACTTTTGTGTTTTCTTAGCCCGTTTGCGACAAAAGGCTCCTAGGGTATGTAATTCGAAATGCTAAAACCATGCTCAAATGTTGCAGTAGGGTATGTAGATGCGCACAAAGGTTTCGGATTTTTCAGGTGCCACGTGGCTGTGCCACCGTTGCCACTTTTGGGTTTTCTTAGGCCGTTTCCGGCGAAAGACTCCTAGGGTATGTAATTCGAAATGCTAAAACCATGCTCAAATGTTGCAGTGGGGTCTGTAGATGCGCACAAAGGTTTCAGATTTTTCAGGTGCCACGTGGCTGTGCCACTGTTGCCGCTTTTGTGTTTTCTTAGACCGTTTCCGACGAAAGGCTCCTAGGGTATGTAATTCAAAATGCTAAAACCATGCTCAAATGTTGCAGTGGGGTCTGTAGATGCGCACGAAGGTTTTGGATTTTTCAGCTGCCATGTGGCTGCGCCACCATTGCCACTTTCGTGTTTTCTTAGACCGTTTCCGTCGAAAGGCTCCTAGGGTATGTAATTCGAAACACTAAAACCATGCTCAAATGTTGTAGTGGGGTCTGTAGATGCGCACGAAGGTTTCCGATTTTTCAGGTACCACGTGGCTGTGCCACCGTTGCCACTTTTGTGTTTTCTTAGACCGTTTCCGGCGAAAGGCTCCTAGGGTATGTAATTCGAAACGCTAAAACCATTCTCAAATGTTGCATTGGAGTCTGTAGATGCGCACGAAGGTTTCAGATTTTTCAGCTGCCATGTGGCTGCGCCACCATTGCCACTTTCGTGTTTTCTTAGACCGTTTCCGGCGAAAGGCTCCTAGGGTATGTAATTCGAAATGCTAAAAGCATGCTCAGATGTTGCAGTAGGGTCTGTAGATGCGCACGAAGGTTTCGGATTTTTCAGGTGCCACGTGGCTGTGCCACCGTTGCCACTTTTGTGTTTTCTTAGACCGTTTCCGGTGAAAGGCTCCTAGGGTATGTAATTCGAAACGCTAAAACCATGCTCAAATGTTGCAGTGGGGTCTGTAGATGCGCACGAAGGTTTTGGATTTTTCAGGTGCCACGTGGCTGTGCCACCGTTGCCACTTTTGTGTTTTCTTAGACCGTTTCCGGCGAAAGGCTCCTGGGGTATGTAATTCGAAATGCTAAAACCATGCTCAAATGTTGCAGTGGGGTCTGTAGATGCGCACGGAGATTTCGGATTTTTCAGCTGCCACCTGGCTGCGACACCATTGCCACTTTCGTGTTTTCTTAGATCGTTTCCGGCGAAAGGCTGCAAGGGTATGTAATTCGAAATGCTAAAACCATGCTCAAATGTTGCAGTAGGGTCTGTAGATGTGCACGAAGGTTTCCGATTTTTCAGGTGCCACCATTGGCACTTTTGTGTTTTCTTAGACCGTTTCCGGCGAAAGGCTCCTAGGGTATGTAATTCGAAACGCTAAAACCATGCTCAAATGTTGCAGTGGGATCTGTAGATGCGCACGAAGGTTTCGGATTTTTCAGGTGCCATGTGGCTGTGCCACCGTTGCCACTTTTGTCTTTTCTTAGACCGTTTCCGGCAAAAGGCTCCTAGGGTATGTAATTCGAAACGCTAAAACCATGCTCAAATGTTTCAGTGGGGTCTGTAGATGTGCACGAAGGTTTCAGATTTTTCAGCTGCCTAGTGGCTGTGCTGTTGCCACTTTCACATTTTCTTAGACCGTTTCCGGTGAAAGGCTCCTAGGGTATGTAATTCGAAATCCTAAAACCATGCTCAAATGTTGCAGTAGGGTCTGTAGATGCGCACGAAGGTTTTGGATTTTTGGGGTGGCACGTGGCTGTGCTACCGTTGCCTCTTTCATGTTCTCTTAGACCATTTCCGGCGAAAGGCTCCTACAGTATGTATTTCAAAATGGTAAAACCATGCTCAAATGTTGCAGTAGGGTCTGTAGATGTGCACAAAGATTTCGGATTGTTCAGGTGCCACGTGGCTGTGCCACCATTGCCACTTTCGTGTTTTCTTAGACCGTTTCCGGCGAAAGTCTCCTAGAGTATGTAATTCGAAACACTAAAACCATGCTGAGATGTTGCAGTAGAGTCTGTAAATGCGTATGAAGGTTTTGGATTTTTTGGGTGCTAAGTGGCTGTGTCACCGTTGCCACTTTTGTGTTTTCTTAGACCGTTTCCAGCGAAAGGCTCCTAGGGTAAGTAATTCGAAATGCTTAACACATGCTCAAATGTTGCAGTAAGGTCTGTAGATGCGTACAAAGTTTTCAGATTTTTCAGATGCCACGTGGCGGTGCCACCGTTTTTCTTTCGTGTTTTCTTAGATCATTTCTGGCGAAAAGCTCCCAGAGTATGTAATTTGAAATGCTAAAACTATGCTCAAAAGTTGCAGTAGGGTCTGTAGATGTGCACGAAGGTTTCGGATTTTTGGGGTGCCACCGTTGCCACTTTCATGTTTTCTTAGACCGTTTCCGGCGAAAGGCTCCCAGGGTACATGTATGTAATTCAAAACGCTAAAACCATGCCCAAATGTTGCAGTGGAGTCTGTAGGTGCGCACGAAGCTGTGTCACCTGTGCCACTCAATATGATTTTAGTGTGTCATATAATACATTTCTTCTTTGTATCAAGCATTCATACAAAGTCAAGGATGCAAATGCGGGGATACACTATAGTGTGCTTTGCACACAAGTGACACCATCTAGTTGGTTGGTTTCCTGTGGTTGTTCGTCTATATGTCACATACGAGTATATGATTCATCATCAATAAATTTCTATCCTTTCGGTATCCTAGTCAGTTAACTGGTATTCAGATGATTACATGCGGGATTTCAATGCTCACATGCATAATAATCGCATTATTAGGCAGACACATTATTGTATGTTAAGGACCTTAGAAACAATTAATTATTTCGGGGGCGGTCAGTGATGAGTCTGTTAATTATAGCTCAATCCATTTCTAGATCCACGTTTCTATTAATGGCGGTACCCAATCGAATACATCTTGTCTTACACTCTCGTATATTCGCACGTTTCCAGGAGCATAGATATCGGAGAGAACACAACTGGGAGTGTTATTTACTGGAATTAATTGTACACCTGGATGGGGTCGCCTGTGGGTTACCTTGAAAGTGATTTTACTCTCCAGATATTGTCCATTGTGATTCTATTGGACATGTGTATGTTATATATCACCGGTTTTCGACCTATCTGCATACGCCAACTCCGGTATACATTACAAACGGGCGATATTAATCACCGGGATCACTGCAATAGCCTTAGCTTCTGAAGTGGCATTAAGCACCAATTTATTAATAATAATTAATATCTGGGTGTCTATTCGATGAATATTTATATTGTTATTTGGTACCGCTTTTACTGATTCCAGAGCGCTCCCCTTTTCTTTTTGAAGATTCCTTCAAAAAGGGTGGGGGGGGGGGGGATTTTTTACCTCTCCTCTGGCTTAATAAGTATGTAACTATGAGTGAAGCTATTTTGTCTGTAGATTATATCCTGCATACAGCTTGTGTTTTATTGTATATGGCGTATGTTTGTGGGGGATAGCCTCTCATTCTCAAATATGCTATCCTAATTATTGGGGCTCAGTCCGGACTAGCCTTTAAAATTGGGAACTTGTTACATCCAATTAGCATAGTCTACATGCTAAGAATACGGAATTACTTGAATTTTGCTCCTTATTGATGATATGTCTTCTCTATTACTGAAAAGAGAGACATACATGTAATTCCTTTTAAATTTAATTTCCTTTCATCTTGGATTACAGGCTATGGAACTATGTTGGTCTACTAATTCTGAAGTCCTAGGCCCTCCACCTTTTTACGTCTGGGCCATTGGGTTATAGTATAAAAATATTATAAATTTAAAGTAATTTGTATATTTTTTATACTTACCAATGGCCCAGACGGGGCACTCATACCTCCCCGCTGAGTTATTATGTAGTATTCTTTTCTACAAAGAGTGATGTTGGCAATAATTTCGGTCACTTCCTGGCGACTGTGCATGTGCGGAGAGTAAAAGTATTGATGACCAGATAGGACTTTTAATTTTCGGTTTTGCAAGCAAATTTTGGGGATCGGGAGGTTCAAAATTTGTGTTTGGCCCTTGATCACTTTGAGTTTGCACCAGCTAAGTCTGGGCCTTGGTAAATATAAAAAAATATACAAATTACTTTAAATTTATAATATATTGACTCAAAAACACAGTTGTGTAATCCTACCTGTCAAAAAAGAAATGCATGAACATTGAATCGGAGATGCTATTCTTGTTATGCTTGTTTTTCGGCGGTATATAGTCGAGGTCTCCGTCCGTCCTTCCACCCGTCCATCCATCCGTCCGTCCGTATGAACATTTTGTATTATAACTTGAGCATCAGTTGTCAGATTTTATTGATCTTTGGTATGGTGATAGGGCAGCTTGGGGGAACGGATGCCCTCATACCTAGCGTTTCGTCCATTCATTTTTGATAGAGTTATGGCCCCTGTTTGTTTTTGGCCTCTGTTTCTGACTTAAGGGAAATTGTACCATAGCCTATAGGGTTGTTTGGATGAACCAGTTCTCTTCTTTCGGGGTCTCTGTCCGTCCATACGTCCGGCCGGCCGTCCATCCGGCTGTCTGCGCATACGAACATTTGGTATTATAACTCGAGCATCAGTTGTCGGATTTTAATGTTCTTTGGTGTGGTGATAGGGCAGCTTGACGGATCGGATGCCCTCATACCTAGCATTTCATCCATTCATGTTTGGTAGAGTTAAGGCCCCTGTTTGTTTTTGGCCTTTGTTTCTGACTAAGGTAAATTGTACCATAGCCTATAGGGTTGTTTGGATGAACCAATTCTCTTCAAACATTCAGAAGTTATTTATCTACATGCAAGTCCGACTTTGCTACCTTCCGTGGCATCAGCACACACTTTAGCGTTGCTCTTGTTTACTTTTCTTTTTGCAGTCTTGATTTCAAAGTATTTTTTTTTACAAAATCTTGATCCAATTGTGCAAGTGTGTCACAATCTGATTGTGAAAGAGAATGCTTTTGTGATCACAAACTGTTTCTTTTCAACCTACTCACAATTGTTTACAAGTGGCTGTAACGTAAGTGCAAGCCCTACTTTGGAATTAACTCAGCTTTAAGAAACTTTTCCAAACAAGTTGGAAAAATAATAGAGTGCAAAAGCATGAAAAAGATCGAAAAAGGGTCGAGCGAGACCAGCGCTCAAAATTACAGGTACTCTCTCTGCACACCTCTTGCGTTTACCGAGCGCAAGCGCAACAACTGTGACGTCAATTCCTTTTATTTCTGCCATTGTACTGGTCGGAAATTTTGTGACTCGTGCTATTATTTAGCTGTTATCTTCGTGAACAACTTATTTGTATGTGCTATCTTCTCTGATTATGTGCAAGTGGATTTTATCCTTTTCAAGCTTCTAAATTATTCAATATTTGATGATATTTTTGATAATTTTTGCTTGCTTTTTCACACATAGTCTTGTTTTTCCCCCGCGTGTGAACACAACCATTATTCTGTTTTCCATTGGCGGGAAGCTTGATTTCATTTATCATATTATGCCTAAGACTATTCCTTGTTCCTCTTGCTTGCAAGTGAAACATGTGGACGACTCTCATTCCACATGTGTTATTTGCAACAATTGTACACAGGCCCAATCATGTGATATTTGTGGGGTTTTGTCCTCAAAATTCTGGGCATCTGTAAACAAGGTGGTTCTGTCCAGAGCTAGAACCCCTCGTTCTCAGGGTAAGGGTTGCCATGCCTTATCAAACATTTCTGTGAGTGCACGTGTTGACTCTGTCACACAGCATTCTGATCTGTCTTTTTCTGTGGCGAATTCCTCTGCAACTGTTTACGTTGCTAGTGCGGTGATGCCTGAAGTGGAGACCGTGGTCTCTTTGTCTTCTGATGTCACTCTTGAGGCATCTGTTTTCGTTGAGAGCTTCTCCGAGGTCAGCTCGGTGACACTCTCCGATTTGCCTCCTATGCCATTGACATTTGCTGAGGAAGTTGTTACTACAGATCCTATTCTGTATGATGGTGGCTTTTCCATCTCTTCTGGGGATGGTATACAGTCTTGGGGGTCCGAGACTGTATCTGCTGGTGTGTCTATGAGCTCTCAGCCTCCCCTGGCTGAGAGCTCATAGACACACCAGCAGATACAGTCTCGGACCGTCCAAGGCTTTGGATTTTGTCTTTGGCTTATTGCCGGACAATCAACCTTCAAACCAGCCATCTGTGACCGTCCAGCCGCAGTCCTCTGTGGAGCGCCGTGACCCTGTTGAGCCTTCTAGCTCTGGGGCTTTGCATCCCTGCAACCGGCTCAGGTGAAGCTGTGCGGGTTTGCTGTCTGGTCTGTCTCATCTGGCTAGGTTTGCTCCTAATCGGTTGAGCCGTTCGGTCGCTTTGGCAGCGATTCCTCACCACTCAAGCGAATCGTTTATTGTTCCTCCTTCCCCTGCTAGTGTGCCAACTAGCAGGATGGGACTGGGACATTGGCATCCAGGGCCTGCTGTTCGGCAGAGGTCATTGACAGCCCCGGTTAGCTGTCACTCTTGGAACCTTCCTCTGGTGATTCCTCACTGTGTTCCGAGTCTGGCTGTCGACGATGCTTGCCGTCGGTCTCAGAGGATGGGCAGTTGGGGCCTTCTGCCGTGCAGAGGCCAGTGGCAGGTTCCTGTCATTCTTGGGACAATCCTCCTGTGTCTTCTCATCATGTCCCAGGTCCAGCTACCGATCGACGTATGCCGTCGGCCTCTTTAGAGGATTTGCAGGCAGGGCCTTCTGTTCCTCAGAGGTCAGTGATTGCTCCTGGGCGTCACAATCGGGACTATCCTCCGGTGTCTTCTCACCGTCTCCCAATTCTGTCTGCCGATCGACATTCATCGTCGGTCCCTTCTGAGGATTTGGGATCTTCTACCAGAAGCGTCCATTTGGAAGACACTCCGTCTGGCGATGCTGCTGCGACGGATTCTCAGGGTGACCTGCGTCAGGCCATTTTGGCACTCACATGGTTGCTTTCTATCAACCCTCAAGTTGGCTTCCCTGTGCCTCCTGAGACACAACCTCCTTTGGTCGGTTACCGAGATGTCTCGCCTGGCCCTTTGGATACTGCACAGTATTCACAGGAGGTTTCTGCTGGTCAGCCCGAGTTGGGCTACGTCTCTTCTGCAATAGAGGATGACGATTTTCTTGAAGCTGATGGGGCCCCCCTCGTCAGTCTTGGGGCAGGTTTTGGATTTTGTCTTTGGCTTATTGCCAGACATACAACCTTCAGACCAGCCATCTGTGACCATTCGGCTGTAGTCCTCTGTGGAGCGTCGTAACCCTGTTGAGCCTTCTAGCTCTGGGGCTTTGCATCCCTGCAATCGGCTCAGGTTGTTGGATCCTTCCAGGGCTTGGACGCCAAAATGCATTCTAAGGCCCTCAGCTTTCTTTTCTAGAGCTGATGCCTTTCTGCCTCCATAGCGGTTTCGTGTTTACGATTCCGTCTGTCCACCAGTCTTCCAAGGGATGACTACTGTGGATGAGGATTCTTCTTTCCTCGGGTTGACTAAGCTTAAGTCGGCAGTTCTCTCGATGTCGGTAGTTGAGTCTATGGTGGGCCTGTCTCGAGAGATGCTGGGTATGTTATCTCTCGCGGACCATGTCGTCGCTGTCCTGGCTGAATATTTTTCACCAGGGGAGTTTGATGATGCTCAGGTGCCTTTTCGCGTTTTGTCACAGCTCTTATGAACATGACACATGCTCACACCTGTAACATGGCTAATTTGGAGCTGGTACGCCGGGATGCGGTGTTGGATTCTTCTCCATCCCTTCCTTCTGAGCAGCGTGCTGTTCTGAGGTCTGTCTCTTTGGTTGGACCTCAGTTGTTCCATGGTTGCGTGGAAGCTGTCCGTGGCGAGGTTCTTCGTCATTCGAAGGGTGGTGGTCATTTCAGGCCCGCCAAGCGTCCTGCTGTGGCTGCCATGTCGGCGACGTCGGCTATGTCTTCGGCTCCATCTGCTCCTTCTGCTCAGAAGAAGCGCCGACACGGCCAGGCTCGCTGGCAGCCTCGGGCAGGAAAGTCTCTGGACTCTGTCGCTTCCTGAGGGGGTGGTTTCTCCTCTCGGGGGGCCTCATCGAGGCCGTGCAAGTGAAGGTCCTCACCTCGCTTTGCCTCCAGGTGGGGGAAGGCTGTCGCTGTTCTACGACTGTTGGACAGAGATAACACTTGGGTCCTCGACGTCATCCAATCCGGTCTGCGACTGTCCTTCCATCGGCACCCCCGGTTTATCTCGGGTTCTCTCTCCCCCACCCCCCCCCCCCCCCCCCCCCCCCCAACGTCAGATGTCCGGCAGTTTCTTTGCCTACTAGCGTCGCTGGGTTTCAGAGTCAATCACAAGAAGTCAGATTTCCTTTCTTCTCAGCAATTTCGGCATTTTGGGATGGATTTTGACACTCTTCACAACGTGGTGTCGGTCCCCAATGCTCTGTCGACAATTCTTTCCACCTTGACTCGGAACCTGCTTCAATCTTCCTCGGTCTCGGACAGGACTTTCCTTCGGATGCTGGGCCTTTGCAGTTCGATGACCGATCTTATTCTGCTTGGTCGCTTGTTTGTCCGACCTCTCCAACACTTCCTGTTGGATCATTGGCATCCGAATGTAGATCTGCTGTACCTGGAACTTCCTGTTCCTCGTTCCCTGCTTTGTCACCTCCACCCTTGGGCCGACGTTCCCTGGCTGACACAGTGTGTTCTGTTGGATCTTCCTTTGGCCGATCGCATCCTTACTGCAAATGCCAGTGATCGGGGCTGGGGTGTGACGTTGGATCCTCTCGGTCTGTCCACTCACGGCGAGTGGGACAGCGAGCAGGTGGGCCTTCATATCAACCAGAAGGAGCTCCTTGCTCTTCTGTCGTGTTTTCGGCTTTGGATCCCTCACCTGTCGGACCATATTGTCCTACTTCTTTCAGACAATTTGACAGTAGTGGCCTACATACGGAATCAAGGAGGCACACATTCGATTCCCATGTATTGGCTATCTCGGGATCTTCTTCTGTTGGCGTGGGATGTAAATGCTTGGGTGTCCATTCGGCACATTCCCGGGCGTCTCAACATCCTAGCAGACTCCCTGTCCCGACGCAACAGTGTCCTTCCAACCGAATGGATGCTACATCGGTCGGTGTTTCAGGCGATTTGCGAGCGGTGGGGACTTCCTCTGGTCGAATCATCAGGTAGAGACCTTTGTCTCTCCTTGTCCAGATCCTCTGGCATTTGCAGAAGATGCTCTGTCTCTGGACTGGACAGGTTGGATCGACTATGCTTTCCCTCCTGCACTGATTCTTCCTAAAGTATTGTAAACAATTGTGGTAGGTATGTTAAGAAACAAAATTTACTAAAAAATTTTAATTTTCGTGTCTTTCTTTTTTAGGACAAATTAAATGTGGACACTCATCTGGGGTGAGTATCTTACAATCTTAAAATTTGCTTTTACTTTATTACAATGTGTTTCACTTAACGGGTAAAGTGCTAAATTATTTTTGTCCATCAAATCATTTAGAGACGTCTTCGTCTCTGGGCACTCTCCCATAAATTGTAACAACGCAAACCCTTATAGACTAAATAATATCACTTGAAAGATAATACAAAGCACATCCACTGAATATCAGTCTTCAAGCTGAAGTACCTGCACTTGAGAATAAAGCCTAAATATGGGCTTCGAGCACTCTACCAGCTAATTGAATCTGATTGAAAGAATAACCCTTTCAAATCATTTTCAGACCTGTTAATTGCTTATAGATTTATATACAATGAATCTCTTGTCAACTTGTAACATGCTAGATTAGATGTGGATGCTACAATCTGTTCAAACAATTCGGTTTTAGGCCTAAAAAAAGTTAAAACTGTTTCTCAGGCCCTCCTGCATGATCATTTTTGCCTGCCCGCATGCTTTTTTTCTTTTTATAACAAAAACAAACAAAAAAATAATAATTAAATGGTTTATGTCTGATACTTTACCCAAGTTAATAAAATTGATAATTGTGTCTGTTGATTGCAACAAGTCTTTTCAGTGATTTAGCATAGTGAAGCCTTCTTCCCTCAAAGGACAAAATACACCACCACCAATGCTATTCTGTAGTTTATGAGGCCTACAACATAAATCAAACCCAAGAGTATGAAAATTTGATGGCAAAGAAATAATTACAAAAATAAAAAATGAAATAAAATACCATCTGCCCACATGCAATTTTACATACAATGGTCTGAGAAACAGAAGATCAACTTTGTGGGGCCTTATTACAGTCCTTTGGATATTACCAGTATATGTACTAAAGTTTCCTGATTTAGGCCGAAAAAAAGGTGTTTGGTTCTCAGGGATCGCCATGTCGAAATATAATGCCTGCTTTGCTCCTTTTTGAGGGTAGTCAATAAAAAACTTTCCTCCATTCTCTGCGTCCACCATAAATGCTATTCCAGTGAAATGAATTCATTGAACAGAAAGAACTATCTTGGTTACAAGACGAATTTAGTGAACAGATAGAGTTATCCTGGTTATGGGACAAAGTAATGGGAACGACCATTTTATTTTTATAATACCGACAAGGGTTGCCATTGTGGTTGTACTCAATTTCAATCCCGGACAATACATGATAGACACTCTAACTGAACTATGAAAATTCACAAGGATAATGTGGATGGAACATTTCATCCCTTAACCAGTTACTATCATATCGGTATAGAAGCGCTGTATGATCCAATTCTGGCATGTTGGCAGCAGGATAGAAGCCTAGATTTTTTCTAGAACTGCTTTGAAGGAATCAGTAGTCTGTTCAAGTGTTGTCACTGAATCCCCAACTTGTTCCAATCACACATTGTTCTCATGAATACAGAGGTGGTATAGTCAGTCCAACTGGGTACAAAATGTCCTGGGCACAAATGTCCAAAAACCTTCTCTCTACTACCACTGTCACCTTTGTGTTATTAGTAGAAAGGTTGACATGCATTTGTGTAGGTTGTCTCCAACTCAATTCGCCCTGTACGTTTCATCCCAAAATCAAAGCCAGGATATTTCATCCCAAATACCAGGATGATTCGTCCCAACATAAATTCTGTATATAGCATAGTATGTAAATCAGCCCTCTCTTATTTAAGGTGGGGTGCAATGCCCTGGGCGAATCGTCCCACTTGCAGAATCGACTTGGGACAAATCGTCCTGGGACGAGTTCGTTTTGGGAGGTGTTTTTTGGGAACCAAAATTGAGTACACTCACTGTGGCACCGCTCATCGATATAAAATTCACACCAAAAAATCCTAAATCCATGTGCATGTTTCCTTGGGCCGTTATTGCTATCCCAAGCGACTTTACCATAGAAATGTTAATAAATAAAGTAAAAGCTGATAACGGGTCCATTGTTCCGTGTGAATTTTGCGAAGCGGACAATCTTAATCTCAACAGACAAGCTTAAGTTGCAAAAGACAAGTTGGCAGCTAATCAGTTGAGGTTTCGAATTGAAATATAGAGCACCTTGGTTTTATATAGTAACACCGGGTTAAAAATGAAAATTAAAAACCTGCCTCCTTGTGGTGACAATTGAGGAAAGAAATAAAAATAAAAAACTTCCTCCCTCCTCGGTTTTGACCTATTTGAGATCTAGACTGGTTCCTGGCCGTAACAGCATCAAATTTCTTGCAGAATTTAACTAGTGGCCTGAGAGCGTGGCTTCTTATATGCCATTACAGCAGTTTTCTTTAGAACTCACATATATGTTATGGTGTGCTCATTTGGTGGATATGATGTCATATGAAGTGAAGCAGAAACAATATTAGGCAAGGCCCAATATTGTTTTTGCTGAGCCTTATATGACACCATATCTGCCAATTATGAGCTCTTTCAAACAAGAGTGAGGGGGGGGGGGGGGACAGCATATAGTTGCCACTTTGTCTTTCCGTCCATCCATCTGCTGCGATATCTCAGCAGTGAGTTGATGGATTTCTGAGAAAATTTGCATGAGAGATCCTTGTGACAAGCTGCTCCTGCACATGTTATAAAAAAAAATTGCCCACATATTTTTCACCACAGTTACGGTCCTCACTCATCAATTTTTCATGATTTTTTTCCATTTGCAGCAATATCTTCACAGTGATTTGATGAAAATCAATGAAATTTGGTACAAGGGATTCTTGTAACAAGCCACTCCTGTACGTGTTATAAAAAGTCCACTTTGTCTGTCTAGGGTCCATCAATGCATCTGAAGTTATATCTCAGCAGTGAGTGGATGGATTTCAATGAAATTTGGTATGAGAGATCTTTGTGACAAGCTGCTCCTGCACATGTTATAAAAAAGTTGCCCACATATTTTTAGCTTAACTTGACAAAGTCAAGATAAGCTAATGCCATCACACATGCGGAAGTCTGTGAGTCTGTTAGTCTGCTCACATTTTCTTTAGCACAGGCTACATCCCATAGTTCTTGTCCGATGGTCACAAAATTTCCTATGCAGGTTCGTGGTCATATCTAGATACGATCATCCCATTTTGGTCACGATCGGTCAACCCTGATGGCTGCACAGGCCCAAAAATCTTCAGCAGAGACTACAGGCCGTATTTATGAAGGGATTTTCATGTAACTTGGTAGGATGACTCAGAATAATTTCTAGATGAGAACGTCATATTACGGCTGTGATCAGTCAACCGTGATGGCTGCAATGTCTAGATGAGAACTCCTATTTTGGTCGGGTTCAGTCAACCATGAAAGCCAAAGGAGCACATTACCTATATTCCTGTAGCACAGCCTACAGGTTACATTTATGAAGGAATTTCATTGTAAATTGGTGGGATGACTCAGTATAATTTCTAGATGAGAACGTCATATTACGGCTGTGATTCGGTCAACCGTGATGGCTGCACAGGCATGTGACCTAGATTTGTTCAACACAGTCTACAGTTTATATTTATTAAACAATTTCATTGTAACTTGGTAAGATAACTTGATATGATGTCTAGATGAGACTATCCTATTTTGGCCATGATTGGTCAGCCGTTACCACCACTTGGGCATGTGACCTAGATTCTTTTAGCACTCTCTACAGGTTGTTAGCTCATCTTGACAAAGTCAAGCTGAGCTAATCTCATCGCTCTTCGTCCGTCATCCGTCGGCCGTCGTCCGTCAACACCATGTTTTGGTCTTCTCCTCCAAAGCCACTGGGCCAATTCAAGTGAAAGTTTGTGTGAGTGATGGTCCCAAAGGGGCATTTCATTTTTAGCTTAACTTGACATAGTCAAGATAAGCTATTGCCATCACGCGTGCGGAAGTCTGTTAGTCTGTGAGTCTGTGACGTCTGTACACATTTCCTTTAGCACGGGCTACACCCCGCAGTTCTTGCCTGATCGTCACGAAATTTCATATGCAGGTTTGGGGTCATGTCTAGATGAGAACGTCCCCTTTTGGTCGCGATCGAGCAACCGGTATGGCTGCCCGAGCCCAAAACCCGAAAACCATTAGCACAGTCTACAGGTCGTATTTATGAAGGGATTTCATTGTAACTTGGTAGGATGCCTCTGTATAGTGCCTAGACGAGAACGTCCCCTTTTGGGCATGATCTATCAACCGTGATGGCTGCCCAAGCCCGAAACCCAAAAACTTTTAGCACAGTCTGCAGGTCATGTTTAATGTGGAGGGATTTCATTGTATCTTGGTAGGATGACTCCTTATGATGTCTAGATGCGAATTTCCCCATTTGGGCATGATCTGCCAACCATGACGACTGCCCGAGCCCAAAACCCGAAAACCTTTAGCACAGTCTACAGGTCATATTTATTGAGGAATTTCATTGTAACTTGGTGGGTTGACTTCATACAATGTCTAGATGAGAAAGTCCCCCTTTGGACGTGATTGGGCAACTGTGACGGCTACAGGAGCCCGAAGCCCGAAAACCTTTAGCACAGTCTAGAGGTCATATTTATGAAATGATTTCATTGTAACTTGGCAGGATGACTCCAAATAATGTCTAGATGAGAACGTCCCATTTTGATCGCGATCATGCAGCCTTGATGGGTGCCCGAGCCCAAAAACTTTTAGCATAGGCAAAAGGTCATATTTATGGAAGGATTTCATTGTAACCGGTTAGGTTGACTCCATATAATGCCTAGATGATGACATCCCCTTTCAGTCGTGATTGGTCAGTTGTGATGGCTACAAGTGCCCGAAGCTCGAAAACCTTGAGCACAGTCTACAGGTCATATTTATGAAGGGATTTCATTGTAACTTCTGAGGATCACTCCAGATGATGCTCAGATGAGATTGTCCCCTATGGTTGCGATCATTCAACCATGATGGCTGCCCAAGCCCGAAGCCCGAAAACCTTTAGCACAGTCTACAGGTCATATTTATGAAGGGATTTCATTGTAACTTGGTAGGTTAACTTCATATAATGTCTAGATGAGAACGTGCGATCATTCACCCATGATGGCTGCCCGAGCCCGAAGCCCGAAAACCTTTAGCACAGTCTACAGGTCATATTTATGAAGGGATTTCATTGTAACTTGGTAGGTTAACTTCATATAATGTCTAGGTGAGAACGTCCCGTTTTGGACATGATTGGGCAATTGTGACAGCTAAAGGTGCCCGAAGCCCAAAAACCTTTAGCACAGTCTACAGGTCATATTTATGAGGGGATTTCATTGTAACTTGGTAGGATGACTCCAAATAATGTCTAGATGAGAACGTCCCCTTTTGATCGCGATCATTCAGCCTTGATGGGTGCCCGAGCCCAAAAACCTTTAGCATAAGTAAAAGGTCATATTTATGGAAGGATTTCATTGTAACCTATTAGGTTGACTCCATATAATGCCTAGATGATGACATCCCCTTTTTGTCGTAATTGGTCAGCTGTGTTGCCTTCAAGGGCCCGAAGCCCAAAAACCTTGAGCACAGTCTACAGGCCATATTTATGAAGGGATTTCATTGTAACTTCATAGGATCATTCCAGATGATGCCCAGATGAGATTGTCCCCTTTGATTGCGATTATTCAACCATGATGGCTGCCCGAAGCCCGAAAACCTTAAGCACAGTCTACAAGTCATATTTGTGAAGGGATTTCATTGTAACTTGACTTCATATAATGCCTAGATGAGAACGTCCCCTTTTGGACATGTTTGGGCAACTTTGACGGCTAAAGGTGTCCGAAGCCCAAAAACCTTTAGCACTGTCTACAGGTCATATTTATGAAGGGATTTCATTGTAACTTGGTAGGTTGACTCCAAATAAGGTCAAGATGAGAACGTCCCATTCAGCCTTGATGGGTGCCCGAGCCCAAAAACCTTTAGCATAGGCAAAAGTTTATATTTATAGAAGGATTTCATTGTAACATTGTTAGGTTGACTCCATATAATGCCTAGATGATGACATCCCCTTTTGGTCGTGATTGGTCAACTGTGATGGCTACAGGTGCCCGAAAACCTTGAACACAGTCTACAGGTCATATTTATGAAGGGATTCATTGTAACTTCGCAGGATCACTCCAGATGATGCCCAGATGAGATTGTCCCCTTTGGTTGCGATCATTCAACCATGATGGCTGCCCGAGCCCGAAGCCCGAAAACCTTTAGCACAGTCTAAGGTCATATTTATGCAGGGATTTCATTGTAACTTGGTAGGTTGACTTCATATAATGTCTAGATGAGAACGTCCCCTTTTGGACACGAGTGGGCAACTGTGACGGCTTCAGGGGCCCAAAGCCCGAAAACCTTTAGAACAGTCTACAGGTCATAATTATGAAGGGATTTTATTGTAGCTTGGTAGGATGACTCCAAATAGTGTCCAGATGAGAACGTCCCCTTTTGGTCACGATCATTCAGCCTTGATGGCTGCCTGAAGCCCGAAAACCTTTAGCACAGTCTACAGGTCGTATTTATGGAGGGATTTCATTGTAACTTGGTAGGTTGACTTCATACTTCATATAATGTCTAGATGAGAACGTCCCCTTTGGACGCAATTGGGAAACTGACGGCTGCAGGGGCCCGAAGCCCGAAAACCTTTAGCACAGTCTACAGGCCATATTTATGAAGGGATTTTAATGTAACTTGATAGGATGACTCATTTTGGAATAATTTCCTTGTAATTTTGTTGATATATGTTAACTGTGAGGGCCACATATATTAATTGTGAGGTCATATTAACCCATCCCCTCAGATCTTTAGTACAGTGTACACCTCATATTATTTTTATCATAAACATAGCTTACAGGGAACAGAAATTAACATATTCCCAATTATCACAATTCTTGTCTTATTTCATAATCCTTTTATAAACATTGAACATTATCCTTTTCATCAAACACAACACACAAGTTAAGCTACAGTGTCATTGACACTTTCATTGTTCAACTCGGCATGCCCAGCCCGATAGGGAGGGAGTGGGGGAAAATGCTCCAAAATATTTTTAAAATCTTCTTCTCAAGAACCAGTGTGTACAGTGACTTGATATTTGCTATGGAGCTTCCATATGAGGTGTAGAATCAAGTTTGTTCAAACGAAGTTCGTGAAGTAATATTTGGCTTTGTAAAAGGAGGGGTAAGATTTTTAGCCCCGCCCAAAATTTCTTTTTTCTGAACCGATGGTCCGGTATGAACCAAATTTGGTTTGTGGTAGTATTGGGTCTTAAGTACTTGACCCCTGCAAAAAAAAAAATTCCCGCATCCCCATGGAAACCCTGGGAGCTAAAAATAGAAATATTTTCAAACGCCCATATTTCCCAAACCCCACGGAACAGAGAGCTTTTATTTGGTATGAAGTATCCTTATGACCAGTAGAATTGAATGGTAAAAAAAAATTGCCAGCGGTTATGTTAGGGTGTTCTGTAATGGGCATCGAAAAAATGCTGAGTCAGAATATTTGCAAAAATTAAAAAAAATCTTTTCTCCAGAACCAATCATCAGAATCTTTTGATATTTGGTATACAGCATTCATAGGGGGGGGGTCAGATAAAAGTTTGTTGAAATAAAGCTCATTGGTTCATAATTGGGCTCTCTACAGAGCCTGAAGTTTTAACACAGGGTAATATGGGGAATATTCTTTAAAATCTTCTTCTTCAGAACCACCAGTCAGAATCTTTTAATATTTGGTATACATCATTGTTATGAGGGTCAGATTCTAGATTGTTCAAATCAAGTCCCTAGGTTAATATTTGGGCTTCCTACGGAAGCCCAAATTTTATCTTTGTTCAATATGGAGGGTAATTTAAAAAAATCTTCTTCTTCAGATCCATCAGTCAGAATGGTTTGATATTTGGTATGCAACATCTCTATGGGGGTCAGATTCAAGTTTGTTCAAATCAGATCCCTATATATTTGGGCTCACTATGGTAGCCCAAATTTTTACTTAGTGCAATATGAGGAAATTTCTTTAAAAATCTTCTTCTTCAGATCCACCAGTTGGAATGCTTTTATATTTGGTATACAACATCTCTAGGGGGGTCAGATTCCAGGTTGTTCAATTCAAGTGCCTAGGTTAATATCTGGGCTCCATATGGGAACATGAAATTTAACTTAGTACAATATGAGAGAATTTCTTCAAAAATCTTCTTCTTCAGATTCACTTGTCAGAATGTTGTCACATTTGGTATACAACATCTCTAGGTGGGTCAGATTCAAGTTTGTTCAAATCGGATCCATAGGTTAATATTTGGGCTCACTATGGTAGCCCAAATTTGAACTTAATGCAATTCGAAGAAATTTCTTTTACAATTTCTCTTCTTCAGATCCAACAGTCAGAATGCTTTCATATTCGGTACACAACATCTCTAGGGAAGTCAGATTTAACTGTGTTCAAATCAAGAGCCTGGGTTAATATTTAGGCTCTCTGTGGGAGCTGGAATTGGCCATTTTGCTGAAGAATTAAAAATTTTGTGTTCAGTACCCTCTAGAGGTACTAAGATTAATCCACATAGGTTGTATCAAGGAGCTTCTTAGGGGAGCTCTACATTTTACTTATGATCAACTGAAGAAAAGGCATGATGCCCAGATTATTTTTGTCACTCCTGAGGGACTCGAGGATTGACAGTGTAGCCTATGGAGATGGCTTGCGTAATGTTGACTCATTCTTGGACTATTGTGTTCTGTACAAGATGAGTGCTTCAGGCCCTGTGGGGCCTCTTGTTTTTATGAAGGGATTTTATTGTAACTAGGCAGGATAACTCGGTATGATATCTTGATGAGACAATCCTACTTTGGTCGCAATTGGTCAGCCGTGGCCACCGGACTGGCACATGACCTCGATTCCTTTTGCAAAGTCAGCGAGTCATATTTATGAAGGGATTTCATTGTAACCTTGTAGGATTATTCGTTTTGGAATGATTTTACTGTAACTTGGCATCTTTGGTTGACATACGTTAACTGTGAGGGCCACATTAATCTACCCCTCAGTTCTTTAGTACAGTCTACACCTCAAATTCTTTTTATTGAAAACATTGCATACAGGGAACAGAAATTAAGATGTTCTTAATTATCACAATGCTTGTCTTATTTCATAATCCTTTCATAAACATTGAACATTATCCTTTTCATCAAACACTACACACAGTTAAGTTATGGTCCTTGCAATTCAAAGACATGTGCCAAATTATTTCCCATAGTGGGGAACACAATTTTACGAATCTGCTTGTTAACAAAGTCGGGAGCATCCATCAGTTTTACTGATTTTCTTGTTCTATCAGTGTGCATCAGGTTAAGCCTTTTTAGCTCACCTGGCCTAAAAGGCCATGTGAGCTTTTCTCATCACTTGGCATTCGTCGTTGTCCGGTGTCCGTAAACTTTTCACATTTTCATCTTCTTCTCTGTAACCGCTGAGCGGGTGTGAACCAAACTCGGCAAGAGTCGTGTATGGCAGGTCCTCTACAAACGAACCTCATTTTGTTCCCGTCGGATGAAAAACATGGCTTCCAGAGGCATTCTTTGATTCTGGTTGGTGGATTTTCAAAAATCTTCTCCTCTGAAACTGCCAGCCCAAATGTTTCAAAACCTCATTTAAATGATGACTGGGACCCCCTCTACCAACAATCCTCATTTAATGTTGATTGGGTTGTAAACATGACAACAATTGTAGCTTATAGTTACTATAGAAACCCTTTGGGAAATCACATTTTTATCTTTATCTCTGGAACTACCGAGGCCACATGAAACCAAACTTGGTAGAGATAGTCTATGGGAGGTCCTCTACAAACTATCCTCATTTTGTTCCTGTGGATTGAAAAACATGGATGCCAGAGGCATTCTTTGATTGTGATTGGTAGATTTTCAAAAATCTTCTCTGAAACTGCCAGGCCAAAAGTTTTGATACTTCACATAAATGATGACTGGTGCCCCCTCTACCAAGGATCCTCATTTAATGTTGATCGGGTTACAAACATGGCCGCAATTGTGGCTTACAGTTACTATAGAAACCCTATGGAAAATCATATTTTCATCTTCTTCTCTGGGACTACTGAGCCGACGTGAACCAAAGTTGGCAGGGATGGTTTATGGGAGGTCCTCTACAAACGATTCTCATTTTGTTCCAGTGGGTTGAAAAACATGGCCGCCAGAGGCATTCTTGGATTCTGATTGGTGGATTTTCAAAAATCTGCTCCTCTGAAACTGCTAGGCCAAATGTTTTGATACTTCACATAAATGATGACTGACCCTCTCTAGCAATGGTCCTCATTTAATGTTGATCGGGTTGTAAACATGACAACAATTGCGGTTTATAGTTACTATAGAAACCCTTTGGGAAATCACATTTTCATCTTCTTCTCTGGAACTACTGAGGCGACATGAAAACAAATCTGGTAGAGATAGTCTATGGGAGGTCCTCTACAAACAATCCTCATTTTGTTCCTGTGGGTTGAAAAACATGGATGCCAGAGGCATTCTTTGATTGTGATTGGTGGATTTTCAAAAATCTTCTCCTCTGAAACTGCTAGGCCAAATGTTTTGATACCTCACATAAATGATGACTGGTACCCCCTCCACCAACGATCCTCATTCAATGTTGATTAGGTTGTAAACATGGCCACAATTGCAGCTTATAGTTACTATAGAAACCCTATGGAAAATCACATTTTCATTGTCTTCACTGGGACTACTGAGCCGATGTGAAAACAAACCTGGCAGGAAGAGTCTATGGAGCTCCTCTACAAATAATCCTCATTTTGTTCCCATGAGTTTGAAAACATGGCCCCCAGAGGTATTCTTTTTTATTTAATCTTATTTGTTTTACAAGGATTGGCAAACAAGTTATGCAGCTTATATTAACACTTCTCCTTTGCCCAGTGGCGTAGGTGTGTGGGATGACCTTCATAGCGGCAACTTCGTGGCCTAGCTCTTCTCGAATACTACGAAGGGATCTTTAGCCTGCACGGAGTGTGTCTCTCTCCGCACAGAGGACAGCCATTTTATGTCCCCACCCGATAGGATGATACGCTGTGACAACATCAACCCCACAATTGATGCTGACAGAGAGTGTTCGGACACCTTGAGAACTTTCCCCACTTAGGGATCGATCCAGAGACCTCTGGCATGAGAGACCAGCGCACTTATCCACTCGGCCACCACTCTCTTTGATTCTTTGATTCTGATTGATAGATTTTGAAAAATGTTCTCCTCTGAAACCACAGTGTCAAATGTTTTGAAACTTTGCATGGTTGATGACTGGGACCCCCTCTACCAACGATCCTCATTTAATGTTGATTGGGTTGTAAACATGGCCATAATTGTGGCTTATAGTTACTATAGGGACCCTATGGGAAATCACATTTTCATTTTCTTCTCTGGAACTTCTGAGCCGATGTGAACCAAACCTGGCAGGGGTAGTCTGTTGGAGGTTTTCTACAAATGCTCCTCATTTTTGTTACCATGCATTGAAAAACATGGCTGCCAGAAGCATTTTTTTATTCCAATTGGTGGATTTTGAAAAATCTTATCCTCTGAAACCGCAGGGCTAAATGTTTTTAAACTTTGCATGGTTGATGACTGGGACACCCATGACCAATGATCCTCATTTATTATTGATCATGTTACCACCATGCCCACAAATGTGGCTTATAGTTACTATAGAAACTCTATGGGAAATCCAATTTTCATCTTCTTCTCTGGAACTACTAAGCCGATGTGAACCAAAGTTTGCATGAATGGTTTATAGGAGGCCCTTTACAAACAATCATCTTTTTGTTCCCATTGGTTGGAAAATATGGCCACCAGAGACATTCTCTGATTCTGACTGATGGATTTTGCAAAAATCTTCTCCTCTGAAACTACAAAGTCAAATGTTTCGAAACTTCACATGATTGATAACTGGGACACCTTCTACCAATGATCCTCATGTAATGTTGATGTAATGTTGCAAACATGGCCACAATTGCAGCTCATAGTTACCATGGAAACCCTATGGGAAATCACATTTTTATATGTAGTTCCAGGTGAGCGATTACAGGCTCTTTAGAGCCTCTAGTTCTATACTATTACCATTATTAAAGGTACTTAATTAAATGACTTATCAATGAGAAGCAGCTCTTTTGTCAGAGCTATAAAAACTAGCCATTTATGTTCATTCCAGGGTACAGTAGGTTTTAAGAATGCAAGAAAAAGATCAACAGTAGCTGCACAGGCTGTTGGATTACAAGCTGGTCAGGTAAGTTTTAATGATATATTGTCTTATATTCAGGCTTCTCTGTAATAGGCAGTTACTATTGGGTGTTTTGTTCTCACCCAAACCTGTTTCTAGGAGGGCTCCCTGGCACCTGAAATAATCAAATTTAATTCACCACTAAAAAGAAGTAAGAATTAATCCCAAAATACTGGATACATTGTCTATATAGTTTATAATTCATATTCTGTGGAAGAGCATCAAGAGCATGAGCAAAGTTACAGCCAGTGATGGTTCCAGGAGGGGGAGGGGGGCTTTTGAACCCCCACTTTTCCCTCGGGCCTCCAAAATCAAACTTCAAATTGCTATCTGACATAATCTGGGGGCTTTTGAAGACGCATTAGGTGTTTTAGAAACACTCAGATATCGCTATCAGGGCGTCCAAATATGAAATTTCTTCCTGATGGAGATCTCCTAGACCCCTACTGACAGAAAAGGGACACCCTCCCCCCATTCCTTCAGCATCTCTTCCTTGGGCCCCCATATCTTACTTAGCCCCCCCCCCCCCCCTCCCCTATCGAAATCATTATGCCGCCACTGGTTACACCTCATGGACCTCTGGGATTAACCCTGAGGTACATAAGGTAAAACATAGCTTTTGCTTCTTGAATGTTTTTCACAGTCATTATCCAAATAAAAACTTCATCCTGTAGGTAGTTTTCTGATAATTCACTCTAGGGCCCTGCGAACATCAAACTTTGGGTCAAATCGAATCAGGCATCAAAGTTAGAATCGAACCGAATCACATCTCACCGCTTTTTTAAGTTGTGGATATTACACCTTTTTACAAACGTAATATTGTCAGTCTCCACTCGAAGTATTGTGTGCAGTGGTGACTAAGCAAAAAATGTGGAATATTACAAAAAGGATTCAGTGTAATTTTGGAAGCGGAACCTACTTGAACTCTTCTTTTAGGAAGATTTGTTGGTAGCAGAAGAGTTCAAGAGGAGACGCTTTGTTGGATTTTGAGCACATCTCGACAATTCAAGCATTTTTGAATCGGCATGATTGCAATCGAATCAAATCATGGGAACTATTTCAATTCGAATTTAGAAGTTTTGCAGGGCCCTAATTCGCTCTCCACTTTCTGAATAATCCACATTGAATGAAATATTGACATGTGAACCAAGTGTTATAAGATTTTTCAAATGAAATCAGTATATGGTTATACTTATACAGAGTTGTCTATTGATATTTTTTCAAGTATTATAGCTCTTACAGTGGAATCCTGTTAATTGAGTAGCCACTTTGTCAATGAAAAGTATTCAATTAACAAAGTATTCAGTTAACACGGATTGCATCACTTTCCTGTATTCTAGAGATAAACTTAGCATTTATACTTTTATGTCTTGTTTGACAGAGCTCTATGAGCTCTGTCAAACAAGATATAATAGATTAATTGCAATAAATGCCTGTATTGGATGAACTGAGGCCAAATAGGTCTATAAAGAAAGGAAAACTGGGGAGAGTCGGGGTATTTTCTCCACAGGTTACAAGATTTTTTATTCATTTAACAGGAGTTTACTCTATAACCTATACTCAATTAACAGGCCAAATTTGTGCAGGAGGTATGGAAAATGGTTTTGTGTTGGTCAATTATATTCAATTAACAGGGTTATTCACCTAAGAGATATCCAATTAAATGGGCATCACTGTTTTACTCACCCAACTTTCTCCCAAAAGATCTGTTTCTGGCTCGTTTGATCCATATATAAAGCAAGCCCTCTGTAGCTAACAGTTAAGCTTTATTATGCCCTTGGCCCTCTCGGAGACATTATGTTTTCCCATGTCCATCAGACTGTTAACTTTTGGTTTCTGTCCTATAACTAAAGAACCGCTTATTTGATCAAATCAAAATGTTAGGGGTTACTTGTGGATGACTAGAAAATGCTTCCTTTCGATTTTGGTCCAGCTAGTCAGTTCAATATGGCCACCATGTCAGACATAATGAATGTGGTTTCCATCCAATAACTAATGAATGCTGTCTCAAATCATTTTTATACCTCACCAACGAAGTTGTGAGGGGAATATTGAAATGGTGTTCGTCTGTCAGTCTGTCTGTCTGTCACAAACTTTATCCGCTTAACTCTTCCTATAGTTTTCAGTGGATATTTTACAAAACTTGGTCTGAAGTATCAGTATTAAGTGTAAATGTCCATGTGGTCAGGAATTTTCGATGCGACAAATTTTGTGTGGTTACGGCCCTTGGAAATAACCAAATTTCCATCACAAAGGCTTTTTCTCTTAACTCCTCCTACATTTTTTATTGGATTTTTACGAAACTTGATCTGAAGTATTAGTATCTAGTGTAGATGTGCACATGGTCAGGAATTTTCGATGCGACAAATTTTGCGAGGATAAGGCCCTTGGAAATAACCAAGTTTCCATCACAAAGGCTTGTCCGCTTAACTCCTCCTACATTTTTTATTGGACTTTTACGAAACTAGGTCTGAAGTATCAGTATCAAGAGTATATGTGTATGTGGTCAGGAATTTTCGATGCGACGAATTTTGTGTGGTTACAGCCCTTGGAAATATCCAAATTTCTATCACAAAGGCTTGTCCACTTAACTCCCCCTACACAAAATATGAGACACTGCTTTAAAAGTATGAGGATACTTTAATATTTGTATAGTGTTAGTCCTTTGCGTAAACCCTTTACCAATGAATCAGTCGTATCCGCCCACTTAGTTTACAAATTGAGCAGTTGAAAAAAAGTATATTTTTATACTGTACCAATGACCCAGACTTAGCTGGTGCTAACTCTAACAAAACCAGGGCCAAACACAAATTTTGCCCCCCAATCCCCAAAATTTGCATCCAAAACAAAAAGAAATCATGTCCTAAAGGACCTCCATACTATGCCTCTACTGCGCAGTGACGCAGACGTCCCGAAATTGGCGCCAATTATCATTCTCTGTTTGGCCCTTCATCAGTCAACATCTCACTGATCTTTGTGCTTGTAAATCTCAGTTTAAAGGATGCCAGACACATAATTTTTTGAGAAAATGTGATTCTAAGGAGGATAGAAGGAGGAGAGGAAAAAAGAAGTGACAAAAAATAATCAGGGCTGTACTTAAAATTTTTTGATGAAATTATGTTAAGTTGCCTATTTTCGAGGCATGGGCCTCTTGTTGTCATTCTTGCTAAATGTTGCACTGCTTATTCAGTGTTTCCTCTCCCCTAGCCTTCTAAAGTCCCCCCTTGCAATTCTCCCATGCTTTTGGCATATTTTTGAGAAAGTTCATTTCTAAAATTTCCCTGGGAGAGTTGCTTGGTTACAGAATGTTTTCTGTTATTTTCCCCATAGTTACGTTTTCACCCATGGGTGTATAACGTTTGTGTTCTGCATCTTCCATCTGATGTTCTGCAGATTCTCCCCTGGGAGTCTCTGTTTTGCATCAGATAGAGTGTAATTTGATGACTGATTCCGGGCCAGTTTTTTCAGTGCCTGGAGTCATGTTTTCTGGTGTTTTTACACTGTTTGTTTACATTGGCAACAGCCTTTTTTGAGGGGGGCTGTTTGCCTTTGCTTTAGTTTATCTCACTATAAGATACATTTATATTATCCGTAAGTGTCTCATTAATTATTTAATATAATTTTAAAATTTTTGACCACACTTTGCCATCGGATCCATCGGGGCTCAACGTTACTTTTCAGCAACTTGGGCTTCGCTGAAAAAATATTTTTTCAAAATTATTTTGATTTGCAATTGTTTTTTCATTTATTAATGGATCATATTATTATGTATCTTTGTGTCAGGGGTTTTTGCGAGTAACTAGGACTTATTGTTGTTCTTTCACAATGAAGGGACATTGTTCAAATTGTAATAGGAAGAAATCTTCCTCTGACTTTCATGATCATTGTATTAATTGTAGTCAGTGTTCTCGCATTAATCCCTGTCCTATATGTGAGTATTGGGATGAGAAACATTGGAAACGTGTGTCACGATATGTTGTTTCTGGAGAAAGGGCTATGCCGGCTCTTTCTCCGCAAGGTCACTCTACTCTCTCAGTTTCTATTTCAGAGGAACCAGAACAGGGTGATGTTTCCATGTTATCTTCTACAAGTGTGCGTCCGTCGTCACAAATGAATTCAGAGCTAGCGGCAAAAGTGCTCATGGAGATTAGACAAATGTCGTCCGCTAGCTCGCCCGGTGTAGCGTCCATTCACCGAATGGTTCGGCAGCCGGGTTCGTCCGATGCGGTCCAGGAGGAAATTTTGGGTGATGCGAGCACTATAAACATAATAGATGCACACCCAGTGACGGCGGATAGTAAGCGAGAACGGAGGAAGCCTTTGAGTCCGGTTCCTAGCTCGTCCAGGTCCAGCCGGGCCGCGAGCGGGAGAGGCCCCTCTCTCGTACAACAACATCTGGGACCAGATGTTGTGGTACAAAAAGTGTCTTTAGCGGAGCATACGTCCGGCGCTCGGGACGCTCCGTTGTATAAGCAGTCCGCGGAGACTGTTAAGGCTTCCTCTTCTCGTCAGCGCACATGACCGCACCTTGGCTGCGTGACCGCCGATATATTACCAGCTTCGCCGATCAAGGATTTTTCGGCGACCAGGTCACACCATCCGGCAGCCAGGGATTCGAGACCGATGGACTCCGGACGTTCGCATAGGAAAAGTATGCGGGAGCCATCTGATGCGGAGCTGCCCTCGGCGAAGCAGCGAAAGACTGCGCCTCCGCAGGTCTCGACGCCGGACATTCTTGGGCAGATAGCACAGCTTATCGCAGCATCCCAGCAGCCGAAAGAAACGGTGTCGGATCGAGAATTATCCGACGGCGCTGGGTCGGTACGCTCCGCCGAAGCATCGGGGGCGGACGACCGGGAGCATCATGAGGTCCGACCGGATGGTGAAAGGGATACGGTTGACTTGGAGCTATCCCTTTCGGAACAACATAAAGCTGCCGTGGACTTCATCCGGCACTTTCTCCCTCAAGTTGTTCTGTCGGGCCAGACTGCTGCGGTTCCGGACAAGAGAATTATAGCGTCATTGGACTCTGAATTTTTTGAGCGGTTCAGGGACATCGCTCCCGAGTTTCCGTCGCAGTCCAATAATGTTGCAAGAACATTTGAATTATTGAACGACGCTATATTTAAACTTGCTTCCAGGATGGGGAAAGCAGGTTTCTTGTCCGCTAATACTCTCAAACCTGCCTTTCATTAATGCGAGGAATAAATTCGATACGGCAGGACAGGGTATACTGAGAGTTCCTCTGCGTATGGACGACGAGGCGGAAGACTTAGGGCTATCATTACCGTCGTCGGCTTCTATTCCAACCGCGGTGTTGAAAACAGCTATTGCGTCTAACAGAGCCAATTTAGATGCCTTATCTTACGCAGATCACCTTACTAAGGCATTATCACTGCGCCTTCAGGGGAAAGAGTTTCAGGATATACAATCCTCTTTAAGACTTCTTTCAAGGGCAGTAGCTTATTCCACGTGTAACTCCGCCCTTTCAGTGGCAAATCTGGAGTTGGTTAGACGTGACGCAGCCCTAGCTACATCCACACTAGTGGATACTAAGGTGAAGAACTCTCTTAGAGTCGCTTCGGTCTCAGGAGAACTTCTCTTTGACGGCAAGCTTTCTGCTATTTATGATAAAATTACAAAGAAAGCTAAGGATTCTCTGTTGTTCAAATCTGCTCCTAAGAAGTCGGATACAGCAGACACGAATAAGACAGGCACTTCTGGGTCTAATGCGCCCAAGAGAGGTTCCTATAGAGGTTCCGGTGCGTCCTCTTGGTCTTATTCGAGAGACCCTCAGGGTAGCGACTCTTGTTCGGGACGTCCTTCAGGCCGGGACAATCGGTCGGACGCCCCGAGGTCGACGGGGCGAGGTGCGGGCCGTGGAGGACGTGGTTTCTCCTACCGCAGGCCTCGCAGGTCCAGGAGGTGATGGCTTAAACCTCTATCGCGTACCGGTTGGCGGAAGGTTGTCGAGCTTTTCACAAGAATGGGCGTCGATTACGGACGACCCTTGGGTGAGAGGAGTGACTTCGGAAGGTCTAAAAATATCCTTCAAACGAAAGCCTCCATTAACTCGAAGTCCAAAGTGGACTCATCTTCCGTCAAATCCGCAGAAAAGAGACGCTCTGTTATCAGAGGTGCAGTCTCTTTTAATGAAGAACGCGGTAGAGGTCGTAGAAAACCAGGAATCTCCGGGATTCTACAGCCATCTGTTTCTGGTTCCGAAACCAGACGGCTCGTTCCGTCCAGTCATAGATTTGAGCTGGATAAACAAGCTGATCGTCGCTCCGAAGTTTTATATGGAGATGATTCGATCGGTCAGAGCGAGTATTCGGGTGAACGATTATGCAACAAGCATAGATCTCAAAGATGCGTACTTTCACGTCATGGTACATCCGACATTCCGAAAGTACCTGCGCTTCGCAGTCCTAGGAGTGGTGTATCAATTCCGGGCGATGTGCTTCGGATTGAATCTAGCACCCTGGGCTTTCACTCGGGTAATGAACTCGGTAATGATCTATTTCCGAGCTCATTCGTCTGCGGTAACGTCGGCCTACCTGGACGACATTCTTCAGAGGTACGGCAACGAGTTAACGCTTCAGAACGATGTTCAGAATCTTCTTCTATTGCTCCGACGTCTTGGTTTTATAGTAAACGAGGAGAAGTCGGATCTGGTGCCGTCCAAGTCATTCACTCATCTGGGAATGAGCTTCGAGACGCACAACAATCTCGTTCGTCTGCCGTTAACCAGAGCGAAATTAGTCAGTTGTTACGCTTGCTATTGTCTGCACGCAGACAAAGTCACGGCGAGAGAATTTATGAGACTGATAGGTCTGTGCGGAGCCGCCGCGGATCTCATTCCGATGGGGCGGTTACGCACACGTCCTCTTCAAATTTTCTTGACTCAGAATTGGAGTGTGAAAATTCATTCGCTCGATGTAGACGTTCTCTTGTCAGATCAAGTGAAACAAGAGATTCAGACTTGGGCACACATTCAGTGGTTAACTCAGGGAGTTCCGCTGCAGTTGCCGGATCCGAGTTTTACCATTATGACGGATGCCAGTCAAACAGGTTGGGGTGCATCATTAATCCCAACGGATTCGAGATGCCAGGGTCTTTGGGATCCGCAATTCCTGTGCAAGCACATAAACATCAAGGAAATGATGTCAATTTGGCTTGCGTTACGTCACTGGATGGACATTATTCACAATGCTCATGTCCAAATCCTATCCGACAATACGACAGTAGTGGCGTATATACGGAATCAGAAAGGCACTCATTCAGTTCCGTTGTTCAATCTAATGGAAAGAATCCTTCTGTTTGCGCTAGAACATCACGTTCTTCTTTCGGTCCGTCACATACCGGGTCGTCTGAATGTGCTAGCAGACTCCCTTTCACGAAAGGGTCGCTTGTTGCCATCGGAGTGGACTCTCAACAAACAAGTATTCAATCAGATTTGCTACCAATGGGAACGGCCAATGATACACTTATTTGCGACACATCTCAACAATCAGTTGCAGACGTATGTGTCTCCGTGTCCGGATCCAAGAGCATTTGCAGTAGACGCTCTGTCGATCCCTTGGGACGGAATGATAGGATATGCGTATCCTCCAGCGCCGTTAATTCAACAAGTATTGCTAAAGATAAAACAATCTCAATGCAAGATTCTGTTGGTAGCATCTCTGTCGCCACAGAGACCATGGATAAATCTACTCAGGTGTCTGTTGTGGGACCTACCGCGAAAGCTTCCTCCACGGGAGGATCTTCTTTCGCAGGGGAAATCGCGCCAACTCCATCACAACCCGCAAGGTCTCAACCTTCACGTTTTTCCATTGTGCGGTCCTTCTTGCATGGCAAACACTTTACAGGACGAGCAGTGGACACGATTTCTAACTGTAGGAGGACCTCCTCTTCGCTAAACTATGCGGCTAAGTGGAAGGTTTTTCGTCGTTGGTGTAGGGATCATTCTGTAGATATATTCGATCCCTCTATACCAGACATTGCAAACTTTCTAGTATACTTGTTTGACGAAATCAAACTGCAGCCTGTTAATATAAAGGGTTATAGATCTATGTTATCTGATACCTATGCACATCATGATAGTTTACAAATTGGATCTAATGTCTCTTTATCTAAGTTGGTTAGAAACTTTTCGATAAATAGACCCAGAACTCTTAGATTAATTCCTAAGTGGAATTTAGCTTGGGTTCTTCTTAAATTGAAGGAAAAGCCATTTGAACCTCTTGGGACAGTAGATTTCAAATTCTTATCTTATAAGACAGCTTTTCTCTTAGCTTTCTCTTCTGCTAGAAGAGTTAGTGAGCTTCATGCACTGTCGGTGGATGATTCTCATTATCGTAGTGTTGGGAACACTATCACCTTCACTACTAATGTGGGTTTTTTAGCTAAGAATCAGGCTCCTAATAAATATCCGGAACCTATTGTTATTAAGGCTCTTCCGTCTTCAGACGGGCGTAGGCCTTTACTCTGTCCTGTTAGAGCGTTACGTATCTATAAACAGAGATCTCAGTTTATCAGAAAGGGACGGAAACGTTTCTTTCTGTCTTTGATGCCTAATAGAAAGGACATTTCGGTCCATTCTATTGCTAGATGGATTCAATTAACTATCCGTACTGCTTATGAAGATTTATCTTCTTCTCGGCAGTCTGTGCTTAAGATTTCTGCTCATGAAGTAAGAGCTCTTTCTACTTCCTGGGCTTATGCTAATAGTGTTGCTATTACAGATTTAATGAAGGCTGCTTATTGGTCTCAGCCTTCCACATTTACGAATTTTTATCTCAGAAATATTGAGTCCATTTCTGGAGACCTGCATTGTTTAGGTCCGTTATCTGTTGCTCAGAATGTCGTCCACTAAACAGTTGCAACTATAATTATGCAGGCTTTCTGTTCCGGCAGTGACTCCGTCCGGCTGCCCTCTTCGCTCTGGGCTATTTGACCCAAGGCAAGGGGAAGGGGGGGGGGGGGGGGGGGGGTGTTCCCTTAGGTCACCTGCTTTATAGTGAAAAGCAAGGGAATGCCTCCTCCAAGTCAGTATTTCTGAGTCGCTTCCGGGATGGTTTTAAAGTGTAATATTAATGTTAAATTCATTCATGTCTTATTTTTAAAGTGTAGCTCGATGTGAAGCATTTGTATATGTCAAGTGTCAAACGGGCTTTAATATACAATACTCGGACACTTTTAAATGACTATAAAGAGTCTCAATTCTCTGGACTACTTTATTTATTGGCTTGCTTTAAAAATAATTAGTATAAGGGATATACTGGATGTTAATAGAGAACATGAATGTTATTGTGCTCAATTATTAAGGGTAGTGTATCTTTCTAATTTAATATTAAATAAGAAAGATACATGTAAAGCCTAATACTCCTTTTCTCCTTAAGGGGTTACCTCTTTACTATATAGTTGAGCTTATTGGATTTTCCTCTATGTCCTAGGCCCTCCAGCCTGTTTACTATTCAGCTAAGTCTGGGTCATTGGTACAGTATAAAAATGTTAAAAAATTTATAGTAATTTATATATTTTTTATACTTACCAATGACCCAGACGGGGATGGCCCTCCCTGGAGTTGGGAACTCTTGCCTCCCCGCTGAGTACATAGCGCTGACCAGGCACTGCCAGTAAGAATGATAATTGGCGCCAATTTCGGGACGTCTGCGTCACTGCGCATGCACAGTAGAGGCGTAGTATGGAGGTCCTTTAGGACATGATTTCTTTTTGTTTTGGATGCAAATTTTGGGGATTGGGGGGCAAAATTTGTGTTTGGCCCTGGTTTTGTTAGAGTTAGCACCAGCTAAGTCTGGGTCATTGGTAAGTATAAAAAATATATAAATTACTATAAATTTTTTAACATTTTTAAAAATTATCAACAAAACCATATCATGTGACCCTAACTGGAATGAGCTCATCGAGATCATTCCATTGAGAGCACGATATGGTTTTGAAAGTTTGTGAAAAATTTTAAGAAATTTTTTTTTTATAATTTGATATCATGTGCATTGGATAAAGGGGTTAATAAATCAGCAAAATCTGGTCAGTGCTATACTTAAAAATTGCAAATCAAATGTTATTTTTAGCTTAACTTGACAAAGTCAAGATAAGCTATTGCCATCACGTGTCTTTGAGTCTGTTCACATTTTCCTTTAGAACAGGCTACACCCCGTAGTTCTTATCCAATCGTGACAAAATTTCATATTCATACACAGGTTTGGGGTCATGTCTAGATGAGAACGTCCCCTTTTGGTTGCAATCGGACCACTGCGATGACTGTCCGAGCCCAAAACCTGAAAACATTTAGCACAATCTACAGGTCGTATTTATGAAGGGATTTCATTGTATCTTGGTAGGATGTCTCTGTATAATATCTAGATGAGAATGTCCCCTTTTGATCATGATCTGTCAACCATGACAGCTGCCCAAGCCTGAAACTCAAAAACTTTTAGCACAGTCTGCAGGTCATATTTAATATGGAGTGATTTCATTGTAACTTGGTACGATGACTCCGTAAGATGTCTAGATGAGAACTTCCTCATTTGTTCGTGATCTGTCAACTGTGATGACTGCCCGAGCCCAAAACCCTAAAACCTTTAGCACAGTCTACAGGTCATATTTATGGAGGGATTTCATTGTAGCTTGGTAGGATGACTCCAAATAATGTCTAGATGAGAACGTCCCCTTTTGGTCGCGATCATTCAGCCGTGTTGGCTGCCCAAGCCCAAAACCCGAAAACCTTTAGCATAGACTATAGGTCATATTTATGGAGGGATTTCATTGTAACTTGGTAGGTTGACTCCATATAATTTCTAGATGATACTGTCCCCTTTTGATTGTGATTGGTCAACTGTCACGGCTACAGGGGCCCGAAGCCCGAAAACCTTTAGCACAGTCTACAGGTCATATTTATGAAGGGATTTCATTGTAACTTGGTAGGATGATTCCATATAATGCCCAGATGAGAACATCCCCTTTTGGTCGCGATCATTCAACCATGACAGGTGTCCGAGCCCAAAACTCCAGAAACTTTAGCACAGACTACAGGTCATATTTATGAAGGGATTTCATTGTAACTTGGTAGGATGACGCAGTATAATATCTAGTTGAGGATGTCTCCTTGTGGTTGTGATTGGTCAACCAAGACTGCTATCCATGAAGGGATTTCATTGTAACTTGATAGGATGACTCGTTTTGGAATAATTTAACTGCAACTTGGTAACTTTCGTTGGCATTCATTAACTGTGAGGGCCACATACATTAACTGTGAGGGCCACATTAACCCACACCTCAATTCTTTAGTAAGTCTACAATTCATGTTATTTTCATTGAAAACATAGCATACAGGGAACAGAAATTACTATATTCCCAATTATCACAATTCTTGTCGTATTTCATAATGCTTTCATAAACATTGAACATTATCCTTTTCATCAAACACAACACACAGACAAGTTAAGCTACAGTGTCATTGATGCTTTTATTTTTATAAAATGGCCGGGGGCATATAGTATTACCCTTTTCCATCTTCCATTACATCATTCCGTCATTCCAAAATAAGTTTTCCAGACTTTTTTTCACCATACATTGAGGTAATTGGCTGATTTCTCGTATGTGGATTTGCCATGGGTATCTACAAATCCAGTTCAAGTTTGGTCCCAGACATATGATTTTTTGTGGAGTTATTGACCTTGAACTTAGTTTATGACCTGAAAACTCAAGAGAATTAGTTTTCTGGACTTCTTTTGCTTGCGGGAGCACATGTGTCATATTGACTCATCTATTATTTTTTTATTTGCTTCCTAAGACACAGCTTATAATCTATCATTGGAATGAGCCAGAGTGCTTGAATATGGTGTCTGAAGCATTGTGGTCCTAAAAGAGCACAGAAAATTACCTCATGCCCACCAAAACCTTTCCCAATCCAAAAACATGGTATAATGCATGTATGTTAAGAAAGTTTAGTAGAAAATGTTTGTTGCTGTGAAAATGAACAGGAATCTAACATTAATCTTCAAACACCATATCACTCAAAAGTTAACACTTTTAGTGACCCTCTAGAATTTTCTCCATTGTTAGGTTGTACAGTGAAACATGTCTTGAAAGACCACTGCCGTGAGCGACCACCTGTTTTGAACAACCACATTGGCCATATACCAATTGTTTTTACATTGTAACTGACCTGTCATGAACGACCACCTGTCTAATGTGACCAGCGACCACAAAACGGTGCCAAAAGTCGAATTTTTCACCTGTCCATATTGAACTGACTAGCTGGACCACTGGGACCATATACGGACTGGGTTTTACTCGTAAACTGACATGCCACGAGATTTATTTCAATTTTTCACCTGCTCTGAGTGACCACATAGTCAATTTTCGTCAAAAAGAGGCGCTTGTCACATTGCACTTGAAAATATAAACAATTTAGAATAAACGGGAGCTTTATAAATGACTTTGGTAAAATTACTGCTCACAAATTAGGACGAATCCATACCTTGTTTTTTTTTAATATCCATAAAGCAACCTTAGTTTTAGAAACTATTTGGAAATAACACACATGTGAAAAGTCATTTTTTAATAACAATGGGGGATGTCTTGAACACATCAGGGCGGTTCAGTTAAATATAAATTGTTTTACATGTGACTGAAACATGCCCACATGTTTTTATTTACAGTTCAGAAACAGGTGAAGCTTACATTGTTATTGTGCAAAAATGTTTGAGGAGAAGCAGCAAGTAATTACATGTACTCGATGTGCACTAAAATAAAAAAAACATCCCAAGCTGTCATATAACGCTTCTTTGTCCTTTGTTCATTATTAGTTTTTGAATCCATGATTTATTTTTATTACAATAAATAATTTTTACTTTTCTAACCCATTGTTTCATGAACACGGCATATGTTTTGACAGTTGAGTGTCAGCTTAACAATGAGGCTTAATCAGATCCACAGCGGTCGGCTTCTTTCTTTTGCCCTATTTTATCTTTTCTTATGCATATAAATAATAAAAGAAAGTCATTTCTGGTGTTTTTTTTGTAACAACAACAGAAATAGCATATAAGATGGTCCAAATGCAATCAGCAGCATAACAACCATAATCATGAGTATGTATGAAACTCCAAGTAAAAAGCAAAATATTTTGATGCTTGAATAACGTGTTCAAGTAATTGAACGATTTGAACATGGGAGTAGTGCCAGGAAAATTGCACAAGAGTTGTTGGTGGGTAAGACTCAAATCCAGAACATAATAAAGGAAAACGATGCAATCAAGCAAAACTGGGAATCAGGAGATGCAGCGGATCGTAAATATTTAAAGGCGAGAACAATATACAGCGATTTGAATGAAAGAGTGTGTGAATGGTTCTGCCAGAAGTAAGAATGGTCCAATCACTGGAAAACTAATTCAACAAAAGGCCATAGTCACTTCTATGGAATTAGGGCACAATGACTTCACAGCGTCAAATGGTTGGTTGGAATGTTTTCGTGCCAGATATAACATTAAAGCAAGTGTTTTGAGTAGTGAATCAGCTGATGTCGATCCTGCAACTGTAAGCAATTGGTTAAAGCAGTTACCATCCATCACATCTGGTTTTGCAATAGAGGACATTTTCAATGCCGATGAGACTAGCCTCTTTTATCGTTGTTTACCGGAAAGATCCGTGGTTCATAAAAGTGACTATCGGAAAGGTACAAAAAAAGCCAAAGAATGCTTAACTGTCCTTGTGGCCAGTAGTGCGACAGGTGAAAAATTAGATCCTCTGATAATTGGAAAATCACAGAACCCTCGGTGTTTTAGGAGCGTCAAACTTTCAGACTTGGGAATAACTTACTATGCAAATCGCAAAGCTTGGATGACCGGAGATATTTTCAAGGCATGACTTTATCTAAGTGAACAGAAAAATGATGGCAAAAGACAGAAAAATACTTATGTTGGTGGATAATTTTCGTGGTCATCCTGTTATTGTGTTGAGTAATATTCAGTTTGTTTTCCTTCCACCAAATACCACCTCAAAGGTGATCTATTTTTTGGCTGTCTTGATGAATTCCAACATTTAGTTTTCTTCCAACATTCTTGAGCTTATCCAACAACTTATAACTGCTGTTACTGTATGTTCCATTGATACTAAATGTACATGTATTACACATGGACATATAAAATAATAACAATGATGCAACTATTGGTGTTTTATTCATACAAGTATTTTATTTATTTTATTTACACATGAAATAAGGTTATACATGTAACTGAAATACATTATTCATGAATACATGCAATGAATGAAAACATAAATAAAAAATATTTGACATATAATAAATTATAAGATGAATGAAAAATATTTGGCATATAATAAATTATAAGATGAATAAAAAATATTTGACATGTACATAATAAATTATAAGATGAATAAATATGTTCGGGTTTTTTTTATACATTAGCCCCACAACAAATATCCCTTGGATTGTCAGTGACTTGCTAAAATCCCCAAACCAGTTATGAGAGACGACCTGTCTTGAGAGACCACTTTTGCTTGGCAAAACAGGCGGTCCCTCAAGACAGGTTTCAATGAACCACTCTGTTATCATTCTTTCTTCTTCTTGCCAGTTCTATTGATGGAATGGTTGACTTATTTTACTCATTTTTATTTCCTATTGCAGAATGCAGTGGCAAAGGGAATTGTGAATGTAAGAGTTGCCTTGAAAGGCATAGGATCTGGTAGATTGGTAAGTACATCTAGTATTCAAATAACTTAAACCCTCAACACACTTTTATCGAAAAATATTAAAATTTATAACTCACAGATTTTCCCATAATGCAACTAGGAATTTAATCAATTCAATCTTGTTTGACAGAGCTCATCAAGCTCTGTCCAACAAGTTTGAATTACTTAAATTCCTAATTGCATTATGGGAAAGATTTGCTGCTTGAGGTTGTGGTATTTTCACATCAGTGCACAGGAGGTTAATGCCTAGAAGCAGAAACTTGAGTCAAATCACATGTAATGCGGTCAGAAATTTCCCTCTCTTCTTAGGAAGTAGGACCTGAATTTTATTTAGTTATTTATTAGCTCAACTTTGACGTAGTCAAATTTGAGGTTATGTCATGGCCCATCCTCCATCTGTGTCTGTCTGTCCGTCCATCCATCAGCAATTCAATACGGCTTGGGCTAAAGGCCGTATTTATGAACTGATCTTTACGAAACTTCTTGGGTACTTTTTTCTATCACCGTGGGATGGGTACGATTGTGTTTGGGTGTGATCCGAAATTCAAGATGGCCACCAGCAGCCATTTTGTACCAAAATAAGTGCAATCAGTTTTTTGTACAGAACTACTGTATGAAAGTTCTGATTTGAGTAAATTTTTGTATGAATGTTTAGTAACATGGAGTGCATCGCATATAATACGGGATTTTTTCTTGTGCAGACATTTTGCAAATTAGATGAAATTGGATTTATTCAGAGCTACTTATACACAGTAAGTACACATGTCAGTACCGCTTGGGCTAGAAGCTGTATTAATGAAGCGATCTTCACGAAACTTCTTGGGTTCCTTTGTTATCACCTTGGGACGAGAACAAGTGTTTTGGGGGGGGGCAGTCCCAAATTCAAGATGGCTGTCAGTGGCCTTTTTGTACCGAAATTAGGTACAATCAGTGTTTTGTGCAGAACTTCTATACGGTTTGGGCTAGAGGCCGTATTTATGAACCAAACTTTACGAAACTTCTTAGGTACCTTTGTTATCACTGTGGGATGAGAACGAGTGTTTTTGGTTGCAGTCCAAAATTTAAGATATCTGCCGGCAGCCATTTTGTACAGAAACTAGCGCAATCAGTTTCTTGTACAGACCTTCTCTATGAAAGTTCTGATTTGAATAAATTTTTGTTTGAATGTTTAGTAACATGGAATACATCACATATAACACAGGTTTTTTTCTCGTGCATAAATTATGCAAATTCAATGAACTTTGATTTATTCAGTGCTACTTATATGCAGTCAGTACACATGTCAATACGACTCAGGCTAGAGGCTGTATTTGTGAACCGATCTTCACAAAACTTCTTGGGTACCTTTGTTATCACCTTGGGACGAGAACAAGTGTTTTTGTGTGCGGTCCAAAATTTCAAGTTGGTCGTCGGCGGCTAATTAGACAAACTTTAATTTATTCACTGCTATTTATACATAGTAAGTGCACATTTCAATATGGCTCTGGCTAGAGGCATCTAACTGTCACCCACCTTTGCAATCCTTTACCTGTACATTTGTTACTGGTTACAATCAGTATTTATGTACAGATCTTTAGAATTTTTTACATGTTCCTCTGTTGTCAGGTCATTACCTAGATGTGTGTCATGGCTGTGTCCCGTACTATACATGTACATGTCTTACACAAGTTGAGCTACATTGTCAATGACACTTTTATTTATTTATTTATTTATTTATTTATTTATTTATTTATTTATTTATTTATTTATTTATTTGGGTTGAAGGACACTTTCAACAACCTTGGACACCCTGTGTCAGATAGTTTTACAGGTGGAGGTAGTCATACCCAGAGAGAACAATGTAGCAGTGGAGTGTAACTGTCAGACTGGCCAATGTACTAACTCTGCACTAGCAGTGTTAGCATTGGTTAAAGGCAATTGCACCATCGACATGCAGTATGCCTTAGTACACTGTCCCATTCCCCCACATTGGCAATCAGTATTAAGTCACTTGCTCAAGTACTAGAGATGGGCAGTTTTCAAATTTCATGTTGGTTCTGGTTTCGGTTTAAGTTTCATTCAAAGAGTTGGGTTTTCGGTTTCAGTTTTTTTTATACAAACATAACAATACATTGCATTTGCATATAAGATGATGTATTTGGTGCCAATCATTGTCAGAGGGACTCCTTTTCCAGGGCAACGCACCTGTGTAATATCCTATACAGGTACTCTGATTTCCTGAGCAGAATGTATTTGCATAAATTATCTCAAGAGTTTCAAGTTTGAAAAAAATAATTTTTGCCTTGAGTCTGTTGCAAAATTACCCCCTTTCCCCCACCCCCAATACCTATCTTTAAGGTAACCCGACACACCCTGAAAATTTATGCCGACCATAAAAAATTTATTGAGTAAAACTCGCTCATATTGGTCATTGTAACCCTAAATTTCCATCCAACTTCCACTGTGATTTTGACGCTGTCTTTCGAGTCCAAGCTTTCTAAATTACAAGTAAAAATAAATATATTTGTCATTATAAATGTGTAACAAGTGACAAGTTCTAATTCTGCAAAGGAAATCGCATTTGATAAACAGATGAACATTTAAAACACAATGCGAAGGAAATAATTTTGTCACTTATTTTTGCAGTAAATGCCATGCTCGAACGTAATATAAATTGGTGCAGCTGTTCTGAAAAAGGGGTATCGCGACTCTGAAGTTTGAAAACAAGGTTAACTTAAGGTTGTTTCTCTCTTTATTCTTAGAAGTGAAGACCTGATTAGAGTTTTTCAACATTGAACATTGCAACGACTGGTTTCTGTAATTGTTTCAATTTCGGTTTGGTTTTTGATATCAAAACCCAAAACCAAACCAAATTTTCTGGTAACTGCCCACCTCTATCAAGTACACAATGCAGTTACCACTGGCCAGGATCAAAGTGGACATTATGAATCTCTTGTCACTTCATCAGATCACCAAAGTTAAGCAACGTCGAGCCCGGTAGTGGGTGACCGTCTGAGCATTCAATTCGGACTTAAACATATTTCTTTTGCTCATGAAATGATCATTAGCATCCATGCAATGCAAATACACAAGATACACCCTATGTATGTCTTAGTTGAAACAGCCCCCATCCCCTCATTCTCCCCCCCCCCCCCCCCCCCCCCCCCCCCCCCCATTTCTTTCATAGGAATATGCTAGATCCCAAAATATAGATTTTTAGAGATGAGACAAATGTTGGGTCAGCCATAGTTGAAAAAGTAAGCCATCAATCTAATATCCCTGTTTATTTGAGTTTTAATTGATACCTCAACATGACCTTTATTGCCCAATGCACACAATATCAAAATCTATTATTTATATTGTTTTATAAAATTTTTCAAAAGAAATTCAATCAAGTCATATCATGTGACCCCTGACTGCTACAAGGTCATTCCATTTACATGATATGGTTTTGTTGAAACTTTTTGAAAAATGACTTTTTAGCTCTTAACTAAATAGTCAAGATAAGCTATTGCCATCATGTGTGCGGAAGTCTGTCAGTCTGTTCACAATATTCATTTAGCCCAGGCTACACCCTGTAGTTCTTGTCTGATCGTCATAAAATTTCATTTGCAGGTTTGACGCTTAGATGAGAACGTCACCTTTTGGTCGCTATCGGTTGCTGCCCAAGCCCAAAACACAAAAACCTTTAGCACAGTCTACAGGTCATATGTATGAAGGAGTTTCATTATAACTTGGTAGGATGACTCTGTATAATGTCTAGTTGAGAACATCCCCTTTTGGTCATGATCTGTCAACCATGATGGCTGCCCAAACCTGAAACCCAAAAACTTTTAGCACAGTCTACAGGTCATATTTAATATGGAAGGGTGGGGGCGTGGTGGCTCAGTAGGTAGAGGTGCAGGCTGCAAGCCGAGAGGTCCTCGGTTCGAATCCCACCTGCAGCAACCCCATTGTGTCCTTGAGCAAGACACTTAACCCCCCCCCCCCCCCCCCCCCCCCCATTGCCCATGTGGGGGCACGGTGACGTTGTGTACTAAGGTGTACTGCACGTCGATGGTGCACTTGTCTTCAACCAATGCTAACCCTGCTTGTGTGGAGTTAGTATGTTGGGAAGCTGACAGTTGCTCGCCATTGCTCGGTGGTTCTCTCCGGGTACTCCAGCTTCCTCCACCCATAAAACTATCACGGTCATGATTAGTCATTGTGCAAAACTATGTGACCTTAAACACCACTAAATAAATAATATGGAGGGATTTTATTGTAACTTGGTAGGATGACTCCGTATGATGTCTAGATGAGAACTTCCCCATTTGGTTGCGATCTGTTAACAGTGGAAGCTACCCGAGCCCAAAACCCATGAAAATCTTTAGCTCAGTCAGCAGGTCGTATTTATTGAGGGATTTCATTGTAACATGGTAGGATGACTCCATGTAATGTCTAGATGAGAATTTCCCCTTTTGGTCACGATTGGTCAAATTGATGACTGCAGGGGCCCAAAGCCCCAAAACCTTTAGCACAGTCTACAGTTCGTATTTATGAAGAGATTTCATTGTAACTTGGTATGATGACTACAGATAATATCTAGATGAGAACGTCCCCTCTTGGTCGCATTCGTTCAGTCATGACGGCTGCCCAAGTCCAAAACCCAAATCCTTTAGCACAGTCAACAGGCCATATTTATGGAGGGCTTTCATTGTAACTTGGTATGATAACTTGGTATAATGTCTAGATGAGAACTTCCCCTTTTGGTCGCTATCTGTTAACCATGATAGCTGCACGAGCCCAAAACCCAAAAACCTTTCGCACAGAGTCTACATGCTGAATTTATGGAGGGCTTTCATTGTAACTTGGTACGATGACTCAATATAATGTCTAGATGAGAATGTCCTATTTTGGCTGTGATTGGTCAACCATGATGGCCTCACAGGTCTGTAACCTAGATCTGTTAACCATGATAGTTGCACGAGCCCAAAACCCAAAAACCTTTTGCACGGAGTCTACAGGCTGTATTTATGGAGGGCTTTCATTGTAACTTGGTACGATGACTCAATATAATGTCTAGATGAGAATGTCCTATTTTGGCTCTGATTGGTCAATCATAATGGCCTCAAAGGTCTGTGACCAAGATCTGATAACCATGATAGCAGCACGAACCCAAAACCCCAAAACCTTTTGCGCAGAGTCTACAGGCTGTATTTATGGAGGGCTTTCATTGTAACTTGGTATGATGACTTAGTGTAATGTCTAGTTGTTAATGTCCTATTTTGGTTGTGATTGGTCAACCATGATGGCCTCACAGGTCTGTGACCTAGATTTGTTTAGCACAGTCTACAGTTCATATTTGTGAAGTGATTTCATTGTAACTTGGAAGGATAACTTGATATGATGTCAAGATGAGGCTTTCCTATTTTGGTCACGATCAGTCAGCCACCTGGTCACATGACCTGGATTCATTTAGTACTGTCTACATGTTCTTTTTATAAAGGGATTTAATTGTAACTTGGTAGGATAACTTCGTATGATATTTAGATGTAACTGTCCTATTTTGGTCATGATCGGTCAACCGTGACTGCCGAGCCATCATGTTACCAAGATTCCTTTAGTCTACAAGTTAAATTTATGATGTGATTTTATTGTAACTTGATAGGATGACTCATTTTGGAATATTTTCACTGTAACTTAGTAACTTTGGCTGATGTACATTAACTGTGAGGCCACATTAACCCACCCCACAAATCTTTAGTACAGTCTTCACCTGAAATTATTTTTATTGAAAACATAGCATACAAGGAACAAAAATTACCATATTCTCAATTATCACAATTCTTGTCATATTTCATGATCCTTTCATAAACATTGAACTTTATCCTTTTCATCAAACACAACACACAGTCAGGTTAAGCTACAGTGTCATTGACACTTTCATTTTCAACAGCTTTAATTGTAAATTACGTGGGCAGATTTATTTAGTAAAGTGTAAATGGGTAATACCCCAAACCAGCCTGTGCTATTCACACAAATCTTCATCTCAATTTTATTATTCCTGTCATTTTTGTCTAAAACCATCTTATAACCCCTCGTCAAATGATCTCACTCATTCCATTGAGAGGTCATAAGTTATGTTTTTGAGACAAACAATGAAATATTTTAGTGATTCAAGAATGTTTTTATGCCCCCACCATTCTGGCACTTGTCATTAAGTGTAACCCTTGTCCGTCTATCAATCCATACATACTTACGTCTATCCGGAATATGGTTTTCAGATGATAATGAACAAAATGAAACAAAATTTTATACATAGCTTTGTAACCACATAATACAGGTTGGGATTGATTGTGGGCTTAGTCCAATATTTATCGGTGATGTCCATGCATGCATTTACCAGGTAATAAAAATCATCAGCAAAATTTTAATTAATGAAGCACCAGTTGGTACCCAGTGCTTCATTTATTAAATTTTTGATAATTATTCCTATAATTAGTGTGTGGAGTCGAATACTATTGCATCCATGGAAATATTGCCACCCAGGCAAAGTGACCTGTCTATGTATATATGCATGGGTTCATTCAAAAAGTACTGTTTCATATTTTTTTCAGCCTGCAATCAAGGGTCTTGAAATGGCTGGATTGAATATAGTTTCCTTAACCGATGTAACAGCAATCCCACATAATGGCTGCAGACCACGGAAACAGAGAAGGTTATAATTCTAGAACAAATTGTCTGAATTACAAAGTGAGAAAGAAACATTGGATTTGTCAGCATCGTGTTTATGTGGTATCAGTTAACAGGCAACACATAAAGTAAAGTAAATATGGAAGCATGCTGTAGGATTCCCATAACACCTGAAAGTCATGGAAAATCATCAAATTTTAATCGAATGAGTGCTTGAAGCCACTATGATGGCTCTATTGACAAGTGCTGAAAGCCACTTGAGTGGCTTCTCTCTATGCATTTATTTATTTATTGGGGACTAACGACACTTTTGACAGCCAGAGTCATCTCATGTTGGACAGTTTTACAGGTCAGGGAAGCCGGAGAAGCGCAGAGAGAACCACTGAGCAGCAACCAGCAACAGAGTTTTTGTTGGTTGAAGGCAAGTGCACCATCAACATGCAGTACATCTTAGTGCAGGGTGCATCGTGCACCCATGTGGGCAATCCAGATTAAGTGCCTTGCACAAGGAAACAATAGGGTTATCACTGGTCAGGATCAAGGAAGAAGTCCAATGCTCGAGGATGAAATCCAATACTCTAACCACTGCCCCCTCCCCCCCCCCCTACACTGTATGCATTGAGCTCAGTAAACCAAGATAGATAGAGACTAATTGCTTGACTGGACTGGTTACGTGAAATAATTCATGAGAGGTGAGGGACATTGTACAAACACGAGTGCGCGAATGCACACAAGTGTTTTACAATATAGTCCCTCACCTCGAATGAATTATTTCATGTAACCAGTCCAGTCAAGCAATTACTCTGTTTTTTACTTTTCATTATTAATGATAATTATATTATTTAACCCTTTACCTAACGTAACGGTCAAAACCGGCCAGCGCTATTCTCAAAACTCGCCAACTAATTTTCATCATTTTTTCATTTTTTGTCTCAAAAACATAGATTATGACCCCTCACTGGAGCAAGTTCGTTCCAATGAGGGGTCATAAACTATGTTTTGAGACAAAAAATGTAAATAATAGTTATTCAAGAATTTTTTTTGCAAGTGTCGTCTGTTTTTCATGTTAGGTAAAGGGTTAAAAAAAAGCAAAAAAAAACCAAACAATGAAGTCCCCACTACACCCACGGCAATTTGTCTTCGTTTACATGCTCGGATACATCACACAATTGTTGATTGCGTAATTCACTTGTGAAGTTATCATTTATAATCAAACCCGGAAATCCCAGTAAATCACACTTTGGAAAGTAATAAAGTTTATTAATTTTTTACCCAATCCGAATAGGATTCACAAAAAGTGTCTTTAATAGCCAAAAAAATTCATTGTCTCAAATAAATAGCTTATGACTCCTTATTGGAAAGAGTGAAATTAACTGATTCTTATGAGAGATCAGAAGCTTTGTGTTTGAGACAAAAAGTAATAAAATTTGAATGGCAGTTTTTGTGAATAACACTGGCTGGTTTTGACTGTTACATTGTGGAATGGATTAAATTTTTATATTGCAAGTACAGAAGCCTAATAGGCCTGTAAGTTTGGCAATCTTTGGATTGCGAGAAGAATTTTTTGATGGATCACAGTATTTTCTGTTCTATTAATGGGGGTTTACTGTATAACCTGTATGTGTTAACATGTCAAATTTGTACTATGTTAGGAAAAGGCCTGACTCTTCTTTATGACACTGGCATAGATTGTGCATAAGTGCAATGGTTTGTCAAACTAAAGATACCAAGCATCCCATGAGTAGAGTTCTCAAGGAAGAATACACTTGGGATAACTTTTTAGAGCAATATAGAAGGGACGGTCCTGTTGCTGTATGGTTACTTAAAGGGAGGTTTTGAGGGTTAAACTTCAGGCCTTGTCTTTTGATGGGAACCATTTTTAGCTGCGATGAGCAGCTCTATATGTGGCAATGTCGGTCTGTCTGTCTGTCTGTCACCAACAAGTTTAAAAGCACCATAACTCCTAAAATACTTGATTGAATGACACCATACATGGTATGCAAGTGGATCTTCATGTCTACACCCTCTCAATAGTGAATGTCATTCTGATAATTTCTGTCACATTTATGGACTTGTCACCAACAAGTTTTTTTGTCACCAACAAGTTTTTTTGTCACCAATGAGTTTAAAGGACACCATAACTCCTAAAATACTTGATGGAATGACACCATACATGGTATGCAAGTGTATCTTCATGATGTCTACACCCTCTCATTAATGCATGTCATTCGGATAATTTCTGTCACATTTATGGACTTATCATCAACAAGTTTTTTTGTCACCAGTGAGTTTTTCTTTGTCACCAATAAGTTTTAAAACATCATTGGCATTGCACGAATCATCGCAGCTTCGGCGCTGTGACAGTGCACTCTAGTTTTGTAATATTCTTATAGAACTCACTAATCTAATCAGATTATCATCCTCTTCAATGATCGCATTTACAATTACCGGTAGGTGTGTTTCAGCTCAAATATAAACTGGAAAACAAGGTTTTGTGATACATTACTTTGTAATATTACCAGGCATTTTTATCAATTGACTCTTTGCATGCTGCCGGCAGATATTCCTACCTTAGACAGCTAATCTCTTGCCACAAGAATAATTTTGAGTATTATTAATTAAATGTACCCCCTGTAAACTGAATCAAAGTTTTGACCAATGATTTGTTGAGATAAATGTCAAAAAAATTTTCATCAAATCCTGACTGCTTTATAGCAGCCATGACTAATTTGATGAAAATAGTTTTAAAAATATTCATCGGGATGAAAGTTCACCTTACAACTAGTTTGACATGTGTAAAAATATTTCTTAAAATATCTGTAAATATCGGAAATTTTAATTTTTTGCCTCTAAAAATAGCCTTTTGCCCCTTCATTTGAGTGAACTCAATGAGATCATTTCAATGAAATTCAAAAGCTATGTTTATGGACGCAAAAATTGAAATGATAATAAATTTAATGGCAAATTTTGTGAGTAGTGCTGACCAGATATTACCATTTTGTTAACCCTTTACCTAACATGAAAAGCAGATGACACTTGCAAAAAAAAATTCTTGAACAACTATTTTTTTTCATTTTTTGTCTCAAAAACATAGGTTATGACCCCGCATTGGAACGAGCTCGTTCCAATGAGGGAGTCATAACCTATCTTTTTGAGACAAAAAATGAAAAAATAATGAAAATTCATTGACAATTTTTGAGAATAGCACTGGCCGGTTTTGGCCGTTTCGTTGGGTAAAGGGTTAAGTAAAGGGTATAATATTTAGCACATAGTTGACCCTACACTTCTCAAAAATGCCAATACAATTATGTAACCTAAATTTTCTCCAGTGCTGAAACTCATAAACCGATTCTCAGTACTTGGGAAAGAATTTCATATCACATAATTGTGGGGCCATTTCAAATCCCGATGCTGACTCACGGGAACAAGGATACAGTATTTTGGGGGGTAAATTTTCAACCCTGATTGGCACAAATTTTCTACTGGGTTTCCATGAAAGAAATTTCTTGGAATCTAAATGAATTTCAAAACAATTTAACAAGAAATTAAAAACTTAAGTTGAAGCCAGAAATTGTGGTCTTGAATCAAGATAGATCAAAATGTTACGATATTATCGATAATTAATAATTGAATCAGGACTGCTTGAAATCCACGTGATCAATTTGTTTTATCACCTCATGCATTTCAAACAGTCATGATTCAATTCTTATGTTAATTCCCTTCATAAAACAGAATTATTTATGTCCAGACAGGATATCAAATTGGCTTATCTACAAGACATTGCCTTGACGAACCATAATTTGGTGACAGTCTGTTCCTGAAAAAAGAAACAAAACAGTGTAGTTCCTAAAATTCATCTCACACCCAAGTTGGGGAAACAATCTGTTTATTGAACCTAAACAGAAATTGCAGAATGTAAAAATAGACTCTGGAAAATCGAATGTAGTATGTAATATCAATGTGCACTGGTCGAATGTCACATGATCAACTGGTATTCTTGGGATAAATCATGATCAGCTGGTATTCATTGGAAAATAACATCACCTGAAAATCCACTACCAGGGATTATTCTGTCCTCTTTGGGAAAGGGTCCGGACGCATGCAATTGGGAAATCATGAAGACTCCAATTTGGAATTTATTTGGGAGAAGAATCACAAAGAAAAAGATGTTACATTCATATTGAACTGAGAAAATTAATACAGAAGCTACTACATCTACATGTATAATACATGTAGTAAGTTTTTTAACCCTTTACCCAACGTAATGGACAAAACCGGCCAGCGTTATTTACAAAAGTCACCATTCAATTTTCATTTTGGGGGTTTTTTTGCCTCAAAAACATAGCATATGATCCCTCATTGGAATGAGCTCGATGATCTTGTTCCAATGAGGGGTCATAAGGTATGTTTTTCAAACAAAATATTAAAATATTTAGTTATTCAAAAATTTTGTTTCCATGTTTTTCGTGTTAGGTAAAGGGTTAACAAGCAGTTGCATGAAATTTCGATCAGTCTCTGTAATCTCTATTAAATAAATTGTTCTTATACTATTAAATAATGAAGATATTTATGCATTTTGCTATCCTTTAACAATCAACATTCTGTGGCTTTGCAGTTGTGTCTAGGCAAGTCTTGGCTGCCTATATAGGCAGCCAAGACTTGCTTAGAAACAACTGACAGGGTTTGGATGTAACTTGCAATGTATCTAAAAACTGCTTGTCGAGGTACCTGTTTTTGTTGCAGTTAAAAGTGATGAAAGCCCAAATTAGGCCTTCAAGAGTTGAAGGATTGAATTTTTATTGAACGAGAACTGGGATTAGGAAATGTTGGGTTTGAATTGGGAAAAATCATGTAAAAATGCCATTGGGAAAATATGCCATATTCGGCGCCTGTAGACATTCAAAAGAATTCCTGACTGCTGGTACATGAACAAAATTTCAGTTGTGGTATAAACATAAGGCAATGAATACATGTTATTGACAAATATTTTTATCCATGGCCATAAGACTTTCTGTTAAAGTCATTAATTAAACACTCTTAACCTGCCGAGTATCTATACTCCAGGCCGAGTAGCTATACTATAATTTACAAAAAGTAAGATCTTTATATTTGTCTCATTTGGAGACCTTGCAAACACACCAGGTCAGTTACCATTCAGCACCATTAAATAAACCTTTTGTAATAACATTTGTCTTAAAATGCCATATTTTTGGCTTCTCTGGGCCTGATTGATGCTTCAGAATGTCTACTTACCCAGAAAGTCCTTATTCCAACTTTGTTCACTTGTTGCTTCCACAGAATATGTGCTACATCATGCTGTCTCTGCATAAACTCGTAAATACATTATATGGACCTTAGCTGTTATTTTCTCGGCAACTCTTGGCTGCCTATCCAGACTTGCGTAGAAACAACTGCAAAACAACAGGATGTACATGTCTAGCAAAAATGTAGAAACATCTCCAGGCCATTAAGGGTTCTCATGAAATTGGACAAAAATAACATAAAAAACAAACCAAAGTATCTGTTATACACTCTGTTTTGAGAATATTCCTATATTTTGGACACATCAGTTACTGCTGTGAATTCGGGGAGATTTTAAGACTTAGGAAAGTTTGTTTGTTTGTGTGTGTGCATGTGTGTTTGTTCTCTAACTTCTACACCATCCATCACATCATCACCAAACTTCATGTGTGTACTCAGGTCAGTCCAGAGAGTGCCACTGGTGAGGGGGGTTCCAAACATGCACCAAAAGGGTGGAACAGGGTCAAAATGTGTGTACATTAATTTTGAATAGTCATGTCTATAAATTTTAATTGTCTCTCTTGATTTGTAATAGGCTATCTTTCTACCCTTGGGCAGTGTGGCTATATCGCAGCTAGTTTTCTTGAATTTCCCATAAAACCAGTCATGGCTGCTTTAAAGCAGCCATGACTGGTTTTATGGGGAATATCCTGTGAAGGTATAAACATGGTCTGCTGTTTTGCATCACTAAACCATGTTTATACCTTTACAGGATAACCAGAGGATATTCATGTACACGGCAGGAAAAACTGCCTACATCAAACTAAAGTGACATGGGAGAGTGGTGGCTTAGTAGTTGGAGCATTGAACCTCAAACTGAAAGGTCAATGGTTTGATCCCATCCAGCAATAACTGTGTTGTGTACTTGGGCAAGAAGGCACTTCATTCTGATTGCCCACTATTGGGGGCATTGTATACTAAAGCATACGGCATATCAATGGGGCACATGTCTTCAAGCACTGCTAACTCAACTTGTACAGAGTTTGTATGTTGGGGAGCTTGACAGTTACTTGATGCTGCTTGATGGTTCTTTCTAGATACTCCGGCTTCCTCCACCTGTGACCCTGGCTGTTGAAAGTGTCATTAATCCCCAATGATACCAAACAAACAAACTAAAGTGGCCTAGAGTATACCATTGTGTGATATTAGGGTGAATGGTTTGATCTTGAGCAACAATCAGGAAGCAGCATTGAAAGAATGAATATCAATAAAGTCATCACTGACTGGCAGTGCTGCATCAGATTTATTGGAAGTATTTCAAGTCCTATTGTTCAGTGTTCTGTTTGCCAATTTGTCATAATTATGGAAATAAAGCAGTACTTTCATACAAGACGTATTATTTTCACTGAGTCAGTTTTCATAAAAAAAACATTCTTTTATAGCCGTGCCTGAATATAAGCAACCTGTCATTTGCAAAATGAGGTCCCCAGAGGGTGAATTTACTGATGCTATCCCATATAGTGGGCCAATTTATCCTCTAGGTACAGCTTTCTGTTTTGGCTTGAGACCTTGATTCAAACTGAGGTTCACAGAGGGTAAATTTTGTGATGCTACCCTGCTGTGCAGGGTAGCATCACCAAATTCACCTTCTGAGGACCTCATTTTGCAGATGACAGTCTGCTTATTTTTAGGCTTGTTTATAGCATGGTAATTTGAGAACATTTTTTGTAACACATAGCAGCAAAATACCCGATTCTGTGTCTGAGCAATAATTAATCACATTCAGATTAAGAAATGCAAATGCCTCAGAGTTCCCACTCAGATGAAAAGTCCATGAATTTTGATCTCTTCCTTGAATAGTGCTTGAAATTATTTCTAGCCTTGAAAAGTACTTGATTTACAATCACTCCCCTTGAAAAGTACTTAAATTCAGTTTACCTATAACCTCAAGAGAAAATAGGTCTTGGGATAACCCTCCCCACATACATGTGATGTCAGAAAATTGGTCAGGAATCATATTTATTTGATTTCTATATTGTTCCTTGAGTGCAACAAGTCATCATTTGGAATGTTTTTACATTGCAGATGGCTGCTTGTTAAACTCAAGGAACAATTTATTTCTAGCTAGTTGAGTTTTCCAGATAATCAGGTCCTCGAGACTGAAATTCTTTGTGTTGCTATGGTGTTGTAAGTTCATATCAAAATTATCACAGTCCTTGTAAGTCATGATCAGAGTTCTTGAAAAGTGCTTAAATTTGATTTTCTGATATCAGCTGGAACCCCGTACATTTGTAATATGTCTAATATAAAGCATAAAGAGACACACAACTTCCATGGGGCTTCAAGATTCAAAAAAATAATGAACTAAATAGGCAGTTACAGACTACACAAATATGTGTTGCATTCAGAAAAAGTAGGCAAATACAATTAGGGAATTTTTAAGGTTATAATTCTCTGAAAGCTTATTTAAAATACTATAATTTGCACCAATGTTTGTCTTCAGGGGTTGGGGCATTACTGAGTAATATGCATGCAAATACCACAACCTCAAGTAAACAAATTTACCTGTTACCGCACTAAATTTGACCTGAAAGAAATTTTGCAAATGCATTGACTAATTAGAAGAGTCTAGCTGTAATATATTTAGAAATAGAATTGTTGGGGAGCTGAGTTTGGAAGGTTTTTAGCTCACCTTGACAAAGTCAAGCTGAGCTTATCTAATTGCTCTCCGTCCGTCGTCCATGAACACCATGTTTTGGTCTTCTCCAAAACCACTGGGCCAATTCAAGTGAAAGTTTGTGTGAGTGATGGTCCCGAATGGGCATTGCATTTTTGTTCAACTTCACATACCCAGCCCCATAGGGAGGGGGTGGGGGAAAATGCTCCAAAATATTTTTAAAATCTTCTTCTCATGAACCAGTGGATGCAGTGACTTGATATTTGTTATGGAGCTTCCTTTTGAGGTATAGAATCAAGTTTGTTCAAACAACGTTCGTGAAGCAATATTTGGTTTTGTAATGGGAAGGGTGAAATTTTTGGCCCCGCCCAAAATATCTATTTTCTGAACTGAAGGTCCGATTTGAACCAAATTTGGTATGTTGTATTATTGGTCATAAGTACTTGACTCATGCAAAAAAAAATTCATGCGTCCCCTTGGGAACCCCAGGAGCTAAAAATAGAAATATTTTCAAACTCCCATATTTCCCAAACCTCACACAGAACAAAGAACTAGTATTAAGCATCCTTAGGACCTGTAGAATTGAATGGTAAAAAAAATTGCTATTGGCTGTGTTAGGGTGTCCTGTGAAGGGGTGGGGGGTCATAGAAAAAATGCTGAGTCAGCATATTTGCAAAAAAAATTTTAAATCTTTTCTCCAGTGCTCAGAATCTTTAGATATTTAGTATACAGCATCCATAGGGGGGGGGGGGGGGGGGGGGGGGGGGGGGGGGGGGGGGGGTCTGATATAAGTTTGTTAAAATGAAGCCCATTGGTTCATATTTGGGCTCAATACAAGAGCCCAAATTTTTAACTTGGGGCAATATGGGGAATATTCTTTAAAAATCATCTTCTTCAGAACCACCAGTTTTTTAATGTTTGGTATACATCATTGTTATGAGGGTCAGATTCAAGATTGTTCAAACCAAGTCCCTAGGTTAATATTTGGGCTTCCTATGGAAGCCCAAATTTTAACTTAGTGCAAAATGGGGATAATTTTTAAAAATCTTCTTCTTCAGATCTACCAGTCAGATTGCTTTCATATTTGGTACACAACATCTTGGGGGAGGGGGGAGGGAGAGGGGGGGGGGTTAGATTCAAATTTGTTCAAATCAGGTCCGAGGTTAATATTTGAGCTTGCTATTCGCTATGGTAGCCCAAATTTTAACTTAGTGTAATATGAGGAAATTTCTTTAAAAAATTTCTTCTTCACATCCATCAGTCAGAATGTTTTCATATTTGGTATACAGCATCTCTGGGGGGTCACATTCAACTTTGTTCAAATTGAGTGCTTGGGTTAATATTTGGGCTTCCTATGGGAACCCAAATTTTAACCTGGTGCAATATGAGGGAATTTCTTCAAAAATCCTCTTCAGATTCACCAGTTAGAATCCTTTCATATATGGTTTACAACATCTCTAGGGGAGTCAGATTCAAGTTTGTTCAAATTGGGTCCCTAGGTTAATATTTGGGCTCCTAATGGCAGCCCAAATTTTAACTTAGTGCAATACGAATAAATTTCTTTAAAAATCTTCTTCCTTCAGATCCACCAGTCAGAATGCTTTCATTTTGGTATACAGTATTACACCATCTCTGGTGGGTGGGGGGGGGGGGGGGGGGGGGGGGGGGGGGGGGGGTCAGATTCAACTTTGTTCAAATTAAATGCCTGGGTTAATATTTGGGCTCCCTGTGGGAGCCTGAATTGGCCATGTAGCTGAAGAATTCAAAATTTTGTATTCAGTACCCTCTGGAGGTGTGTAACTAAGATTAATCAACATAGGTTGTATCAAGGGGCTTCACAGGAAAGGTCCACTTTTTAGCTCACCTGACTTTCAGTCAGGAGAGCTATAGTGATCACTCACCGTCCGTCGTCCGTCGTCTGGCGTCCGTCGTCCGTGAACATGGTGTTTGCGTCTTCTCCTCCCAAACCGCTGAACCAATTTAATTGATATTTGAGATAATAGTTTGTTATGACATCGCAATTTGATTTTGTTCAAATCAAGTTGCCCCGCCCGTGGGTAGGGCCACACCCAAAAAGTGTGCTGAAATCTTAAAAAATCTTCTTCTCATGAACCAGCAGTAGCAGAGACTTGATATTTGGTGTGCAGCTTCCTTTTGAGGTGTAGACTCAGATTTGTTGAAGAGAAGTTTGTGGGGCTATACTTGGCATCATTATGGGAGGGGCAAAATTTTTGGCCCCGCCCAAAATTTCTATTTTCCAAACCAAGAGGCTGATTTGAACCAAATTTTATGTGAGGGCTTATTGGGTCATAAGTACCTAATTTATGCAGATTTTTTTTTTCCCGTAGCCCCATGGGAACCACAGGAGCTAAAAATAGAAAAAAATTAAAACGCCCATATCTCCAAAACTGCACGGCACCGAGAATTTTTATTTGGTGTGAAGCTTCCTTAGGACCAACAGAAAGAATTGGTAAAAAAAAAATTGCCATCGGTTTTATCATAGGGTACAGTTTCGGGACTTTGAAAAAGTGCTGAGTCAGCACTTTTTAACACTGTAGGCAATGGGAAAAACATTAAAAAATCTTCTTCTCCAGATCCAGCAGGCAGAATCTTTTGATATTTGGTATGCAACATTGGAGGGTGGATCTGATTCAAGTTTGTTCAAATCGGCTCCCTGGGTTCATATTTGGGCTCAGTATAGGAGCCCGATTTCAAACTTAGTGCATTTCAGGCAAATTTCTTAAAAAATCTTCTTCTCCAGATCCAGCAGGCAGAATCTTTTGATATTTGGTATGCAACATTGTTGGGTGGATCTGATTCAAGTTTGTTCAAATCGGCCCCCTGGGTTTATATTTGGGCTCAGTATAGGAGCCCAAATTTGAACTAACTGCATTTCAGGCAAATTTCTTTGAAAATCTTCTTCTCCAGATCCAGCAGGCAGAATCTTTTGATATTTGGTATGCAACATTGTGGGGTGGATCTGATTCAAGTTTGTTCAAATCGGCCCCTTGGGTTTATATTTTGGGCTCAGTATAGGAGCCCAAATTTGAACTTAGTGCATTTCAGGCAAATTTCTTTGAAAATCTTCTTCTCCAGATCCAGCAGGCAGAATCTTTTGATATTGGGTATGCAACATTGTGGGGTGGATCTGATTCAAGTTTGTTCAAATCGGCTCCCTGGGTTTATATTTGGGCTCAGTATTGGAGCCCAAATTTGAACTTAGTGCTTTTCAGGCAAATTTCTTAAAAAATCTTCTTCTCCAGATCCAGCAGGCAGAATCTTTTGATATTTGGTATGCAACATCGTGGGGTGGATCTGATTCTATTTTGTTCAAATCGGCTCCCTAGATTCATATTTGGGCTCACTATAGAAGCTCAAATTTGAACTTAGTGCATTTCAGGCAAATTTCTTCAAAAATCTTCTTCTCCAGATCCTGCAGGCAGAATCTTTTGATATTTGGTATGCAACATTGTGGGGTGGATCTGATTCCAGTTTGTTCAAATCGGCCACCTGGATTCATATTTGGGCTCACTATAGAAGCCCAAATTCGAACTTAGTGCATTTCAGGCAAATTTCTTTGAAAATCTTCTTCTCAAGATCCAGCAGGCAGAATCTTGTGATATTTGGTATGCAACATCCTTAGGGGGGTGAGATTCAAGTTTGTTCAAGCCATGTCCCTAGGTCCATATTTGGGCTCACTGTGGGAGCTTGAATTGTAACTTTGTTTGAAATGAGGAATTTTCTTAAAAAATCTTCTTCTTCAAATCCAGCAGTCGGAATGGTTTGATATGTGGTGAGTAGCATCCTTGGGGGGAGGGGGGGGGGGATTCAAGTGTGTTAAAGCCAAGTCCATGGGTCCATATTTGGGCTCCCTGTGGGAGCCCAAATTATAACTTAGTCAATATGAGGAATTTTTCTTTAAAAATCTTCTTCTTCAGATTCAGCAGTTGGAATGTTTTGATATTTGGCATGGAGCAACCTTAGGGGGCTGAGATTCAAGTTTGTTCAAGCCAAGTCCCTTGGTTCATATTTGGGCTCACAATGGGAGCCTGAATGACAACTTAGTTCAAAATGAGGAATTTTCTTTAAAAATCTTCAGATCCAGCAGATGAATGCTTTTGATATTTTTTATGCAGCATCCTTAGGGGGGTAAGATTCATGTTTGTCCAAGCCATGTCCCTAGGTCCATATTTGGGCTGATTGTGGGAGCTCGAATTGTAACTTGGTTCAAAATGAGGAATTTTTTTTTTAAAATCTTCTTCTTCAGATCCAGCAGTCGGAATGTTTTGATATTTGGTGTGCAGAATCCTTAGGGGTGTGAGATTCAGGTTTGTTAAAGTCAAGTCCCTGGGTTCATATATGGGTTCCCTGTGGGAGCCCGAATTATGACTTACTTCAATATGAGGAATTTTTTTAGATCCACTGGTCAGAATATTTGGATATTTGGTTTCAGCTTTTATTAGGAGGAGCAGATGCAACTTGTGGAAATCAATTCTCTGGGTTGATATTTAGACTACCATGTCAGGTGAGCGCCCTCAGGCCCCCTGGGGCCTCTTGTTTGTTTATTACAATCAACAGAAGAAAAGGCATGATGCCTGACTATTTTAGTCACTCCTGAGGGGCTCATGGATTGACAATGTATCCTATGGAGATGGATTGCTTAATGTGGATTCATTCTTGGACTCTGTTTCTATCATGTTCTGTTCAAGGTGTGCACTTCAGGCCTTGTGGGTCCTCTTGTTTGTTTGTTTATTTATTCAATTATTTTTTATGCCCCACAATAAAATGGACAGGGGCAAATAGTGTTACCCATTAAATCCATCATTCCATCATTCCGAAATAACAGCTTTCCAGGCTTTTTTTTTATTAGATAGTTGGCTGAGATGTCTGGTATTTGGCTTTGTCATGGGTACTTTCAAATCATTCTTATAATCCAAGATATAATCAATGTTATTAATATTTACTATTGTTCGTCTATGCTGCCTCTGTTTGACCATCCATCCCTGGTGTAGATAACTTTCTTTTCTGGCGAAGGGACAGGACCCTAATATTTCCTGAGAGAAACTAATGATGTGAGGTTTTTCTGCATGCTGCTTGTGGTGTGCGGTGATGTTTTTCATCCCTAATTTTGTTGAAAATTTTATGGTCTCTTAACTTAATGAGTGCTAGAACCCACTATTGTGGTTGTATTGAAAAGTGCTGGAAGCCACTCACTTTATGGTCCTGACTCCCTTAACTGGTTGTGTGCTAGAAGCCACTATTGTGACTGTATTGAAAGGTGCTGGAAGCCACTTTATGGACCCAACTCCATTAACTTCTTGACTACTAGAAACCACTATTGTGGCTGTATTGAAAAGTGCAGGAAGCCACTTTATGGTCCTGACTCCCTTACCTGGTTGAGTGCTAGAAACCACTGTTGTGGCTGTATTGAAAAGTGCACCAAGCCACTTTAGTGGCTGTACACTGTATGCAGTAGTTTGTTTTCTGCTAAAAAGTAGAAAAAGAATCCTATGGGAATCAGAGCAATGCTTGTTTATTGTGTTAAACAAGTTCTACTTTACTGGTACAATAGGACTTGGTAATCAACACCTGGGATGGAAGTCATCTAAAGCATAGGTATGAATTATTGGTTTAACTCTTTGAACCATAGCGGCTGTTTTTTCTGGCCAGCAACATGATGCGTCATAACATCATTAAATAGGATGGCTGATCAGAAAATGCGTGGGGTAGACCAATCAATATTTTCAACGTGAAAGTATGCTCGTTGAAAATATTAATTGATCTTCCCCTAAATAATAAATATGGACTCTTCCATTGAACTGGCATGGAAGATACCACCCAGGTTCTAAGGGTTAATACCTGAACAGGGTGGACAACAGTTGATACTGGGTTAAGTTACGGAATTTGGTTACCTGGATGCTGGTATTTATGTCCCTCATATTAGTCTATACAGAAGTCATCCCACAAGCTAGTCACCAAGGGAAAAAGAATCATCAGTCTGCTGAAACTGCTTGGAGAGGGGAGAGATTCTATACCAAGTATTTGTCTGGGAAAACATTTTGAGATTAAGTAACGCTAGCAGTAATAGAGCATGTTATAGATTTAATCCCAATTCACAAAAAGATAACAGAGCTGGACACCTCTGATTAGAGTTAACGATCATTGGAATTGATGAAAAATATGTGGAACGATGTGGGGGGAGGGGGGGGGGAGAGACTGTCGAGTGTGTCTCCTTTGGGCAAGGTAGAAGGTTTCCGGAAGATATGCTAAAGAAATGTGTTGATGGGCTCAACTCGGAGTAAGATATGAACTCCGAGGAAGGTCCGGTGAATTTGAAACAGGAGACAGTCAAGATTTCAAGGCAAATGGACAAAGAATGGACAAGAGGTGTGTTAGAACAAACTATCAACTAGTAAAAGAAAATCGAAGACTGGCCGACAAATGCAAACATTTATGTGTCCATACGGTACCCGTTCACTATTTGTTGTTGAAGACGGGTCCAGAAAGAGCCTGAATGGGGAGGAGGTGGAGGGGCATTTTTCACTTCCTAAATTCCGAAAGCTGCTGTTACTCGATTTCGAGCCTCCCTGTGTAAACCTTCACTGTTTGCAACCTATTACTCCCAAGTTATTAAGACCATTTAACTGGCAATGAACAGTGAAACTGGAATTGGAAACCTCTAAGGGTAGCAAAGACAAACTGGAATTTTTCCCAATTTACTCCCACACCTAATTCTCTGCACGACATTGAAAAGTGGAAGTAACACCCGGTATGTCCTAGTCTGTCAGCTTGGAAGCACTCTTTCTCCAAGGTGCGCCTGTTAATATATTATAGCGGTTGGCCTACTTAGCGATGCCGATGGCCCCCTTTTCTGATGTTCTCGTTGTGAAGTGTTTGGATAAGTAGGTGTTTCAATGGTTGGGCTTGCTTGTGAATATTCCAACTGTGTGTATAAAGTCGATAGGTGTAGGTTGGTTTACCTCGTTGGAAGTCGAGCAGTGCCTATACGCATGTTCTGCTTCCTGGGGTAAGAGAACCTTCAAACGACAAGTAAAGTAGTCATGCATAATTATAAACATTTTACTAGCCTCGACTTATATTTGTGTTGAGGTCGCAGAAAGACGTAAAAATGACTTTAAAAACTGATAACATGGTCTGGTTCAACGGTGTGTCGTACTCGGAGAACAGAGGGTGGCTATAGATTTAAAGAGTAATTGGAATCTTACTGAAACAGAAACTATAGTGTTAATAACTTTGTCTCCGTTTCTTCTTCCAGTCCCTGTGCATTGTTATTATTCCAGTGAATCAGTCACTGTCTGAATCCGTTATAGAAAGGAAAAAATTTCTACACTACCCTCGCCCCCATCCCACATAGTGATTTGAATCGACGTCTACAATGCAACATCATCACCACAACTTGTATGGGGAGCGCGGTGTCTCAGTGGTAGGCTGTTGGACTTCTATGCTAGAGATCTCGAGTTCGTTCCCCGTCCGGGATGACCCGCGTTGTGTCGTTGGGCAAGGCACTTTATCCCGGTTGTCTGCATGGGGACATGATGACGCCGTGTACTAGGGCGTACTGCACATCGATGATGCACATGTCTCTAACCGCTGTAACCCTGCCTAACCAGAGCTTTAACAGAGTTAGAATGTTGAGGAACTGACAGTTGCTCGTCATTGCTTGGTGGTTCTCTCTGGGTATTCCGGCTTCCTCCACCCGTAAAACTTTCACGGTCACGATTAGCCGTTGTGCATAAGTATATGACCTTAAACGCCATTAAAAAAAATAATAAATACAACTTGTCTGTATTTTGGGGGGATAGGATCACTTACGAAATGCGGAGTGGAGGTGGCAGTTATAACCCAAGTTATAATCCGTAAACAACACTGAAGCGATTCAGCCTTTTGAAATTAAGAGTAAAATTTCGAGTCAACTCCCTTGACTAAATCTTAAAATTCGTTGTTGAGCTGAAATGATTGCGAATTTGAGAATAAATCAAATTTTAGTTTACTGCTGAATGCTAAAACAATCTGGAAATGTAATACTTTTTTTAAAACAGTGTGCAAATATTTTTTAGGGGAGGTTTTAGGGGAAATCTGAGAGGTTCTGGGGGGGGGGGGGGGGGGTCGGGTATTCAGTAGAAAAATACTAAACACCCGACCCCCGCCTCCAGAACTGCTCAGATGAAGGCGTCTTCGATTTTAAATTCACTTCTACCCTGCTTGCGAATGCTTACTACATAGTGGAAATTTTCTTTGAAATCACCACGCGAGTGTAATTTAGACGGGGTTCTGATGTGTTCTGATATTTAGGAGAACCGTTTTTAGTACCTTAAATTGTGGCCGTCATTGAAAGGCAAGAGGTTCCCAAAGAGGTAACATTTCTTCACACAAAAATTGGATAACGAAGAACTGGATAATTACTGGAATATCTTGGTTAGCCACAAAATTGGAAAAATGTTTTCTGTGAGGTCCTGTATGGCAGGCCAGAGGTGATCGAGGAAAATGGATTTTTTTGGACAAAGCTCTCTCTCTCTCTCTCTCTCTCTCTCTCTCTCTCTCTCTCTCTCTCTCTCTCTCCCCCCCCCCCCCCAGCACCCAGTATTCAGAAGAAAAAAAAATAATTACTCCACTTCGATTCCCCTGCAAGCATATCGGTAGTATTCTTGCGGTGGTCCTACCATCAGCCACTCTAACCCATATCCTTCATCTTTCCATCCTGTTTTTATTTTCATTGTGCGTCAAACGTATCTTATTATATTGGACTGGAACTGTTTTACATTCCAAGAGATGTTCCAAGGTCTCAATTATCCCCATGTCTTGATGGATCAAAAACCGTTACTCAATTACAATAATTTCCACCAACATTGTTAGATGTATCGCTTTTTGTCAATGTGGTGATCAGAGGTTATTTTTTATTTGATGATGGTTTTCTTAAAATTACGTTCACAGCAAAAAAATGCGCCGATAACCTGAAAAGAATTTGTGGTAGTATTTTCCCCTTTGACAGACGAATCAAATGAAGTTGAATTTTTCGTTTTGTGACGTTCAGTTTTTTAGAGTAACCTCCCTTAGACCAGAAATTCGCTTCATTGTGTTATTAACGATTTAAAGATATGGCCGCAAAGAATGGTTTTCCTTTCATTAAACAAAGTGTGGAAGGCACTTCAAGACAGTTCCAAACCCCGTGAATTCGAATGTATTTTTGAACAGACATTCACAAGTTCTGGGTGCTTAAAGCCTTGAGGTGAGTTGGTTGGAATTTTCAAAGCACTGTATAAAGATGTTGAAAGTCTGAGTAATCTTACAACAGAACGGGTGCCTATGGGGATAGGCATAAAACCGATTCTTTTTTGCATTGTGCATCAAAGGTTGGAGAAATTAATTCACACGGAGAGATGGGGGGGTGGGGGTGGGTAAAAATTGGGACGCGAAGATCCTAGGACTACTTTTTGGTGATGATGCGATACCTTACTAGCGTCCGAAAGCGAAGAAAGGTAAGAGGCAGTGCTGCAATTGAAAGATATGGGAACAAATCGTGTCTCGAACTGAATGAAAACAAAAGCAAGGTTATACTCGAAGGTGTAGAGTTGGGGAGTTTTTTATTCCAGAGAGTAACAGCAAACTACCAAGTGTGGAAGAGACAGGTTACTGCGGGTTTTGGGGGGGGGGGGGGTGTGCAATGTAAAGTTATAAACATCACCGGAAGAGGCATCTACTAAAACCACACAACTAAACTGATTATAAATGGGAAGCGAATATCTTCTGAAACTTTTAGGGGGAGTAGCTTTCTGTAGGGAAAACCATTTGGAAAATGATCGATGTACCAAAGAAGTATATCATATGGTATGGAATTGATACCTCTATACTGAAGAACGTAGAAAGTTTGGAAACCCTGTAGAATGATGCAGGTAGATGTTGATGGGTAACATGGGGTCGAGCAATGCAGTAGAGCTGGAGGCAATCGGGAGGAGGGGGGGTGATTGGGTGCATAGGGATCAAGGAAGGGGTAGATTTGACGAAGCAGGGTTACTTGAATTATTTAGTTAAACTCCCTGACAGTCGATGGTGTAAGCTAACGTTTCAGAATATTTGGGAGTCTAATATCAAGACCGAGTGAGTTGGGCAATTGAACGAGTTAATGGAAACTATTCAAAAGAGATATCTGACCTGGAAAGAGGGGCATCCCAAGATAAAAGGCTCGTCAGTGAGAGAATCCCGCATGTTGGATGTTTGTAACCGAAACTGGTGAGAAGGGCTCAAACGAAACTCGACGCCTAGCGACAGGAGGGTGAGGCGCACCCCCTCCCCCATCCCAATAACCATCATAATTTTCAATAGTTGGCAAATCGAAGATATAAATTCCATTAGTTGGAAAATCAATTTCCTTCATGTTTTCAACTTTTCAGACTTTTCCAGTCTGTCGATTTGAATTTTCAACGCGTCAACACAGCGATCGGTTGTTGTTACCCTCTTTCCCTCTTTAGCCACTCGTTCTAGTGCTCCGATTTCGGATTCCGTTCAGTTTCCGGATTTCAACATTTCACTTGACTGAAGTTTGAACGAGTTGGCAGAGTTGAGTCAAGTTTTCAACAAAAATCCAAACTTTCAATGGTTAGTACATGTGGAATGAATCCCGATTGTTTGCCCCACGCCATTACTAACCTCAGTTGGAGTTGTTACATACGACCGGAGAAGTCAGTCCAAAGATCAAAATCTTTGACTTTTTCAATCATCTGACAAAATTTTCAGAAATTCTGACTCTAATCTGTGACCGGTCCCCTTACAATGACCAGCCTACACAAGACCAATAGACTTACGGCTATTCAGCCAATATATACTCCTCACAACTGACTGCCAGTCATTTGGAAGAAGTAGGTATTGGCTGAAAAGCTGTGGGGCTATAGTCGTTGTGTATCCTGGTTAATGTAAAGGAAAACGTATGCATCTGCCGGTGGAATTGCATTTTTCTTGTAGATAAAATAGCTCGATTTAAGCCACAGGAAGGCCTCAGAATCCATTTTGAGGGTTCAATAATTAAATATTTTCCCTTAGGGAGCCCTCCGGTCCTCGGAGCTCCCACCATCGTGAGGGCGATACCCCACTCGAACTCTCCTCCAATAAGAGCCTGCGGTCCTCGTCTGCTGCCCATCACCATACCTATACGGCATATTGTGCTGGGACCCCAATCCCAGTTAGAAAACCAACTGTCCACCCCACCCCACCCCCACCCCCGCAACGTCATTCAAGACCCTCTAGCTACATCCCCGAATGAAAGAGGTCATTGTGGGGCCTGCGTGATATGGAGAACCCACTATTTGAGGAGTACGTAGACGATGATACCGTTGACTTTTGGTGGTTACAGGTGTTCAAACGGAGGTCATTATTGCTGGATCTTAAGGTGAAGATAGGGAGAAACGATGACAATCACTAGCAAACGTGGCATATTGAATTCCATTTGTCTGCCAGTTTATCTGTTTGTCTATGAAACTGATGTCCGAGATCAAATCTTGTCAAGTGTAACTGTCTATCCGTTCATCCGTTCAATCTTTGGTTTACAGATTATAACCTGGGTTATAATTGCCACCTCCAATTCGCATTTCGTATGTGATCCTATTCCTCCAAAATAGAGACAAGGTTCGAATTTGATGTCCGGTTTAAATAACACTGTGAAGCGATTCATAACCCGTGTTGAAACCCCCACCCAACCCCTCCTCGGAGCGTCCACTATCGTGAGGGCGATACCTCACTCGAATAAGAACCTGCGATCCTCGTTTGCTGCCCAACCCCTTGCCTACGGCATGTCGTGCTGGAACCCCAATCCCAGTTAGCAAACCAACTGGCCACCCCACCCCCGTCATTGAAGACGCTCTAGCTACGCCCCAAAAGGTAAGAGGTCATCGTGGGGGCTGCGTGATAAGGAGATCCCACTGTTTGAGGAGTACCTAGACGATGATACCGTTGACCTTTGGTGGTTACAGATGTTCAAACGGAGGTCATTATTGCTGTAGCTTAAGGGGAAGACTGGGAGAAACGCCGACAATGAGAAGCAAACGTGGCATATTGAATTCCATTTGTCTGCCAGTTTATCTGTTTGTCTGTGAAACTGATGTCCGAGATCAAATCTTGTCAAGTGTAACTGTCTATTCGTTCGTCCGTTCAATCTTTGGTTTACAGATTATAACCTGGGTTATAATTGCCACCTCCATTTCGCATTTCGTATGTGATCCTATTCCCCCAAAATAGAGACAAGGTCGAATTTGATGTCCGGTTTAAATAACACTGTGAAGCGATTCATGACCCGCGTTGTGTCCTTGGACGACGCACTTTATCCTGGTTGCCTACATGTGTGCACGATGACGCTGTGTACTAAGGCGCACTGCACGTCGATAGTGCATATATCTCCAACCGCTGTAACCCTGCTTGAGCGGAGCTTGAACAGAGTTAGAATGTTGAGGAGCTGGCAGCTGCTCGTCGATGCTCGGTGGTTCTCTCCGGTACTCCGCGGCTTCCTCCACCCGTAAAACTGTCATGATCATGATAAGACATTGTGCATAAGTATGTGACATTAAACACTAATAAATAAATATAGAAGCGATTCATCTTTTGGAAGTTAAGAGTAAAATTTCGAATTAACTCCCTTGACTAAATCTTAAAATTCCACGTTGAGCTGAAATGAGAGCGAATTTGAGAATAAATCAAATTTTAGTTTTCTGCTGAATGCTAAAACAATCTGGAAATGTAATATTTTTTTCTGAAAACAGTGTGCAAATATCTTTTAGAGGAGGTTGTAGGGGAAATCTGAGAGGTTCTGGGGGGGGGGGGGGGGGGGGTCTGGTATTCAGTAGAAAAATACTGAACACCCGACCCCAGAACTACTCAGACGAAGGCGTCTTTGAGTTTATTCATTTCTACCCTGCTTGCAAATATCTTACCACACCTCTGTCAATGAAGCTAAATGAAATCGTTCGCAGTTTTTTTTTTTGTTGTTGTTTTTTTTTTGTTTGTTGTTGTTGTGGTGGTGGTGGTGGTGGTTGTTGTTGTTGTTGTTGTTTTTGAGAGGTTTTTTGCCCATTATGTAAACGCGACCTCATTCCAAGAATTGCCATACGATATGTTTTTGGGACAATTTGTTTTAAATCAAAACAATTTAAATGGATATTTTGTGAACCACTCTGGTCTGTTATTGTTGTTACTTTGGGTGAGGGATGAGGGGTTAACAGTGTTACGACCCAGATTGTTTCAAACTTATTAAATGTAGCTTTTATTTCACTCATTCTTTGTTGAAACTGGTCGTACGGCACAAAGGTTCATTCAGTAATCATGAAGAACTTACTGGTTCTTCCAAGTGCCTAATGATACTCAACTTGGTCATTGAAAGGCAAGAGGTTCTCAAAGAGTAGAGAGAATGCAAGGTAACATTTCCTCACACAAAAGTTGGATAATGAAGTACTGAATAACTACGGGAGTATCTTGGTTAGTCGCAAAATTGGAAAAGTATTCTGTGAAGTCCCATATAGCCAGCTAGAGGAAACGATTGAAGAAAATGGATTTTTTGGACAAAGATCTCCCCTCTCTCTCTCTCTCTCTCTCTCTCTCTCTCTCTCTCTCTCTCTCTCTTTCTCTCTCTCTCTCCTACATCACCCAGTATTCAGTGGTATTCTTGAGGTGCTGCTACCATCAGCCCCTTCCACCCCACTCCAACCCGCAACCTTCATCTTTCCACCCTGTTTTTATCTTCATTATTCGCCAAACGTATCTTATTATATTGGACTGGAAGGAACTTTTTTACATTCGAATAGAAAATGTTCCAAGGTCTCAATTATCCTCATGTCCTGATGGATCAAAAACCGTTATTTAATTTCAATAATTTCGAACAATTGCTGGTTAGGTGTATCGCTTTTTGTGAATGTGATGGTCGAGGTCGTCTTTTATTTAATGATGGTTTTCTTAAAATTACGTTCACAGAAAAAAAAATGCGCCGATGACCTGAAAAGAATTTGTGGGTGTATTTTTCTCTTTGACAGATGCATCAAACGACGTTGAATTTATCGTTTTGTGACGTTCGGTTTTTTAGAGTAACCTCCCTTAGACCAGAAATTCGCTTCATTGTGTTACCGATTTAAAGATACGGCCGCAAAGAATGGTTTGCGTTTCATTAAACAAAGTATGGAAGGCACTTCAATGGCAGTGCCAATCCCGTAAATTCGAAAGTATTTTTGAACAGGCATTCACAAGTGCTGCGTTCTTTGCCTTTCTGGATGTTGAAAAGCATATGATCGGATATGGGGGTGAGACGAAACCTGGGTGCTTAGAGCCTTGGTAGTGAGTTCATTGGAATCTTCGAGGCATTGTATAAAGATGTTGAAAGTGGGCTCAGTCTGAGTAATGTTACAACAGAACGGGTGCCTATGGAGATAGGCATAAAGCCGATTCTTTCTGCATTGTGCACCAAAGATTTAGGAAATTAATTCATACAGAGATGGAGGGGGGGGGGGGGTAAATTGGTACGCGAAGATCCCAGGGCTATTTTCTATTTTTTATTTTTTGCGGATGTTGCAGTACCGTATTATTGTCAAAAGGGAAGAAGGGAGGGTCAATGCTGGCAATTGAGAGATATGGGAACAAATCTAGCCTCGAACTGAATGAAAATAAAAGCCAAGTTATACCCTTGGGCTGTACAACTCGAAGGTGTAGAGATGGGGAGTTTTCTATTCCAGAGAGTAACACAAAACTACCAAGTGTAGAAGAGACAGGTGACTACGGATATTAGAGGGTAAGTCAATATAAAGTTATAAACATCACGGGAAGAGGCATCTACCTAAAACACACAACTAAACTGATTAGCGAAACTCTTCTGACACTTTTAGGGGGAATAGATTTTTGGGGGGAAAACCATTTGGAAAATAATGGACGTACCAAGTATATCATACGATATGGAAGTGATACCTCTGAACATTTCAATTGACTAAAGACTGAAGTTCGAACGAGTTGGCAGAGTTGAGTCAAGTTTTCAACAAAAATCCAAACTTTCAATGGTTAGTACATGTTTAATGAATCCTGATTGTTTGTCCTACGCCCTTACTGTCCTGAGTTGGAGTTGTTAAATACGACCGGAGCAGTCATTTCAAATATCAAATTCTCTGACTTTTTCAAACATCTGACAAAATTTTCCGAAATTCCGACTCGAATCTGTGATCGGTCCGGTCCGGTCTTTCGAATTTATTTATTTATTTATTTATTTATTTATTTATTTATTTATTTATTTATTTATTTATTTATTATTTATTGGAGGAAGCCGGAGTACCCGGACAGCACTACTGAGCAACGACAAGCAGCTTTTAGCTCTCCAACATCGTAACTCTGAACTCTGCCCCGCGGCACAGGCGGGGTTGGATTGGTTGAAGACATGCGCACCGTCGACGTGCAGTACGCCTTAGTACATTTCGAAATATCGTTCCGTTTCTCTTACAATGACCAGCCTTCACAAGACCAATAGACTGACAGCTATTCAGCCAATATATACTCCTCGCAACTGACTGCCAGTCATTTGGAAGGAGTAGGTATTAGTTGAATAGCTGCCACTCTATATGCTTTGCGGACCCTGTTCAATGTAAAGGAAAACTTATGGACCTACCGGGAGAAATACTTTTTTCTTGTCGATAAAATGATTTGTTTTAAGCCACAGGGAGGCCTCAGAATCCATCTCACGAGTTCAATAATTAAATACTTTCCCTTGGGAAGAAACCCCAACCCAACCCCTCCTCGGAGCGTCCACTATCGTGAGGGCGATACCCCACTCGAATAAGAACCTGCGATCCTCGTTTGCTGCCCAATCCCTTGCCTACGGCATGTCGTGCTGGAACCCAAATCCCAGTTAACAAACCAACTGGCCACCCCACCCCACCCCCGTCATTGAAGACGCTCTAGCTACGCCCCAAAAAGTAAGAGGTCATCGTGGGGGCTGCGTGATAAGGAGAACCCACTATTTGAGGAGTACCGAGACGATGATACCGTTGACCTTTGGTGGTTACAGATGTTCAAACGGAGGTCATTATTGCTGGAGCTTAAGGGGAAGATTGGGAGAAACGCCGACAGTGAGAAGCAAACGTGGCATATTGAATTCCATTTGTCTGCCAGTTTATCTGTTTGTCTGTGAAACTGATGTCCGAGATCAAATCTTGTCAAGTGTAACTGTCTATCCGTTCGTCCGTTCAGTCTTTGGTTTACGGAGTACAACTTGGGTTATAATTGCCACCTCTAATCCGCATTTCGTATGTGATCCTATTCCCCAAAAATACAGACAAGGTTCGAATTTGACGCCCGGTTTAAACAACGTTGTGAGGCGATTCAACCTTTTGAAATTAGGAGTAAAATTTCGAGTTAACTCCCTTGACTAAATCTTAAAATTCGTTGTTGAGCTGAAATGACAGCGAATTTGAGAATAAATCATATTTTAATTTTCTGCTGAATGCTAAAACAATCTGGAAATGTAATACATTTTTTTTTTGAAAACAGTGTGCAAATGTCTTTTAGAGGAGGTTTTAGGTGAAATCTGAGAGGTTCTGGGGGGTTCTGGTATTCAGTAGAAAAATACTAAACACCCGACCGCAGCCCCCAGAACAGCTCGAGTTTAAATTCACTTCTCCCCAGCTTGCGAAAGCTTACTACATAGTGGAAATGGAATAGTTTCTCTAAAAACACCACGCGAGTGTAATTTAGACGGGGTTCTGGTGAGTTCTGGGATGTTCTGGGGGTTCTGATATTTAGGAGAACCATTTTAGCACCTTAAGTTCTGGCAGCGTTTTCAGATCAATGGACAGTGAACAAGAACTCAAGGATGAACTCTAAAAGTGAGTTCGTGTAAACATCTTGGCATTTCCTTGATAATTCAGATGTTATTCAGATCAGATTGAATGTAAACGGTCCTTTAATTCCTTTAAATTTTATGTTTAATGTTTGGTTATAAGTTGACCTTTTCGCGTCACGGAGCCTGTGTCTGATTTAATTTCCCAACAGATAAGTTTAAACTATGTTTTTACCTTTTTACAGACCTGATAACTGTTATCGGAATAAAACAGTCGACGGGGCATGGGTGTATATCCACATGAAAATGTCATCAGTATCTTACCACACCTCTGTCAATGAAGCTAAATGAAATCGTTCACAGTTTGTTTTTGTTCTGGGGTTTACTTGGGTGGGTGGGGGGGGGGGGGAGATTGCCCATTACGCAAGACGCGACCTCATTCCAATGAATGGCCATACGATATATTTTTCGGACAATTTGTTTTAAATTAAAAAATTCATATGCATATTTTTGTGAACAACGCTGGACAGTTATTGTTGTTACTTTGGGTGAGGGGTGGGGGTTAACAGTGCTACGACCCAGATTGTTTTAAACTTATTAAATGTAGCTTTTATTTTACTCATTTTTTGTTGAAATTGGTCGTATGGCACAAAGCTTCATTTGGTAATCATAAAGAACTTACTGGTCCCTCCATAACCGGCAGAATGACCAAAAGGTGAAGGAGAAACGCGAATTAAAAGTAGCAGGAGTACGAACAACGGGCTCCAAATTAAAGAACGAGAAAGTGGGAGGGACATAAATTCCCAATGAATTCCTTAAAAGGGGGAGTGGCGCTACATACAAGTGCCTGACGATCAACTTGGTCATTGAAAGGCAAGAGGTTCCCAAAGAGTAGAGAGAATGCAAGGTAACACTTTTTCACACAAAAGTTCGCCTTCTCTCTCTTACCAGCACCCAGAATTCAGAAAAAAGCTGTCTTATAATATTAATGACTCCATTTCGTTCCCCATACAAGCATATCAGCGGTATCCGTGTGGTGGTGCTACCATCAGCCCATTTCACCCCACTCCAACCCATATCCTTCATCTTTCTACCCTGTTTTTATCTTCGTTATGCGCCAAACGTATCTTATTATATTGGACTGGAACTTTTTACATTCGAAAAGAAGATGTTCTAAGGACTCGATTATCCTCTTGTCTGATGGATCAAAAACCGTTACTTAATTACAATAATTTCCACCAATACTGTTAGGTGTATCGCTTTTTGTGAATGTAGTGGTCGGGGGTCATCTTTTATTTGACGGTGGTTTTCTTAAAATTACGTTCACAGACAAAAATGCGCCGATAACCTGGAAAGAATTTGTGAATGTATTTTCCGCTTTGACTGACGCATCGAATGAAGTTGAATTTTTCGTTTCGTGACGTTCAGTTTTTAGAGTAACCTCCCTTAGACCACAAATTCGCTTCATTGTGTCATTGACGATTTAAAGGTATGGTCGCTAAGAATGGTTTACGTTTTATGAAACAAAGTGTGGAAGGCACTTCAAGACAGTTCCAAACTCCGTGAATTCGAAAGTATTTTTGAACAGACATTCGTAAGTACTGCGATTTGATTTTTGCCTTTCTGGATTTTGAAAAGCATATGGTCGGGTACGGGGGTGTATCGAAAACTGGATGCTCAGAGCCCTGGGGTGAGTTCGTTGGAATCTTGAAAGCACTGTATAAAGATGCTGAAAGTCTGAGTAATGTTACAACAGAACGGGTACCTATGGAGATAGGTATAAAGCCGATTCTTTTTGCATTGTGCACCAAAGATTTGGGAAATTAATTCATACAGAGAGATGGGGGGTTGGGGGGTTGGGACGCGAAGATCCCAGTGTTTACTTTTTGCCGATGATGCGGTACCGTACTAGTGTCCGAAAGCGAAGAAGTGCAAGAGTCAGTGCTGATAACTGAGAGATATAGGAACAAATGGAGTTTCGAACTGAATGAAAAAATGAAAACAAAAGTGAGGTTGTACCCGTGTACTGTACAACTCGAAGGTGTAGAGTGTAGAGTTGGGGAGTTTTCTCTTCCAGAGAGTAACAGCAAACTACCAAGTGTGGACGTGTTAAACACCCTGACAATCGGTGGTGTAAGCTAACGTTTCAGAATATTTGGGAGTCTAATATCAAGACCGGGTGAATTGGGCAATTTAACGAGTTAATGTAAACTATTCAATAGAGATATCTGACATAGAAAGATAAAAGACTCGTCATTGAGAGAATCCTGGATGCTGGATGTTTGTAACCGAAATTGGAGAGAAGGGCTTAAAAGAAAAACGACACATAGCAACAGCAGTGTGGGAGGAGGGAGCAATATATGCAAGCCCAGGGTTAATGAAGATCTTATCATATGAGAACCTTGACAAACGAGAGGATGACCAAAGAGTTATTAATACCAAGTCTATTATTATATAGGTGGCTTTTTCTTATTTTAAGGAGTCTTTAATTTTATCCATCCATTTGTATCAATCCATTCTTGAATAATCTGTAAAAAAATGCAAATGTTATAGAGGAGTTCTGTGCGGCTGGGGTCAGGGTGTTTATAGGGTCCAGAACGAGCTCTCCGAGCTGATTCCTTTGAGCACCAGACACTATACTTTTGCTGTAAAACGATGAAGGATATTCTGTATTTCTGAAAAATCATTGTGCATCAAAAGTTTGGGAAATTAATTCAAACGGAGAGATGGGGGGGGGGGGGGGTAAAACTTGGGACGCGAAACGAAAAAGGGCAAGAGTCAATGCTGGCAATTGAAAGATATGGGTATAATCGAGTCTCGAACTGAATGAAAACAAAAGCAAGAGGTGACTACGGGTATTTGGGATGGGGGTCTATGTAAAGTTATAAACATCACCGGGTAAGGCATCTACTAAAACCACACAACTAAACTGATTATAAATGGGAAGCGAATATCTTCTGAAACTTTTAGGGGGAATAGATTTCTGTAGGGAAAACCATTTGGAAAATGATCGATGTACCAAGTATATCATATGGTATGGAATTGATACCTCTAAATCGAAGATCGTAGAAAGTTTGGAACCCCTGTAGAATGATGCAGGTAGATGTAGATGGGTAACATGGTAGAGCAATGCAGTAGAGCTGGAAGCAATCGGGAGGGGGGGGGGGGATTAGGTGCATGGGGATCAAGGAAGGGGTAGATTTGACGAAGCAGGGTTACTTGAATTATTTAGTTAAACTCCCTGACAGTCGATGGTGTAAGCTAACGTTTCAGAATATTTGGGAGTCTAATATCAAGACCGGGTGAGTTGGGCAATTGAACGAGTTAATTGAAACTATTCAAAAGAGATATCTGACCTGGAAAGAGGGGCATCCCAAGATAAAAGGCTCGTCAGTGAGAGAATGTTGGATGTGTGTAACCGAAACTGGTGAGAAGGGCTCAAACGATGACAATGAAGAGCAAACGTGGCATATTGAATTCCATTTGTCTGCCAGTTTATCTGTTTGTCTGTGAAACTGATGTCTGAGATCAAATCTTGTCAAGTGTAACTGTCTATCCGTTCGTCAGTTCAATCTTTGGTTTACAGATTATAACTTGGGTTATAATTGCCACCTCCAATCCGCATTTCGTATGTGATCCTATTCCCCAAAAATAGAAACAAGGTTCGAATTTGATGTCCGGTTTAAATAACACTGTGAAGCGATTCATGACCTGCGTTGTGTCCTTGGGCAAGGCAATTTATCCCGGTTGCCTGCAAGGGTGCACGATGACGCTCTGTACTAAGGCGTACTACACGTCGATAGTGCATATATCTTCAACCGCTGTGACCCTGCTTGAGCGGAGCTTGAACAGAGTTAGAAGGTTGAGGAGCTGACAGTTGCTCGTCGATGCTCGGTGGTTCTCTTCGGGTACTCCGGCTTCCTCCACCCGTAAAGCTGTCACGGTCATGAGAAGACATTGTGCATAAGTATGTGACATTAAACACAAATAAATAAATATAGAAGCGATTCATCCTTTGGAAGTTAAGTGTAAAATTTCGAGTTAACTCCCTTGACTAAATCTTAAAATTCCTTGAAATGAGAGCGAATTTGAGAATAAATCAAATTTTAGTTTTCTGCTAAATGCTAAAACAATCTGGAAATGTAATATTTCTTTTCTGAAAACAGTGTGCAAATGTCTTTTAGAGGAGGTTTTAGGGGGAAATCTGAGAGGTTCTGGGGGGTTCTGGTATTCAGTAGAAAAATACTGAATACCCGACACCCGACCCCAGAACTGCTCAGACGAAGGCGTCTTCGAGTTTATTCACTTCTGTCCTGCTTGCAGATATCTTACCACACCTCTGTCCTCTGCCCGTGAAGCTAAATGAAATCGTTCGCAGGTCTGTTATTGTTGTTACTTTGGGTGAGGGATGAGGGGTTAACAGTGTTACGACCCAATTTGTTTCAAACTTATTAAATGTAGCTTTTATTTCACTCATTCTTTGTTGAAACAAAGGTTCGATCGGTAATCATAAAGAACTTACTGGTCCCTCCAAGGCCGTCAGAATCACCAAAGGGTAAATGAGAAACGTGAATTAAAAGTAGCAGGAGTACGAACAACGCGGGCTCCAAATGAAAGAACAAGAAAGCGGGAGGGACATAAATTCCGAATGAATTCCTTAAAAAGGTGGAGTGGCACTACATATAATTGCCTAATGATATTTAACTTGGTCATTGAAAGGCAAGAGGTTCCCAAAGAGTAGAGAGAATGCAAGGTAACATTTGTTCACACAAAAGTTGGATAATGAAGTACTGAATAACTACCGGAGTATCTTGGTTAGTCGCAAAATTGGAAAGGTATTCTGTTAGCTAGAGGAAATGATTGAAGAAAATGGATTTTTTGAACAAAGATCTCTCACCCCCCCCCCCCCCCCCCCTCCCTCTCTCTCTCTCTCTCTCTCTCTCTCTCTCTCTCTCTCTCTCTCTCTCTCTCTCTCTCTCTCTTACCAGCACCCAGTATTTAGCGGTATTCTTGCGGTGGTGCTACCATCAGCCCCTTCCAACCCACATCCTTCATCTTTCCACCCTGTTTTTATCTTCATTATGCGCCAAACGTATCTTATTATATTGGACTGGAAGGAACTTTTTTACATTCGAATAGAAAATGTTCCAAGGTCTCAATTATCTTCATGTCCTGATGGATCAAAAACCGTTATTTAATTTCATTAATTTCGAACAATTGCTGGTTAGGTGTATCGCTTTTTGTGAATGTGATGGTCGAGGTCATCTTTTATTTAATGATGGTTTTCTTAAAATTACGTTCACAGAAAAACAAATGCGCCGATAACCTGAAAAGAATTTGTGGGTGTATTTTTCTCTTTGACAGTCGCGTCAAATGAAGTTGAATTTTTCGTTTTGTGCGTTCAATTTTTTAGAGTAACCTCCCTTAGACCAGAAATTCGCTTCATTGTGTTATTATCGATTTAAAGATATGGCCGCAAAGAATGGTTTACGTTTCATTAAACAAAGTATGGAAGGCACTTCAAGGGCAGTGCCAAACCCCGTGAATTCGAAAGTATTTTTGAACAGGCATTCACAGTGCTGCGTCCTTTGCCTTTCTGGATGTTGAAAAGCATATGATCGGATATGGGGGCGTAACGAAAGCTGGGTGCTTAGAGCCTTGGTAGTGAGTTCGTTGGAATCTTGAAGGCACTGTATACAGATGTTGAAAGTGGGCTCAGTCTGAGTAATGTTACAACAGAACGGGTGCCTATGGAGATAGGTATAAAGCCGATTCTTTCTGCATTGTGACCAAAGATTTAGGAAATTAATTCATACGGAGAGATGGGGGGGGGGGGGTAAAATTGGGACGCGAAGATCTCAGGGCTATTTTATATTTTTTGCCGATGATGCGGTGCCGTACTATTGTCGAAAGTGAAGAAGGGAGAGGGTCAATGCTGGCAATTGAGAGATATGGGAACAAATCTAGTCTCGAACTGAATGAAAACAAAAGCCAAGTTATACCCTTGGGCTGTACAACTCGAAGGTGTAGAGTTGGGGAGTTTTCTATTCCAGAGAGTAACACCAAACTACCAAGTGTAGAAGAGACAGGTGACTACGGATATTTGAGGGGTGGGTCAATATAAAGTTATAAACATCACGGGAAGAGGCATCTACCTAAACCACACAACTAAATTGATTATAAAGGGGAAGCGAATATCTTCTGACACTTTTAGGAGGAATAGATTTTTGTTGGGAAAACTATTTGGAAAATAATGGACGTACCAAGTATATCATACGATATGGAAGTGATACCTCTGAACATTTCAATTGACTAAAGACTGAAGTTCGAACGAGTTGGCAGAGTTGAGTCAAGTTTTCAACAAAAATCCAAACTTTCAATGGTTAGTACATGTTTAATGAATCCTGATTGTTTGTCCTACGCCCTTACTGTCCTGAGTTGGAGTTGTTACATACGACCGGAGCAGTCATTTCAAAGATCAAATTCTCTGACTTTTTCAATCATCTGACAAAATTTTCCGAAATTCCGACTCGAATTTGTGACCGGTCCGGTCCGGTCTTTCGAATTTATTTATTTATTTATTTATTTATTTATTTATTTATTTATTTATTTATTTATTAGGGTTTAACGACATTTTATCAGCAGGGCCATATCATGTCGTTGACAGTTTTACGGGTGGAGGAAGTCGGAGTACCCGGAGAGAACTACTGAGCAACGACGAGCAGCTTTTAGCTCTCCAACATCGTAAATCTGAACTCTGCTCCGCGGCACAGGCAGGGTTAGATTGGTTGAAGACATGCGCACCATCGACGTGCAGTACGCCTTAGTACATTTCGAAATTATCGTTCCGTTTCTCTTACAATGACCAGCCTTCACAAGACCAATAGACTGACAGCTATTCAGCCAATATATACTCTTCGCAACTGACTGCCAGTCATTTGGAAGGAGTAGGTATTAGTTGAAAAGCCGCCACTCTATATGCTTTGCGGACCCTGTTCAATGTAAAGGAAAACTTATGGACCTACCGGGAGAAATGCATTTTTCTTGTCGATAAAATGACTCGATTTAAGCCAGAGAGGCCTTAGAATCCATCTCAAGGGTTCAATAATTAAATATTTTCCCTTGGGAAGAAACCCCCACCCCAACCCCTCTTCGGAGCGCCCACCATTGTGATGGCGATACCTCACTCGAACTCCTCTCCAATAAGAACCTGCAGTCCTCGTTTGCTGCCCAACACCATGCCTACGGCATGTCGTGCTGGAACCCCAATCCCAGTTAGCACACCAACTGGCTACCCCACCCCACCTGTCATTGAAGACCCTCTAGCTACGCCCCTGAAGGTAAGAAGTCATCGTCACTATTTGAGGAGTACGTAGACAATGATACCGTTGACCCCTTTGGTGGTTACAGATGTTCAAACGGAGGTCATTATCGCTGGAACTTGAGGGGAAGATTAGGAGAAACGCCGACAATGAGTAGCAAACGTGGCATTTTGAATTTCATTTGTTTGCTAGTTTATCTGTGTGTCTGTGAAACTGATGTTAAATCTTGTCAAGTGTAACTGTCTATCCGTTCGTCCGTTCATTCTTTAGTTTACGAATTATAACTTGGGTTATAATTGCAACCTCCAATCCGCATTTCGTATGTGATCCTATTTCCCCAAAATACAGACAAGGTTCGAATTTGACGCCTGGTTTAAACAACACTGTGAGGCGATTCAACCTTTTGAAGTTAAGAGTAAAACTTCGAGTTAACTCCCTTGACTAAATCTTTAACTTCGTTGTTGAGCTGAAATGATAACGAATTTGAGAATAAATCATATTTTAATTTTCTGCTGAATGCTAAAATAATCTGGAAATGTAATACTCTTTTTCTTTTTTCTGAAAATAGTGTGCAAATGTCTTTTAGAGGAGGTTTTAGGGGAAATCTGAGAGGTTCTGGGGGGGGAGGGGGGGGGGTTCTGGTATTCAGTAGAAAAATACTAAACACCCGACCGCCGCTTTTATTTCACTCACTCTTTGTTGAAATTGGTCGTTTGGCACAAAACTTCTTTCGGTAATCATAAAGAACTTACTGGTCCCTCCATAACCGACAGAATGACCAAAAGGTAAAGGAGAAACGCGAATTAAAAGTAGCAGGAGTACGAACAACGGGCTCCAAATTAAAGAACGAGAAAGTGGGAGGGACATAAATTCCCAATGAATTCCTTAAAAAGAGGGAGTGACACTACATACAAGTGTCTAACGATATTCAACTTGGTCATTGAAAGCCAAGAGGTTCCCAAAGAGTAAAGAGAATGCAAGGTAACATTTCTTCACACAAGAGTTGGATAATGAAGTACTGGATAATTACCGGAGTATATATATATTTCCCTTCGCCTTCTCTCTCTTACCAGCACCCGGTATTCAGAAGAAAAAAAACCGCTGTCTAATAATATTAATGACTCCATTTCGTTTCCCATACAAGCATATCAGCGGCATTCGTGCGGTGGTGCTACCATTAGCCCATTCCACCCCACACCAACCCATATCCTTCATCTTTCCATCCTGTTTTTATCTTCGTTATGCGCCAAATGTATCGTATTATATTGGACTGGAACTTTTTACATTCGAATAGAAGATGTTCCAAGGACTCAATTATTCTCTTGTCTGATGGATCAAAAACCGTTACTTAATTACAATAATTTCCACCAATACTGTTAGGTGTGTTGCTTTTTGTGAATCTGATGGTCGGGGTCATCTTTTATTTGATGGTGGTTTTCTTAAAATTACGTTCACGGAGAAAAATGCGCCGTAACATGGAAAGAATTTGTGGATGTATTTTCCGCTTTGACTGACGCATCAAATGAAGTTGAATTTTTCTTTTCGTGACGTTCAGTTTTTTAGAGTAACCCCCCTTAGACCAGAAATTCGCTTCATTGTGTCATTGATGATTTAAAGATATGGCCGCAAAGAATGGTTTACGTTGCATTAAACAAAGTATGGAAAGCACTTCAAGACAGTTCCAAACCCCGTGAATTCGAAAGTATTTTTGAACAGGCACTTGCAAGTACTGCGGGGTTTTTTTTTATTTTTTTTATTTTTTTTTTTTTGCCTTTCTGGATTTTGAAAAGCACGTGATCGGGTATGAGGGTGTAACGAAAGCTGGATGCTGGATGCTTAGAGCCCTGGGTCAGTTCGTTGGAATCCTGAAAGCACTGTATAAAGATGCTGAAAGTCTGGGTAATGTTACAACAGAACGGGTGCCTAGTGTCCCAGTGTTTACTTTTTGCCGATGGTGCGGTTCCATACTAGTGTCCGAAAGCGAAGAAGGGCAAGAGTCAGTGCTGAGAACTGAGAGATATAGGAGATTTAGGAACAAATGGAGTCTCTAACTGAATGAAAACAAAAGCGAGGTTGTACCCGTGGACTGTACAACTCGAAGGTGTAGAGTTGGGGAGTTTGGAGAGTTTTCTCTTCCAGAGAGTAACAGCAAACTATCAAGTGTGGACGTGTTAAACAGCCTGACAATCGGTGTCGGTGGTGTAAGCTAACGTTTCAGAATATTTGGGAGTCTAATATCAAGGCCGGGTGAACTGGGCAATTGAACGAGTTAATGTAAACTATTCAACAGAGATATCTGACATAGAAAGATAAAAGACTCGTCATTGAGAGAATCCTGGATGCTGGATGTTTGTAAACGAAATTGGAGAGAAGGGCTTAAAAGAAAAACGACAAATAGCAACAGCAGTGTGGGAGGAGGGAGCAATATCTGGAAGCCCAGGGTTAATGAAGATCTTATCATATGAGAACCTTGACAAACGAGAGGATGACCAAAGAGTTATTAATACCAAGTCTATTATTATATAGGTGGCTTTTTCTTATTTTAAGGAGTCTTTAATTTTATCCATCCATTTGTATCAATCCATTCTTGAATAATCTGTAAAAAAAACTTGCAAATGTTATAGAGGAGTTCTGAGCGGCTGAGGTCAGGGTGTTTATAGGGTCCAGAACGAGCTCTCCGAGCTCGTTCCTTTGAGACCCAGACACTATACTTTTGCTGTAAAACGATGAAGAATATTCTGTATTTCTGAAAAATTTAGTGATTTTTTCACCGTCTCATAAAACTTCTTCAACAAATTCCAGTTTCAATGACATATAATCACTATTACTGAAAGAGTTCCACAAGTCTTCTCTTCTTCAGTTTACCCTTCGTCCGGTTCAAATGTATTTTTAGATCTGGGAATTTACCGAAGTGCTTTCATTTTGATTATCACGTGACATCCCATCCGAAATGAGTTTGAGTTCACTTCCTTGTTTGAAAAGTCAAAAATATAGTTATTGTGTGGATTTCTCAACAAAATGATGTAGATACTAGAATTACGTGATAGTCGGCTATAGAGCTTCCATGCTATACTTTAAAGTAGAAACTCGGAATTGGGTGACTCCGCTAACAAGTCAAAACAAGTGAAATTTGATGTGTCCAACTCGCCTAATTTCGATGTAAGTAAATTGCATTGTTTGTAAACAAAAACAGAGTTTGTTTTGGGCGTTTACATGTATAACGACACAACCAACGCCTTCGATAATAAAAGGTCCACATAATTCACTAGTAAAGTAACCTTGTGGACTAGTGTTGTTATTTTTCTCACAAAAAACCCCATAAAACTCCAATGTTGAGAATCTTTGACATGCTGTATCAAATATGTAAGAGAGTTTGTGCTCTGACAATTCATGCTGAAATATTGCTTTGGCACACAAGAAAATGCCCAAACAGTATCCCTGTATTATAGTGTGGACTGTTGCAAATCTTTGCAAGAAGGCAAGAGAAAAGGGATTTTTTAGAAATTTTCTCAATTCCCAGATTGAAATTGCTCAACTGTAAAGAAGTCTACTTTTGAACTTTTAATGTCTTTATGTGAAAGAGTTGGTGTCATAACAATTCCGTCAAGTCTTTTATAACTACATTCTGCATTTTCTGTCAGAAGTAAATACATTATATATTGTCAATGTAGATTTATTACAGTTTATAGAAGTTCAAGAGGGTCCAGAAGCAAGCACTCTTCAATAAGGGATGCAGAGAAGTCCGCCCACTGTGAACTCAGCCCCGAGAAGTTGGCTCCCGTAGAAGTCTGCCCAAGCAATTTTGGAGAAGTCAGCCCACGGGAGAAGTCGGCCCCGCAAACTACAAGAGAACTCGGTCCATAAGAGAAGTTGGCCACAACCATTTGGGAGAAGTCGGCCCATGAGAGAAGTCGGCCTCACAAACTACAGGACTACTTCGGACAGGGCTCGATTTAACTGGATTAGCATAGCACTTTGCTCTCCAATTTCTGAATTTTGCTATTCAAGATTTATTAATTTCAAGTGCTTTTGGATCAACTGCTAATCAATTTTCCAGGGTGAATAGTAAATTGCTATTCAAAATTTTCAGATTAAATCAAGCCATGCTTCCAATGGTCTTGGGACCTGCTCAGCCATTTGATGAAATAAAATGCTGAGAAAAACCTCCCTCGCTATAATAAGAGTAGCATTTAGTTCAGCATTTTATTTCGTCAAATGGCCAATCCTTGAGAAGATGCTGATGGTCTTGTAGGACACTGGTCGAATTCTGCAGAGGAGGTGTGTGTGTGTGTGTGTGGGGGGGGGGGGGGGGGGGGGGGGGGGGGGGGGGGTGGGGGGGGGGGGGGGGAGATTAGGATGCTTCGATGGAAGTGGACAAAACATAAGATGGCTTCTTTTGACTGAGTAGCAGAAAATGCCTTTTTGGGTTGGTGGGTTTTGTAAGATCCTTTCAAAGGGTAAAAATGACAACAAAACAGTTTTTTTCAATATTTAATTAAGATTATAAAAAAATGAGCAGTATTAACAGAGGAAAGAAAACATAAACGTAGCAGGTAATGGTGTTATCAGTGACCAAAAATAGGCAGTATTAACAGAGGAAAACAGACATAAACGTAGCAGTTAATGGGGTTATCTGTGACAATTATTTACTGAAATTTCGATACACTGAATGTAGTCTTGTCTTTTAACTATTGAAAATACCAGTACATAACATTAATTCCTAGAAAGCCCAAAGATTTAATTAGGAACTGATGTTAGGTAGATGTATTATCAGTGATAAAAAACAAGACAGCGTTATCACCTATTATTTACTGAAATTTCGATACACAATTTCTGTATTTCGTCATTTTTTGGGTAAGTTATTTAATCTCATAAATTTTTTTACTTCTAACATAAAAATGAGTACAACCTTAATAAAATTTATTCTATAATACTTCTCCCATGGGCAAACTTTGTTTGGGGCCGACTTCTCCTATGGGCCGACTTCTCTTGTGGGCCCACTTTGTTTTGTTTTGGGCCGACTTCTTCTCTCATGGGCCAACTTATCCCTTGGGCCGACTTCTCTTGTGGGCCAACTTTGTTTCGGGCCGACTTCTCTCATGGGCCGTCTTTGTTTGGGGCCGACTTCTCCTGTATTCTTCAATAAAGTGTAACAAAACTATAAAAATAGTCCTGGTTCTCTGCCTGTTAAAAATATGCAAGATCACAGAGATGATGTTGATTAAACTTTGTTAATGGCAGAAATAAAATTGAGGACTTGTAAACAGAACCTGGAATGATCATCTCAAGTGGAAAAACATAAAAGAAAATATTGAATGTTCTAAACACTTGCAGTAAGGCACTTCTGACAGTTGGGCCTGCCAGGTGAACTATTCAAGTTTAAACTCAGAATACAGAACCATTAGACATTGGAGACTTGGGGGTTTAAGAATTTTTGCCCTCAGAGAAGAGTGGAATGGTTTGTGGTAGTAAAAAGTGTTTGTGCCAGTCCTTGAAGAAAGACCAGAATTTTGAATTGTATAAGCCTAAAATGTCATTTTCTGGCACTCGAGATAATGTATTTATGTAATCTTATTTTTTTCATTAGTGAATTATTTATATTTTTGAGCAAATACTGCCAACAAAGTGCAGCAACCAGTCATCCGCCTCTCAGTGTTTCCTGACATCTGTTGACTGGTTGAGGGCTACATTTTTTGGGTGGTCTGAATTTGTTCAGCAAAATTTGTTTTATTACAAATTATTGAAGAGTGCCAATCGGCACTCTTCAATAATTTGTGATAAAACAAATTTATATAAACAAAATATTTTTTTGCATTTGACTGAATATGAAAAATGAGAAAGGAAAATGTTGCTTTTACCCCCCAGTACCCTCATTTTTTTTAAAGCCCTGATAGTGGCTTCTTGCACTCAACCAGTTAAGATAAACTTTGAAATTGAAACGGTATCTGTTACATTGAATATAATCAAATATTCTTAGATTATTATACCCACAATGCATGCAATAACTTCCAGCACAGCAGCTGCACTTGTATCTTCTGGTGCACCACCATTTCCCGTTTGGGACGACCCATGTTGTGTCCTTGAGCAAGGCACTTTATCCCAGTTGCCTACATGGGGGCACGATAACGCCATGTACTAAGGCGTACAGAACATCGATGGTGCATATGTCTTCAACTGCTGTAACCTTGTCTGAGAAGAGCTTGAACAGAGTTAGAATGTTGAGGAGCTGACAGCTGCTTGTCGATGCTCAGTGGTTCTCTCCGGGTACTCCAGCTTCCTCCACCCGTTAAACTGTTGCGGTCACAATTAGCCATTGTGCATAACTATGTGCCCTAAAATGCCCATAAATAAATAATGGTGCAATACCAAATCTTTATGTTTATGAATGTGGATGGAGAATAGGGATAAAATGTTTCATTGACCCCAAAACACATCTGTTTTAAAGGCACACTTAACATAGATGGAACATATTGCTTTTGCCCCAGTATGAAATCTCCACATTTTAATGATGTCACAAATGAGATGGGCAGTATTGGAATTTTTAATATGGTGTGGGTGTCGGTATTTTTTAGGGATGGGGGATACTGAATTATCAGTTTGGTATTCAGTATCTGACTTGACTGGGATTTGCTGGTAGTACCAAAGGGGAATTCACATCATGAAAGTACAGAATAAGTTGTTCTCATTCTACCACAAACACCCTGCCATTGAGTTCAACTCTGCCATTCATTGAGCTCGTTCCAATGAGGGGTCATAACCTATGTTTTTGAGACAAAGAATAAAAAAATTCGTTTTCAAGAACTTTTTTTGCAAGTGTCATCTGCTTTTCATGTTACAGTACAGGTCAAAATAAGTTGTAGCATAATTGCAATAAACTAAGTATACTGCTGCTCCTGCACTGATAAGATCAGAATCTGACATCATTTTCTGGAAAGCTCTCAGTGAGAGCTTTCCAGAAAATGATGTCAGATTCTGGTCTTATCAGTGTAGGAAGAGAAAGATACATAGTTTATAGTGGTTATCTTACAATTTATTTTGACTTGTACTGTAAGTAAAGGGTTAAAGGCCTATTTGAGCTTTTGCGATCTCCGTGCATATGACCTTAACATGCCATTTAGGAGGGTCAGCTGACAATAGACATATCACCTGGCCATTGATTTCTAGGAACCAGTGGTGTCAACTCTATGAGTTGATTACATATGTGTTTCGTGGTCTGTACATCTCAACCTTCATTTTGATGAATAATTTGTGAATATTTAATTTGAATTTAAGGAATATCTGTGAGAAAATTTTAATCACCACCTGTAATCTATCAAACTAAAAGTGTCATGCTTTAGCTCTAATGATGATCTGATATCAGAACTTTAGTTGGTTTAATATGGGAAAATTACAACAGAATCACTGGGACAACCATAGGTCACCGCAGTGGAAAATTGAAAATAATTCAAAATTAAAATTATGGTATTTTCTTGCTTCCCAGGACTTGATTAAATCTCTGCATGTTGCTGGTGTGTAGTGAATATTCCCACCTATTATAGCCAAGACTTAACTTAACCAAGGGCTGCATTATCTTGGGTGGTCTGAATTTGTTCATCAAAATTTGTTTTATCACAAATTATTGAAGAGTGCCTATAGGCACTCTTCAATAATTTGTGATACAACAAATTTAAATAAGCAAAATATTATGGTGGAACCTTGTTAATTGAATAGCCACTTCACCAATGAAAATTATTCAGTTAACAGGAGGATTCAATTAACAGGGATTGTGTCACTTTCCTGTATTCTAGAGATAAACTTAGCATTTATTCTAATAGATCTTGTTTGACAGAGCTCCATGAGCTCTGTCAAACAAGATAAATAGATTAAATGTCTGAATTGGATGTACTGAGGCAAAATTGGTCTGTAAATAGAGGAAAACTGGGGGGAGTCAGAGTCTCAACAGGTTACAAGACATTTTATTCGATTAACAGGAGTTTACTCTTTTACCTATATTCAATTAACATTTAACAGGTCAAATTTGTACTGAAGGTATGGTAAATGGTTTTGTATTGGGAAATTATATTCAATTGACAGGATTATTCGGTTAAGAGATATTAAATTAAGTGAGCTCCACTGTATTTGCATTTGACTTGAAACATAAGCAAGGAAAATGTTGGCTTTTGCTCTGGTACTCTCATTTTTTTTGAAAGACCTGATAGTGGCTTCTAGCACTTAACCAGTTAAAAGTCATGCGAGAATTAGGATCGACTTTTGAAAATAGTTCTCACAAGGAAAACAATGACCATCAAATTTGATTCTTGCAAAATGTTCATTTGATTCTTGTCATAGATTCTGAGAGTTTCTTTGAAGGCCTAGAGAATGCTACTTATTTTTTGCTCTCTCATAATAAGGTAACACTTTGATTTAGCCACCATGTTTAGTGAATTCATGGCAGCCTGTACCATTCAGACAGCTAAAACTTCATTAGAAACCACTCCCAAGCCAAGGTCTGTTTCTTCCATCGCCAAGACCATCAAAAGCCTGTTTGTTGGAACAAGTGTTCTGTGTGTACATGTAAGACAAGAAACTCACCAAAATGGAACTAAATGTTTGCTACGGGGGCTACATGGATCCAAATAAAAAAAACAGAGCTTTATGCACATGTAGAGACCCTGCCTGAACATATGAATACACTTTCAATGTTCAAGGTTGCTTTTTGGGCAAGTGTTGTCCTCTAGATGTGTTTGGTAAATGGTTAACCCATTACCGAAAACTGGCCAGCACTATTCACAAAAGTCGTCAATTAATTTTCATTATTTTTTTCATTTTTTGTCTCAAAAACATAGGTTATGGCCCCTCTTTGGAACGAGCTCATCGAGCTCGTTCCAATGAGAGGTCATAACCTATGTTTTTGAGATAAAAAAAAATGAAAAAAATTAGTTATTCAAGAATTTTGCTTGCAAGTGTCGTCTGCTTTTCATGTTAGGTAAAGGGTTAAAGGAATCCAGTCAGTCCACAAGAATACAATACTGTATATATTATTTGAAAAGACAAGCATATTGGACAAACAATGGTTGAAAATGTACCTCCATAAATAGTATTTTCTCCTTTCATTATGTCTGAAAAATGTCTCAAAAGTAACATGATACAGCGGAGCCTGCTTAACTGGTAGAAGGCTAGATTATATTTGGTGGTCTGAATATGTTACTCAAAATTTGTTTTATCACAAATTATTGGAGAGTGATCACAGGCACTCTCCAATAAATTTATATAAACAAAATAATATTTGCATTTGACTGAATATGAAACATGGGCTAGGAAAATGTTGGCTTTTGCTCTGATACTCTCATTTTTTTTAATGTCTTGATAGTGGCTTCCAGCATTTCTCAACCAGTAAACTGGATAACTCGAAATTGAATATGCCAGTTAATTGCATATGACTTCAAACCATTTACTATATTTTCAGTACAAATCTGGCAGCCGTGGTGGCTCAGTAGATAGAGGTGCAAGCTGCAAGTCAACAGGTCCTCAGTTCGAATCCCACCTGCAGCAACCGCACTGTATCCTTGGGCAAGACACTTCACCCCCATTGCCCATGTGGGGGCACAGTGGCATTGTGTACTGAGGCATACTGCACATGATGGTGCACCTGTCTTCAACCAATGCTAACCCTGCATGTGTGGAGTTAGTATGTTGGGGAGTAGTATGTTGGGGAGCTGACAGTTGCTTGGTGGTTTTCTCCGGGTACTCTGGCTTCCTCCACCCGTAAAACTGTAGAGGTCATGATTAGCCATAGTGCAGAAATATGTGACCTTAAACACTGATCATTAATAAATAAGTAGACATCTGACCTGTTAATTCAATATTGGTTAAACTGTTAAAAGAGGAAACTGTTGTTAACTGAAAACAAACTCTTGCAATCTTTCCGAGATTCACTCGGACAATCACCGAATTACCTATGTTTACAGACATTCGTGGCCTCAATACATCCAATATAGGCACTTATTCTATTAAATATTGTTTGACAGAGCTCAGTGAACTATATCAAACAGGATATATAGAATAAATGTTCAGTTTAGGCCCCACAAAATATATCTTCTGTTCTCAGGCCATTTATTTGTCAAATTGTATGTGGGCGGGTGGATGCTTAACTTATCACTTGCCGTCCGTCGCCGTCCGTCGTGAACTTTACATTATCGACTTCTCCTCACAAACTACATGACCAAATTGAACCAAATTTGTGTGCATGTTCCTTTTCATATGTCAATTCAAGTTTGTACAAATAAACTTGCCGCGCCCACAGGGGACACCAGAAGGGGCATAACTCTGATAGTACCCACAAATGTTTTCAAAAATTCAAAAAAATCTTCTTCTTCAGATCCACCAGTTAGAATCTTTTCATATTTGTTATACAACATCTCTAGGTGGGTCAGATTCAAGTTTGTACAAATCAAGTCCCTGGGTTAAGATTTGGGCTCTCTATTGGAGCCCAAAGTTTAACTTGGTGCAATTTGAGGAAATTTCTTTAAAAATCTTCTTCTTCAGTTCCACCAGTCAGAATCCTTTCATGTTTGGTATACAACATCTGTAGGGGGGTCAGGTTCAAGTTTGTTCAAATCCAGTCCCTGGGTTAATAATTTGGCTCCCTGCAGGAGCCTAAATTTTAACTTACTGAAATATGAGGAAATTTCTTTAAAAATCTTCTTCTTCAGATCCACCAGTCAGAATGCTTTCATATTGGTATACAACATCTCTAGGGAGTCAGATTCAAGTTTGTTCAAATTGGGTCCTGGAGTTAGTATTTGGGCTCTCTATTGGAGCCCACAGTTTAACTTGGTGCAATTTGAGGAAATTTCTTTAAAAATCTTCTTCTTCAGATCCACCAGTCAGAATCCTTTCATGTTTGGTATACAACATCTATAGGGGGGTCAGATTCAATTTTGTTCAAATCGAGTCGCTGGGTTAATATTTGGGTTCCCTATGGGAGCCCAAATTTTAATTTTGTGCAATGTGAGTAATATTCTTTAAAAATCTTCTTCTTCAGATTCACCAGTCAGAATCCTCTCATATTTGGTATACATCATCTCTAGGGGGGTCAGATTCAAGTTTGTTCAAATCGAGTTTCTCGGTTAATATTTGGGTTCCCTATGGGAGCCTTAATTTTAACTTACTGCAATATGAGAAAATTTCTTTAAAAATCTTCTTCTTCAGATCCACCAGTCAGAATCCTTTCATATTTGGTATACAACATCTCTTGGAGGGTAAGACTCAAGTTTGCTCAAGCCTGGTCCCGGGGTTATTAATTTGGGCTACCTATGGGAGCCTGAATTTTAACTAAGTGCAATATGAGGGAATTTCTTTTATAATCTTCTTCTTCAGATCCACCAATCAGAATCCTTTCATATTTGGTATATCACATCTCTAGGAGGGTCAGATTCAAGTTTGTTCAAATCAGGACCCTGGGTTAATATTTTGGCCCCCTATTTGAGCCCAAAGTTTAACTTAGTGCAATGTGAGGTGATTTCTTTAAAAACCTTCTTCATATCCACTAGTCAGAATTCTTTCCTATTTGGTATATGACATCTCAAGGGGGATCAGATTCAAGTTTTTTTCAATTTGAGTCATTGGCTTAATATTTGGGCTCTTATGGGCAGGGTGGTGTGGGGGTCATATTAGGTTCAGGTTTGTTCATTCCTAAGTGTTTTTCCATAAAATTTGCCTCTCATGACTTCAATTCTTTGTAGTGTTGATGAACCATGTCTAACTGAATGTGACCTCAAATACTTCTTTTAACCACTTTGGCCGGTGAGCGATTAAGACCCCTTGGGGCCTCTTGTGATTTTATTTTTTATTTGTGTAATTATTTCTTTGCCATCAAAAGTTCATGTTTTTGGTTTGTTTTATGTTTTAGGCCTCAGAATCCACAGAATAGCATGGATGGTGGTGTATTTCATCCCTTGAGACTGAAGTTGAGTGCAAGAAGGCTTAGCGAGGCTAGCATGCTAAAGCATTGCAAAACTTTGTTGCACTCAAGAGACAAATTTATCAATTTTATTATCTTGGGTAAAATATCAGACATAAATGATTTAAGGCCTCACAAAGTAGATCTTCTGTTTCTCAGGTCATTTTTTACAAAATTACATGGGGGTGGGCAGTTTTTTATTTTATTTTTTATTTTTGTAATTATCTCTTTGCCATTATAAAGTTCATGTTCTTGGTTTGTTTCATGTTGTAGGCCTCATAATCCACATAAAAGCATGGGTGGTGGTGTATTACATCCCTTGAGGGCATGAAGGCTTTGTAATACTAAAGCATTGCAAAGCCTTATTGCACTCAGAGGACAATTCCATTAACTTGGATAAAATAACAGACATAAACCATTTAATTTTTATTTTTTCAAGTTTGCATTGATTATAAAAAGAGAGCATTCGGCAGCCAGAAGGACCATGTGAGGGCCTGAAAAACAGATTTTTGATTTTTGGGGCCTATTTTTTATTTTTTTTATGTTTGGATTGGTTATAAAAAGAGAGTATGTGGCAGCCAAAAGAACCATGTGGGAGGGCCTGAGAAAGATATTTTTAACTTTTTTAGGCCTTATGAATAGAAGACAGGAAAACTTGAAAAGGACACAGTTCCTGTTAATTGAATATGCCTGTTCATTGAATAATTTTCAGTGGCAAAGTGGCTATTCAACTAGCAGGTTTCCAAAGTATAAGCTTTTCACTTTTTCACCGGTACTGAGACTTACAATATGAGAACCATCATGAAAGAAAATCTCATCTTAAATATTAATAATTATTCTGGAGAAAATTAGAGTCAACAGCATACAATATACTGGATGAGCAGATAAAAATTGCTTGTAAATATGTCCAAGTTATATCTCGGTAACACTTTCTTGCCAGTTCATGTTTAAACAAATCATTCACACATTTTTCTAGATTTGATTACTTCATTGGGCAGAAAATTAAATTTTTGTTGTGTTTTATGTAAATATTACTCGCAGGGCTTATATTATTTCATCTAAATTTGGGAGAATTCATTTGGATTCTCAAGAAAATGGTTGTCAGAATCTATACTTCCTATGAATGTTACTGGATCTCGCAAGCCCACCATGGTTGAACCCCTGTTGTATACTGATAACAAATGTTAACCCTTTACCTAACACAGCTTTCTGATTTTTTAAACATAAACTGAATGTAATAATTTTTTTTTAAAAATAAACAATATTTATGAATAAAACCATACAAATATGGATGTCATTGGAACTGGCTCATTGAGCCAGTTCCAATGACAACCATATTTGTACAATTTATTGACAAAGTGTTAGGTCATGTTAGCCTTGTATTGGTAAATTTGTTGCCGCTATGTTAGGTAAAGGGTTAAATTGACCCAATTCATTTCAGGCGAATCCTAGCAGAGGTGCAGCTAGAATCTACACGGATTCTCATTTTTTGTTGCTCAGATCTTTGGGATTCTTTGCATGAATTCATTGTCGGATTCTCGTCAAAATATAAGACCTGAACACGAATCAGATTCCAAGATTCTTGACCAAAGAACGAGGCCTCTGTTGACCCTTATATTATAGGCTTATATTATTCATATGTTTCCAATGAGTTGGTGAACAAGAGGAGTAGCCATTCCTGTTATTTTAATTTTTCACATCTCATTTTTTCCAGATTTGAATGCCGAAGGTCTACTTTGAGCATTTATTTCATGGTAGAGACAAAGAATATTCAGAGTATGAAAATTACATCAGTGATATCTATAGAGCATTTTAGTAGAAATGGAAGGTGAGTAAAAATTTTTGGCTATTTATATAAAAATCATATCTCTTCTCCTTTGAAGCTGTTTATAATCCTTGTTCGTGAGTGAAATGAAGAATGTATATTCAATGAAACACCTGTGTTGTGGAGTGTCTTCCTAGATAGTGATGTAGATGCTATGAGTCAGGCATGTTAAACCCCAATAAACAAACCTAGTCTTTGAGCCTTAACCCTTTACCAAATGCAGTAGATATCAAAATTTATTATTTTAATTACTATTTTTTTTTAAAAATTCAACAAAACCATATCATGTGACCCCTCATTGGAACGAGCTCGATGAGCTCGTTCCAATGAGGGGTCACATGATATGGTTTTGTTGAAATTTTTTGAAAAATGTATTTCTTTCAACTGCTGAATTTGTAAATTATGCGGGTGGATGTGGACGATTCGTTAGGTAAAGGGTTAATGTGGGAGGAGTGCTGTGGCTCAGTGGACATGGCATTGGACTTCAAAGCAAAAGGCTCAGGTTTGATCCCCACCAGGGGTAACTATGTTGTGTGCTTGGGCAATGCATTTAATCCTGATTGCCAATGTAGGGGAACGCTGGCACTGTGTACTAAGCCATACTGCATGCCGATGGAGCACACATGTCTTCAACCAATGCTTTCCCTGTTTGTGTGGAGTTAGTTTACTGGGGAGTCTGACAGTGTGTTATAGCCCCCATATTATATTGAGATTGATATATCCTTAAGTTGATAATTATGTGAGAAAGATTTTTTTTTTTATTTCTGCATTTTCTGACTGGTCTAACTCTTTTGCACTCAGTGACCTTGTTTACATCTTTGTTACACTGATATATTGTACATATAGCTGTTGATTGTTTAATTGTTTAAATAGGTCAATGACCTTGTTTACTTGAACTTTAACAGAATCCCCCAGAAACTAATAGAACATTGCAGAAACTTCCTCTTCTGGGACATTCTATCTGGTTACTATATAAAGGTTTGTCAACAGAATTCAAAAACTCATTTTAGAAAACCATTTCAGAAAGACTAACTTCAATTGTTTCCATTGGAGATTATTATTGTTTCAGAGCAGTGCATTTATTATAGAAGCAGTGCTTCTTTGTGAATTTGGAAGATTCATTCCAAAAGAGAATTTTGAAGAGAATTTGTTCGTCTTGGAAAAGAGAATTTATACTTTCTGTGAAACAGAATAATATTTTGTGAAAAGCCAGGATTCTACTGGATTGTTTGGAAATTACCTGTGGCGCCAATACTTCTTGGATTTTTACTCCATTTGAATTTTGCAGAGAATTTTATTATATTTTATTGGAGACTGCTGAAATTTCTAAGTGAAAATTTTATTATAAATCTTCGGGATACTGTTTCTGAAGAGACATTCTTGGATTTAATACTACATCTACCAGCTGGTAACTTTCTTCAGAAGATACTTCACCACTGGATTACTGGATTCTGTCAAACTGTACTTTGGACTAATTCTATAATTGATAAGTACCATTGTTTTTTTTTATTTTCTGTAACCCAATTAGTGTAAAAGATCTTTGTATCATTTTTTTTTTTATATCAATTTTTTTTAATTAAATTTCAGAATAGTTAAATTCATAGTTTTGTTGCTGATTCTCAGATTTCTTTCTGTTACCAATATCATTAATAATTCCACATCGTAACACAGTGGCTTGCCACTGCTTTGTGGTTCTCTCTGGCTTCCTCCACCCATTGGGTTTAACAACACTTTCAACTGGCAGGGTCACCTCCTTTTGGACAGTTTTATGGGTGGAGGAAGCCAGAGAACCCGGAGAGAGCCACTGAGCAACTGTCAGATTCCCCAACATACTTACTCCACGCAAGCAGGGTTAGAATTGGTTGAAGACAAGTGAACCATCAATGTGCATTTCTCCTCAGCACACAGCATAACTGTGCCCCCACATGGGCAATCAAGATGAAGTGCCTTTCCCAAAGACACAATGAAGTTACCCATCATCGGGAATGAACCATGGACCTTTTGGTTTGAAGTTCAATGGCATAATCACTGAGCCATCGTGCCCCCTTCATCCCTCCATAAAACTGTCTGACATGAGGTGACCCTGCCTGTCGAGTGTCATTAAACCCCAATAAAAAAAGTCTCATTGTCTGAAAAAGCATAAGAAGTGCATACCAAGTTTCATCTAAAGTTCATCAAATGGAAATTAACCAATTCAGTCTTGTTTGACAGAAATGTGCGGCTTGAAATTTTGATATTTTGACATCAATGTCCAGAAGGTTAATCTTGTCTGTATTATCTGTCTTTTGTCTTTGGGATAGACACTTTATCTCAATTGTCTTAATGGGTATACTGTGGTGCAGTTTTCTGAGGCATACAGCGCAAAGATGGCACATTTGCTTCAACCGGTGGTAAGCCTGCTTGTAGGCAAGTCTGACATTTACTCATCACTGCTTGGTGGTCCTCTTCATACACTCCACCTATCTCCACCAGTAAATCTACCTGGCATGCAAGCCATAAAATAAGCAGTCTGACATCTGCAAAATGAGGGAACCGGTGGGGAAATTTAGTGATGCTACCCTGCATAGCAGGGTAGCATCACTAAATTTACCCTCTGTGAACCTCAATCTGAATGAGGGTCCCAAAACGAAACAGAAAGAGATACCCAGAGGATAAATGGCCCACTGTATGGGATATCATCATCAAATTCACCCTCTGGGGACCTCATTCTGCCAATGTCCGACAGCTTATTTTCAGGCCTGCTGGCATGGTAGGATCTTGGCTGTAGAATGTGTCATTAAACTCATATAAAGAAACACAATATTTACATCAACAGGAATTTACAGTATAATGTTAATGTAATTAAAAGGTCAAGTGGGAGTGTAGTGGCTCAGTGGTTAGAGATGTAGACTTTAAACTGAAAGGTTGACGGTTCAATCCTGACCAGCCATAACTGCATTGTGTCCTTAGGCAAGACACTTAACTCCTAACACTCGGGTAGTGCAACAGAATTATCTCCAATTGCTCTGTTTTTCTCTTGTTTAACTATGAATTTAACCAATTATATCTTATTTGACAGAGCTCAAGGTATATTTGGTTAAATATCAGACTGCATTGTGGGATATATTTGCTGCTGAAAACTTTGCCATTTTGACATCAGAGTGCAGAGGGTTAATCTCGCCTGCTCATGTATGGGCTAGAGATGGGTGGTATTGGAATTTCGAGTTTGTTATTGGTTTCAGTATTTTTAAGGGGTTTACCTTGATATCGGGTTTGATATTTGGTATCTGACTTGACTGAGATTTACTGATAGTACCAAGGAGTAATTCACATCAGGAAAATTCAAATTATGTGTTCTTGTATATTTCTACCACAGCTCCATAAATGCCACTGCCGATGAGCTCAACAGCGGCATTCCTTTATGAACACAAACCATATTTAATTTTGTGTCTTCTTCTAAACACACCTTAACCTTTAAAGGCTTATTTAAAGCATTTGCAATCTCAGAGCATATCACTGTTAACCCTTTACCCAATGTAACGGCCAAAACTGGCCAGGGCTATTCTAAAAAATCGCCAATTAATTTTCTTTATTTTTTCATTTTTGTCTCAAAAATATAGGTCATGACCCCTCGTTGGAACGAGCTCGATGAGCTTGTTCCAATGAGGGGTCATAACCTATGTTTTTGAGACAAAAAATGAAAAAAAATAGTTATTCAAGAATTTTGTTTGCAAGTGTTGTCTGCTTTTCAGGTTAGGTAAAGGGTTAAGGAGTTGGACATGTACACATTATACTCTAGTTAGAATGTTGATGGTGCACTTTCTTCATCTCCTGCTAACTCTGCTTGTTCAGAGTTTGTAAGTTGGAGAGTCTAACAGTTGCTTGTCACTGCTGAGTGGTTCTCCCAAAATACTTCTTTCAGCCATAAAAGTGTTCTTTTATGTTGTGACCCTGGCTGTAGAAAGTGTTGTTATCTCTTTACCTAACAAATCGCCTGCATCTGCCCGCGTAATATGCAAATTTAGCAGTTGAAAAAATTAAATTTTTCAAAATATTTCAACAAAACCATATCATGTGACCCCTCATTGGAACGAGCTCATTGAGCTCGTTCCATTGAGGGGTCACATGATATGGTTTTGTTGAAATGTTTTGAAAAATTAAAAAAAATTATATTTAAAATAATAAATTTTGATTTCATCTGCGTTGGGTAAAGGGTGAAACAAACAAACAAACAAACAACAATTCAATTTGCATAAAAAATTATAAAAGAGATGGTTATTTGAGGATTATGCAGTTAATCAGTTTCTTGTATTTGATGTTATCTAATTAAGGGGTACACACTGTATTTCATCTGCAGCTAGTGGATACACTTGACACATCAATGAAGCATTCTAAAGTACTTAATTTGAGTTGAAAATTTTGGATTTATTTCTTATTTCATCCAATCAGATAACACTACATCTGGTTGTGTTCTGGTAGTCACAGGCAAGGAAATCTACATTCTGTCTAAGTTATTGGCTATACATGTACACTGGAGATGGGCAATATGCCAGACAACCGAATCGATACCAATATCATGGAGATACCGATAAACCAAACTGAACCAATCATTGAGTACCAAAACCGTCTGGATTTTCAATTCCCACAAGACTGCAACCTGCACATGTCCAGTTGCTTACCTGTGATTTCTTCTCAATTCTTTGCTGCCTACTAAGACATGACTAGAAAATCACTGCCTAGGTTTTTTGTCTATAGTCAGTAGGACCCCCTAATGATGCCATGTAAAGGACACATGTTCCGAAATTGCAAAAGTCTGATATAGGCTTTTAAAAGTTAAGGTGTGTTTGGAACAAGTAAATTACTGTTGATATGATTTGTGTTGGCAAAAGAATGTCAGTGTTCAGTGGCATTTGTGGTGCTGTGGTAGAATGATACAAGAACAACTTTTTATGCCCCTGAATTGAAAAGTCGAAGTGGTATCTAGTGGAGACGTCCATCTGTTTGTCCTTCCATACCAACATTTTCCCTTGTATCTCGGCCACTGCTTCTCTAATTTGAATGATATTTGGTGTTGTGAAGGGAGCATCATGGGGGAACGGTACCTGTGTAGTGTAAGTTTCTTCCACACATTTTGTCCAGAGTCATGGCCCTTTTTAGCTCACCTGAATGCAAGTATGTGTGAGGTATTGCCATCACTTGGCCTCCGCCATCTGTTAACTTTTGCAAACTTGGCTTCTTCTTCACAGCCATTCAGCCAAATTCAAACATATATTGCACAAACCATTCTTGGAGTATACCCTTTCTATTTTGTTCAGATGAAGTGGGTGCCTTCTTCGAGCTGTGGTCAATGATGCCAAAGCCTAAAAATCTTCTCATGAACCACCAGAGAGACTGCCTTGATATTTGGTATGGAACACTCTTTGGTGTTGAAGATTAAACTTTGTTCAAGGAAAGTGAAGATCAAAATTTATTGAAGGAAAGTGGGTAGATTAATATTTGGGCTCTCTGTGGGCACGTACCCATTTTGGGCTCTGCCCAAAATTTCTATTTCAAGAATCGATGGGCCGATTTGAACCAAATTTTGCATGTAGTATAAGTGGGCCAAAGTACTTGATTGATGCTGGAAATATTTTTTTGTAGCCCATATTTCCCAAACTACACAGAACCGAGAACTGTTATTTGTTATGAATCATCCTTTTGACCAGTAGAATGGATTAAAGAAAAATATGTCCATCACTTGTGTCAGGGTGTTCTGTAGAGGCATTTGAAAAAATGCTGAGTCAGCATATTTGCAAAAATTGAAAAGAACATTTTCTTCAGAACTGCTGATCAGAATCTTTTGATATTTGGTATACAACATCCATAGAACAGTCAAATACAGGTGTGTTCAAATTGAGCCCCTCGGTTCATATTTGGGCTCAACACAGGAGCCCAAATAATTAAGTTAGGGCGCTATGGGAAATAAGCTTTAAAAATCTTTTTCTTCAAATCAAACAGTCAGATTCTTTTGATGCTTGGATTACAACATCTTTACAGGGGTCAGATTGAAGTTTGTTCAAATTGAGTCCCTGGGTTTCTATTTTGGCTTTCCGAATATTAACTTGGTGCAGTATGGGGAATAGTCTTTAAAAATCTTTTTCTTCAGATCCACCAGTCAGATTCTTTTGATATTTGGTATGCAGCATCTCTAGGGGGTTAGATTCAAGTTTGTTCAATTTCAAATGGGATCCCTGGATGAATATTTCATCTCTTTATTGGAGACCAAATTTTAACTTGATGCAATATGAGAAAATTTCTTAAAAAATCTTCTTCAGACCCACTTGTGAGAATCCTTTCATATATAGTATGTGGCATCTTTAGAGGTGTAAGATTCAAATTTGTTCAAATCAAGTCTCTGGGTTAATATTTGTGCTTCCTATGGGAGCCTGATTATTAACTTGATGCAATATGGGGGATAATCTCTAAAAATCTTCTCTTCAGATCCACCAGTCAGATTCTTTTGATATTTGGTATGCAGCATCTTTTTTTTTTTTTTTTTTTTTTAGGGGTGGGAGGGGAATGAATGGCCAAAAAAGCCCATATTTCCCAAACTACATGGAACAGAGAACTGTTATATGGTATGAATCATCCTTTTGACCAGTAGAATGGATTAAAGAAAAAAATGGCCATCGCTTGTGTCAGGGTGTTCTTTAGGGGTGTTTTAAAAAATGCTGAGTCAGCATATTTGATATTTGCAAAACTTGAAAAGAAAATTTTCTTCAGAACCGCTGATCAGAATATTTTGATATTTGGTGTACAGCATCCATAGAACAGTTAAATACAATTATGTTCAAATCGGGCCCCTCGTTTCATATTTGGGCTCAACACAGGAGCCCAAATAATTAACTTAGGGTGCTATGGGGAATAAGCGTTAAAAATCTTCTTCTTCAAATCAAACAGTCAGATTCTTTTGATACTTGGTATACAACATCTCTACAGGGGTCACATCAAAGTTGGTTCAAATTGAGTCCCTGGGTTAATATTTGGGCTTCCCAAATATTAACTTGGTGCATTGTGGGGAATAATCTTTAAAAATCTTCTTCTTCAGATCCACCAGTCAGATTCTTTTGATATTTGGTATGCAGCATCTTTTGGGGGGTTAGATTCAAGTTTGTTCAAATGGGATCCCTGGATGAATATTTGGGTTCTTTATTGGAGCCCAAATTTCAACTTAGTGCAATATGAGAAAATTTCTTAAAAATCATCTTTTTCAGACCCTATAGTGAGAATCCTTTCATATTTAGTATGTGATATCTCTAGAAGTGTAAGGTTCAAATTGAGTTCCTGGGTTAATATTTGGATTCCCCAAGGGAGCTCAGATATTTACTTAGTGCAATATGGGGAATTGTCATTTAAAATTATCTCCTTCAGATCCAGCAGTCAGATTCTTTTCATCTTTGGTGTACAATACCTCTGGGAGGGTTAGATTGAAGGTTATTCAAATCAGGTCGCTGGGTTAATATTTGGGCCTTTTTATTGAAGCCCAAAATTTAACTTAATGCAATATGAGAAAATTTCTTGAAAATTCTTCATCTTCAGGTCCACCAGGAGAATCCTTTCATATTTGGTATGTAACATCTCTAGGGGTGTCAAATTCAAGTTTGTTCAAATCGAGTCACTTGTTTTTCTTGTTTTTTTTTATTTTTGTTTTTTTTTTTTTGGGGGGGGGGGGGGGGGGGGCTAGAGAGAACCACAGTAGTTGAAAACAAAAGCTTTCTTAGGACCAGCAGAAATGAATGGCCAAAATCGTTGTCTTTGGTTGGGTCATAGCAAATCAAAAAATTGCTCTTGCTGCTGATCACTTACTGATACACTCATCTCTTTTGACAATTTGAGCCAGGTGAGCGTTTTAGACTCACTTGAGCCTCTGGTTCACTCTTTTGACTTAGAAAAATTTTTGCAGTTGGGGCATTAGTAGAGCCTTGTGATGCAGGCCACTTGTTCACTATATTTTCCTGATGTAAATTCCCCTTTGGTACAATCAGCAAATCTCAGTCAATCCAGATACTGAATACCAAACCTACATGTAACCTAAACTGGCAGCTCAAAATCACTTCTTTGCAGACATTCTATACACTGTTTAGCTCTTAACATGCTGAGTATTTTCAAAATAATTTTCATCAAATTAATCAAAACTTTACTCAGGAAATCACTAATGAAAAAATCCATTTAATTTACAGGGGCAAAACTAAACCAAATGTGCCCAAATAATATTTATTTCAGTGGCAAGAGAAATCCTGTCAGTAGCATGCAAGGAATTAACCTTCTGCATACCGATTTCAAGCTGCAACTTTTTCCCACTGGCCATAATCAACTAGACATTTGTCAAGCAAGACTGAATTGCTAAACTTCCTAGCTGCACTACAAGGCTTATATTTCGACGAGAATCCTAGAATTAATTCACACAGATTCTTGCAACAAAATCAGCGAGAATCCATGTAGATTCTCACTGCACATCTGCTAGGATTCGCATGAAAAGAATTGAGTCAGTTTAACCCTTTACCTAACATAGCGGCAGCAAATTAACTGGTAGAGTGCTAAATTATTTTTGGTCATCAGAATTTGTTCACATTTCTTTGCCTTGCTACAATTTATGAGAGAGTGCCTTTTGGCACTCTCTCATAAATTGTAACAAGACAAATCCTTACAGACAAAATAATTGCACTTTAAAGGTAATATGCAGCCCACCTACAAAATATGAACTGTTTAAGCTGCGGTACCAGCACTTGAGAATAAAGCCCAAATAAGGGCTTCCAGCACCCAACCAGTTAACCAATACAATGCTACCATGACCTGAAATATCCTGACACTTTGTTAATGAAGTTGCACAAATATGGCTGTCATTGAAACCAGCTCAGTGAGTTGGATCCAGTGACATCCATATTTGTAAGGTTTTATTGGTAAATATTGTTTATTTTTTTAAAAATTCAGTTCATGTTTTAAAAATTAAAATGTAATGTTGGGTGAAGGGTTAATATGTGTTATCAGCATACAACAGCAGTTCAATCACGGTGGCCTCATGGGATCCTGGGACACTCCTAGTTGGTATGGTTTCTCGTAATAATTTTCACATGAATCCAAATGGATTCTCACAAATTTTAGATAAAATATAAGCACTGCATTATGGGAAAAATTGTTACTTGAAATACTGTAATAGTGTAACCCTGTTAATTGAATAAATACTTTGCTAGTGAAAGCTATTCAGCTAACAGGACTATTCAGCTAACAGGACTATTCAGCTAACAGGACTATTTAGTTCACAAGTCAAATTCTTGTATTCTAGTGATAAAAAGAGTATTCTATTACAGTACGTGGAGAGTGTATTATCACTAAATCACCCGCAAAGTGGAGATTCCACCCAAGCAATAATTGCAAATTTGTTGCAAAACTTTAACAAGCACAGGCAAAGTTTCAACGAATGGACCTCCCGGTTAAACCCGGAGGTCCATTGGCTGAAACATTGCTTGTGTTTTTTGCCCATATGTACAAAATTTGAAAGTTATAGTTTGGGTTATAACTCCACTCTGCGGGTCATTTAGTTACAATCCACTCTCCATGTACTGTATATCTCTTTTGACAGAGCTCAAGTGCTTTGTCAAGCAAGATATAATAGATTAACCCTTTACCTAACGAATCGCCCGCATCTGCCCGCGTAATATGCAAATTGAGCAGTTGAAAAAATTAAATTTTTCAAAATATTTCAACAAAACCATATCATGTGACCCCTCATTGGAACGAGCTCATTGAGCTCGTTCCAATGAGGGGTCACATGATATGGTTTTGTTGAAATGTTTTGAAAATTTAAAAAAAATTATATTTAAAATAATAAATTTTGATATCGTCTGCGTTGGGTAAAGGGTTAAATGCCCATATTGGATACACTGAGGTCAAATAGATCTATAAACATAGAAAAATCAGTTGTTAGAGTAATTCTATGAAAGATTACAAGATTTTTAGATTCAATCACCTTTATCCAATGCATACTTATCAAAATTTGTTACTTGAAATTTTTTTTTTTTTTCAAATTTTTCACAAATTTTCAACAAAAAAAGATCATGTGACTCCCTCATTGTGATGAGTCATGATATGGTTTTAATGAATTTTTTTTTCAACTGCTCAATTTGTAAATTATGCAGGTAGATATGGCCGATTTGTTATTATTATTTATTTATTTATTTATTTATTGGTGTTTAAGGTCACATATTTCTGCACAATGTCTAACCATGACCGTGACAGTTGTACGGGTGGAGGAAGCCGGAGTACCCGGAGAGAACCACCAAGCAACGGCGAGCAACTGTCAGCTCCCCAACATACCAACTCCACACAAGCAGGGTTAGCATTGGTTGAAGACAGGTGCACCAGCGACGTGCAGTATGCCTTAGTACACAGCGTCACCATGCCCCCACATGGGTAATGGGGGTGAAGTGTCTTACCCAAGGACACAATGCGGTTGCCGCAGGTGGGATTCGAACCGAGGACCTCTCGGCTTGCAGTCTGTACCTCTACCAACTGAGCCACCATGCCCCCAGCCGATTTGTTATGTAAAGTGTTAGGATGAGTTTACTCTTTATGCAATTAACCTGAATTAATAGATAAAAGTTTTACTAAAAATATGTTAATGATTTTGTGTTTGGAAGTTTTATTCTATTAACAGGGTTATTCAATTAAGAGACATCCAATTAACTGGGTTCCTCTGTGTTGGTATTTTTTCAACAGTGGATAACATATTAGAAATATATGTGTACTGTTTCCAAAGTGCTCTTCAAGACTCTTTCAAAGGTGGATGACATTATATTTTTGATGAAATCAATCGTTGCATCAAAGTTGTAATTGATGATTATACGTTTGACCCTATACATGATACACACTTTAATTAATTGTTGTCTTTGTTCAACTGCAAGGCTCAGATTACAGACATCACACTGACCTTTTTGTATTTATTACATCATTTAGCATGCTAACATTGCTTTCAGTGTGTAAAAACCTTGATAACGATTCTGCTGGGAAGATGAACATCTTGGAAATTCAAAGCCTGTGAATTGCGAACATTTGTGTAAACTATTCATCTTTTATTTTATTTTGACACTGTAAGACTTGTTACTCATATTCATAGAATTGTGGTTGTGAGATAGAGAGGGTATTTGTTTTATCTTTCCACCATTATTATATCACATGGTTGAAGCCATGCCATTAACCCTTTACCCAATGAATCGCCCGCATCCGCCCGCGTAATATGCAAATTCAGCAGCTGAAAAAAATATTATTTTTCAAAAAATTTCAACAAAACCTTATCATGTGACCCCTCTTTGGAACGAGCTCGTCAAGCTCGTTCCAAAGAGGGGTCACATGATATGGTTTTATTGAAATTTTTTGAAAAACATTTGAAAAATGATATTTAAAATAATAAATTTTGAAATCGTCTGCGTTGGTTGGGTAAAGGGTTAAATGCAAAGTTATGCGTTATTTCCTCGAGGTCGACCACTGTGTAGAGATAGAGTTATAGTTTTAGTTAATAGAACTGTCCATGTCTACCCCTTGAGATCATTCTAGTGTGCAAGTGTTAATTTTAAAATAACTGCCATCAGATCTGAACTTTGTGGGGAGACTGGACATAGACATCACTATATGTTTGCTGTATTGTTCACAATGATTCTTTCCTCATGTAGTTGCTCTCTTTTGATTGGGTATTGTTGAAGTAAATAATAGTGTACACAAACAGTTGTTGCCATTATATAGAAAATTACCCATAAAACCACTGTATACTGATGTCAAAATATCCATAAAGCTAATTTTTCCCACCATGCAACTTAAAATTTAACAAATTCAATCTTGTTTGACAGAGCTCACCATTTTTTTTTTTATCACCAGGATGATTTTGAATCAAATTGAATTCTCAAAGTTTGGCCGAGACCTGGATGACACTGTTAATCGAATTGTTTAGAATTACCAGGACAATTTCGAATCAAAATGAACCTCATTGCTTGGGAGAGACCTAGATGCTGTAAATCAAATTGTATCGAATCACTAGGGGATGATTTTGAATCCAATCAAATTCAAAAGTTTGGTAGAGACCTTGATGACACTGTAAATGGAATTGTATCAAAGCACCAGGACAGTTTTAAATCAAATCAGATCTCTGAGTTTTGCAGACACCTGGATGAAAAATAAACTGAATGTCTACAACATCTTTGGCTGTAAACTCTACAACTGAAAAATGGCAACAGATCAAAGTGTCAGTCATTGTTTGTTATTTTGGGGTGTGACAAAGTTATACTTTATGACCTCTAATGGAATGAGCTACCAGAGATCATTCTATACTACGCAAAGTTTGCTGAGCACCAAATATTTGACACATCATTGTGAAATTTGCTTGTGACATATTTGCAATATTTTTGGTGGATATGATTGAGGGATGTATTGAGATGGTCCCCAGTATTTACATTAGCTCTCTTGACAGGCAGACTTTTCATGACAGTCATGGAAAGCATGTACTCCTTGATTTTCATGATGTTTTCGCGTACTGTCTACATGTACATGACATGTGTAGGATATTCAGTCTTCATTTCAACACAAACCCTTATGATTTAATGACTGAATATGGCAAATGCAAATGTAAAAAGACATTTGTCTGAAGCAGAAATGTGGCTGGCTGTAGGGATGGTGGTGCAAGGGGCTACCCATAGTCAGGTTGGTGAAGCCCTTGGTGTGCACCATACTGTGCTCACCAGAGCCTGGGCAAGATTTGAGCAGTATGGCACACCAGTAAGATGGCATGGTGGTGGCAGAGACAGGGCAGCGTCTGCAGCTTACGACCGTTTTTTGATCATTCAGGCCTGTAGGAACAGCTTTGCCACAGCAACCCAGCTTTGCAGTGACCTTCAGAATGAATCCGGGGTAAATGTTTTGAGGCAGACTATCCGGGCAAGGTTGCACAAAGGTGGTCTCTGATCTAGAAGACCATGTATTCACATTCTGCTGTCCCAGGCACAATATGAATGAGTCATGGACAACGTTGGATGGACCAGATAAGATTGGCGACCTGTTCTTTTCACAGATGAGTCAAGGTACTGCCTAGACCACACAGATAGGCATTCTAGGGTATGGAGAAGACCAGGAGAGCGATTCCGTGCAGCCAACATTGCTGAGCGTGACTGCTATGGTGGAGGGTCAATCATGGTGTGGAGTGGCATCAGCTGGGATGGACGTACAGAGCTCTGTGTCCTTGAACGTGATACATTGACTGCACAACAATATATTGATGAGATCCTGGGTGTCCACGTCAGATTGTATGCAGGTTCAGTGGGTGATAGATTTATTCTGATGGACGATAATGCCCATCCTCATGTTGCCCATGCTGTCTGGAAGTACCGGCAGAGGGAGGGGATTGAGCGTATGGACTGATCAGCAAGATCCCGTGACCTCAGTCCAATCAAGCATGTCTGGAATGAATTGCAGCTTGCAATTTCAGCCTGTTCAATGCAGCCAAGAAGTGTCCAGGAGCTTGGTGCCATGCTGGTCCAAGAATGGAACAACATCCCACAAAGGACCACCGGGAGCCTGGTTGGGAGCATGAGAAGGCGTTGTCAAGCTGTAATTAACAGTAATAGGTCTTATACTCGTTATTGAAGCCTTACCAGTTCGCTCCGTCAACTTTTTGGCATATTGAAAAGTTTCCTGTTTTACCAAAAATATCCATTTTCCATGGTTATTGTATTCAGAAGCTAAAAAATAATGTCAAACACAAAGAAAATCTTAATTTCTGTACTTAAATCATTAATTATATAATTAAATAAAAAATATATACATTTTCATTACAATATTTCAACTAAAACAGGTAGTTGGATGTACTTGGTGCTTAGTAAACTTCGAGTAGTATATTTGGGTGTTCTTAATCTGGGTTTGAAGGGAAACAAAACTGAAAAAGTCTTTGAGAAATTTCTTAAAAATATTTTGTCATCCAGAGATTGTGGAAGGTTAGGAGTTAACCCTTTATGCAATGTACATGATCACAAAGTTTATGTTTTTGTGTTGGGGGAGGGGGGGGAGGATAATTTTTCACAATTCTCACAAGACTATATAATGTGACCTCTCATTGGAATGACCTTGATGAATTTGTTCTAATGTGAGCTCATATAACATATTTTTTCAGATTTTTAGCTGTAATGAGCAGCTCTTTATATGATAATGCCTGCCTGCCTGCCTGCCTGCCTGCCTGTCTTTGACCAATGAGTTTTTAAACTCAATAACTCTTACAATACTTGGTGAAATTACATGATATATGGTATGCAAGTGTATCTTATTGATGTCTATCCCTTAGTTCAAGGCAGGTGTTATTCGGAGTAATTGTGTCAGAGTTATAGCCCTTTTTGGTTTGGATTTTGTCTCATCCGTCACAGCTTAGGTGCAAACTCGCCATGCCTTCTTCATAAATTTTAAAGAAAAAGCAGATTTCAGGAGTATCAATTTGAGTATGTTCGTGTTTGATGCAGGGTTGTGAGGTTTTATTCTCAAAATTTTACTTCTCATTGTTTTTAGAGATTTTTTCTGACAGATTTTAGCATCTGTGTATTAGTATAGAAATGTGGCTAGGGACAGAAGAAGCATGGATTGCAACCCGTAAATATTTTTGCTTTAACATGTCATGGCATGTGTTGTTTATAATCATGTCAGATATTTAAAGCATTGATGTGAGGGGAAAAGTCAACAGGAGAGACAAATGAATGATGATTCCAGAATACAGTTAATTGGTGAGTGTCTCTTTGTAATGCTTTTTAACCCTTTCAACTTTGTGTTCCTGAACAGAATTGTCCCATATAACACTGTCTTTTGCAAATCAATGGTATAGCTAGACTAGAAAGAGTGGGTGAGATAAAATATTCCCCCGACCCAATTCATTTTACCTTGTGATGGGTTAACTGGTAGAGTGCTAAATTATTTTTGGTGGTCAGAATTTGATCACATGTCTTTGCCTTGTTATGATTTATGGGAGAGTGCCAGTGGGGACACTCCAACAAATTGTAACAAGGCAAATCCACACAGACTAAATAATTCCGCTTACAAAATAATATGCTGCACATCCACAGAATATGAAGATTTTATGTTACTGTACCTGTCCTTTAGAATAAAGCCCAAATGTGGGCTTCCAGCACTCTACTAGTTAAGAGAGTGTGTCCCCTATAGGTGAAAGCCTGGGGTTTTCTATGGGGGGAAATCCACTTTTTATGCCAATTGTAGAACCCCAAGTTCCTACGTTCTTTTAGACCCAAGAAGCAAGGCAAGTGTACATAAACTAGACCCAGGGATTTGGGGCATGAATGGTATTTTAGGCTAGCAATTTCAGGAAAAGTTGTGTGGGTTGGGGGTGGGGTGGTCTGAATACCTCACTGAACTAACTGACTATCAGAAACCCTTTCTTGTTTATGTGTGGGGAGGAGGGGGAGGGAGAGAAGTACTATACTGAACTTCATGACTATCACAACTTTGGGTGGGCAACTGCAAGATAAATATATCTTCTTGGATCATAAAACTTGTTGAATCTTGTACAGTTAACCCTTTAAACAACATAATGGTCAAAACCAGCCAGCACTATTCACAAACATTATCATTCAATTTTCATTATTTTTCAGTTTTTGTCTAAAAAACATAGCTTATGATGCCTCATTTGAACAAGCTTCTTGAGCTTGTTCCAGTGAGGGGGCCAAAGCTATATTTTTTATGCAAAGAATGAAAAGAATTAGTTATTCAAGAATTTTGTTTGCAAGTGGTGTTCTGCTTTTTGTGTTACGTAAAGGGTTAAATATGTTGGTTGGCAGCTGCAAGAAAAGATTTTTTCTCATTTTTTCATGAGTTGCTTAAACACATTCTTAACAATAATTCTTGGAAAACTCTCCATGAGGTCTTTCCAATGTCAGTGATGTGTATCATCATTGAAGACAAATCAAGAGAAACATTTTACACTTGAAATTTTGGTGTTTTTATATTGTTGTACAGAGGATAACTGGTCTAGTGGGCATGCCAAGAAGAATTTGGAGGGGCTACAGCCCTCTGTCAGGGAGGTCTAGACCACACATTGGGGAAGCTGCCTACTTTCTTGTATACTGGTTGTGGATTACTCTAGCCCATTGTAGAGGAGCACAAGCCCCCTTGTAAGGGAAATCTTGACGACACCACTGAACTGGTCATGTAAAACGAAGATTACATAATTTAGTACAATGAAGTTAAAGTGATGTTTTAAAAATGACTTTGTTGTCATTTATCATTGAGAAATTGAAAAACACTATATAATTAAGGTAGGCTACTCTCAATCTGTATTGACTTATAATGGCCAAGCCAGGAAATAAGCAGACTGACATCTGCAAAATGAGGTCCCCAGAGGGTGAATTTAGTGATGCTACCCTGCTGTGCAGGGTAGCATCACTAAATTTACCCTCTGTGAACCTCAATCTGAATCAGAGTCTCAAAACTAAACAGAATGAGGTACCCAGGGGATAAAGTGGCCCATTGTATGGGATAGCATGATCAAATTCACCCTCTGGGGACCTCAATCTGTAAATGTCAGATGGCTTATTTTTAGGCCTGATAATGGCAGACATTCTTCTGCCCTCTTTGGGAAAGGCCCATGCAATTGGGAAAATTTACATCATGAAGCCTCCAATTGGGAATTTGTCTGGAAGAAGAAACACACAAACAATAAGAAATGTTACTTTCATAATTGAACTGAGAACATTAATACAGCAGCTACTACATGTGTAGAACATGAAGAATGTTTTATAACAAACAGTCGTCTGAAATTATGATCAGTCTCTGTAACCTCTATTAAATAAATTGTCCTTATACTATACTATTAAAAAAAGTAGGGGATATTTGATAAAAGTGAGATATATGAAGAAATATATTTATATTTTCATCAAAAAGACAGTTGAGGCAGTGCACAGTGACATCATTCTGGTGAATGATATCAGCGATAGCTGGATGTCTGACAAGTACACATTGCGTGTACTGGGCTGTATGAGACGGTCAGTTAGAGAATTTACCATATTCAGTCCAAGACCTCAATACCTTGTAAATCCTCCTCGGTTCGCTAGACAAGCGCGGATCCGACGTGACATACTCCTCGCCAAACGTCCAGTATCAGCTTGACTGATGTTATTCCATTCTTCCTGCAGTGTAGCGGCGAGTTCCTGGACATTGGTAGGGGGCTGTTGGCGTTGTCGTAGCCAACTGCTAAGTATATCCCATACGTGCTCGATTGGCGAAATGTCTGGGCTTGGTGCTGGCCAAAACAGTGTAGAGATGTTCTGCTCCTGGAGGAACTCTGTAGCGACACGGGCCCTGTGTGCTCTTGCATTGTCATCTTGGAAAATGAATCGACGGTCATGACGTCGCATAAATGGCACCACATGAACTGTTAACATGTCGTCGCGGTAGTACTGCCCTGTGACACGCCCTTGGATGACATGTAACGCTGTTCTGCTTGTCATAGTTATGCCTCTCCACACCTTAACCGACCCACCACGTTTACGTCATGGTATCGTTCGTTCCGCCGCCGCCGCCACACTCTGTTTCGCCTGTCATGGAAGTCGAGAGTGAACCTCCATTCACCGGAAAACATGATGTTGCTCCACCGACGATTGACCCAGTGCTGTCATGCTCCACACCAATTACGCCTTGCTGCGATGCAACGTTCAGTCAAACATGGAATTATTCCAGTCCATCGAGCGAACAAATTCCAGCTGTGTAAGCGATTTCGGATAGTCTGACCACTGACTCGCACATCTGTCGCTCGGTGCAGCTGCTGTCCAATTTCTGGGGCACTTTGATAGCGGTTACGTTATGCTGTGGTACGGATGAAACGATCCTGGTTAGTAGTTGTTGGCCTTGGACAACCTGACCGACGTCTGTCACCAACATTGCCTGTCTGACAGCAGCGTGACCACAATCTGCTAATCACCGATTGAGTAACGTTTAGAATTTGAGCCACTGCTGTCTGTCTATTGCCATCTTTCAACATGTCAACGGCACGTAAACGTTCGTCGCGTTTCAGTCTTCGCATACCTCAAAATTTACGTTTCGACCAGCAACTATTGATGAACGAGTTTGTATGAAGAAAAGAACAATGAGACCTCCGAAAAAGCCCGTACAGTACAAATGGAAATTTCAAAACGTACCCCACAGACGTTAATGCGGTGCACGTGCGAAAAACCTGCACGAAGTTTTCGTGGGCCGCTGACATTCATGATCCACACTCAACTTGGAAACATGTTGAGGTGTCCAATCACGTGCATCAAATACCATTTTCCCAAAATATCAGCATCAGTTTGGATATCCGCTACTTTTTTGAACAGTATATTAAATGATGAAGATGTTTAAGCGATAGTCTACATGATGTGACTTTTCAGTTGTGTCTGGGCAAGTCCTGGCTGCCAATGTAGGCAGCCAAGACTTACCAAGAAACAACTCACAAGGTTCTTGGAGGGAAAAGTTGCAAATGTATCTAAAAACTGCCTCTTGATGCATCTGTTTTGTTGCAATAAAACTTGATGAATGTAAAAATTAGGCCTTCGAGAATTAAAGAAGAATTAAATGTTTATTTGAATGATCACTGAGAGTGGGCAATTTTTAGTTTGATTTGGGAAAAATCATGCCAAAATGCCATTAGGAAAGGGTTCCATATTCGGACCCTGAAGACACCCAAAAGAATCCCTGGATGGGGAATATGGATCCCATTGATCAGTGACTTAAATTCAATTTGAAGTAAGACTTAATATCAGGCCTATCATTTTGAGGCAAGTGATTACCATCACTCTCTACGGCCCACTTAGGGATTTTAAAATCTATGTTCACACAATAAATCTAATGGAGATATGTCTGGTCTTTTTTAACCCTTGATCTTGGCAATTTTCCAGACTTTCTATAACACTACACCAAACCATACAAATCTAGTGATTGGATTACTGAATCTTATTACTGCTGGTCCTCCTTCGACAACTTCGTGTAGGAGAGTTGACTACTACTAAAGCACGAAATATTTGGTGGAAGTACCATGGTGCTGTGTACCAAGGCACAGCGATGGTACACTTCAATCTAACTCTATTTGTACTCGGTTAGTAAGTTGTAGAGCCTAGCAGTTACTCACTATTGATCAGTGGTTTTCGCTGGGCACTCTGGCTTCCTCTACCTGTAAAACTGTATGACATGAGTCTGAGTGGAAATTCCGCTCTGCAGATATTCAAGGGTTATGTAATATACCCCCCCCCCTCCCCCCCCCCCCCCCCCCGAGTTTCCATTTCTAAGAACTGGAAAAGGGTGTGAATCTCATGTGATAAGATCACGTGTTTGGGCTTTGAAACCCTACCCTGCAGTATAGTTTGTGGGGTGTTGGCTTTCAGTCCATTTCGGAGACAAGTCACACGATGCAGTTTTGGAATGCAAGCACCACTGAATTTAATGAAAAGGAGTGTTTCATGTGTTTATTCATTGGTATTTTACGAGTGTTTCTGTCTTGATGCAACATTGCGTGCACATCGGTGCGACAATGCGCCATCTGCAGTGCTAAAACATTGCAAGTGGCATCCTGTTGCCCTCAATTGGCGAAATAAGGTAGATATATATAATGCATAAATCTCTGAATGTGAATCCTTCTGTTTGTTTCCGTACTTTGGTATTTTGTCGTGACTTTATGTTAGAAATTTATGAAAAGTTTCTTCTCTGTTACAGTGTAAGATTCGATGGTATAGACTAAAGTGTCAAATATTTCCTGTAAATTAAAATTTGCGATTTATTTATTGATTGATTTGGGTTTTTTAAGGACACTTTCGACAGCCAGGGCCACCTCGTATCAATAAATTTGAGATACTCAACGCATTATTATAATTGATCAGTCAGGGGACTAAGCCTGAATAACGAGAGGTCATAATCAACAGTGTTCAGGGAGCTACCGGCAAAATAATGAGAGCTCAATGAAAGTAACTAACTTGCCCCACGTGTATTCTTCCTTGTGAACACTGCTGGTAGGATGCCTTTCTCTTGATGGTGTTTTCACCTCTTTGATGGCTGCCTGTAAGGCAGCCGTCAGTGAGGTGAAAACATTGTTATAAGTCAGTGGAAGCCGTATACATTTATATACAGTAGTCAGTTCGATTAAATTAATCTGGTTTTTAAGGGTTAAACACATAAATCACTTATAATTTTGACAATATCTTTTGTTGCGTCAAAATTATAATCATTGATTTAATGTTGAATTAAAATATTTCACTTTTCCCTTGAAATCATAGTTTTTGACCCATCATTGGAACCCCTCGTTCCAATAAGAGGTTAGAAACTATGTTATTTGGCAAAAACTGTGAATTGTGCTGGCGGCCCTTGACCGCTACGTAGGTTAGATAAAGGGTTAATTAATTCTCCTCTTGGTGTGATAACAGGCCCAAACTGTGGACATCGTGTATTTTTCAAGCCGAGAAAATTGTTAAATATAATGCAACACGTCGCTCACATCGCGCCTAGGGCGTAGTAGATTTAATTGCTGGGAAAAAATTGAATAACCCCGATGTCTTGTTTCACACTGGGAGGCAATAATATACTACTCAAAGTTTGCTAAGCACCAAATATTTGACACATCATTGTGAAATTTGCTTGTGACATATTTGCGATATTTTGGGTGGATATGATTGAGAAGTGTATTGAGATGGTTCCCATTGTTCACTTTAGCTCTCTTGACAGGCAGACTTTTCGTGACAGTCATGACAGTCATGGAAAGCATGTAGCCCTTAATTTTCAGGATGTTTTCGCGTACTGTCTACATGTACATGACATGTGTAAGGTATTCAATCTTCATTTCAACACAAACTTCTGTGATTAATGATTGAATATGTCAAATGCAAATATAAGAAGACATTTGTCTGAAGCAGAAATGTGGCGGGCTGTTGGGATGGTGGAGCAAGAGGCTACTCATTGTCAGGTTGGTGAAACCCTTGGTATGCACCATACGATGATCACGAAAGCCTGGCCAAGATTTCAGCAGTATGGCACACCAGTAAGACGGCATGGTGGTGGCAGAGACAGGGCAACATCTGCAGCTGAAAACCGGTTTTTTGATCATTCAGGCACGTTGAAACCGCTTTGCCACAGCAACCCTCCTTCGCAGTGACCTTCAGAATGCATCCTGGTAAATGTTTCGACGCAGACTATCCGGGCAAGGTTGAACGAAGGTGGTCTCCGATCTAGAAGACCATGTATTCGCATTCCGTTGGCCCAGAACCACCGCCAAGCACGATATGAGTGGGGCATGGACCACGTTGGAAAGACCAGCGAAGATTGGCGACCTGTCCTTTTTACAGACGAGTCAAGGTACTGCCTAGACCACACAGATAGGCGTTCTAGGGTATGGAGACCAGGAGAGCGATTCCATGCAGCCAACATTGTTGAGCGTGCCCGCTGTGGTGGAGGGTCAATAATGGTCTGGGCGGCATCAGCAGGGATGGACGTACAGAGCTCTGTTTCCTTGAACGTGGTACATTGACTACACAGCGGTATATTGATGAGATCCTGGATGTCTACGTCAGATTATATTCAGGTGCAGTGGGTGATAGATTCATTCTGATGGACGATAATGCCCGTCCTCATGTTGCTCATGCTGTCGGGGAGTACCGACAGAGGGAGGGGATTGAGCGTATGGACAGGCCAGCATGATCCCCTGACCTCAATTGAATCGAACTTATCTGGAATGAGTGTTGCAGCTTGCAATTTCAGCCCGTCCAGTCCAGCCAAGAAGTATCCAGGAGCTTGGTGCCATGCTGGTCCAAGAATGGAACAACATCCCACAAAGGACCACCAGGAACCTGATTGGGAGCATGAGAAGGCGTTGTCAAGCTGTAATTAACAGTAATGGGTCTCATACTTGATATTGAACCCATACCAGTTTGCTCCGTTAATTTTTGGGCAAATTGAAAAATTTCTTCTTTTAAATAATAATAATAATAATTTATTTTATATAGAGTGAAACCACCTAGGGTGCTCTAAAACGCTTAACAGATTGTGTTTTCCATGGTTATCGTATTCAAAAGCTAAAAAATAATGTCAAACACAAATAAAATCTTTATTTCTGTACTTAAATCATTAAAGATATAATTAACTAAAAAATATATACACTTTTCATCAGAACATTTCACCTAAAACGTAAAACAGGTTGTTGGACATACTTGGTGCTTAGCAAACTTTGAGTAGTATACAATGAACAGTGGCTAAGCCATTTAGGAGTAAAGGAGACCCTGAAACATTTCATTTTAGAATGCCCCAAAAATTTGCCAAGAAGCACAAGGTGCCTTACAAAAGATCGTCAGAGAAAGGGTCATGGAGGATTGTAACCGTAATTGGCGAGAGGGGGTTAAATCAAAGAGATCTTTGGGTGGCCTGCGTGATAAAGAGAAGCCTGGTTTTGAAAAGTACCTTGATGGCACCTTTGGGGGTCACTGTTGTTCAAGCTGAGGTCGCGGTCCCTGGAGCTGAGGGGAAAAATTTGGAAAAACAGTGAAAAGGAGTGCCAGAAGTGTAACTTGGGCGTGGTGGAGACCCTGGAACACTTTCTTCTAGAATGCCCAAAGTATCAGTCTAAAAGAATGAGATTCAGTGGGAGTACAATGGGGAAGTGGGCTGGGAGAATGAAGGACATGTGGTTAGGGGGGAGACTCAAAGGAGAGGGTTAATATGCTAATCGGTGAGATTGGGAAGAATGGGGCAAGGGGTGTCATCAAGCAGTTCGTCTCCGAGTGTTGGGAGGAGAGGAGAAGCGTGGGAATAGAGAGGCAGTTGGGAGTACAGGTGTAACCATGGCCTTCTCGTCCGAGAACCGCGACAAATCAGCGGCTGGCCAAAGTGTTATTATGTTATTATTATTATTATTACAAAACTAACGGAAAATGGGACGTAAATATGAAGGATAAGTGGACGGGGAATGAAACGAGAAAGGGGGTCAATTTTATAGTTACGAAGCGCCGATGAGAGGAATTATGAAACACTTCGTGACTAAATGCAGGGGGTTTAGAAGGGAGAGTGGAGGTGAAGAGCCTGGACGGGTACCACGACTAGGTTAATGTACCCCCCACCCACCCCTTCTCGTTAAATGAGCGGGACAAATCAGCGGAAGGCCGAAAAATCATTATTATAAGTTACACTGAATAATTTGGCTAACCATTGAGATTGAACTGTAGAGGTCGAAGAAACAATTGACACTCTGTGGTGCTTTATTTTGTAAATAATCTCAGAAAAACACGGGAACTTACAAAATACAGTAGACAAAAACAAATGATCACACCCCGAGATTAATGGATTCCTCGTTCAGTTCATGCTTCAACTTCTGTCTTGCCGTGATTACATGTCACTTCACTTTCGCATGGTTTCTAATAACAAGATGGAAATAAACAATAACAAATTTTTATGAGTTTGGCTGAAAAAAAGGCTTTGAAGACATTTAATGATTGTTTTATTCTGTTGAAAGGTTTTACTTCTGCTTCATGTATTTGACATAAGGAGATTGTAATAGAGGATTGAATTGAAATGAATTGCATTGAGATTTTTTCCGATATTTGTTTAAATATTTTTCAAGTATTACTTCTACTTTGTTGCATTATTTTTTACGGCTTGTTAGAAGATTTGATAACACCGGTTCACCATATCTAGTGAAACGGTGTTATCAAGTCTTCTAACAAGCCGTGAAAAAACATTTCAACAAAGCAGTAGTAGAACTTGAAAAATATTCATCAGATACCGGAAAAAAAATCTTCACTTTTTTCATCCAATTCGAAAGGCATTTGCCTTGCGAAAAGTCAAAATCTCAATTCGGCGGGCAAGACTTGGGAAATCGGCGGGAAATCGCCCAATTATTTTGACTCGTGTCCCCCCATGTCCAATAGAAGTTCCAAGTATTTTGAATAGCGAGGTGTTGGTGGCCTAGTGGTAGCGTTCCGGCCTTCAGATCTCGAGGTCCTGGGTTCGAATCCCATAGGAGGCAAATTTTTCAAAAAATGACCAAAAAGGCGGGAAAAAAAGAAAATTTTGTGATTTCTAGAATAATATCACTTACCTTTGATGTCTTCCTGTCCACTCAACTACCTCCATGTCACTTACCTTGTGTCTCACCCATCATCACACACATCTCAGCTGATTTTTTTTTTTTTGTTTTTTTTTTTAGTTGGTTTATTTTATTATTACCTATTTTAGCGGTTTAGATTGCCTCGGCGGGGGTTCGAACTCCCGACGTCTTGATTCAAGACCCGCGTCGTTACCGATTGCGCTAACGCGAACACGATAACTTAATGTCTTATGTTCTTCAAACTACCAATTTTTGTGCTTTGGAATGAAATTGTGAAAGATAATGTTTCAGTGTGAGTATAAGGTTAACGAACTGCAGGCATGGGGACTCGAACACTGAACCTTCAGATCCAAAGTCCACGTCGATACCGACTGCGCCACTACTGACACGAAAATTTATGGTCCGTAAGTTCTGAAAACCACCGAATGTAGAGCTTCTAAAGAAAAGATGGCGGTTAAATAAGAAAATAAAGAAGAATTTTCAGTTTGCGGGTATTGGGATTCGAACACCCAACGTTTGGATTCAAAGTCCGCGTCGCTACCAATTACGCCAATCGGAACACGTGAAATCATTGAACGTATGTTCTATAAATTATCGAATTGTTATACCTCGAATTGGATCCTGTGGAAATGTTGGTTAAAACCCGTCTTTAGGCCCTGCATTCTTTTGGGTGTTCATCACAAGCTTCGAAATGGCACAAAAATGCACTGTGAAGTAAGTTTTTCGAATACAAAAAAAAAAAAAATCCGCTAAGAGAGATTGCGAGGTTTGAACCTGCATCGCCAGACACTCATGTTTAAAACCAATAAATTAAAACAGTCGTCTCTACCAACTGGGCTAACAGGGACATCGAAATTTGTATGATTGAATTAATAAATTGCTGGAGCTTATCCTGGACGAAGAGGAATACTCAGTATTGGGGTAAAATTCTCTCTGTTCGTAACATTTTCCAGTAAACTCTATTGTTCGTCAGTCTTGAAGACTGGTTATGTTTGTGTCCTCAAAATCAAATATTTACTTCGGGGATGTAAGCGGGTTTGAACCCGGGATACCATAACTCGAGTTTAGCACTAATAGAAGCTAAAAAAAAGCGTACACACGTATCCACTCGGCTACTGGAACACAGACTATCTTCTCGTGTGCGCTATCTATTTAAACTTTGGTTTACCAATTTCAAAGCGATAGGTTAAACTGAACAAATATTTACTGATTTATTTTTTTTTAATATTTCATTTATCGTCCAAATATACATAAATTGTTGAATTTATTTTCACACCAACAAAATGCGACGCAAAATATCAAATCAGTAAATATTTGTTCAATTTAACCTATCTCTTTGAAATTGGTAAACCGAAATTTAAATAGACAGAGCACCCGTAACGACATTCTGTGTTCCAGTAGCCGAGTGGATATATGCGAACGCATTTTCAGCTTTTATTGGTGCTCTGACTTCAGAGTGCGAACATCTCATCAGCGACAATGTCAACACTCTCCTCAGGGAGATGTAGCACTTTTTGTGAGAGGAACTCCTCTCACACTGGTCCTCACCTGGGGGTCAGGGGGCCCTGAAAAGAAAGAGAAAATAAGAAGAGCAGGAAAAAAGCCCGTCGACCAAGCGCAGGGACGCCCGGCGCTTGGAGGCCTTCCTGGAAAAGAAGAAGGAGAGGAGTGAGGGGTGGAAGTTTCGGAGGTAGCCGCCAGTTCCCCGGAGACCAGTCCCACAGGCACCCCAACCAACTATCGGCTCCCTAGCCGGTTCAGTTGGATTAGGAACGTCCTGCGGAGATTGAGCTGGAACCGAAAGTTGCCACCTCCCGCCCCTCACTCCCCTCTTCCTTCGCTTCCGGACAGCCCGAGCAAGGAACGTGCAGAGAATCAGCCACCACAGACCTCAGACTCACAATACATAAAGAACTTATTGGATAAAAATAATCATGTCCTGGTCGATTCACAAGAATTTAAGAAACAATCCAATGAAATCTCCAGATTGGCTTCAGAACTAATTGAAAAAAGGAAACAACTGCACACTAATCAACAGCTGGACTCAACATCCACATCACCATCACAGCCATCTCCAAAAAGAACAGCCGCAAGAAGCATAGTCTCCTCCCCTTTCCTTCCTTTGCCACGATCAGACATGGCACAATACATACACAGTCATAGAGGGTCGAAAGGGGCTTGCCCCACACCGTCCCTGCGGTTTTCCTCACCGTCTGGGATACGCTCCAAAGATGGTCACCTGTAAGTTATTAATTCAAGCATGCAATATTTATTATTCGTGTCAGCCTAGTTGATAGAGGCGGTCGCTTTTAATTTATTGTTTTGTTTTTTTAACCTGAGTGTCTATCGATGCAGGTTCAAACCTCGCAATCTCTCTTTGCGGATTTGTTTTGTATTCGATAAACTTATTTGACAGCGCATTTTTGTGCCACTTCGAAGCTTGTGTCGACACCCAAAAGAATGCAGGGCACATATGAGGGTTTATTCTATTTTTCAACCAACATTTCCACAAGATTCAATTCGAGGTATAACAATTCGATAATTTATAGAACATACGTTCAATGGTTTCACGTGTTCCGAATGGTGTGATTGGTAGCGACGCTGACTTTAAATCCAAACGTTGGGTGTTCGAACCCCAATACCTGCACACTGAAAAATTTTCTTTATTCTCTTATTTAACCACCATCTTTTCTTTAGAAGTTCCACATTCGGTGGTTTTCAGAACTTACGGACCATAAATGTTTGTGTCAGTTGTGGCGCAGTCGGTATCGACGTGGACGTTGGATTTGAAAGTCCAGTGTTTGAGTCGAATACTGGTCGATTTGTCATGATTGCACATTCGTCGTAGAATTTGGACGATTCGTCGTGAACGGAAATTGCCAACGAATCGTCCAATGGACGATTCGTCGGTAATTTCCGTGGTTGTTTGGACGATTCGTCGAAGATTCCGACTTTGAATCTTTAACGCTGATTTGAGCTGGTTGTGACAACAAATAACAAGATTTAATATTTAATTTTTATATATTTTATATTTTGAAATAAATCAGAACAATAGCACATGAACACAATGAAATTAACGTCGTTGGTACATCACAATGAAGATGCTGTTGCAGGGCTTCCTTAACAAGAGTACATCCTGATATATATGGGCGATTGTGGCCCTCAGTCCTAATGTAAGCCCTAACATTAGCTGTAGGGAGAGCAGTGTCCTTTGAAGTGCACGAATGAACGAAATGATTTCGCGCGCCGAAGGCGCGCAGGGACGATATGGAGAACAAGCCCCTTTCGACCCACGTTGACTGTATAATTTTGGTTTTTGTATATCTCGGCGTGTCAAAGAAGGAAAAGGAAGGAGGGAAGAGGTTTATCCCTTTCTGTCCTTCTTGCGGCTCTTCTTCTAAGGTGGAGGTTGGCTTGGTGATGGTGATGGTGATGGTGATGGTGATGAGGCTGGTGGTGGTGTGTAGGTGCCCGCGTTCGTTTTTTCTCGGAGCTCTCTTGCTTTAGCCCGTTCTGCCCTTGCCAGCTCAGTTCTTTCATGATGTCTTCCCTAGTGAGTGGTGGCTGTACCTCCCCCGGGCTTTCCGGTAGTGAAGGAAGGGGGGAGTGAGGGGTGGGAGGCGGGGGAAAAGCAACTTCCAGTTCCTCTTCAGTCTCCACTGGACGTTCCTCATCCAACTGTACCGGCTCAGGAGCCGGCAGTTGATTGGGTGTACAGTGGGACTAGGAGGGGAACTGGCGGCTGCCCCCAGAGCCTCCACCCCCTCACTCAACTCTTTCTTCCTATTCCGGAAGGCCTCCAAGCGCCGGGCGTCCCTGCGCTTGGTCGATGGGCTCTTCTTCTTCTTCTTGTGCTGTCTCTTTACAGGGCCTCCGTGCCCCTTCGGATGAGGACCAGTGGGAGAAGGGATCCTCTCTCCAAAGGTACTACCTCTCCCCGAAGAGGTTGGTGCTGTTGTTGGCTTCTCAATTTCAAACTCCACTTTCAGGTGGACGCTCAAGCCTATTTCCTGGATAGTCCAGGAGACAGGGCATGAGACGCCCAGAGCTGAAATGGCTTTCACTGGTCTATCTGGTAGATCCATGGCTATCTAGGTGATGTTCACGCTCTGAAGTCAGATGTGTGGTTCACGCTCTGAAGTCAGATGTGTGGCGAAAATGGTGCACGAATGTGGACGTGGTCCTTTCATAAATAAGGTCAAATTTTTGAGACAAGAAACGTACATAAAACCTATATATTTCCAGCCTTCGTCGCACAGCTCTGTTATAAGACGCCCCAAATATCTTGTTTCTGATCTGAAAAATATAACTTATCACCCCTCAAGGAGGTATCATAAATTATATTTTTGAGACAAGAAACGTACATAAAGCCTATATATTTCCACCCTTTGTCACACAGCTCTGATATTAAATGCCAAAAAGTCTTGTTTCTATCATCTATTCATTATTGTTTCTATCACTGTAATAAATAACTGAAATGTGACATTCCCGAAATGATGATTTCGCGCGCCGAAGGCGCGCAGGGACGGTATGGGGGACAAGCCCCTTTCGACCCTCTGTGGCTGTATAGGATGGCTTTCACATGTCAAGGCGTGTTGAAGGAGGAAAAGGATCCGGTACTCGGCAGGTGTCTTCGGTAGTGTCCAGTGGTGGATGGGTAGTATCATTGGCAGATGTCGGTTGAACCCTCGGGTGAGGACCAGTGTGGGAGGTTGGGTCCTCTCACAAAGGTACTACCTCTCCCCGAGGGTGCAGTCGTTCTGGATTTTCGGGCATGTATAGTCTGCCGCTTCGAGGATGATAATGATTGATGGCCATCACTGGCAAGTATAATCTGCCTCAGGCTGTCTCTGTTATAGTTGACTCTTTGGAGGAAAGCAACAACGACCCCTTTCGGGGACCACCAAGAAGAAGACCCGAACTTCCCTGGTTCAGGGGCAGGCCTGCATTGTAATCCTATTGGGTTGGGACAAAAGGTGCGCATTGCGCTTACAAAAAGGGGCAGAGGCGGGACGCAGGACCAACGCTCGCCTCCCTTAAAGTGGTTGACCACTTTTAGGGATGGAGCGGAGGATGTTCAGGAACCGTGGGGGTGACTGTTTCCATAACGGTTAGACTGTCTGTAGCGGTTATTGGGGTGCTGGTCAAAAAACATCTTCTGTGTACCTGCTTAAAAGAAGAAGGTAGAATTAGTTTTCATTAGAATATGTAAACTGTAAAGATAAAAGTAGCACCTCTTTAGTTGCGTGTCCTTGTGGTATCTGCTGTGTGTGTGTGGAGAGTATGGAATGCACGAATCTTTACATTCGTAAGAGCAGTAACATACTCTCGTGCTTGGGACCCCAATCCCTATTTATTATTTAGTTTTAAAGTGCGGGGAATCTCGAGCGTTTTAAGTTGGCTGAACTTCCTAGTTTGCAGCTGGACGGTAACAGGTCTAGCACACTAGACCACACCCGAGGGTGTTTCTTTCCTGTTGTGTCCTTCGCTGTAAGTGGCCTTATTTAGGTTAGTTTAAGTTTATTTGAAGTTGAGGGTGCCGGGGATCGCGATCGTTTAATGCGGGTTGAGCTTCCGAGGCTGTCAGCGGGAAGGCAACAGGTCTAGCACACTAGATCACACCCGAGGGTGTTTCTTTCCTGTTGTACCCTTCGCTGGTTGCGGACTTATTTTTTTAATTTAGTTTAGGGGTATTCGGGGGCGTCGGGGATCGCAGTTCACCTTGTCATTCCCTAGTTTTTATTCGAGCGGTCTTAATTTTGATTGCAATTTTTGGGCTTTTGTCGGCTTTCGCAAATTACTCCAAGTTCGGAGATTAGTTCGCTGTCGGCCAAACGGTCATGATTTTTCGCGGCCAGGGTGGCTAGGCGGTCTTTAATGGTGGGGATATCGGCCCTGTCGTGGAGTGTTTTTATGGGTGTGTCCCATGGGGCGCGGAGGGCAACTCTAAGCGCATGATTTTGGACACTCTGGAGTTTTCCCATGTTAGTTTGGTTGAGGTCAGTTAGTATTATTGCACCGTATTCGAGTACTGGGCGCACAAAGGATTTGTATAGTTTGAGTAGGGTGGACTGGTTGGCCCCCCATGAAGTTCCCTTGAGCATTTTCAGTAAGTTAATTCGTTTAGTAGCTTTTTTCGCCATGTCGTCGGTATGTTTGTTGAAGGACAGTTTCTGATCAATGGTGATGCCCAGGAATTTCGCTTCTTTGTATTCTGGGAGGGTGTTATCCATAAGTTTTAGGTCAAAATCTCGTTTATTTTTCTTGCAGGTAAAGGTGATTCGTTGGGTTTTATTGGCATTTAGCTTAATTCTCCATTTGGCACACCATTGTTCTAGGTCATCGAGAGCGCGTTGCAGGGGTTTTTGGAGCAGATTGGCCGTATTGTTAGAGTCCCAGAGGCCCTTGTCATCCGCGAATTGGGAGACTTGTACACGATCTTCGGAGAAGTTGAGGTCATTTACATAGAGGATGTAAAGGAGGGGGCTCAGGACGGATCATTGGGGGTGCCTGCTTCAAGGGGGACATTCTGTGGAAATTTGCGGGTATATATTCACAAATCGTGTTTTTATAAACACTTTTGATGTCACATGAAAGAGGTATTAAAAACTCATCAGCATACATGTCTTATTCTAATCAAAACAATAAGCATGACCTTGTTTTTTAACACTTTTTGATGTTACTTCAAAAGATCCCACATGAAAGTACATTGAAATCAACCGGCCAAAAATTTAAAAATAATTCAGTGTAACAGATCCATGCCTTGGGTGTTTCGTCGAAAACCCAAAAGACGATTCGTCGTGATCGTAATTTGGACGATTCGTCGTTACGACGAATCTTCAATCACGGCGAATCGTCCAGATACCTTTGAGTCCCTGTGCCAGCAGTTGGTTAACCTCATATTTTTATTGAAACATTATCTTTCACAATTTCATTTCAAAGAACAAAATTGGTAGTTTGAAGAACACAAGACAATAAGTTATCGCGTTCGCGTTAGCGCAATCGGTAACGACGCGGATCTTGAAAAAAGACCTCGGGAGTTCGAACCCCCGCCAAAGCAGTCTAAACCGCTAAAATAGGTAGTAATAAAATAAACCAATAAAAAACTAAAGTGTGTGTGTGTGTGTGTGTGTGTGAAATACAAATGTGGTGTGTGATGATGGGGGAGACACAAGGTAAGTAACATGAAAGTAATTGAGTGGACAGGTAGACATCAAGGTAAGTGGTATTATACTAGAAATAACAATATTTTCTTTTTTCCCCGCCTTTTTTTAGTCATTTTTTTAAAAATTTGTCTCCTATGGAATTCGAACCCAGGACCTCGAGATTTGAAGGCCAGTACGCTACCACTAGGCCACCGACACCTCATTATTCAAAAACGTGGAACTTCCATTTGGACATGGGGGACTCTAGTAAAAATAATTGGGCGGTTTCTCGCCGATTTCTCAAGTCTTGCCCGCCGAATTGAGATTTTGACATTTCGCAAGGCAAATGATTTTCGTATTGGATGAAAAAAGTTAAGATTTTTTCCGGTATTTGATCTGTATCTGTATCTGTATATAATACGGCGAAGTGCCCACTTCTGGTAAAATTCGCCGGGAGAGAGACTTTATGTGGTGGTGCACAATAAGCTTCTTTTGAAGCTTTCCTGTGAATTGGCACAAACTGTATCCTCACTAAGATGGTTCCATTCTAGTACAGTTTGGATAAAGAAGGAGTGTTTATATTGATCAGTTTGGTATGCAGGAACCACAAAACCTTTTGGGTTGTTTATTACACTCCTTTCAACAATGTTTTGAGTGTCAGAACCTTGGTGTGTTTTTGCTTTGATTTTCCTTTTAGGCTTAGACTGTGTGAGGTAAAGGGATGACGGTATTGCCGGTATTTGCCCCTCAACCACCTTGATGGATATTTTTCGAGTTCTACTATACTGCTTTGCTGAAATGTTTTTTTCACGGCTTGTTAAAAGACCTGATAGCACCGTTTCACGAGATATGGTGAACCGGTGTTATCAAATCTTCTAACAAGTCGTAAAAAATATTGCAACAAAGTTGGAGTAATACTTGAAAAATATTTAAACAAATATCGGAAAAAATCTCAATTCAATTCATTTCAATTCAATTCTCTATTACAATCTCCTTACGTCCCTTATGTCAAATACATGACGTTGAAGTAAAACCTCTCAAGAGAATAAAACAATCATTAAATGTTTTCAACGCCTTTTTTACAGTGAAACTCATAAAAAAATAGGTATTATTTATTTCCATCTTGTTCTGAGTTACCATCCGAAAGTGAAGTGACATGTAATCACAGCAAGATAGAAGCTGAAGCATGAATAGAACGAAGAATCCATTAATCTCGGGGTGTGGTCATTTGTTTTTGTCTTTTTTATTAGTTCCCGTGTTTTTCTGAGATTATTTACGAAATAAAGCACGACACAGTGTTAATCGTTTCTTCGGCCTTTTCAGTTCGATCTCAATGGTTGGCAAAATTTTTCATTGTTATTAATAATAATGATTCTTCGGCCTTCCTCCGCTAACGAAGGGTGGGGGGGGGGGGGGGTGGGGGGAGCTACATTAACCCAGACATGGTACCCGACCAGGCTATTCATCTCCACTCGCCTTCCTAACACCCAGTTTTTAGTCAAGAAGTGTTTCTTAATTTCTCCCATCGGCGCCTCCTAACTATAAAATTGACCCTTTTCTCGTAAAATTCCCTGTCCACTTATTCTTCATGTTTACGTCCCATTTTCCGTTAGTTTTGTGAGGCACCTTGTTCCACTTGGCAAATTTATGTGGCATTCTAAAATGAAATGTTTCAGGGTCTCCTCAACTCCTAAATTGCTTAGCACTCCGAGTTCGGTACTTTATCCAATGTTCATTGTATTTTTGCCCCAGTGTGATACAAGACACCGGCCTCATTCAATTTATTCCCAGCAATTAAATCTATTATGCCCTAGGCGCGATTTGAGCGATGTGTTGCATTATAATTAACAATTTTCATCTCGGTTTCAAAAATAAACGATGTCCACTGTCTGGGCTCGTTATCACACTAAGGAGAATTAATTAACCCTTTTGTTTAACCTACGTAACGCTCAAAGGCGATCAGTGCTATTCGATATTTTTTTCCGAATAACATAGTTTCTAACCTCTTATTGGATCGAGGTGGTTCCACGTGACTTAGTGTTTAAAAACTATGATTTCAAGGAACGCAAGAAACGATATTGTCAAAATTATAAGTGATTTATGGGTTTAACCCTTACTTTCTAGATTACTTTAATCGAACTAACAACTGTACATAAATGTACACTGCTTCCAATGACTTATAACAGTGTTTTCACCTCACTGACGGCTGCCTTACAGGCAGCCAGCAAAGAGGTGAAAACACCATCAAGATAAAGGCATCCTATGGGCAAAAAGACGAATAGAGACAGAAATACCTCCAAGGAAGTTTGGGGACTAAAACAAGGAGCCGACTGGAAGCAGTTTCGGGAAAAACTAAAACCAAATCTTGAATGTATACCTAGGGATGCAAATGTCCAGAGTATTTCAGATGGCATAGTAAATAGCCTAACAGAGGCAGGGAAGGATTGTATAGGAAGGGTGAGGGTCCCAACGAGAGAGCTTGGATACAGGGTTAACGAGGGACTGAAAAAGGCTATAAAAGAAAGGAAGGTAAAATGCGCTGCTTACAGAAGAAGTAGGAAGCTTAAAGGGGTGGATAACAATGACACGAGACTAATGAAAGGAGAATATGAACTGGCACGGAGAAAGGTGAATGAGATAAAGAATAATAATAGGAAGGAGCCCAATTGCAGTCTTGCCAGAACAATAAAGAAAACGGGGGGTTCGAGCTCAAACGTATTTTGGAACTGGGTAAATAAACGGGGGAAAAGTAGTGTGCAGAGTATCAAAGTGGATGGGGAAAATACAGAAGATAAAGGCCGTATCGCTTCAGAGTTAGTCAAGCACTGGGAAAAGATAAACGATAGGCGATGGGGCAGTGGGTCCCCACCAAAAAGAAATACACTGGTGGAGGAGAACCTATCCAATCGTGTATGTAGCGAAATAACGGCAGAAGAAGTGCGGAACGTGGTCTCGAAATTAAAAAATGGTAAAGCGGGAGGGACTGATGAAATTCCGAACGAATTCCTCAAAAATGGAGGGGAGGCACTTATTGAAGTCCTGACAAACCTTTTCAACCTGGCTCTGCGAAAGCAAGAGGTCCCCAGAGAGTGGAGGGAAAGTAAGGTGTCGTTCATACACAAAAAGGGGGATAAGGAAGTTCTAGATAACTATAGGGGGATATCAGTTAGTAGTAACATCGGAAAAGTATTCTGTAAGGTCATATACGGTAGACTAGAGGAAGTTATTGAAGAGAAAGGTTTTTTAGGAGAAATTCAAAATGGTTTCAGGAAAGGACGAAGAGTCAGTGATCACCTATTTACACTCACCCAACTGATAGAATCAACAAAGGCTGAAAAGAAAAAGATGTTTCTGGCATTTCTAGATGTGAAAAAAGCGTACGACCGAGTGTGGAGGGAAGGTATGTGGCGAAAGCTCGAGGGCATCGGACTGGGGGGTGACTTTGTGGGAATCATGAAAGCACTGTATACAGATGTGCAAAGCCAACTCAGTCTAGGGAGTATCACTACAAAACGAGTCCCTATGGATATAGGCCTCAAGCAGGGGTGTATCTTCTCACCGATTTTGTTTGCATTGTATGTTGAAGATTTAGGGGACGAACTAATTCAGAGTGCGGAGGGGGTAAATGTTGGAGACATAAAGATACCAGGCTTATTCTTTGCGGACGACATGGTGTTAATGTCTAGAACTGAACAGGGGCTAGAGAAACTGCTGGAAATTGTTGGTAGAGATGGGAACACTTGGCGGCTCGAACTAAATGAAAATAAAAGCAAGGTAATACCCGTTGGACGCAAGGTAGACATGACAAAGAGATGAAGAGTGGGGGAGTTCTCAATCCCCGAAGGGGAAAGCAAACAAATCACTGTAGGAGAAACGGGAGAGTATGAGTATCTAGGGGTAAGCATAAATATAACGGGAAGAGGGGTGTACAGAAATTACTCAGCCAAACTGATTCTGAAGGGGAAAAGAATTCTGAACCAACTAAAACTTTTAGGGAAAAATAGTTTCAATAAGGTCTTTGTGGGGAAAACACTGTGGGAGAGGGTGGGTTTACCAAGTATAACGTATGGCACGGACGTGATTCCATTAAACCAAACCGTTATTAAGAAGTTGGAAAGTACTCAGAATGATGCCGGCAGATGGATAACAGGGTCGAGTAATGCTGCAGCTTTGGAAGCAGTAAGGGGGGAGCTTGGGTGGATGAAAATCAAGGACAGGGTAGATTTGGGAAAACTGTGTTACTTTAACTACTTGAGAAACCTGCCTGACAACCGGTGGTGCAAATTGATGCTCGATACCATTTGGAATTCTAATATAGAAACGGGGTGGTCAAAACATGTGAGGGAACTAATGGACAATTACTCTATAGAGGTCACAAACATAGAAGTAGGAATGAAAGAAGGCAAAAGGTTTGTCAAAGAGAGAATCATGGAAGATTGCAATCGAAACTGGCGAGCAGGGGTTAGCGTGAAAAGATCACTGCAGGGGTTACAATATGCCAGCTTTTGAGAAGTACCTAGATGGCACCTTTGGAGGGTCACTGCTGTTCAAACTGAGATCAAGATCACTGGAGAGTGGGAGAGATGGGGAAAAGGGATGCCAAATGTGCCACTCTGGAGTAGTGGAGACCCTGGAACATTTTCTCTTGGAATGCCCACAGTATATACCTCATAGAATAAAATTTACTGGAAGAATAATGCAGAAGTGGGGTGAAGAAACAAAGGATAGATGGCTGAAGGGGGACACGAGGGAGAGGGTAGGAATGCTTATTGAAGAAATAGAAAAAGAGGAAGTGAGGGACACTATTAAGCAGTTTATATCTGAATGCTGGGAGGAGAGGAGGGGAAGAGGGGGTGGGGTGCAGGGGGAATGATGGCCTTCTCTTATGAGGACCGCGACAAATCAGCGGCTGGCCAAAGAGTTATTATTATTATTACCAGCAGTGTTCACAAGGAAGAATACACGTGGGTCAAGTTAGTTACTTTCATTGAGCTCTCATTATTTTGCTGAGAGCTCTCTGAACAATGTTGATTGTGATCTCTCGTTATTCAGGGATAGTCCCCTGACTCATAAATTATAATAATACGTTGATTATTTCACATTTTATCGATACGAGGCAACCCTGGCTGTTGAAAGTGTCGTTAAAAAAAAGAATCAATCAATAAATAAATAGCAAATTTTAGTCTGCAGGAAATATTTCAGATACTTTAGGCTATACCATCGATTCTTACAGTGTAACATAGAAGAAATTTTTCATAAATTTCTAACATGAAATCGCGACAAAATACCAAAGTGCGGAAGCAAACAGAAAGAATTACATTCAGAGATTTATGGATTATATACCTTATTTTGTCAACTGAGGGCAACAAGATAACACTGCAGATGGTGCCTTGTTGCACCGATGTGCACGCAATGTTGCATAAAGTCAGTAACACACGTAAAATACCAATGAATAAACACATGAAACACTCCTTTTCATTAAATTCAGTGGCGCTTGCATTTCAAAACTGCATTGTGTGACTAGTCTCCGAAATGGACTGAAAGCCGACACCCCACAAACTATACTGCAGGGTAGGGTTTCAAAGCCCAAAACATGTGACCTTATCACTTGACTTTTTCACACCCTTTTCCAGTTCTTAGAAATGTAAACGATGGGGGGGGGGGGGGGGGGTAAATTACATAACCCTTGAATATCTGGAGAGCGGAAATTCCACTCAGACTCGTGTCATACAGTTTTACAGGTAGAGGAAGCCAGAGTGCCCAGCGAGAACCACCGAGCAATGGTGAGTAAGTGCTAGGCTCTCCAACTTACTAACCCAGTACAAATAGGGTTAGGTTGAAGTGTACCATCGCTGTGCACACAACACCAGGGTGCTTCCACCAAATACCTGGTGTTTTAGTAGTAGTCAACTCTCCTACATGAAGTTGTCAAAGGAGGACCTGCAGTAATAAGATTCAGTAATCCAGGTCTGTAGCTTTGAAAATCATAGGGTGGGGTGGAGAGGGATAAATCCCCCCCCACTCCCCCCCCCCCCCCCCCCCCCCCCCCCACACTCCGAATAAGGCTTCACAGTATAAGTCATTTCACTGTGACGGAAAATCCTGAACAACAGATATTTCTTAGATACCAACCCCTTTTAACCCTTTACCTAACATAACGGCCAAAACCGGCCAGCGCGGTTTTCAAAAATCGCCAATTAATTTTCATTATTTTTTTCATTTTTTGTCTCAAAAACATAGGTTATGACCCCTCGTTGGAACGAGCTCGACGAGCTCGTTCCAAAGAGGGGTCATAACCTATGTCTTTGAGACAAAAAATGAAAAAAATTAGTTATTCAAGAATTATTTTTGCAAGTGTCGTCTGCTTTTCAGGTTAGGTAAAGGGTTAATAGAGATTACAGAGACTGATCATAATTTCAGACGATTGTTTGTTATAAAACATACTATATGTACTACACATGTAGAAGCTTCTGTATTAATGTTCTCAGTTCAATATGAAGGTAACCTCTCTTATTCTTTATGTGTTTCTTCTTCCAGACAAATTCCCAATTTGAGCCTTCATGATGCAAATTTTCCCAATTACATAGGCCTTTCCCAAAGATGGCAGAAGAATGTCTGCCTTTATAAGTCAATACAGATGCAGTTATAATCAGACTGAGAGTAGCCTACCATAACTAGAGAGTTTTTTTTAAATTTCTCAATGATAAATGACAACAGTTATTTTTAAAACATCACTTTAACCCTTTACCTAACGTAACGGCCAAAACCGGCCAGCGCTATTCTAAAAAATCGCCAATTAATTTTCATTATTTTTTTCATTTTTTGTCTCAAAAACATAGGTTATGACCCCTCGTTGGAACGAGCTTGTCGAGCTCGTTCCAACGAGGTGTCATAACCTATGTTTTTGAGACAAAAAATGAAAAAAATTAGTTATTCAAGAATTATTTTTGCAAGTGTCGTCTGCTTTTCAGATTAGGTAAAGGGTTAACTTCATTAAATTATGTAATCTTTGTTTTACATGACAAGTTCAGTGGTGTCGCCAAGATTTTCCTTACAAGGGGGCTTGCGCTTCCCTGCAATGGGACTAGAGTAATCCACAACCAGTCTACAAGTAAGGAGGCAGTTTCCCCAATGCATGGGCTAGACCTTCCTGACAGAGGGCTGTAGCTCCTCCAAGTTCTTCTTGGCATCCCCACTAGACCAGTCATGCTCTGTATAACGACATAAAAATGCCAAAATTTCAAGTGTAAAATTTTTCTCATCATACAACTAAGACTAGGGCATTAATTCAGACAAAATTAATTTACATTCATAGTTACATTTTGGGAAACATTTGCAGTTCAAACTTTTGATATTTGACTCAATATGCAGAGGGTTAAAATATGTTCTTGGACAACAGCAGGAAAAAACCTCTCTTGATTTTTCTTCAATGATGATACACACCTCTGACATTGATTCTTGGAAAGACCTCATGGAGAGTTTTTCAAGAATCAATGTCAAGACCGTGTTTAATCAATTCATGAAAAAATGTGAACAAAATTTATCCCTTTATGCAACACAAAAGGTGACGACACTTGCAAACAACAAGCTTGTTCCAGTGAGGCACCATAAGCTATATTTTCTGGACAAAAACTGAAAAAAATAATGAAAATTGAATGGTAATGTTTGTGAATACAGCTGGCTGGTTTTGACCATTACATTGTGTAAAGGGTTAACTGTATACAAGATTCAAAAAGTTTTATGGTCCAAGAAGATATATCTTGCAGTTGCCCACCAAAAGATTGTGATAATCATTAAGTTCAGTAAGGTACTCCCCAACCGCCACCCCTCCAACCCCCAACCCCCCAAAAAAGCTTTTCGGACAGTCGTTTAGTTCAGTAAGGTACTCAGCCCACCCACACCCCACCCCCAACCAATGCAACTTTTCCTGAAATTGTTAGCCTAAAATACCATTCATGCCCCAAATCCCTGGCTCTAGTTTATGTACACTTGCCTTGATATTTCTCCGTTCTTTTTTGCTATAGTTATGACATCACTTTCTGGGTATTTTTGTCCAAAAGAATGCAGGTACTTGGGGTTCTGCCATTGGCATAAAAAGTGGATTTTCCCCCAGAGAAATCCCTGAGCTTTCACCTATAGGGACACACTCTCTTAACTAGTAGAGTTCTGGAAGCCCATATTTGGGCTTTATTCTAAAGGGCAAGCACTGTAACATAAAAGCATCATATTCTGTGCATGTGCTTCATATTATTTTGTAAGTAGAATTATTCAGTTTGTGTGGGTTTGCCTTGTTACAATTTATGGGAGTGTCCCCACTGGCACTCTCTCACAAATTGTAATGAGACAAAGACATGTAAACAAATTCTGACCACCAAAAATAACTTAGCACTCTACCAGTTAACCCATCACAAGGTAAAATGAATTGGGTCGGGGAATATTTTATCCCACCCACTCTTTCTAGTCTTGCTATACCATTGATTTGCAAAAGACAGTGTTATATGGGACAATTCTGTTCAGGAACACAAAGTTGAAAGGGTTAAAATCATTACAAAGAGACACTCACCACTTAACTGTATTCTGGAATCATCATTCATTTGTCACTCTTGTTGTCTTTTCCCCTCACATCAATGCTTTAAATATCTGACATGATTATAAACAACACATGCCATGATATGTTAAAGCAAAAATATTTACGGGTTGCAATCCAAGCTTCTTCTGTCCCTAGCCACATTTCTATACTAATACAGATGCTGAAATCCATCAGAACAAAAAGTCTCTAAAAACAGATGCTGAAATCCATCAGAACAAAAAGTCTCTAAAAATAATGAGAAGTAAAATTTTGAGAATGAAACCTCGCAACCCTGCATCAAACACGAACATACTCAAATTGAAACTCCTGAAATCTGCTTTTTCTTTAAATTTATGAAGAAGTCATGGCGAGTTTGCACCTAAGCTGTGACGGATGGTACAGAGGAGACAAATTCCAAACCATAAAGGGCAATAACTCTGACAAAATTACTCTGAATAACACCTGCCTTGAACAAAGGGATAGACATCAATAAGATACACTTGCATACCATACATCATGTCATTTCGCCAAGTATTATAAGAGTTATTGAGTTTAAAAACTCATTGGTCAAAGAATGACAGACAGACAGACTTGATAGACAGACTGACAAACTGACTAACATTATCATATAAAGAGCTGCTCATTACAGCTAATGGAAGTGTCAATAACACTGTAGCTTAACTTGACTGTGTGTTGTGTTTGATGAAAAGGATAATGTTCAACGTTTATGAAAGGATTATGAAATAAGACAAGAATTGTGATAATTGGGAATATGTTAATTTCTGTTCCCTGTATGCTATGTTTTTAATGAAAATAATATGAGATGTAGACTGTACTAAAGAACTGAGGGGTGGGTTAATGTCGCCTTCAGAGTTAATGTATGTGGCCCTCACAGTTAACATATGTCAACGAAAGTTACCAAGTTATAGTGAAATTATTCCAAAACGAATCATCCTATCAAGTTACATTGAAATCCCTTCATAAATATAGCCTGTAGACTGTGCTAAAGGTTTTCGGGCTTCAGGCCTGTGTAGCCATCACAGCTGACCGATTGCAACTAAACGGGGGATGTCTTCATATCGACATTATACTGAGTCATTCTACCAAGTTACAATGAAATCCCTTCACAAATACGATCTGTAGTCTGTACTAAAGTTTTACAAGTTTTGGGCTCGGGCAGCCATCAGGGTTGAATGATCGCAACCAAAAGAGGACGTTCTCATCTGGGCATTATCTGGAGCCATCCTACCAAGTTACAATGAAATCCCTTCATAAATATGACCTGTAGACTGTGCTCAAGGTTTTTGGGCTACGGGCCCCTGTAGCCATCACAGCTGACCAATCACGACCAAAAGGGAATGTCATCATCTAGGCATTATATGGAGTCAACCTAACAAGTTAAAATGAAATTCTTCCATAAATATGACCTATAGACATATAGACTATGCAAAAGGTTTTGAGCTCGTGCAGCCATCAAGGCTGAATGATTGTGACCAAAAGAGGAGGTTCTCATCTTGACATTATTTGGAGTCATTCTACCAAGTTACAATGAAATCCCTTCATAAATATGACCTGTAGACTGTGCTAAAGGTTTTCGGGCCCCTGTAGCCGTCACAGTTTCCCAATCATGTCTAAAAGGGGATGTTCTCATCTAGACATTATATGAAGTCAACCTACCAAGTTACAATGAAATCCCTCCACAAATATAACCTGTAGACTGTGCTAAAGGTTTTTGGGTTCTGGGCTCGGGCAGTCGTAAAGGTTGACAGATTGCGACCAAATGGGGAAGTTCTCATCTAGACATCAAACAGAGTCATCCTATCAAGTTATAATGAAATCCCTCCATATTAAATATGACCTGCAGACTGTGCTAAAAGTTTTGGGTTTCAGGCTTGGGTAGCTCATCTAGACATTATACATAGGCATTCTACCACATTACAATGAAATCCCTTCATAAATACGACCTGTAGACTGTGCTAATGGTTTTCGAGTTTTGGGCTCGGGCAGCCATGCTGGTTGACCGATCATGACCAAAAGGGGACATTCTCATCTAGACATGATCCCAAACCTGCATATTAAATTTTGTGATGATCAGACAAGAACTACAGGGTGTAGCCTGTGCTAAAGGAAAATGTGAACAGACTCACAGACTCACAGACTAACAGACTTCCGCACATGTGATGGCAACTGCCTATCTTGACTTTGTCAAGTTAAGCTAAAAATCTGAAAAAAATATGTCTTATGAGATTTCATTAGAACAAATTCATCAAGGTCATTCCAATGAGAGGTCACATCATGTGGTCTTGTGAGAATTGTGAAAAATTACCCTCCCCCTCCCCCAACACTAAAACATAAATTTTGTGATCGTGTATATTGGATAAGGGGTTAACTCCTAACCCTCCACAATCTCTGGATGACAAAATAGTTTTCAGAAATTTGTCAAAGATTTTTCAATTTGGTTTCCTTTCAAACCCAGATTAAGAACACACAAACAGAATAATCTCTATTAGCTGATTCCATTAGGGGTCATAAGGTATAACTTTGTCACACCCCAAAATAACAAACAATGACTGACACTTTGATCTGGTGCCATTTTTCAGTTGTAGAGTTTAAAGACAAAGATGTTGTAGACATTCAGTTTATTTGTCATCCAGGTGTCTACAAAACTCGGAGATCTGATTAGATTCAAAATTGTCCTGGTGCTTTGATACAATTCCATTTACAGTGTCATCAAGGTCTCTTCCAAACTTTTGAATTTGATTGGATTCAAAATTATCCTAGTGATTCGATACAATTTGATTTACAGTATTATCTAGGTCTCTCCCAAACAATAATATTCATTTTGATTCAAAATCGTCCTGGTAATTCTAAACAATTCAATTTACAGTGTCATACAGTCTCGGCCAAACTTTGAGAATTCAATTTGATTCAAAATCATCTTGGTGATTCAATACAATTCAATTTGAATAGATTCCAAAAAATTTTAATCAATAAAATGTTCCAAAAAATCCTATCAACTGTTGTCATTATCTTCTTTATATTTCGAATATAAAACAATAAGTCTCTTTAAACTCTTCTTTTGTCATCAGGTCTCCTGTAGAACAGGAGACCTGATGGCAGGAGAAAAGCTCAAGGAGATGTCTTTGAGGAACTAATACAGGTTCAGTACCAGTTTCAAAAATGTAACCAATACAGGGGCAATGTTGATTCTTTCTTCAGAACATGTTTGACTAGGTTGCTCTAACAGCAAACAATATGCCATCAAAATCTGGAAATACCATATGTGTGTTGAGACCATCAATACTTGCCATATAAAATACAGTTGCCAGTGTAGCAGCTCAAGAGAGGTGTGTAAGAGCTGAGACTCGAACAGTCTACCTCAAGCACATAAGGCAACCGATTTACCATAAGACTAAGAGATCATACTCCATCAGGGTGGTTGATGAATGCTCCTTAAACCTCATCTGCTACACTAATCACATGTTCTTCACCACTGTGAATCTCACCCCAGATTCCACCTCAGAGTGATCAAAATATCCACCATGCTTCACCACAGCATCCACAATGGTAAATGGCCGTTATACTGCAACAACTGCACCAGAATGTACTACATCCATGTTATACGACTTGTATTGTAATGAGACTGGTTCCCCACAATTTGAAATCCTCTGCCCATTTCAATTCAACCCAAAATTTGAGATCTACAAGGCTTTATTCTCATCTGTCATCCTTGTGTCAGTTAACCCTTCGCATACCAATGTTAAAATACCAAAAGTTCCAAAATGCAGATCCCATAGTTTAACTAGTTATTTAACCAATTCAATCTTGTTTGACAGAGCTCAGTGAGCTCTGTCAAACAAGATTGAATTTGTTAAATTTGAAGTTGCATTGTAGGAAAAATCCGCTTATTGGAAATTTTGGTATTTTAACATCAGTATATAGAGGATTATGGGTAATTTTCCATGTACTGGCAACAATTGTTTGTGTACACTACTATTTCCTTCAACAAAACCCAATCAAAAGAGAGCAACTACATGAAGAAAGGATCATCGTCAACAATACAGCAAACATATAGTGATGTCTATGTCCAGTCTCCCCACAGAGTTCAGAACTAATGGCAGTTATTTTAAAATTAACACTTGCACACTAGAATGATCTCAAGAGGTAGTGACTGACTGTTCTGTTAACAAAAAATACAACTCTGTCTCTACGCAGTGGTCGACCTCAAAGAAATAACGCACAACTTTGCATTTAATGGCATGGCTTCAACCATGTGATATAATATGGTGGAAGGATAAAACAAAGCCCTATCTATCTCACAACCACAATTCTATGAATATGAGTAACAAGTCTTACAGTGTCAAAATAAAATAAAAGATGAATAGTTTACACAAATGTTCGCAATTCACAGGCTTTGAATTTCCAAGATGTTCATCTTCCCAGCAGAATCGTTATCAGGGTTTTTACACACTGAAAGCAATGTTAGCATGCTAAATGATGTAATAAATACAAAAAGGTCAGTGTGATGTCTGTAATCTGAGCCTTGTAGTTGAACAAAGACAACAATTAATTAAAGTGTGTCTCATGTATAATGTCAAACATACAATCAATTACAACTTTGATGCAACGATTAATTTCATCAAAAATATAATGTCATCCACCTTTAAAAGAGTCTTGAAGAGAACTTTGGAAACAGCAGACATATATATCTAATATGTTATCCACTGTTGAAAGAGTCTTGATGAGCCAATGGATACAGTAGTAACAAACAGAATGTACACAGGGACACAAATAATTTAATCCTCTGCACACTATGTCAAAATACCAATGCAGTGGAACTCAGTTAATTGGATTTCTCTTAATTGAATAACCTGTTAATGGAATAAAACTTTCAAACACAAAATCATTTATCATATTTTTAGTAAAAATTTTATCTCTTAATTCAGGTTAATTGCATATAGAATAAACTCATCTTAACCCTTTCCATAACAAATCGGCCATATCTACCTGCATAATTTACAAATTGAGTAAAAAAATTTCATCAAAACCATAACCTGGGCCTCATTGGAATGAGCTCATTCCAATGAGGGAGCCGCATGATATTTTTTTGTTGAAAATTTGTAAAAAATTTGAAAAAATAATATTTAAAGTAACAAATTTTGATAAGTATGCATTGGATAAAGGTTAACCCTTTACCAAATATAACGACCAAAACCAGCCAGTGCTATTCTCAAAAATCACCAATTAATTTTCGTTCCAATGAGGGGTCATAACAGATGTTTTTGAGACAAAAAATGAAAAAAATTAGTTATTCAAGAATTTTGTTTGCAAGTGTCATCTGCTTTTCATGTTTGGTAAAGGGTTAATTGAATCAAAAAATCTTGTAATCTTTCCAAGAATTACTCTAACAACTGCTTTCTATGTTTATAGATCTATTTGACCTCAGTGTATCCAATATGGGCATTTAATCTATTATATCTTGTTTGACAGAGTACATGAGCTCTGTCAAATGAGATATAATAGAAATCTCCTTTTATCACTAGAATACAAGAATTTGACCTGTGAATTGAATAGTCCTGTTAGATGAATAGCTTTCACTAGCAAAGTATTTATTCAGTTAACAGGGTTCCACTATTACAGTATTTCAAGTAACAATTTATTGCAGTGGAAAAATTGCACAAGGTGGTGGGTGGGTGATAAAAAGGGCTAAACTAAATGAAAGTGTCAATGACACTGTAGCTCAACTTGACAAACTTGAAGATCATTGGTACCAATGTTATTTGGTGAAATTTCAACATAAACTGTAAAGCTGGCTAAATGTTGATACACAAATGCAGTGAGTTCAGAGGCCATTGTGCGTGGCAACTTTTTTCATAGAAATGAATGCTAATCAATAGCTCTTATCTGGAGGTCCCGCCTAATGAGCACACCAAGTTCAAAAACAGTTCTAAGATAAATATGCCCTGTAGGCCATGTCAAAGAAGAATGTTGATGCATAAATGCAATAAATTCAAAGATTGTTGCTTACAGCAACAGGTTTCGATGGAAATGAAAAGAAAATCAATAGCTCCTATCTTTGTCACCCTGAATAAGCATACAAAGTTTCAAAACAACCTGATAAAGAATGTGCCCTCTGAGGCATGCCAAAGGAAGATGTTAATGCACAAATGCACTAAGTTTGAAATTGAAGGTCATTACTTGTGGTAATGTTTTTTTTTCTTTTTTAGGAAAATTCATAAATATACCCTGCAAAGAGTGCAAATGGAATAAGTTGCTGCACAAATGCAATAAGTTCAAAGGCTGGTGATAATGACAAAAAATTTTTATGGAGGCACCCAAACACACATACCAATATTTCAAAGTGATCTGATCATAAATGTGCCCTGAAGGGTGTGTCAAAGGGAAATATTGAGGTCTGACTAAATTAAGTTCAAAGGTCAGCAGCAACATTTTTCGACAGAAATGGAAGAAAATCGATAGCTCCCATATAGATGTCACCCCACACAAGCACACCAAGTGTCCAAGTGATCCAATCATAAATGTGCCCACAGGGTGTGTCAAAGGAAATATTGATGCATAACTGCACTAAGCTTTTTCTAAGTTCATGAAAGGTTGATAACTCCCATCTAGAGGTCACTCCAAACAAGCACACCAAGTTTCCAAGCGATTCAATCACAAATGTGCCCTGCAGGGTGTGTCAAAGGGAAATATTGATGCATAAGTGCACTAAGTTCATCAAAGGTTGATGCCAACGTCAACATCTTTTGACGGACAAGGAAGAAAATCAATAGTTCCTATCTAGAAGTCACCCAAAACAAGCATACCAAGTTTCAAAGTGATCCGATCATAAACATGCCTTGCAAGGTGTGCCAAAGGAAGATATCGATGCATAACTGCACCAAATTCATCAAAGGTCGATGCCAATGGCAACATTTTTTGACGGACAAGGACGAAAATAAATAGCTCCTATCTAGAGGTCACCTCAAACAAGCATACGAGGTTTCAATGCAATCCAATCCTAATTGTTCCCGGTAGGGTGTGCCAAAGGGAAATATTAAGGTCTAACTAAATTAAGTGCAAAGGTCGTTGCCAGCTGTAACATTTTTTGATGACAATAGAAGAAAGTGGATAGCTCTCATCTATAGGTCACCCCAAACAGGCACACCAGGTTTCAAAACAATCTGATCATAAATATGCCCTGCAGGGAATGCCAAAGGGAAATACTGATGTATAACTGCACTAGGTTTATCGAAGGCTATTGCCAGCGGCAACATTTTTTTTATGGAAATCACAGAAAATCAATAGCACCCATCTAGAGGTAACCCCAAACAAGCATAGCAAGTTTCAAACCTATCTGATCATAAAGGGGCCCTGTACAGCGTGCCAAAGGAATATATTGATGCCTGACTAAACTAAGTTCAAAGGTCATTGAGGAAAATCGATAGCTCCCCTCTGAAGGTCACCCCAAACAAGCATACCAGGTTTCAATGCAAACCGATCATAAATGTTTCCTGTAGGGTGTGCCAAAGGGAAATATTGAGGTCTGACTAAACTAAGTTCAAAGGTCGCTGCCAGCTGCAATATTTTTTTACGAGAATTGAAGAAAATTTGGTAGCTCCCATCTAGAGGTCACCCCAAACAAGCGCATCAAGTTTCAAAGTGATCCAGTCAAAAATGTGCACTGCAGGGTGTGCCAAAGGGAAATATTGATGCACAACTGCACTAAGTTCATCGAAGGTCATTGCCAGCAGCAACATTTTTTGACGGAAATTTAAGAAAATCGACAGCTCCCATCTAAAGGTTACCCCAAACAAGCACACCAAGTTTCAAACTGATCTGGTCATAAATGTGCCTTGTAGGGCGTGCCAAAGGAATATATATATTGAGGCCTGACTAAACTGAGTTCTCTAAGTTCAAAGGTTATTGCCAGCAGCAACATTATTTCACAGAAATTGAAGAAAATCGATAGCTCCCAACGAGAGGTTACCCCAAACAAGCATACCAGGTTTCAAACTGATCTGATCATAAATGTGCCCTGATGGGTTTGCCAAAGGAATATATTGATGCCTGACTAAACTAAGTTCAAAGGTTGTTGCCAGCGGCAACATTTTTTGACAGAAATAGAAGAAAATCCATAGCTCCCATCTAGAGGTCACCCCAAATAAACATGCCACGTTTCAAAGCAATCCGATCATAAATGTACCCTGTAGGGTATGCCAAAGAGAAATATTGAGGTCTGACTAAACTAAGTTCTAAGAATGTTGCCAGCAGCAACATTTCTGGACGGAAATCAAAGAAAATCGATAGCTCCCATCTAGAGGCCACCCCAATGCGATCCAGTCAAAAATGTGCACTGCAGGGTGTGCCAAAGGAAAATATTGATGCATAACTGCACTAAGTTCATTGCAGGTTGTTGACAGCGGCAGCATTTTTTGATGGAAATCGAAGAAAATCAATAGCTCCCATCTTGAAGTAACCCCAAACAAGCATACCATGTTTCAAACTTCTCTGATTATAAATGTGCCATGTAGGGCATGCCAAAGGAATATATTGATGCCTGACTAAACCATGTTCAATGGTTGTTGCCTGCAGCAACATTTTTTGACAGAAATGGAAGAAAATCGATAGCTCACATCTAGAGGTCACCCCACACAAGCATACCAGGTTTCAAAGCAATCTGATGATAAATGTGCCCTGTAGGGTGTGCCAAAGGGAAATATTGATGCATAACTGCACTAGGTTCATCGAAGGGTAATGCCAGCGACAACATTTTTTTTTTTATCACAGAAAATCAATAGCTTCCATCTCGAGGTCACCCCAAACAAGCATACCAAGTTTCAAAGTGATCTGATCATAAATGCGACCTGTTCGGTCACCAAAGGAAATCGTGGGCAATAGCTCAGCTTGACTTTGTCAAGTTGAGCTAAAAATGGGACATGACGTCTGGAAATTTTCTACTGCCTAAGGACATAATGTAGATATGGCTGGTCAGGATTGAACCGTCAGACTTTCAGTTTAAAGTCCAATTCTCTAACCACTGAGCCAACACACTCCCACTTAACCTGTTAACCCTTTGCCCAATGAAACAGCCAAAACTGGCCAGCGCTATTCACAAAAATCACCATCCAATTTTCATTATTTTCTCACTTTTTGTCTCAAAAACATAGCTTATGACTTCTCATTGGAATGAGCTCGATGAGACTGTTCCAATGAGGGGGTCATAAGCTATGTTTTTGATGCAAAAAATGAAAAATATAGTTATTCAAGAATTTTATTTGCAAGTACCGCCTGCCTTTCATGTTAGGTAAAGGGTTAAATGAATTTAAATTATACAGTAAATCCCTTTTGATATAAATATTGTGTTTCTTTATAAGAGTTTAATGACACTTTCTACAGCCAAGATCCTACCATGTCAGACAGATTTACTGGTGGAGATAGGTGGAGTATTTGAAGAGGACCACCAAGTTGTGATGAGTAAATCTCACACTTTCCTACAAGCAGGGTAACCATTGGTTGAATCAAATGTGCCATCATTGTGCTGTATGCCTCAGAAAACTGCACCACAGTATACCCACTTGGACACTTGAGATAAAGTGTCTAGTCCAAGGACAAAAGATAGATGTCACAGACAAGATTAACCTTCTGTACACTGATATCAAAATATCAAAATTTCAACCCACACATTTTTCCTACAATGCAACAGGAATTTAACCAATTCAATCTTGTTTGACAGAGCTCATTGAGCTCTGTCAAACAAGACTAAATCGATTAATTTCCAGTGGATGAACTTTAGATGAAACTTGGTATGCACTTCTTATGCTTTTTCAGACAATGAGACTTTTTTAATGTAACAGCCCAAACCGGCCAGCACTATTCACAAAAATCGACAAATAATTTTCGTTATTTTTCATTATTTTTTTCATTTTTTGTCTCAAAAACATAGGTTATGACCCCTCTTTGGAACAAGCTCATCGAGCTCATTCCAATGAGGGGTCATAACCTATGTTTTTGAGACAAAAAAATGAATAAAATTAGTTATTCAAGAATATTATTTGCAAGTATTGTCTGTTTTTCATGTTAGGTAAAGGGTTAATCCTGATTGCCAATGTAGGGAATGCTTGCACTGTGTACTAAGCCACACTGCATGCCGATGGAGCACACATGTATTCAACCAAATGCTTTCCCTGTTTGTGTGGAGTTAGTTCACTGGGGAGTCTGACAGTGGCTCGCCACTGCTTGGTGGTTCTCTCTGGGTACTCTGGCTTCCTCCACCCATTGGGTTTAACAACACTCTCAACAACCAGGGTCACCTTGTGTCAGACAGTTTTATGGATGGAGGTAGAGAGCATGGTGGTTCAGTGGTTACAGCATTGAACTTCAAACTGAAAGGTCAACGGTTTGATCCCCGCCACAGGTAACTATTATGTCCTTAAGCAAGGTACTTCATCTTAATGGTCCACGTGGGGGCACAGTGATGCTGTGTACTAAGGCATACTGCACGTCAATGGTGCACTTGTTTTCAACCAATGCTAACCCTGCTTGTGTGGAGTAGAGCACAATGGAGAATCTCTGGCTTGCTCCACCCGTAAAACTGTCCAACACGAGATGACCCTGGCTATCAAAAGTGTTGTTAAGCCCCAATAAATAAATAAATGGGTGGAGGAAGCCGGAGTACCCAGAGAGAACTACCAAGCAGCAGCAAGCAACTGTGAGACTCCACAACAAACTAACTCTGCACAAGAAGGGTAATGATAAGTTGAATACTAGTGCACCATTGACATGCTGTATGGCTTAGTACACACCACCACCAATACCCTACATAGGCAATCAGGATTAAGTGCTTTGCCCAAAAACACAACGTAGTTACTCATGGTGGGGATCAAAGCATAGGCCTTTTGGTTTGAAGTCCAATGCCATAACCACCGAGCCACCACACCCCCACACTGAGGCTTACAGTCTAGGTTTGTTTATTGGATGTTTAACCCTTTACCCAACGCAGACGATATCAAAATTTATTATTTTAAATATAATTTTTTTAAATTTTTCAAAAAATTTCAACAAAACCATATCATGTGACACCTCATTGGAACGAGCTCAATGAGCTCATTCCAATGAGGGGTCACATGATATGGTTTTGTTGAAATATTTTGAAAAATTTAATTTTTTCAACTGCTCAATTTGCATATTATGCGGGCGGATGCGGGCGATTCGTTAGGTAAAGGGATAACATACCTGACCCATGTCATCTACACCACTATCTAGGTAGTCACCACACAACACAGGTATTTCATTGAATATATATTCTTCACTTCACCTATCAACAAGGATTATAAACAGCTTCAAAGGAGAAGAGGATTGATATTTATGCAAATAGCTAAAAATTTTACTCACCTTCCGTTTCTACTAAAATGCTCTGAAGATATACTGATGTAATTTTCATACTCTGAATATTCTTTGTCCCTACTGTGAAATAAATGCTCAAAGTAGACCTCCTGTATTCAATCTGGAAAAAAGAGTTGTTAAAAATTAAATAACAGGAAATGGCTACTCCTCTTGCTCACCAACTCAGTGGAAATATAGCAATAATATAAGCCTATAATATAAGGGTCAACAGAGGCCTTGTTTATTAGTCAAGAATCTTGGAATCTGATTCATGCAATATTCACATAAAACTCAAAACAGAAATTTAAATTAATTCGATTTCTGCCCACTCCTTTAACCCTTTACCTAACATGAAAAGAAGACGACACTTTCAAACAAAATTCTTGAATTACTAATTTTTTTCATTTTTTGTCTAAAAAACATAGGTTCTGACCCTTCATTGGAACGAGCTCGATGAGCTCGTTCCAAAGAGGTGTCATAACCTATGTTTTTGAGACAAAAAATTAAAATTAATTGGCGGTTTTTGTGAATAGCACTGGCCAGTTTTGGCCATTATGTTGGGTAAAGGGTTAATCAAATCTAGAAATCTGTGTGAATGATTTTCTTAACTCCTTTCATGCTGCTGAAGGATATTCCTGCCAGGACATATTGTTTCTTGTCACTGAAATAAGTATAATTTGGGTACATTTTATACAATTTCCTCTCTGTAAATTTTATAGATTTTTCACGAATGGCTTCTGGAGTTATATTTAGATGAATTCTCCATCAAATCTAGTTATGGCTGCTTAACATGACTAGATTTGCTGAAAAATATTTTGAAAATACTCTGCTGGTTAAGAGGTAAACAAAAACCGGCAACAAAGTTTTACTGAGATATAACTTGGACATATTTACAAGCAATTTTTATCTACTAATCCAGCATATTGTTTGCTGTTGACTCTAATTTTCTCCAAAATAATTATTAATGTTTAACCCTTTACCCAACGTAACGGCCAAATACGGTCAGCGGTATTCACAAACGTCGCCAATTAATTTTTTTTTTTTTCTGTAATTTTTTGTCTCAAAAACATAGGTTATGACTCCTCTTTGGAATGAGCTCATCAAGCTCGTTCCAATGAGGGGTCATAACCTATGTTTTTGAGACAAAAAATTTAGTTATTCAAGGATTTTGTTTGCAAGTGTCATCTTCTTTTCATGTTAGGTAAAGGGTTAATAAGAGATTTTCTTTCATGCCGGAACTCATATTGTGAGTCTCAGCACTGGTAAAAGAGTGAAAAGCTTTTGCAGTGGAAACCTATTAACTGAATAGCCACTTTGCCAGTGAAAATTATTCAATGAACAGGCATATTCAATTAATAATAGTAATTGTGACCTTTTCACGTTTTCCTGTCTTCTAGTCATAAACTTAACATTTATTCTATGTATCTTGTTTGACATCTGTCACTAAGCTCTGTCAAACAAGAAATAATAGATTAAATTCTATACTAGATGTACTGAGGGCACAAATTTCTAGAAAAGAAACATAGGGAATTCAGTGATTGTCTGAGTAAATCTCTAAAATATTGCATGAGTTTGTTTTCAGTTTACAAGAGTTTCCTCTTAACCCTTTACCTAACGAATCGCCCGAACCCGCATCCGTCCACACAATATGCAAATTGAGCAGTTGAAAACATTAAATTTTTCAAAATATTTCAACAAAACCATATCATGGGACCCCTCATTGGAACAAGCTCGTTCCAATGAGGGGTCACTTGATATGGTTTTGTTGAAATATTTTGAAAATTTTTAAAAAATTATATTTAAAATAATAAATTTTGATATCGTCTGCATTAGGTAAATGGCTAAATGGTTTAATCTTTATAGAATTAACAGGTAAGATTTGTACTGAAAGTATAGAAAATGGTTTGCTGTTTGGAAGTCATATGCAATTAACTGGCACATTCAATTAAGAGTTATCCAGTTAAGTAGGCTCCACTGTATTATATAACTTTTGAGACATTTTCCAGACTCCAATCATCTTCAATGAAATAAGAAAATACTATTTCTGAGAGTACATTTTCAAGCATAGTTTGCCCAATATTTATATCTTCTCAAACAATATATACAGTATTGTATTCTTCTGGACTTTTGGAGGACAACACTTGTCCAAAACGTTACCTTGAGTAACTAAAACTTTTCATCTTTTGCCCCCAAAACACAGCATATGATCCCTTAATTGGAGTGTACTCAACAAGCTCATCACAATGAGAGACCCATAAGGCCTAAAAAAGTTTAAAATCTTTTTCTCAGGTCCTCCCATGTGGTCATTTTGGCTGGTGCATGCACTCTTTTTATAATCAATGCAAACTTAAAAAAAATAAAAATTAAATGGTTTAATAATGTCTGATATTTTACCCAAGTTTATAAAAATTGATAAATTTGTCCCTGGTGTGCAACAAGGATTTGCAATGCTTTAGCATTGCAAAGCCATCTTGCACTCAAGGGATGAAATACACCACAACCCATGCTATTCTGTAGATTATTAGGCCTAAAACATAAACAAACCACAAATATGAACATCTGATGGCAAAGAAATAATCACAAAAAATAAAAAATAAAATAAAAAAACGCCCGCCTGCATGCACTTTTACAAAGAATGGCCTGCAAAGCAGATCTACTTTGTGCGGCCTAAGCTATGCTTTCAAGGAAAGAATTAGAAAATTATAAATTTGAATGGCTATTTTTTTTTGGAACTAGCATTGACCAGATACGGTTGTTAGATTAGATAAAGAGTTAAAGAAATGTGTACAATGTCCAGAGAGTGCTTTGAAAAATTAGAAGTGTTAATGAGTGGCTGTTGGAAGATGAAGAGAGAATCCTCCCAGTTTCTAGCTTGGCTGTTTCATTTCTCCAAAATAAGATTTTAACCCCTTTTTACAAAACATGTATCATTCTGGTGACAGGAGTTTTGCTTTCCGGACATAAAATTTGTCCTAAATCATCAGAATCATGTTTGTTTGTTTCTTTCAAACTCTGCTTCGAGAATCAAAATGAGAGTACAGTTATACCCTTGCAAGTGTACAAGTACATATTATATAGTAAAACAAGACTAACGGTGACTCTCCGACCACAGATGTCCCCAAACTATGGCCAAATGGCCTGTAATACTGGAATAAAACGTTTGGTGTTGAATTTGTTCAGGATGAAAAACTTGATTCTGTGAGAGAATTAAGTTTTCCCATTCCTGTGATCTTGACCTTTCTCACTCGAGCATGGCATTGCTGTGCATCAGACCTTCCATTGGTCTTTTTTTACCTTTGTGGGAAGTTTTGTGGAAATCCACCCAAGCATTATAGAGTTATGGCTCCAGATGGACAAATACAGACTGTGAGAGAATTAAGTTTTTACATTTCTGTGACCTTGACCTTCATCACTCAGGCATGGTGTTGCTGTACAACAGACCTTTGTTTGTCTTTACCTTTGTGTGAAGTTTTGTGGAAATCCACCCAAGCATTATAGAATTATGGCTCCTGACAGACAAATACAGTATGTAAGAGAATTAAGTTTTCCCTTTCTGTGACCTTGATCTTTGTCACTTGAGCACTTGAGTATGGTGTTGCTGTGCAACAGTCCTTCATTGGTTTTTACCCTTGTATAAAGTTTCATGGAAATCCACCAAAGCATTATAGAGTTATGTCTCTGGACGGACAAATAAAGTGGGACGGACTAGTTGTGGGATTAATTTTTAGCGGAAAAATCGATCATTGGACAACCGCTAAAAAGTTGTTTCTTCAGAACTTTTTGGGGGGAATTGATATGGTTAGGTCCTCCAAGATAAACCTGAAGAGGGGGCAATGCTAACCTCAGCCATTAATTGACCATAAACCCCGAAAAATCGCTACAAATTGATACTTGCCTCATAAGTCACATATTTTAGACATTAACCTCATTATATTTGTATGTAAGCTCATGATCTGAAAGTAAGCTCATAGTGCCTGTCCAGGCAACAACAAAAAACTCATAACTATTATTGCCCAGGTAGACAGATGGATGGATGGATGGATGGAGAGGGAGGGAGGGAGGGAGGGAGGGACAGTCAACTCAGATTAAAGATGCCTCCCTATCAAGGGCATAAATAAAAACAAACCTCATACTTATATATTTCCTAGAGTTTTAGCCTTAAGGGTCTACATATAGTTCAAATTTTGGTGGGTTTCTTGTCTTATGTGTACACACAGAATACTTGTTCCCACAAACAGACTTTTTGATGGTCTTGATGATGGAAGTAAAAGACCTTGGCAGTAGTTTCTAATAAAGTTTTGGCTACCTGTATAGTCAGCCAAGAATTCACTAGACATGACTGCTAAATCAAAGTGTTACCTTATTTTGAGGGAGCAAAAGTAAGTTGTAATCTCCAGGCTTTTAAAGAAACTCTCAGAATCTATGACAAGAATCAAATGAACATTTTGCAAAAAACATAGTTGATTCTCATTGTTGTGAGAATTATTTGCAAGAATCGATCCTGATTTGCATGACTTTTAACTGGTTAAGTGCTGGAAGCCACTATCAGGTCTTTCAAAAAAATGAGAGTACCAGAGCAAAAGCCAACATTTTCCTTGCTTATGTTTCATATTTAGTCAAACGTAAATAATATTTTGTTTATATAAATTTGTTTTATCACAATTATTGAAGAGTGCCCACAGGCACTCTTCAAAATTTTGTTGAACAAATTCAGACCACCCAAAATAATGTAGCCCTCAACCAGTTATGTCTTGGCTATAATAGGTGGCAAAATTCACCATACACCAACAACATGCAAGGATTTAACCAAGCCCTGGGAAACAAGAAAATACCATAACAGTAAAATTTTGAATTATTTTCAATCTTTCACTAGGATTACCCATGGTTGTCTCAGTGACTCTGTTGTAATTATTCCAAATTAAACCAATCTAAAAGTCTGATATTGGACCATCGCTGGAGCTAAAACAGGACACTTAATAGGCAACAATTGTGCAATATATTAAGGGTGGTGGTCAAAATTTTCTCACAGTGATTGTTTTAATACAAAATGTTACAAAAGTGACGGCATATATATTCACCTAAATGAAATACTTTTGATTCTAAGGGACTTTGATGCACCACTCAGAAAAATGAAACCATTGTCACAAAATGGATTGGAAATCTTGTCATTGTGGAGAATGGAAGCTGTAGTGTACATAGCCACTATCAGTGGGGTTTCCACTGGCCAGATAGTCGGGGTGGGGGGCTCCTCTCAATGATCAATTCACCTTGCCAACTTTTCTTCAATCAAGATGTGCCTATTTATGATAGTGATGGGTAATATAGCGCTGCACAATATTCAAAACTGAATACCGATATTGGTACTCAAAAAAATATGCGGTATACCGGTATATCGAAAACTGTTCAGATATATGAACACAAGTACCACAATCGAGACTCGAGGCATCAAAGTCAGAACCAATTAGCATACATTGATGATGCGGTTCGAAAAAACCTTTTTATCAACATTTATTATTTTCAAAAAAACTATATCATGTGACCCCTCATTGGAATGAGCTCAACGAGCTCGTTCCAATGAGGGGTCACATGATACAGTTTTCTTGAAATTTTTTTAAATTATTTTTTCAACTGCTGAATTTGTATATTACGAGGACACAAACAGGCGATTCCTTGGATAAAGGATAATATTATTTGGGGCTACAGTTAAAAACTCAAGACATCTTGAAAATTAAATTGTGGGTAAATAAATAATGACGATAAACCAATATTTTGGTAATCACACCGGTATTCAATCGATATTGGTTTGAATACTGGAATATATCGGTTCATTGATATACCATGCAGTCCTAGGGTAATATACCAAAACCAGAATCGCTTCCGATGTCACAGAGATACTGAAAAACCAAACTGAACCAATCATTGAAACCATCTGTACTTTCAAATTTTACTACCTTAGCTATTTATAAGGCCTTGCTGAGGTATGATAGCAGTTGAAGTGTTCATTTTCATGAAAGAAGTGACTGGTTTTCCAATCAGTTTTGTTAACCCTTGGGGGCCTGGGCAAATTTCCTGAATTCCCACTAGACCACAACGTGTACATATCCAGTTGCTTAGCAGTGATTAGTAGTAAAGTCTTGGCTGTCCTGCATGATGAGGCAGCTAAGACATGACTAGAAATCAATGGCCAGGTGATATGTCTTTTGCCAGCAGGACCTTCTAAATGGCATGTTAAGGACATATGGGATCACAAAGGCCTGAAATAGGCCTTCAGAGGTTAAGGTGTGCTTGGAAGAAGTCACTAAATTACTGTAGATATGATTTTTGTTCACCAAAAAGAATGCCAGTGTTGAGCTCATTGGTAGTGGCATTTGTGGTGTGGTGGTAGAATGATATAAAAATGATTATTCTGTACTATCCTGGTGTGAATTCCCCTTTGGTACAAATCTCACTTAAGTCAGATACCCAAAAAAATCAAACCGATTCTGTTGTATTCCCCCTACCCTCAAGTTTAAAAATAGCGAAACCGATACCAAGCTCAAAATTCCAATTCCAACCATCTCTAATTAATTGGTTGAGAGCTTATATTATTTTGGTTGGTCTTAATTTGTTCATCAAAATTTTTTCTTGTGTACCAAAGCAATATTTCAGCACGAATTGTCAGAACATAAAATCTCTTGCATATTTGATACAGAGTTCAGAGGTTCCCAATTTTGCAATTTTATTGGGTTTTCTGTGAGAAAAATAATGAAGCTAATATCTACAAGCTTACTCTATTAGTGAATTATGTGGGCTCTCTATAATCGCAGGCCTTGGTTGTGTTTACCGTTGTACATGTTAAACGCCCAAAACAAACTCTGTTTTTGTTTACAAAAATGTGCAATTTGGTTACATCGAAATTAGGCGAGTTATGAGAATCTGATTTCACTGGTTTTGCACAAGTTAGCGTAGTCACCCTATCCCTTGTTTCTACTATAAAATATAGCATGATATCTCTATAGTCCATGATTACATTATCTACATCATTTTGTTGAGAAATCCACACAATAAAGTCTACCTTTTTGACTTTTCAAACAAGGAAGTTCTGTTCTGTTCTGTATCTAAGATTCCTGCGTTGACTTTTCGCAGCACCTCAGTATTCCTGAGTAAAAAGTTGAAATTGATATAATTGAATATATACACTGAATGGATCTCTAATTTGAAACAAACTGAAATAAAGTATTTGAGTTTTAATTTGTTGATTGGATTGATTTATTTAATCATGGAATTTCTTCTGCCGTGATCAACTTTCAGTAGCACTGATCTAAGCTGGTGAAGATTTTCTATATATTCTCTACTCCAATGTTCAATTTTATGTAAAAGTGGAAGAGTTAGTAGAAGGATTGTTGAAACTAAGTCAGAAGAACAGTCTAGTATTAGTTGGGTTAGTAGAGAAGAGTTAGAAGTTATGATTTCAAAAGCTTCTGTTGAGATGATGTTTTTCAATTTCATTAAGGCTGAAAATCTGATTTCTTGTACTTGATGATGAGAGCAGGAACAAAGGAAGTGTTCTATTGTTTCTTCGGTAGTTTCACAAAGCAAGCAAATTGAGTTAGGAAGAAATCCATTGTTTCTTGAACAGATGTGACTTGTTTGTAAGATGTAGGTACCTGTTAGAATCTTTACTTTCAGAACAGCTCTTCTTGATTCTTGGATGTTACTTCTCACTGAAGTCCAGACATGATGAGCTTGTCCAATTTTGACAGTATTTGGATTTATGTATCTTAAAGTTGATTTAGTGAGAATTTCATGTTTGATGCTATTTTCCCAGTAAAGATTTATTTTCCTGTTTACTAACAGTTTCCATTCCTTCTTCATTGGAGGATTTTCTAGTAAATCGAATGCAGATGGCAAGTCATACTTCCAAAGTATTTTTCTTATTTTAATGAACCAACTGTTTGAGTTGAGATCTTTCATAGCAAGTTGTCTTTCAGCAATTTGTCTTTCTATTGATGACTTCTGTCTACAAAAATTACCAAACAGTATTAACATTTTTTTATGAATTATTGCTTCAAGTGGAGGTTGACCAAGTAGGGTATATATAGCAGCATTGGCAGTTCTTGTAGGAAGAGATTGAAGTTGCTTTAAGATTTTCCTTTGAAATATTTCAAGTTTGTCTAGATCACTTTGTTTAAAGTTGGTGGATTCAATTCCATACAGCATTCTTGGAAGAACAAATACTTTCCATAAGTTTACTGAGATATGTGGTGGGAGTCCATTCGTACCATGAAAACCAGCTCCCATCAGTGCAAATACCACTCATCTTCCTCTTTGGATTATGATGTCAATGTCTAGTTTACCTTCCAGATTTCTTTTGATGCCCACATGGGTAACTGAAGAACAAGCCTTGATGGGGTCACTGTCAAATTCAAATTCTGCGGATGACTTTTGCTTGTTTGGCATATAAGATAACAGGCTTGGCAATTTCAGGAGAGCGATTTTTTAGCTCTCCTTACTGCCCTCCTGAAAGAATTAAGGAGAGCGAAAAATTGCCCTCCTAAATATTTTGGTCTGGGATGATTGAGATTACATGTAATATTTTGTATTGTGCTCACATTCAATTTTTGTTGTAAAGCAAAAATGTAATTTAACTTCGAAGTCACATAACATCACGTAAATTCATTTTGAAAGTGGTTTAGTGGTAAAAGGTAATGGCTGCAACCATACCCAAACACAGTTGCAATCATTTGAAGCAAAATGGGTCACAGCAATATTGTTTTTTCTGTCAGTTTCAAGTTCAACAACTGACATCACAGTTTGAGGGGTAATTATTCAAGGAATATTGACACTATAATATACTACCATTACTACTATCCTGTCACTTGAAGCACTTGCACGAGGATGTGACTGTAGATTCTAGTAGACATGTTGTCCAAGAAAGTCATACGCCTACTACTACCACCTTCAACCCCCCTTGGGGGGTTGAAGGTGGTAGTGGTAGGCGTATGACTTTCTTGGACAACAGGCCTGGGTACACACACAGGTCTTGTCAAGTGTGTGTTCGGTTGTTGAGTGAGACATCTAGATGTCTAAGAGATTTCGCTTTACCTTAGTAAAGTTAATAAAATCACTGATGTAGTCTGTTGGTTTCAGTTTCAATGAGTTCGTTCAACTGGATACTTAAAATGCTGTGTAAAGCTAATTGCTCTCCTAAGCTGATTGAGGAGAGCGATTTTTTGCCCTCCTGCATTTTTCAGAATGCCAGGCCTGAGATAAAATGGCACTTTTTGCAGGATTTATTTTATATCTTTCCCTATGTGAGTAGTCTTCAACATCATATAACATTACCTGGAGCTCCATTTCTTCATGTGATAAAAGGGCCACATCATCAGCACAAGTCACATGAGGGATTTCTATGTGTCCAATCTTTGCACCGGAATATCTCTTTTCAAGGTTCAGTAACAAAGGATTGTTGAATCTCTTATAATGAGATGCAGAGAGGACTCCACCTTGTCTAACCCCTTGTTTGATCTGTATAGTTGAAGAGAAGAGACCTTGCCACTTCACTTGAGATTCAAGATCTTTGTATAGGTAATTAAGCATAAGCCAATGGTCTCCATTTATACTGTCACAGAAGAGTTTCCTCATCAGAAGATTATGTGGAACCACATCAAATGCTTTCTGTGTATCTAAAGTGGCCAGATGAAGAGGTTTCTTTAATGCTTTAGATTCATTAATAGCTTCAGTGATTATAACTGCGGCATTTGTTGCTGAAACTTCTTCTGTGAAACCTGTTTGCAATTTAGATTGTGACTTTAGTAACATTTCTTTTGAGATTAGTAACAAGGCATGCTCTATTATCTTCATTACCAAAGGTGTAACTGTAATTCCCCTGTATTTTGTTGGGAGGTTTTTTCCATCCTTCTTATGAACTGGTGTAATTATTCCAAGTTTTAGGGAATCAGGAACTTTCTTCAGTTTAAAGCAATTATTTATAAATTCTAAAAGGAACTCGTTTATCTTCTTACCACCAAACTTCACATGTTCTGCTTGTATCCCATGAGCATCTTGAGCTTTCCCATTTTTCAAATCTTTAATAATTTTGTCTAGGATTTCCATGGTGACTTGCGGGAGAGGCTGCTTTTGCGAAGAGCATATATTTTCAATAACATGTATGTCTTTTTCTACCATGAGTTGATGTTCACTGTAAAATTTAGCATCATCTTTTGGGCTGGAAAGCTGTTGAAAGTACGTTGCCCATCCTTCGCAAATTTCTTCAGGAGTTGACAGGACATTACCGTTCACAATTAACTCATTCGTACAATCATCTTTTTTCTTCCTCTGCATCTTGATGAGTTTGAAGAAGAGTTTGTTGTCATTTTCTCTAGCATTCAGTATTTGCATCAGCTGTTTTGAACGTTTCAATGCATTTTCAATTCGTTGTGCTTTGCGAAGAGACTTTTTTGCTGCATTCATTTCTATGAAAGTTTGATCAGTAGGGTTCTTGGGACATCCGACAAGTTTCCAGCGCCAGAAGGCATATTTTGATTTCTTTAGTGAAGATTTTATCTTTTCAGACCAAACTCTTATTTTCTGGCTTCTTTTTAACTTTAAAATTTTCTTATGTCGAGGAATACTCATCTGTGTTGCATGTGTTAATACATCTATTAGGTGATCTAAGTCTTCATCTAAGTCACAGGAAGATACATTTTTATGCTTAGAGGATTGAAGATTTGACTCAATGTAATGTATATAAGCTTCTTTATTACATTTATCCCAATTCGGTTTCACAGGAATATGTATAGTTTGGTTTTTACCACAGGAATCAATCTTGAACATGAGGTCGAAATGGATAATAGCATTGACTGGAACATGATCAGAGACATTTTGGTGACTTCTGTCTGCAATTTCTATTTTCTTTAGGTGTTTTATTTTCTCTTCAGGTAAAAATATGTAGTCAATTTGAGATGAGTCTTTTCCATTACAGTGAAAAAATGAAGGTTTACATGTATATATAGTCTGAAGGTTGTTTTCTTTCAAGAAATTACTCAGTGCAGTATCTCTACTGTTGTCTTTTCTAAAGATGAGTGATGCATTCCAGTCCCCACAGAAAAACATCAAATGTGTGCCATTATATTTGCTGTTAATTTCTACAATTTCATCCAAGTATTCAGCAAATTTATCTTCATTTTCCCTGCTACCTCTAGTTGGCATGTAGACATTGACAACACAAGCTGGGGGAGAGGTTTCTAGTTCAACAGCAATTATGTTCGGAGAACCATCAGGCAGCATTTTTGGATTGGGAAACTTCCTGTTGATCAAAATAGCTACCCCACCATAACCACGTGGAATCTGTGATGGACTAATTGGATCAAGTTGATCGACTGATTTGCAGAAGACTAGAAAGTCTTTGTTGATGTCATCAAGTAAATTTTGTTCAAATTTAAATAACCAATGTTCCTGAATGCATAATATATCTGATGTTTGTAATAAATGACAAATATAGATGAAGTTACTTTTGATGTTATGGGTATTGAAAGAGGTTATTGTTATTTTGTGGTGTATGCTGAATTCTCCTGGATTATCCTTTTCATCTATATCCACCGAAGCTCTGTAGCCCGGCCTTTGGACAAAAAAGGAATTTGATCTGAATGTAGAGATTTAGTCATGTTTCCTTTACCTGCTGGTAGAGTATTTTGTCTCACATGATGAACCTGATTATTCCCGGTTTTCAGATTTGATGTCATTCTGCTGTGTGCAGAATCTACATGTCTGTATGATGTATTCAATACACTAGGTTTTCTATTGCATCTGCTGCTAAAAGTTGTATCTCTATCCTGATTTGTTGACTTTGGCTGTTGGAAGTTTTCATCAATAGTGACTTTTGCAGTAGATGAAGAAAAAAACTGCTGACTTGGATCATTTATTGTTTTGAGGTTATCTTTCAAATTGCATACTTCATCTACATCTCTTAATTCAGTATGTGAAGCTGAATTCTGTACTGAGCAGTTCACTCTTCTGTTTGTATAATCAGCATGATGCAGTGTCTGATTATTATCACGATCTGGAAGATTACTTAAATTTCCTTGGTTTTTGTATTGATTCATATCTGTTTGCCGTGTTTTCTTACAGTAATTTTCCTCTGAATTGTGGTTACCAGTATACTGCTTTGGTTGGTTTCTTTGATTTTTCAAGATAGGGTGCTGATAAGCATTTGCATATGCTGTATTTGTAGCATGAGGATTATAGACAGGTGTGGCAGTAGGTGTGAACCATGGATCATGTATCTGAGCAGCTGAGTATGGTGGATACTGAAAACAGTGGGAGTAAGTTGGTGGATTGTTCTGGATCATTAAAAACTGCTGATCTTGAAGTTTATTGTACATCTTGAGTTGTTCAATTTCTAATTCTAGATGTTTTAGTTTTAAAGTGTACATATCTTGTGAGTGACAGTGATGAGAGCAGTTACATTCCTTTGAAAATGTTGAGAATTTGAGATTGTTACTGTCAAAACCTGGAGTTGAACTACCTGTATATGTATTGTGTTTACATCCATCTATTTCAGAAAAAGTATCCATATCATCTTTTGAAAGAGAGGAGAGTCTTGTACGTAAGATTCTGATGGTGGTATTAAGTTCCTCAATCTTATTTTCCATCTTAACAATTTCCGATTTCTGGAGGGCTATCTGTTTGTGTTGTTCTGAAAGTTCTTTATCTCTCTCATTAAGGATTTTTTCTTTCTGGTTCAGAAACTGTTCACGAGATTTTATATCTTTCTTCAGATTAGCAATATTATCTATCTCTTGAGGAAGATCACTATCATGAGCGGTATTCAGGTTAGTGGATTGTGCAGAACATTTAGGATTATTCAGAGACAGAGTTGACTTTTTGATTTTTTGAGCTTTTACCGCTGCCTGGAACAGAACATTAGGGTCACTGTTTTTTGCTACATCTTGTGAATTCACGATGACATTTTGGATGGAAATATTTGGGCTTTCAGGGTTGTATTTTTCACAGCCATTTTTGTCTTGATCTTTCAATTCAAGACAGCCAGGACAAATAAAGGAATGATCCAATACAGATTCATATGTTTCAACTTCTCTTTCGTCAAGATGAATACATTTGTAGTGAAACCAACATCCACAGACTGGACACCAGATAGAATCAAACACAGCAGGCTCTTGACAGACTTGGCATAGAGCATCAATAATTAAAAGATTATCAGCCATTGCATTTTCAGATACTTTGGATGGAATCTTCGAATTTGTATCAGAAACTGAAGAGTGATCGTCTTTAATGGTACCAGTATTTATGAGAATTATTTTGTTACTTGAGTTTCCTGGCTGACTCTGAACATCTCCAGTCTCTGATTGTGCAGATGTATTTGTCTACTGTGGTTTTATTAGTTGTGAACTAACAGGATTGTCTTTGTTTGTTGCATTAAACTTAGATTCAACGGAATGTGACAGAATATCCCTAAACATTTTATCAATGTTATCGATGTTTAAGTGCTGATAAAGATTCCAACGAACTCACATCCAAGGCCTTAAGCACTCAGCTTTCGCTACACACACCCCATACCCTTTCCTATGTTTTTCAACCTCAGAAAGGCAAACGTCCCCCACCCCCACCCCCACCCCCACCCCCCCCAAAAAAACGCAGTACTTGTGAGTATCTATTCAAAAATATGTTCGAATCCACGGGGTTTGATACTGCCATCCACAATTTGTTTAATAAAACGTAAACCGTTCTTTGCGCCCATATTTTTAAATCGTTATTTGTACAATGAAGCGGATTTTTGGTATAAGAGAGGTTACTCTATGAAACTGAACGTCACAAAACTTCATTTGGGACGTCCGTCAAAAGGGAAAATGCACCCACCCACAAATTCTATTCAGGTTACCGGTGCATTTTTTTTTCTGCGAACGTAATCTTTGTCTTTTTGGTTGAAGGTAGCGTGAAAAGTTGGCCCATGACTCTCCTTTCTTTTCCAACGCCATTCTGGATCTCCCCCACCCCAAAATCCCCTTTCTTCGATCGCCTCCTCTAGTCTGTCATACATGACTTTACAGAAAGTTTGTCTCATTTTTGGGACAAACCAAGATATCCCGGTAATTATCCAATACTTCATTATCCAACTTTTTCGTGTAGGACAACAGAATTATCAAGGAAATGCCAAGTTGTTTACCCAACTCACATTTTGAGTCCACTCCGCTGAGTTCTCATTTAACGCCAGTTGTTCTGAAAACGCTGCCACATTTTAAGATGCTAAAAGACGGTTCTTATAAATACCAGAATCGCACAGAACTTCCCAGACACCCAGACACCCCCCCCCCCTCCCCCCACCTCTTTAAATTACAGGCTTGCGCGGTGTTTTTAGAGAAAATATTTCATTTCCAGTATGTACTAAGCATTCGCAAGCAGGGTAGAAGTGAATTTAAAAAATAGCCCTAGAATCTTTGCGTCCCCAATTTTCACCCCCTCATCTCTCCGTATGAGTTAATTTTCCAAATCTTTGGCGCACAGTGCAAAAAGAATCGGCTTTATACCAATCTCCATAGACACGGGTTATGTTGTAGCATTACATTATTCCAGGTCAGATATCACTATTGGATAGTTTTCCATTAAGTCTTTCAATTGCCCAACCCACCCGGTCTTGATATTAGACTACTATTCTAAAGCTTTAGTTTACATCACCGGTTGTCAGGGAGATAAACCAAATAATTCAAGTAACACAGCTTCATTAAATGTACCATTTCCTTGATCCCCTTGCCCCAACTGCTTCCAATGCTGCTGCACTGCGCGACTATGTTATCCATCTACCGGTATCATTCTACAGGGTTTCCAAACTATCTACCATCTTTGGTTTTGAGATATCACTTCCATACCATATGATATAATTGGTACACCCACCATTTCCCAAATGTTTTTTCCTACGAAAAACTTTGCCCCGAAAAGTTTCAGACGGCTTTTGTTTCCCCTTTATAATCAGTTTAGTTGTGTGGTTTCGGTAGATGCCGCTTCCCGCGATGTTTATATTGATCCCCAAATATCCGTAGTTATCTGTCTTTTCCACACTAAGTAGTTTGATGTCACTTTCTGGAATAGAAAGCTCCCCAACTTTGCACCTTCGAGGTGGCTCCACTGTACAGCCCATGGGTATAACCTTAATTTGGTTCTCATTCAGTTCGAGACTCCATTTGTTCCCATATCTCTCAACAATTGCCAGATTTGTCTCTAGCCCTTCTTCTCTTTCACGCATCATCAGCAAAAAATATCCATGGAATCTTTGCGTCCCCAATTTTCACCCCCATCATCTCTCCGTATGAGTTAATTTTCCAAATCTTTAGCGCACAGCGCAAAAAGAATCGGCTTTATACCTATTTCCATAGACACCCGTTATGTTGTGACATTACTTAGACTAAGCCCACCTTCGACATCTTTATACAGTGCTTTAAATATTCCAACGAACTCACCCCAAGGCTCTGAGCACCCAGTTTTAGTTACACTCTCCATACTCGCGATCATATACTTTTCAACATCCAGAAAGGCAAAAAAACGCAGTACTTGTGAATGCCTGTTCAAAAATACTTTCGAATTCACGGGGTTTGTCACTGACTTGAAGTGCCTTCCACACTTTCTTTAATCAAACGCAAACCATTCTTTGGGGCCATATCTTTGAATCGTCAATAACGAAATGAAAAGAATTTCTGGTCTAAGGGAGGTTACTCTGAAAAACTGAACGTCACAAAACGAAAAAAAAATCATCTTCATTTGATGCGTCTGTCAAAGCGGAAAATACACCCACAAATATTATTTTTTAGGTCATCGACGCATTTTTTCTGTGAACGTAATTTTAAGAAAACCATCATCAAATAAAAGATGACCCCAACCACCACATTGGCAAAAAAGCGATACACCTAACAGTACGTGGAAGCATTCCTCTGCACGAGGATTTCAGATGAGTGAATGAAAACATTCTACCCAAAATGTAACAAAGTGCCATAAATGATCTTGATATTGATTTTGGAGAGAGCGGGGTTGTACACGGAAATAGATACCTGATAAAAGTCCAAATGGAGATGGAACTTCAAATGGCGTTGGCGATTTTACTGTGAACGCATTGGGGGAGGGGGGGGGGGGGTGATTCTAAAGAATGATACCCACTGAAAGTAAAAATGACTGTGGAAAGAATCCCCTGAAAACACCGATATCTACTGTCTATCACAAATGTTGACGACACTGTCGCCACCTGCGCCAGAGAGTCTAAAACATATGTCTTATCTCTGCTACATGAAATAGTCGAGAAAACAAGTGGCAAACATCGTACAGAGGCAATTACAAAGACTAAGAATACGTCTTCAGACTTATCGAAAAAGCATGTCCCATTTTCCCTTTAACTGCTGCGGGTGCAGCATTACTCAAACTGAGCTCACTTTCGACATCTTTATACAGTGCTTTCAAGATGCCAACGAATGTGGCAGTGTTGAAATATTTAAAATGCTTTCATATTACAGGTATTTCATAGTATTTTAATTTGCAGGCCCTAGTATTTATTAATTTCAGAATTACAGAATTTCCTTTCCAACTGCAGAATTTTATTTCAGGATTAAACTAGTTAAAGTGTTAACATTACAGATGTCACACAGAATACAGATCAAAGATGGTTAATTTCTTCTTTAATTCAATTACAGATCACCAGATTTTCTCTTCAGTATTTGCTGATTACCATGCCTCACTCACTGCATGCACTGAACACTGATTAACTAATATTTCATTGGATAACCCCTTTGATCTTCTCCTTTAAAGTGACCTGCATTATCAATTAAGGTGACATCAATCATTCTGCCACTTGAGGAATCTTTGCTGTTGTTGCTTTATAATCTGTGGTTATCGTTGTTTTAATTTGTAAATATTTGTGTGAAAATATGTGAAACCTTGTTATACATAAGTGACTATTGCGTATTTCTTGGAAGAATAGGAAAGGATTCATATCGGAATTCGTGAACCAGGTACAGTCAGATTAAACATTATATTTTATACCCTCAATTATATTTTTTTCTTTAATTTATTTATTTATTAAATACATTTCTAGTTAATTTCGAGTGTGGTCGGATAGCAGGCTCGGCATTTCATATCCATGAAATGCCGGTCCGGCTATCGGGACCAGCACCAGGTCCGCCAAAGCTGTTAACGATAATTTGCACCAAGTAAATTACTTTGATTAAAGTTAAAGCCGTCTTCACTTTGAAGACCCGTTATAGTGAATGTAAATGCTGCTTAATTTAGAAGTTAACGGTAAATTTTATATCGGTAAATATATTATTGTTTTTAATCAACACGCACCCAGAAGATTTGTAGTCGTGATGCTATTCTCAGTGGACGGGCGATTCGACTCATTCAACGAACGTTGAATGTGTCGCATCGCACGTCATTGAGAATGCATTATTGGATGCATGTTGATTAACCCTTTGCTATAGCCATAAAGTCTAAGGACTTATTTTGTTATTCTATTCAGGTTCAAGAAATACCAATACCACTGCCGGCTTGCACATTAACAAGTGAACTCGTCACACTGAGGGTAGGCATTTATTAGTTAACCCCTCCCGCTTTAGCCTAACAGCTAAATACTTACCTTTATGTCTACTGCAGACGAGTTGGGTTAAATGTATATACAGTTTATGTATTTGTTTCACTCGTCAGGAAACAAATATTCTTTTATATTACTCAATCATCTATTCGGTCAGTCATTATTATTACGAATTAGGCGCACTTGCTTAATAATGAAAATATTGATTTTTGTGGATCGAGTTATGACTGACTGGTTTTATACGTTTTAGTAAAAGGGTTTGTTGTGTAAATATTGTTACGCTATATGGATTTCCGTGCTTTTATGTACGATGCAGAATCTCAATTCCATAGGCCACTGTGGTCAGGTATCATTTATTAAGTGGTATGTATATGTAAACGCAGTGTGAAATTAATTCTGTAATCAGAATTAATTGTTGTTTATTTCCTGCATAGTCTACATAGTAGATATTTGTAGTATCGTTATAACTGCACTGGCATCGGTTGGTACACTTTACTGGAATGAGCTCATTCCAGCGGAGTATAACAACCCATGTTAGGTTGAGTGAGTTTTCACTCTTGGAATATTTAAATGCTACCCTGTATTCGGGATTTGTACTGGTCAGTTACAGTGTGCTCTATTTTATATTTCAGAGTTTATATTTATATGAGCGTTAAATGGACATGACTACCATTTTGTGAAGCACCTGATTTGAAACATCATCACCATCATTTAACTATGGAAATAAACGAACCCGTGTAAATAATTTATTCTGCCTCCAGTTGTGTATTTTTTTCTAAATCCCAGTGTGAAGGCGGGTACAAATGGCGCCCAACGTGAAGTTTCCATGATGTGTGATGCATTCGAGGAGTGAAACAACGTGATTTGTTTATTAAGTGAAAAATATAAAATGTGAAATTTCATTATTGTGCTACTGCTCTTCCATACTTGGAAACTTGGATCCGAAAATTTCCTAGATGTTCAACATCTTCAGAGTTTGACTGAGTGTTACAGTGTGCGACATTGACGAAATTACCGATTTCAACTTTGACTGTCCGACATGACAATATTTTTGACAGAAAATATACGACTGGAACAAAACTGTCAGCATCAACATTGATTGATAAACTGTTGAGGCAATTTTATTTTTCAGCTCAAATTTAAAAAAAAAATGAGGCATTAATTGCTATTGTGTCGTATGGATACTTCGCCAGTTGCGTAACACTCGTGAAATTATTTTTCTTCCAAAAATAATTTCACCAGTGTAACCCGTTCCCAGTCCCAACTCTTTTCAGTTGTTTGCTTCTTTAATTGTATAGAGTATGGTAGACCATATGTACTATGTCAATGGTGCCATGTCAATGACATGTTTCCATTGATATAGGGATAGTGTGTACCTGTGCTTGATACATTATAAGTAATATTATTTAAGTATCTGTGGGTGTCATCATTTCATCATAACACTTTGCATGAGCACAACTTACAAACTGTTTTCCATATTTGTCTTACATAAATTTTTAATTTCTGTAGGTGAAGAGATTTCTATTTTCCATTTTTTTTTAGATTCGAGATGGGCGTTTAACTTTGCTTAAAGAAACTTGATATTTGATTAAAATATACCTGTTTTCGGCAAGTGATATGGCATTGAGGAATTGAAATTCCAGTTGATTCCCATGCTTCATTCTCTTTTAGTGTTTTCGGATATTAATTTCAGCACTGAAAAGAACTTGAAACATTTTTTTTCTTTCATTTCAATATTTGAAAAACAAATTTTACACCCCGTTTCTGTACATTTTCAGGAAAAACAAACATGTAAAAGTGTGTGTAGTATAATACATTTTCAGGGTATACAAACATGTAAACGTGTCTTTAGTATAATACTGTAGTTATAGTATTAATGTCATAACTTGAAAATTGAACATTATTTTCAAGTATACTGCAAAATAGTATACACTGAGTATAATATTTAAAACAATGGATGCTGACGAACTACAAAAACTCGGAGCTGCTTTTAGCTCCTTAGGTATTAAACCTAAAAGTGATTCACCAGAAGATCTTAAAAAATGGATGGTAGATATTGTAAATTCTGGTGAACTTGATATTGATGTGAAGCCTGATGCTGGTATATCTGGTAAATCTCATGTAACGTATCATCAAACTCCTTTGAAAATATCGTTTTTCTCTGGTGACAAAGGGTCCAAAGATGCCGATTTTGATCTTTGGAAGTACGAAGTAACCTGTTTGATAAATGAGAAAATATATTCCAATGCTGATATTTTGCAAGCAATACGGCGCTCGCTCAAAGGTAATGCGGCGCGCGTGTTGATGCACATGGGTCAATACGTCACTGTTAGTGACATTCTCACAAAATTTGAGTCAGTATTTGGCTCAGTTGACATTAAACAGTCGCTGTTATCTGCATTTTATAGTGCAAAACAGAGCGATCACGAAGATGTGTCATCATTTGCAAATAGGCTAGAAGATTTATTTGCAAAACTTAATGAGACAGGAGCTGCAAAATCAGCAGATAGAGACGACATGTTGTGTTCAGCATTATATGCTGGTTTAAATGTACATTTGAAATCCATTGCTGGATACAAGTTTGAAAAATTTTCAAACTTTGACCACCTGCGTGTGGAATTAAGGAGGTTAGAACCCCAGTTTGCTATTGCAGCACCAAGTAAGGCTGCCACTTCAACAGCTGATGACCCCATCAAGGTATTGACTGGTACTGTCAATCAGCTTCGTACAGAAGTGAAAGAATTGAAAAACAAATTTAAAACTCAAGAACAACAAGATATTGCCAGACAGCCAAGGAATCAGTATAACAGAGGACGAGACCGTAATTATGGAGCTTCATATAATTACCAGAATCGTAAACAGCAATCTGATTCTGATTATGGGGGTCAAATGGCACCGAAAGATGCCCAACAAGGGAGATACTCTGATGTGACCTGCTACAGATGTGGGCAGAAAGGTCACGTACAGATCGGTTGTCGAGTCCGACTTGACCATCAAAGAATACCTTTCCAGGACAGACCTTTAAATGGAAAAAGGTCTATGATGAGGGGCGATTCGTAGGCCAGCAGTATACTAGCACTAGCCCATCTCCAGAGAACACCCTAGTGGGTGAAAGTAATGAAACTGAAGTTTCAGTTAATGGAATAAAAACCACAGCATTGTTGGACACTGGTTCTACTGTTACAACCATTTCTCAACGATTTTATGAAGAAAATTTGAGTGACATTCCAATTCAGCCTGTCACTAATATTTTACACATAGAATGTGCTGATGGGCAGCCACTACCATACAATGGATTTATAGGAATAAATATAGATTTCTATGGTATTCCTGAAGGTTCCACACAGTCTTGCTTGGCACTTGTAGTGCCAAACAGTCCATACAATACAGGAGTTCCATTACTAATTGGTACAAATGTGTTGAATACTGTTTTACGGGACTGCAGAGAAAAGTATGGTGATAGAGTTTTACAGAACCCAGCTCTATCCACTTCCTGGCAGATAAGTTTCAGATGTCTTCTTCAAAGGGAAAGAACTCTGAAAAGAAGAAACAATGTGATTGGACAAGTTAAATCTTCTGAGAGCAAGAATATAACTATTCTGCCTAATAAGATGGCTACCATTTCTGGTTGTATTTACAAAGCCGTAGATTATGTTCCTACTCATGCTATTCTACAGCCATCAGCAGATGCAATTTTTATGAAGGACTTGGATTTATGCCCTTCCATGTTTCCATACAATGGAAAAGAGAAGAATCACTTGGAAGTTTCAGTGGCAAATTGTTCCACTAAAACTGTAACTATTCCACCAAATGCCTTGCTATGTGAAATACAGCCGGTAGTACTAGAACATAGTTGGAAAGATGCCGAATTTAACAAAGAGAAAAGCAAGTTGGAAACTTTTATTTCAAGTGTGGACATTTCTACAGAGGCCCTTTCGAGTAAACAAAAAACACAGTTTTGTGATTTACTCAGTAGTTATGAGGATGTATTTTCCACAGGCGACACAGATATTGGACATTATAGTGGAGTGAAGCATCAAATACATTTGACGGACAATATTCCCTTCAAACAGAGATATCGGCGTATACCACCCTCTATGTTTGAGGAGGTGAGGGAACACTTACAGCAGCTCACAGCAAGTGGGGTTATACGTGCCTCATACTCGCCCTATGCCTCACCTGTGGTGTTGGCTCGGCGAAAGGACGGCAAGTTGCGCATGTGCGTCGACTACAGGGCACTCAACAATAAAACAATTAAAGACAGTTATGCACTTCCAAGAATAGACGAAGTTCTTGATGCACTGTCTGGTGCAAAGTATTTTAGTGTAGTCGACATGAAATCCGGATACTACCAAGTAGATATAGAAGAGGACCACAAGGAGAGGACAGCCTTTACTGTCGGCCCCTTGGGCTTTTATGAATTCAACAGGCTCCCATTTGGTTTGGGGAACGCCCCCGCCACGTATCAAAGGGTGATGGAGCAATGTTTTGGGGAGCTACACCTGAAAATATGTTTTATCTATTTGGATGACCTAATCATATTTTCCAACGACATTCAACAGCACATGGAACGTCTTGAAAAGATTTTTAACCGTCTTAGGGAAACAGGGTTAAAACTTTCCCCTAAGAAGTGTTCCTTTTTCAAGGAAAAAGTCAAATTTGTTGGTCACGTGGTATCAGCTAACGGTATTGAGACCGACCCCTGCAAAATAGAACAGATAGTCTCATGGCCAATACCTACCAACCCGGAAGAAGTTAGAAAATTCCTAGGTTTTGCTGGGTATTACAGGAGATTTTGCAAGAATTTTTCCAAGGTAGCAAAACCCCTCATTGAACTTATGCCCAGGCCTGAGAAGAAATCGTGGAGGAAGAAAAAAGTCAAATCTACTGAGACACCAAATTGGAAATGGGGTAATGAACAGGACCATGCATTTGAGAAGCTAAAATTTATGCTGTCAAATCCACCAGTATTAGCTTACCCAGACTACACCAACACGTTTGAGCTGCACACTGATGCATGCCAAAAGGGCCTTGGGGCAGTACTTTACCAAACGCAAGACAACATCAAAAGAGTAGTTAGTTATGCCAGCCGTGGACTAAGTAAATCGGAGCAGCACTACCCAGCTCACAAACTGGAATTCCTGGCTTTAAAATGGGCCATTTGTGATAAGTTTTATGACTATTTATATGGAAGGAAGTTTACTGTCTGTACAGACAATAATCCTTTAACTTATGTGTTAACCACAGCCAAACTGGATGCCACTGGACACAGGTGGCTTGCATCATTATCATCGTTTAATTTTGACATTCTGTATCGGCCTGGAAAGGCCAATAAAGATGCAGATTCACTTTCCAGACATCCAGCCAATACAGAACCAGGTTTCTTCAAAGAGGAGGAAAAGTTGATTAATGGTGAAACCATCCAAGCCATTTGTAATAGTGCTCAGCATGATGGATTTATTGATACAATATCAATGTCGGAAAATGTAGTTCCTGACACAGACCTTTTAGGGCAGAGTATCTTGCAGCTGGGCATTCAAGATATTCGGAAGGCTCAAAGAGAAGATCCTTTTATCAGTACCTGGTATTCATCTGTTACTAACAAACAAAGGCCAATTTTAACAAAGATGACTCCATCGTCCTTCCATACAGCAATGTACAGGAGTTTTGATAGATTATTAATGGTTAGAGGAGTTTTATACAGAGAGACTACCATTAATGAAGAGAAACGGCGTCAACTTGTTTTGCCTGCAGTATATATACATCGAGTATTGACAGCTCTGCATGATGATGTGGGTCACCCTGGGAGGGACAGGACGCTATCCCTTCTAAGAGACAGGCTTTATTGGCCTGGGATGTGCAGAGATGTGGAAGAATGGATCAAAGGCTGTGGACGCTGTGTTAGATTCAAAACTCTTGACAACCAAAAAGCTCCAATGAAAAATATCCTGACTTCACAGCCCTTGGAGCTTGTTTGCATGGACTACCTACAACTTGATGTGGCCAAAGGTGGAGTACAGTATGTTTTGGTCATTACAGACCATTACACCCGTTATGCACAAGCATATTCCACAAAGAATATGAGTGCAAGAACTACTGCTGACGTTTTCTTGAATAGGTTTGTGCAACACTACGGTTTACCCAAACGTATTCACTCTGACCAGGGTGCAAACTTCGAATCCAAACTTATTCAAGAAATACTGTCAGTAGCAGGGGTTTCCAAGTCCCGCACAACGCCATATCATCCCATGGGTAATGGGATGTGTGAGCGCTTCAATCGCACTTTAATCGATATGTTGGGTACTTTGGAAACAAAGAAAAAAGCAGATTGGACTTCTTACATATGCTCCTTGGTACATGCCTACAACAGCACACGTCATGATTCCACTGGGTACTCTCCCTTTTATCTAATGTTTGGTAGAGAACCTCGTCTACCAGTGGATGTAGAATTCTGTTTGGAAGAGAACCAGCCGGTTGTACCGTTATCAAAGTATGCCGAGGGCCTTAAAAACAGACTCAAGGAAGCATATGATGCAGCAAACAAACATATTACAGAAGCCCAGCAGCATCAGAAGAAAAGATATGATGCCAAAGTCAGAGGGGCCCATATCCAAGTTGGGGACAGAGTGCTGGTAAAGCGAAAAGCGTTTGATGGTCGCCACAAGTTGGTTGACAAGTGGAGCGAGGATGTTTTTACAGTGGTCAACCAGCCCAACTTGGATATACCAGTCTACAAGGTGACAAAAGGAGATGCTCATGGCTGTGTCAAAGTTCTGCATAGGAATATGTTACTTCCTATTGGTACTTTGAATGAAGAGATTAATGATGAAAATACACCACTTCCACATCCAAGAAAGCAACCTGTCACTCCAAAACCTGCACCTCGCAAGAAGACAACAGAGACAAAATCGAACTTGGACAGCAGAGTGGAACCTGACCAAAATTCTGATGATGAAAGTGAAGATAGTTACTTTGTTTTACACAAAGTCTTGGATGACAGTGTTTCATCAAACACTGGACAGAGTGTCGACACGGACAAGAAGAATATTGCTTCACAACAACCAGGTGACGACCTGGTGTCTGTTGTGGAGATCCAGGAGGCTGATCATGGTGGGGACGCCCACAGTCACCATGGCAGTGATAGTGATTTTCCACCTGGAGATACAGATTCTGTTAGTAATACAGCTGGACTCAGTGGTGCCCAACCCACAACTGAATTTGGTTCATCTGTAGAACAGAATATGGACACAGCAAATGGTGATCAGGAGAGACCACCACCACCTGTTGCAGTCAGGCGTTCTACTCGTCCAAAAACGAAACCACAATGGATGAAAACAGATGAGTATGTCATGTCACAGACAACGAAACCAGAATGGAAAGAAAAGATAGAGATTTTAACAGCATTGTCGAATGAAGGATTTTTTAACACCAACAGCAATAAAATTTGTCAAGCTATTTTAAATCTTTTATCCACAGATTAAATGTCAGGGACGACATTTTCTTTGAGGGGGGACAATGTGGCAGTGTTGAAATATTTAAAATGCTTTCATATTACAGGTATTTCATAGTATTTTAATTTGCAGGCCCTAGTATTTATTAATTTCAGAATTACAGAATTTCCTTTCCAACTGCAGAATTTTATTTCAGGATTAAACTAGTTAAAGTGTTAACATTACAGATGTCACACAGAATACAGATCAAAGATGGTTAATTTCTTCTTTAATTCAATTACAGATCACCAGATTTTCTCTTCAGTATTTGCTGATTACCATGCCTCACTCACTGCATGCACTGAACACTGATTAACTAATATTTCATTGGATAACCCCTTTGATCTTCTCCTTTAAAGTGACCTGCATTATCAATTAAGGTGACATCAATCATTCTGCCACTTGAGGAATCTTTGCTGTTGTTGCTTTATAATCTGTGGTTATCGTTGTTTTAATTTGTAAATATTTGTGTGAAAATATGTGAAACCTTGTTATACATAAGTGACTATTGCGTATTTCTTGGAAGAATAGGAAAGGATTCATATCGGAATTCGTGAACCAGGTACAGTCAGATTAAACATTATATTTTATACCCTCAATTATATTTTTTTCTTTAATTTATTTATTTATTAAATACATTTCTAGTTAATTTCGAGTGTGGTCGGATAGCAGGCTCGGCATTTCATATCCATGAAATGCCGGTCCGGCTATCGGGACCAGCACCAGGTCCGCCAAAGCTGTTAACGATAATTTGCACCAAGTAAATTACTTTGATTAAAGTTAAAGCCGTCTTCACTTTGAAGACCCGTTATAGTGAATGTAAATGCTGCTTAATTTAGAAGTTAACGGTAAATTTTATATCGGTAAATATATTATTGTTTTTAATCAACACGCACCCAGAAGATTTGTAGTCGTGATGCTATTCTCAGTGGACGGGCGATTCGACTCATTCAACGAACGTTGAATGTGTCGCATCGCACGTCATTGAGAATGCATTATTGGATGCATGTTGATTAACCCTTTGCTATAGCCATAAAGTCTAAGGACTTATTTTGTTATTCTATTCAGGTTCAAGAAATACCAATACCACTGCCGGCTTGCACATTAACAAGTGAACTCGTCACACTGAGGGTAGGCATTTATTAGTTAACCCCTCCCGCTTTAGCCTAACAGCTAAATACTTACCTTTATGTCTACTGCAGACGAGTTGGGTTAAATGTATATACAGTTTATGTATTTGTTTCACTCGTCAGGAAACAAATATTCTTTTATATTACTCAATCATCTATTCGGTCAGTCATTATTATTACGAATTAGGCGCACTTGCTTAATAATGAAAATATTGATTTTTGTGGATCGAGTTATGACTGACTGGTTTTATACGTTTTAGTAAAAGGGTTTGTTGTGTAAATATTGTTACGCTATATGGATTTCCGTGCTTTTATGTACGATGCAGAATCTCAATTCCATAGGCCACTGTGGTCAGGTATCATTTATTAAGTGGTATGTATATGTAAACGCAGTGTGAAATTAATTCTGTAATCAGAATTAATTGTTGTTTATTTCCTGCATAGTCTACATAGTAGATATTTGTAGTATCGTTATAACTGCACTGGCATCGGTTGGTACACTTTACTGGAATGAGCTCATTCCAGCGGAGTATAACAACCCATGTTAGGTTGAGTGAGTTTTCACTCTTGGAATATTTAAATGCTACCCTGTATTCGGGATTTGTACTGGTCAGTTACAGTGTGCTCTATTTTATATTTCAGAGTTTATATTTATATGAGTGTTAAATGGACATGACTACCATTTTGTGAAGCACCTGATTTGAAACATCATCACCATCATTTAACTATGGAAATAAACGAACCCGTGTAAATAATTTATTCTGCCTCCAGTTGTGTATTTTTTCTAAATCCCAGTGTGAAGGCGGGTACACGAACTCACCCCCAAGGCCTTAAGCACCCAACTTTCGCCCCCCCCCCCCCCCCCCCAATATCCGGTCATATGCTTTTCAACACCAGAAAGGCAACAACAACAAAAAACCGCAGAATTTGTGATTATCTGTATCTGTATCATGGGGTTTGACACTGACTTCCACAATTTGTTTATTCATTCGTAAACCATTATTTGCAGTCACGTCTTGAAATCGTTAATTACACAATGAACCAGATTTCAAGGCTAAGAGAGGTTTAATCTATGAAACTGTACGTCACAAAACGTCAATTGATGCTTATGTCAAATTCTATTCTGGTTACCGGCGCTTTTTTCTGCGAACGTTATTTTAAGAGAACCTTTATGAAACAAAAGGTGACCCCAACCACCACATATACAAAAAGTGATAAATCCAACAGTATTGGTCGAAATTATTGTAATCAAGTTGCGGTTTTTGATCCATCTGAACATGGGGGTTGAGTCCTTGCAACATTTTCTCTTCGAATGTAAAAAGTTTAAGTGCAGTGTAATAAGATTTGTTTGACACAGAATGAAGATAAAAACAGGATGACAAAATGAAGGATATGGGTTGGATTGGGGTGGGGTGGGATGGAAGGAGTTGATTGTAGCACCACCAAAACAATGCCGATACACCGCTGATATACTTGCTTGGGGAATGGAAATAGAGAAGGTTAGAAATATTATTAGACCGCGTCTTTTTCTGAATACTGTGTGCTGATAAGAGAAGAAAGGTGAAGGAACAGTTATTGAGAGAGGGTCACCTACCCTTTATAATCAGTTTAGTTGTGTGGTATTGGTAGACAGAGAAAATTTTCCAGTTGTTTTCAAGGCAAAAAGAATCGGCTTTATGCCTATCTCTATAGGCACCCGTTATGTTGTAATATTACTCAGACTGAGCCCACTTTCGAAATCTTTATACAGTGCTTTCAAGATTCCAACGAACTCACATCCAAAGCCTTAAACACTCAGCTTTTGCTACACATCACCCCATACCCGGTCATATGTTTTTCAACATCAGAAAGGCAACCCCTCCCACCACGCCCACCCCCCCCCCCCCCAAAATCGCAGTACTAGTGAATACCTCTAGTCTGTCATATAGGACTTTACAGAAAGTTTGTCTCATTTTGGGGACAAACCAAGATATCCCGGTAATTATCCAATACTTCATTGTCCAACTTTTTCGTGTAGGACAACAGAATTATCAAGGAAATGTCAAGTTGTTTACCCAACTCACATTTTGAGTCCACTCCGATGAGTTCTTCAGCCTTGAAGTGCCTTCCACACTTTGTTTAATCAAACGTAAACCATTCTTTGCGGCCATATCTTAAAATCGTCAATAACGCAATGAAGCGAATTTCTGGTCTAAGGGAGGTTACTCTAAAAAAAAACTGAACGTCACAAAACGAAAAAATCATCTTCATTTCATGCGTCTGTCAAAGCGGAAAATACACCCACAAATATTCTTTTTTTTAGGTTATCGGCGCATTTTTTTTTCTGTGAACGTAATTTTAAGAAAACCATCATCAAATAAAAGATGACCCCGACCACCTCATTGCCAAAAAGCGACAGACCTAAACAGTACGTGGAAGCATTCCCCTGCACGAGGATTTCAGATGAGTGAACGAAATCATTCTACCCAAAACGTAACAAAATGCCATAAATGATCTTGATACTGATTTCTGGAGAGAACGGCGTTGTATACGAAAATACATACTTGATAAAATTCCAAATGGAGATGGAACTTCAAATGGCATTGGCAATTTTACTGTGGCCGCATGGGGGATGGGGGGGGGGGGGGTGATTCCAAAGAATGATACCCACTGAAAGTGCAAATGAATGTGGCAAGAATCCCCTGAAAACACCGATATCTACTGTCTATCACAAATGTTGACGACACTGCTGTCGCCGCCTGCGCCAGATAGTCTAAAACATATGTCTCATCTCTGCTACATGAAGTAGTCGAGAAAACAAGTGGCAAACATCGTACAGAGGCAATTACAAAGACTAAGTATACGTCTTAAGACTTATCAAAAAAGCATGTCCCACTTTCCCGTTAACTGCTGCAGCTGCAGCATTACTCAGACTGAGCTCACTTTCGACATCTTTATACAGTGCTTTCAAGATGCCAACGAACTCACCCCCCAAGGCCTTAAGCACCCAACTTTCGCCCCCCCCCCCCCCCCCAATATCCGGTCATATGCTTTTCAACACCAGAAAGGCAACAACAACAAAAAACCGCAGAATTTGTGATTATCTGTATCTGTATCATGGGGTTTGATACTGACTTCCACAATTTGTTTATTCATTCGTAAACCATTATTTGCAGTCACGTCTTGAAATCGTTAATTACACAATGAACCAGATTTCAAGGCTAAGAGAGGTTTAATCTATGAAACTGTACGTCACAAAACGTCAATTGATGCTTATGTCAAATTCTATTCTGGTTACCGGCGCTTTTTTCTGCGAACGTAATTTTAAGAGAACCTTTATGAAACAAAAGGTGACCCCCAACCACCACATATACAAAAAGTGATAAATCCAACAGTATTGGTCGAAATTATTGTAATCAAGTTGCGGTTTTGATCCATCTGAACATGGGGGTTGAGTCCTTGCAACATTTTCTCTTCGAATGTAAAAAGTTTAAGTGCAATGTAATAAGATTTGTTTGACACAGAATGAAGATAAAAACAGGATGACAAAATGAAGGATATGGGTTGGATTGGGGTGGGGTGGGATGGAAGGAGTTGATTGTAGCACCACCAAAACAATGCCGATACACCGCTGATATACTTGCTTGGGGAATGGAAATAGAGAAGGTTAGAAATATTATTAGACCGCGTCTTTTTCTGAATACTGTGTGCTGATAAGAGAAGAAAGGTGAAGGAACAGTTATTGAGAGAGGGTCACCTACCCTTTATAATCAGTTTAGTTGTGTGGTATTGGTAGACAGAGAAAATTTTCCAGTTGTTTTCAAGGCAAAAAGATCGGCTTTATGCCTATCTCTATAGGCACCCGTTATGTTGTAATATTTACTTATTTATCCACTTTCGAAATCTTTATACAGTGCTTTCAAGATTCCAACGAACTCACATCCAAAGCCTTAAACACTCAGCTTTTGCTACACATCACCCCATACCCGGTCATATGTTTTTCAACATCAGAAAGGCAACCCCTCCCCCCACGCCCACCCCCCCCCCCCAAAAAAAAATCGCAGTACTAGTGAATACCTCTAGTCTGTCATATAGGACTTTACAGAAAGTTTGTCTCATTTTTGGGACAAACCAAGATATCCCGGTAATTATCCAATGCTTCATTGTCCAACTTTTTCGTGTAGGACAACAGAATTATCAAGGAAATGTCAAGTTGTTTACCCAACTCACATTTTGAGTCCACTCCGATGAGTTCTTCAGCCTTGAAGTGCCTTCCACACTTTGTTTAATCAAACGTAAACCATTCTTTGCGGCCATATCTTAAAATCGTCAATAACGCAATGAAGCGAATTTCTGGTCTAAGGGAGGTTACTCTAAAAAAAACTGAACGTCACAAAACGAAAAAATCATCTTCATTTCATGCGTCTGTCAAAGCGGAAAATACACCCACAAATATTCTTTTTTTTAGGTTATCGGCGCATTTTTTTTCTGTGAACGTAATTTTAAGAAAACCATCATCAAATAAAAGATGACCCCGACCACCTCATTGCCAAAAAGCGACACACCTAAACAGTACGTGGAAGCATTCCCCTGCACGAGGATTTCAGATGAGTGAACGAAAACATTCTACCCAAAACGTAACAAAATGCCATAAATGATCTTGATACTGATTTCTGGAGAGAACGGCGTTGTATACGAAAATACATACTTGATAAAATTCCAAATGGAGATGGAACTTCAAATGGCATTGGCAATTTTACTGTGGCCGCATGGGGGATGGGGGGGGGGGGGGGGGTGATTCCAAAGAATGATACCCACTGAAAGTGCAAATGAATGTGGCAAGAATCCCCTGAAAAACACCGATATCTACTGTCTATCACAAATGTTGACGACACTGCTGTCGCCGCCTGCGCCAGATAGTCTAAAACATATGTCTCATCTCTGCTACATGAAGTAGTCGAGAAAACAAGTGGCAAACATCGTACAGAGGCAATTACAAAGACTAAGTATACGTCTTAAGACTTATCTAAAAAGCATGTCCCAGTTTCCCGTTAACTGCTGCAGCTGCAGCATTACTCAGACTGAGCTCACTTTCGACATCTTTATACAGTGCTTTCGAGATTCCAAGGAATTCACCTCAAGGCTTTAAGCACCCAGCTTTCCCAACACACACCCATACTAGGTCATATGTTTTTCAACATCAGAAAGGCACCCCCACCCCCCCACCCCCACGAAAATATCCCCCAAATCCACAGTACTTGTGGATATCTATTCAAAAATACATCGAATCCACGGAGTTTGATACTGCCTTCCATAATTTGTTTAATCAAACGTAAACCATTCTTTGCGATCATGTTTTTAAATCGTTAATTTTCCAATGAAGCAACTTTTTGGTATAAGGGAGGTAACTCTGTGAAACTGAACGTCACAAAACTTCATTTGATGTGTCCGTCAAAAAAGAAAATGCGTCAACCCACAAGTTCTATCCAGGTTATCGGCACATGTTTTTTCTGCGAACGTAATCTTTGTCTTTTTGGTTGAAGATAGCGTGAAAAGTTGGCCCGTGACTCTCTTTCCTTTTCTAACGCCATTCTGGATCTCCCCCACCCCAAAATCCCCTTTCTTCGATCGCCCCCTCTAGTCTGTCATATAGGACTTTACAGAAAGCTTTTCTCATTTTTGTGACAAACCAAGATATCCCGGTAATTATCCAATACTTCATTATCCAACTTTTTCGTGTAGGACAACAGAATTATCATGGAAATGCCAAGTTGTTTACCCAACTCACATTTTGAGTCCACTCCGCTGAGTTCTTATTTAATGCCGGTTGTTCTGAAAACGCTGCCAGATTTTAACATGCTAAAAAACGGTTCCAGAATCGCACAGAACTCCCCAGACCCCCCCCCCCCCCCCACACACACACCCTCTAAATTACACTTGCGCGGTGTTTTCAGAAAAAAATATTTTATTTCCAGTATGTGGTAAGCATTCGCAAGCAGGGTAGAAATGAGTTTAAACTCAAAGACGCCTTCGTCTGAGCAGTTCTGAGGGGTGGGGGTGGGGTGGGGTTCTGGCGTTTAGTATTCTCCTAAATACCAAAATATCAGCACCCCCCCCCCCCCCCCCCCAGAAACTCTCAGATTTTCCCTAGAACCCCCTCTAAATTACATTTGCACACTGATTTCAGAGAAAATATTCCATTTCCAGATTGTTTTAGCATTCAGCAGAAAACTAAAATTTGATTTATTCTCTTATTCACTCTCATTTCAGCGCGGCAAAGCTAATTTAAGATTTAGTCAAGGGAGTTAACTCGAAATTTTACTCTCAATTTCAAAAGGTTGATTCGCTTCACAATGTTGTTTTCGACGGGCGTAAAAATCGAACTTTGTCTGTATTTTCTGGGGATAGGGTCACATACGAAATGCGGATTTGGCGTGGCAATTATAAACACAATTCACAATCCGTAAACCATAACTGAACGAACGGACGGTCAGATAAACAATTACACTTGACAAGATTTGATCCCGAACATCGGTTTCACACAAACAGATAAACTGACAGACAAACAGAATTCAATATGCCACGTCTGTGCTAAGGAAGCCAGCACTATACACTCTAAAATCAGTTGTGTTAAAAATCAACCCAAATCAACTGGGTTGAGTAAATATGAACCCCATTGGGGTTTGTATTCATTTAACTCAGTTGATTTGAGTTCATTTCTAACCAAATTGATTTCAGAGTGTATAATAATAATTACACTTTGGCCGTCCGTTGATTTTTCGCGGTTCTCGAGTGAGAAGGCCTTGGTTACCCATGTGCTTCCAACTGCCTCCCTATTTCCACTCTTCTTCTCTACTCCTAACACTCAGAGACGAACTGCTTGATGACATCCCTTGTCCTATGCTTCCTAATCTCTCCGATTAGCATATTAACCATCTCCTTTGAGTCACTCACCAACCACATACCCTTCATTGTCCCATCCCACTTCCCCATGACACTCACAGTGAATCTTTTTCTTTTAGACTGGTGTTTTGTATATCGAGGGTCTCCACCACGCCTAAATTACACAGCTGACACTTCTTTTCACTGTTTTTCCCAATTTTTCCCCTCAGCTTCAGAGATCGTGATCTCAGCATGAACAGCAGTGACACCCCCCCCCCCCCCGCCCCCTCCAAAGGTGCCATCATGGTACTCGTCAAAACCAGGCTTCTCTTTATCACGCAGGCCACCCAAAGACCTCTTTGATCTGTCCTCCTCTCGCCAATTAACGTTACCATCCTCCCTGACTCTTTCTCTGACGATTTTTTTACGCTGGTTGCCCATACGTCTAGGTCTGAGATCTCCAATGAGTAGTTCTCTATTAACTCCCTCACTTGGACCCTCAAGTCGCTCTTGGTATTTGATTTGGAACTTAACTTTACACCATCGGCTGTCGTGGAGATTTTCAAAATATTTAAGATAACCGAGTTTTAATAAGTCTATCCTGCCCTTGATCCTCATCCACCCAAGCTTACTGATTGCTTCTAGTACAGCGGTATTACTCGACTCCGTTATCCATTGGCCTGCGTCGTTCTGCAGGATTCCCAATCTCTTTACGGCTTTTATAGATGCAGAAAATGTGTTCGATTCCGTTTGGCATAACGGAATGCGCCTCAAACTATCCAGAATGAATATCCCAGTGAAATTGCTGAAACTACTCTCCTCCTTCCTTAACGACCGTGAAATAAAAATCAGAGTCAATAACGAAATGTCCGAGAGTGTCCTCCTCGATGCAGGCATCCCCCAAGGATCCGTTCTTAACTCCTCTCCACTATATCATCTACGCCAATGATCTCAAAATCTCCGACAAGCGCGTTCAAATTTCACAATTTGCGGACGATAAGGGACGATAAGGGACTATGGGACTCTAATAACACCGCCAACCAGGTTAAAAAAATCCCCTCAACGCGCTCTCGAAGACCTGGAGCTATGGTGTGCTAGATGGATAATTAAGCTGAACGCAAATAAAACCCAGAGAATCACCTTCACCCGTAAGGAAAAAAGTCGCGACTTCGACCTAAAACTTCTGGACAATATCCTCCCAGATTACACCGAAGCCAAATTCCTTGGCATAACCATTGACCATAACTTATCCTTCAATAAACACACTAACGATAAACGATATCGCCACCAAAGCCACAAAACGTATTAATCTGCTAAAAATGCTACGAGGCACGTCTTGGAGAGTCAATCAGACAATCCTACTTAAACTATACAAAGCATTCGTGCATCCAGAGTAGTAGGAGATGTGGAGATCGTGCCCTATTGGGTGAAGGGAATGGGGGAGGCGGAAATGACGTCATAGTCACGTGACCCAATGGCGCAATGTTTCGTTGTCATGATAACCCGCGTGAGTGGCCATCTTGTGACGTCATCACATAGTGATACGTGGTGTTAGCGTGCATGCGCGTGTTGTTAGGGTGATAGGTGTTTCCGTCGTCCATTTTGTATACTGGAGGCCGCCATCTTGGTTTCTATGGTGGCGCGTGGTTGCCATGTGACCCAAAGGCTTACGACAAGACAGGCGGATGGTCGGAGGGTATGTTCCTTTGTACACGAGTAATTTCCCGATTCGTAGAATTACCACAAACAACCCGACAATCCCTCCAAATCACCAAAATCCACCCAAAACTACCGAAAGAAGGATAGTAAATTAGACCTCATTGAGGGATTTTCTCATAGCCCCCATGGCCTCATACGACTGAAAATGGGTGCCGAAGGCCAGACGTTTTCCAAAAGGGGGGGGGGGGGGGGCTGAAATTGGGGTGTCTGGGATATGGCTGTTAAATACCGAGATGAGGCTAAGAGGGACAGTAAATTAGACCTCATTGAGGGATTTTTCATGGCCCTTATGGCCTCAAACTAATTTAGGCTAAGAGGGAGAGTAAATTAGACCTCATTTAGGGCTTTTATCATAGCACTCATGGCCTGATACGTCTAAAAAGGGGTGCCAAAGGCCAGACGTTTTCCAAAAAAGGGTGTTAAAATTGGGGTCCCATGGGATATGGTTGTTATATTTATTTATTTATTTATTTATTGGTGTTTAAGGTCACATACTTATGCACAATGGCTAATCGTGACCGTGACAGTTTTACGGGTGGAGGAAGCCGAAGTACCCGGAGAGAACCACCGAGCAACGACGAGCAGCTGTCAGCTCTCAAACATCGTAACTCTGAACTCTGCACCGCAGCACAGGCAGGGTTAGATTGGTTGAAGACATGCGCACCATCGACGTGCAGTACGCCTCAGTACACAGCGTCATCGTGCCCCCATGTAGGCAATCGGGGTGAAGTGTCTTGCCCAAGGACACAACACGGTTGCCGCAGGTGGGATTCGAACCGAGGACCTCTCGGCTTGCAGCCTGCACCTCGATATGGTTGTTAAATACCGAGATGAGACTAAGAGGCATAGAAAATCAGACCTCAGTGAGGGATTTTTTTATTGGCCTCAAACAAAATGAGGCTAAGAGGGATAGTCAGACCTCATTGAGGGTTTTTCTCATAGGCCTTATTTGACAAAAAAGGGGTGCCGAAGCCAGACGTTTTCCAAAAAGGGGTTCTGAAATTGGGGTGCTAGGGGATATGGCTGTTAAATACTGAGATGAGGCTAAGAGGGATCGTAAATTAGACCTCATTGAGGGATTTTTCCACGGCCCTCGTGGCCTCAAACGAAATGAGGCTAAGAGGGATAGTAAATTAGACCCCATTTAGGTATTTACTCATGGCCCTCATACGACAAAAAGGGGTTTCTCCAGAAGGTATCCTCGATAGGTATCCTCAAATAATACAATACCAGGTCATAGGTATCCTCATATTCCGAAATGAGGCTAAGAGTCGTATGTGCGAGTCACTCGTTCGAGTAAATACTCTGTGTCTTATTTGCTCGATGGGATTTGAGTCGTTCAAGCTTAACAGTAACTGCTCGATAGATTCTTGGCTTTGGGAATGATAATAGCTGATTTTACACAAGAGAGATAACTCTGCACACAGGTTATGGGAAATCAAGCACTGGTGATTGTAAGACTTGGATGACGGAACCGGAGATAGTTATGACGAGATATACTTTTAGTGTTAGAGTAGCATCTGTAATAGGTATAATAATGGGATTCTAGGAAAAAGTACCCAAGTTCAATCGAACTTACCCGGCGGGGAACCTCTCGGTACTATAGCACTACGAGCTACTATTACAATCTATGGTATGGCGGACCAAAAAAGGATTCTGGGGAAAATTCCGAGCCAGGAAACTACTCTAGTTCAATAGAACACAGAGTTATTGTAGAAAAAAGCCCAATCTGGAGTTTCATATCAGATAAAGGTGGATTTTGGTGATTTGGAGGGATTGTCGGGTCTATTTGGGTAATTGTACGTACTCTAGTTCAATCGAACTCACCCCGGGGGCCCCCGGTACTATAGCATTACGTTCTAAGCCGATAAAATGGGGAATACAAGTCCGTTTCGGTAGTTTTGGGTGAATTTTGGTGATTTGAAGGGATTGTCGGGTTGTTTGTGGTAATTCTACGAATCGGGAAATTACTCTTGTACATATGAACATACCCTCGAATATATCCCTGTCTTGTAAGCCTTTGGGGTCACATAGCAACCACGTGCTACCATAGAAACCCCGTGCCTCCCGGGACACCCCCTATCAAACTACTCCAAGATAGAGCCGGAATTCCAACCATAGAAAACCGCCTAGGCTCTCCATCCTCGATCGTCTCACCGATAGTAACCGAATATCTGAACTTCAGGACATTTGTGCCAGCCGTCCAAAAAAAAAACAAAAAAAACGCCATAAAATAATTACCCAGTAAGTAGGAATCAAACCGCGAAGGAGACGAGCAGGAAACACCTTCGGGTGTGGCACTATGGGTGTCATAGTCTGCTCTCCCCTGATATAATTAATCTGAACTTACCTAATGGCGAAGACCCCCATCAACACTTGCAAAAACGAACCACGGAGGTAACGAGCAGTAAACACCCCCGGGTGTGGCATATGAACGTCATAGCCTGCCCCCTACCTTAATCTTGATTTCAACCAACCTAACTAAAATGGCCCATTTTAACTCAAGTAGGAATCGAACCACGGAGGAAACGAGTAGGAAACGCCCTCTGATGTGACATATGAGCATCATTGTCTGCTCTCCTCCCTTAATCTTGATCTCAATCTACCCAATTAAGATGACCCATATAAACCTAAGCAGGAAGCAAACCGCAGAGGAAGAGAGCAGGAAATACCCTTGGGCGGGGCATATGAGCGTTGTAGTCTGCTCTCCTCACATAATCTTAATCGCAACTCACTCTATCAAGATGACCCTATATGTTAGCAGATTTACTCTATTGCATACAACCTACTAATTCTGTTCTTTCTATTTTAAGCAGGTACCCACAAATGTTTTTGATCCTCCACTCCCCAATAACTGCTATGGATTAACTTCAACCGCTATGGGTCATAGTAACAGCTGTGAACTTTGAACATCCTTCACTCCATCCCTAGAAATGGTCAAAATAAATAAATGACCTTGGCTGGAGTGTGTGGGCGTGAGTAGTATGTTATGTACCCAGATCTCCCATGCAAGATCTCATGTGAGCGGCCATCTTGTGACGTCATCCCCATAGTGATACGTGGTGTTAGTGCGCGTGCGCGGTGCCTGTTGTTAGGGAGATACGCGTTCCCGTCGTCCATTTTGTATCCTAGAGGCCACCAATATGGCTTCTAAGGTAGCAAGTGGTTGCTATGTTACCCAAAGGCTTCTTATAGTATTGGTATGTTCTTTTCTATAAGAGTGAATCTAATTACCACAAACAACCCGATAATCCCTCCAAATCACCAAGGACGACTTTATTTGATACGGATTTCCCCAAGAATCCTTTTTAGGGCCGCCATACCATGGATTTTAAGAGTTAAACGTAGTATTATAGTACCGAGGGACCCCAGGGATGAATTCTATTGAACTAGAGTAGGTTTCTAGTTCGGATTTTCCCCAAATCCTCGTTTACTTAGTAGAATTACCCAAATAGACCAAAATAATTGTTTACTTGGCTCTGATTTCAGCTGAATTCCCGGTTTCTTACTCTGCATCTACAAGCTATGTTATGACTTCTTTGTTCCATTTATTCTGACTTCCCTGGATGTGTTTATGTTCCAGTGAGGGGTACTGGCAGATTCCGGTAAGGCGGGAGTACAGGGACATGGCATCATTTACGACGCCAGACAGATGCTACCACTTCAGAAAACTCCCATTTGGAATAAATTGGTGGCTTCAAATTTTTATTATTTAGGGGATGGTCATCATGTAAGATGCATGGACTATATACTGTATTATCACTAAATCACCCGCTGAGTGGACATTCCACCCAAGCAATAATTGCAAATTTGTTGCAAAGCATAACAAGCACAATAAAAGTTCCAGCCAATGGACCTCTGGGTTATACCTGGAGGTCCATTGACTGAAACATTGCTTGTGTGTTTGTCTACATGTACAGTTTTTGACAGTGATGCTTTGGGTGATAACTCTGCTCCTCAGGTGATTTAGTTACAATCCACTCTCCACATACTGTATGACATATAAATATATATATATAGCTGTCACATACATATACATATATATATCATGTATGTATATGTAACGACAATTTGACAAAATTACATACATGTATATATAAATACTAACCATATAGTATAAACAGATATATGACAAATATATATATCTATCTATTTATATGTTATTTATAGTTTATGCGTCTTAAATGAAAATTAACAATCCCTTATTTAGAAATCAGCTTGAAAAGGGTTGAGTACCACTCATCAAGGAACGCAAGTTGATATTTTTAAAAAACTATGGTGTTTTCAAAATACAAGCCTTCCATTTTTAGCTCATGTCCAGAAGTTTATTTTCATCATAACTGTCCTGGAAGGAAACTCAATTATACCAATAATTAAGGTGCAAACAAGGAACTTAAGGAAAGCTTTTAAAAATATGCATCAACAAATGTCGTCCTCTAACTCAACGACCTTGACCTTTACTTTTATTGTATAGCTCTTCTCATAACAAAAAACAAAAACAAGTTAATCGAACTTATGCCATACTCAAACATGTAACATGTACCATCACTCTTATCTTGAAACATACCCTTTACATTTGAAATAATCTGTAGAAACATGCTCAAAAGAGAATGTTAAATTTATTATTTCTAATGACAATACCAGACCTTTAACCCTTTACCCAACACACACAACATCAAAATTTATTATTTTAAAAATTATTTTTTCAAATTTTCCAAAACATTTCATCAAAACCATATTATGTGATCCCTCACTGGAATGAGCTCCATGAGCTTATTCCAATGTGGAGGTCACATGATATTGTTTTCTTTTTTAAATCTGTAATGCTCAAATTTGTTAATTATGGGCAGATGAGTCCAATTCTTTACATAAAGGGTTGGAGACGTCTTGAAAATATGATGGAGAAAAGGCACATTTATTTCACCCTTTCAACCCGGTGTGCAAATTTATTTGTGTTTGTCACTTTTAGCATCTATGGCAATATCATCACCATGAAGTCAAGTTTAGCAAATCATTTCAACCGATGCTTCCCACTTCACAGGAATTCCACCCCAGTTGTTTATTACTGGGTACTTGTTTACCACATTAAACAAGCACTGTTCCACTTCTCAGGAAACTTGCGTGCTTAAATTTTGTGTGGTGCCTAAAATATTGATTTATTTATTGGTGTTTAATGTCATTTTCAGAGTCTTTGGCTACATCATGACTGCAATATTGGTATGAAGTCAAGTTTTTACAATCGTTGATACCCATGCTGCCCACTTCAGAGGACTTTCACCTAAGGTATTGGTTCTGGGTCCTATTTTGTCAGTTAGACAGAACATGTTTAAAGCAGGAAACAAGCACTGCTCCACATCCCAGAGTTCTCAAGGATGGAACAGTAACTAGGAGTAGATGACACAATAAACAGCAGTGGTGTTTAAAGTCACCTTCAGCATCTATGGCTATATCATGACCACAACATAGGAATGAGGACAGGATTAGCCGGTTGTTTATACATATTCCGCTCTCTTTAACTGGTAGAGTGCTAAATTATTTTTGGCCATCATATCTTGTACACATGTGTTTGCCTTGTTACAATTTATGGGAGAGTGCCCCAGGCACTAAATAATATCACTTTAAAGATAATACAAAGCACATGCATTGAATATGAGCCTTCAAGCTGTGGTACCCACACTTTAGAATAAAGCCCAAATATGGGCTTCTAGCACTCTACCAGTTAAAGGAAGCTACCCCTGGTGTTGATTACCAGGTTCTATTTTACCAGTAAAACAAAGTTTGTTTAGGGTAGTAAACATGCACTACACCACTTCCTTGGGTTCCATGGGGAACCTAGTGACTTGAATTTTGTGTCGAATCTAAATTTGGAGGAGATGAGTAGATGATACAATAAACAACAATTTAGTGGGGAGGATCAATGATACTTTTTATTGGAGTTTAGTAATACTTTCAACAGCCAGGATCACCTCGTGTTGGACAGTTTTGCAGATAAAGGAAGTCAGAGTACCCAGAGAGAACTTACCAAGCGATGGCAAGCAACTGTCAGACTCTCTAATGTACTAACTTCATACAAGCAGGGTTAGCATTGGTTGAAGGCAAGTGCACCATCGGCATGCAGTATGTCTTAGAACACAACACTACCATGCCGTCACATGGACAATTGGGATAACGTGTCTTGCTCAAGGACATAATAAAGTTGTTGCTGGCCAGTATAGAACTGTTACCCCTGCTGGGATCAAATCATGGACCTTTTGGTTTGAAGTTCTATGTCATAACCACTTAGACACAGTGATCCTGAGGATCAATGACAAGTCCTAATCTCTCATGGTAAATCAGTTGCTTTGTGTGCTTGAGGTCATTTCTTTGAGCCTTGACTACCAGACCTTTCTCAATTTCAAAATCAGTCTTGATTCTGCAAGTCAGAAGATTGTTTAATCCTTTACCCAACACACATGACATCAAAATTTATTATTTTAAATATTATTTTTTCACACAAAAAACATATCATGTGACCCCTTCCCTCATTGGAATGTGCTCAATCAGCTTGTTCCAATGAGGGTCCACATGATGTGGTTTTGTTGAAATTAAGAAAAGGTTTTTTAGTTTTCTTTAATTGCTCAATTTGTACATCATGTGGGTGGATGTGGCTGATTTGTTAACCCTTTACCCAACATAATGGCCAAAACTGGCCAGCACTATTCATAAAAAAATGCCATTCAATTTTCATTATTTTTGTCTCTGAAACATAGCTTATGGTCACTCATTGGAATGAGCTCTCATGTTTTGTGTGCCCAAAAATGAAAAAAAAATAGTTATTCAATAATTTTGTTTGCAAGTGTCATCTGTTTTTCAAGTTAGGTAAAGGGTTAATTAAGGAGTTAACTCTTCATCTAATGTAATGGTCAGTGTTGTATACAAATGTTTCATTGTTTTAATTGTTGGCCTCAAAAACATAGCTTATGACCCTTCACAACAACAAGCTCATTCAGTTTGTTCTTATGAGGGGTCATAGGCTATATTTGTGAGACAAAAATGTAAAGCTATAGAGTTCCAGAACTTCCCAGTAATATTTTAGGGTAATGATACTCTGAATTTCCATGATGTTCAATCCAATTGGACTAGCAAATGTGCTTTGGTGTAAACAGAAGTTCCAAGGGTCTTTGAGGGGTGGTGGCTGGATGGAAAGAAGGTGCAGACAATAGCTGAATGAACTGGACAGTAAAAAGGAATGAAAAGGGGACTGAGAGCAGTGTTTAACATATTAAAATATGAGTAGAAATCCCTTTTCAAAATCAACGTCAGAGAAGGAAAATGTAATACCAGCTTCCATCACTGATTCTCAAAGAGACCATTCCAACAATATATGTCAGGTGTTGGTATTTTGCTTGTATCCAATATAGTTGAAGTATTTGTTCTTTTTACGCAAGTTAATGAACATATTTTTTATTACAGAGGAAAATCCATGTTCTCTAGACAATGGAGGATGTAACCACATTTGTTTTGATTACAAGGGCAGTCATGAGTGTCACTGCAACAGTGGCTATAAATTGATGGACAATACAACTTGTGTTGGTAAGTCACTTCAGATGTGTTTTGTTCTGTTTTAGTGCTCTTATCTATTATAGATTTGAAAAAAACATCTTTGGTTCTCTAATATGTGACTGGAAAATTGTAAGTAAAACTGAAAATTTCTGGTTTTCAAATAAGGTTCTGAACATACATACTATTTTTTATTACACAACTGTTCTATGAAATCCCTATCTATAGCAACACTAGACCATGTGGAAAATGAAAATCTGTTCTGCACATATGTGCGGAACGGAAATCATTAATGGACTATTTTTAAATAGAAGCGAAGTTTCACTGGAATTTTCTACAAATCGAGCAACGCAATTACAATTTGAATCGCTAACAATAGCTGAAAATCGTCTCCTGAGTTCCAGTGTGTTCTATCTGCCAGTAGGTACATAGAACACATTGGAAATCAGAGGTCGAAATAGTAACACAGGTTCCCCTTGCAAATTTGGTTTACATTAAAATGTGGTTTTTGCATTGATAGTTGTCAAATGAATTGCTGAGTGTCCTTCTAATAATTGTTTTTATAGATGTGAAGACATGTAATAAACACAGAATGACACGTGTGTGAATGGGTTAATCGATATGGCACTTGTGCCATTGTGGAAGGATAAAACAAGAAGCCTGTGTATTAATGGCTCTCCTTAGCTTATCAGCACATATTCTTGAACATGACATTAGCAGTTGACAAGTAATCATAGTAATCTCTCAAAAATCAAGTCCAATTTTGACAAACTTTATTGCCCCTATGTAACAGGAAGGAGATAGAAGTATGGGAGCCAAGCCTCAAACACACAACCCTTATCATACAAAGAAACTGATTTATCACAAGCCTTAGAGGTTGGTTGATAAATGGCTTTTATACCTTGACCACTGCTCTACTGCTCTATACTCTCCCATTCTTTTTCAATTTACCTCCTGTGAATTACACCCCAGGTTCTTCCGCAGAGTGGTTGAAACAATGGCTGCATTGTAACCAGCTGCTGTGGAGCAGATAAACCCCAAATGTGACAGGAAGGAGAGAGAAGTGCGGAACACAAGACTTGAACCCACAGCCCCTGTTGCACAAAACGACCGATTTACCACAAGACTGATAGATATGGACCAACCATGCTGGTTGGTAAATAGCTTTTATACCTTGACAGCTACACACAGAATAGGTGCTCCATAGACCAATTGAGAGAAAGTCTTCCAGATAATTGCCAGATAATCATGGTTATGAATGTCAAGTCATGGCTTTATAGGATTTATCCAAGATTTAAAGACATGGGACCATCAATGTATGTCAAAGAAGAAACTAGAAAAGGAAATATGGCCACAGCCCCAGATGCAGTAAAAGAATATAGAAACATTAACCCTTCAACTGGTTGAGTGCTAAATTATTTTTCACAGGCAATTTGAAACATGGGTAGTTTTGTCAAAGATACCACACTACCAGCAAAGGTGGCCATAGTTTAGCAAGATTTTGTTTATAAATGTCTTGTTCCAATTTATTGGAGAGTGCCAGTAGGCACTCTCCAATAAATTGCAACAGACAATTTTATACAAAATTTTTCTTCTGCTGAGCAAACATCAAGCTGATGCGTACAGTATAAAGCCACTAAAGTGGCTTCCAGCACTTTTTAACAGAGCCATGCCATGATATCAATGAGCTCGTTTCAATGAGAAATCACATGAAATGTTTTTGTTGAAATATTTTGGAAAAATATTTTTTTCAACTAATTTTGTAAATTATGTGGGCAGATGCCTCCAGTTCATTAGGTAATGGGTTAACCATCATGGCCATGTTGGCGGAGGCATTCACCCATTGATCTTCATCTTTTCTGTTTGTGTATTAAGATTTAACAATACCTTCAACAACCAGGGTCACATCATGTTGGACTCACTTCATTTTTTCAAGATCATACAAGGCTTGTGTCTAACTGTAATAACTTGTTCAAATCTTTATGAATGATATGCTATTTACCAGAATTTTTTTTATTTATTTATTGGTGTTTAAGGTCACATATTTCTGCATAATGCCTAGGCATAACTGCAATGTGGATACAAATTCAAGTCCAGCCAATTGTTATACCCATGTTATCCATTTCTGAGGACTTCCACCCCAGGCATTGGTGACCGGTCCTATCACATAAAGACCTGTTGTATCACTTCCAAAGGTTCCCATTAGGAGTTTACCAGAATCAATTTCACAATAACACAACAAAATTTTAAAAGTGCATGAATTAATTCCAGAAACATGAGAAAACATTTTTTTAAGATTTGAGATTTCATAATTGTGAGACCTTTACCGTTTTTATTCGAACCTGGTGCTGCTGAACAACACCCCTTCCTTTTGTCCTTTATCCTTGTGTGGAGTTTTATGAAAATCCATACAGCCATTCTAGAGTGATTACAAAGACACAATTTTCTGGACACACAGACCGAATTTGGATAGCCAGAAGGAAGAAAGGACAACCCAGATTTAAGATGCTCCCTTCAGAGGCATAAAAATTGTAGAATCATGTCATGTATATAGCTAGTGAACATCAGCAGTCTGCTGCCAATAATTCTCTTTGAATTCATTGCTCTAAGGTGAAATGTATGGGAGGAGTCACCACATGTATGTACCCTCTTTACATAGAGGCAGGTTTTTCTGAATGGATCAAGGATGGTAACTTCTCATAAATTAAAAATTTATTTTAGTTTCTTTGCATGTTGCACATCAATAGACCATCCATCATAATGTTTTAACATTCCATTAACCCTTTACCCAACCCCAATAGCAGACAAACATAGCAAAAAATATCTCAAATAACTATTTTTTTTATTTTGGCCAAAAACGAAATTTAAAAATAAAATTTGGATGGTGATCTTTGAAAATAGTGTTGGTTCGTTTTGGCCTTATGTTTGAAAAATGTTAACCCTTTACATACAGTAATGGCAAAAACACGCCAGAGCTATTCACAAAAATTACCATTTAATTTTCATTATTTTAATCATCACATAACAGCCCAAATATCAACTCCAGTATGCTGTGTGACAAATATCAAAAGAGTTTGACTGGTGGAACTGAAAAAGATTTTTAATGAATTTTCCTTATATTGCACCAAGTTAAAATTCAGACTCCTGCAGGGAATCCAAATATGAACCCACGGACTTGATTTGGACAGCCTGAATCTGAATCTGCCAAAGATGTTGTGTAACAAATATCAAAAGATATTGATTGGTGATTCTGGAGGAGTTTTTAATTTTGAAATATGCAGATTCAGCATTTGCCCATTAGCAACAGTGCCTCAGACAAACCCTATGACAAGACCGAGTGCAATTGTTTTACCCATTCAATTCTACTGGTCCTACGGATGCTGCAAATCAAATAATAGTGGTCTGTTTCATGCTGTTTTAGAAATATAGGCATTTTAAAATTTTCTATTTTTAACTTGGTGTTCCCAAAGGGATGTGGGAAATTTTTTGCATGAATAAAGTATTCATGATCCAATAAAACTACAAATTTGGTACAAATTGGCCTATCTGTTCTGAAAATAGAAATTTGGAGTAGAACCTAAAATCTTGCCCCTCCCAGAACTGAAAATATTGCCCCTCAAAATTGCCTTGAACAAACCTTCACACCTCAAAAAGAAGCTTAATACCATATAACTTCTTCCATACATCAGATCATGAGATGATTTTTTTTTTAAATTTGGGACACTTTTCCCCACCCCTCCCCATGAGGGTACCATATTGATTTCCACAACATTGAAACGACCCTCCCCAACCATTACTAACATTAAATATTATTGGGATTGGCGCAGGGCTTTGAAAGAAGACTCAAGCACACACACACTTTTATGATAGACAGATGGCTGGATGGATGGACAGACAGAGGGGCAGATGAAGGACAAAGAGTGATCAGTATAGCTCACCCTCAATGTCAATCAGGTGAGCTTTATAAACTGAACGAGATGATTTCCACTGCAAGAGTACCTTCTTCATAAAATTGCACTATTGTTCTGTGTTTATAAAGGGCAGTAACTTCAAACAAATCAAAGAATGTTGTGGAGTGCACACAAGATGCACATCAGCAAACTATTCACAATAATTTTGTAAGGTTACAATATTCTAAATTGGGAGAAGATGATATCACAACACATATTTTTTATCACCAAAATACACAATTTCTCAAGCACGTTTAGACAATAATTCACAGGGGGTTTCTTTCAGCCTACTGCAGATTTGTGCACTATGATGAAATGCTCATGGGTGGGTGGGTGGGTAATATGGACAGAAGGATGGGTGTTTTAGGTGGGTGGGATGGATGGATGTTTTCAGTGTGTGGAATGGATGGATGTTTTGGGTAGGTGGGATAGATGGATGTTTTGGGTGGGTGGGTGGGATGGATGGATGGATGTTGTGAGTGGGTGGGTGTCTGGCTGGCTGGCTGGATTATATGCAAACCTGAAAATAAGCAGACTCTCATCTGCAAAATGAGGTCCCCAGAGGGTGAATTTGGTGATGCTACCCTGCACAGCAGGGTAGCATCACAAAATTTTCCCTCTGCGAACCTTAGTCTGAATCAAGGTCTCAAGCCAAAACAGAAAGATGTACCTCGAGGATAAATTGGCCCACTGTATGGGATAAAATCAGCAAATTCACTCTCTGGGGACCTCCTTTTGCAAATGACAGGCTGCTTATATTCAGGCTTGATTATATGATCAAATCAATGACTGAATTTTGATTAACTTTGACCATACAGTCATCTCCACATTTTCATTTTGCATTTCCCTGGATTGTGGCGCATATCAGTCATAGGAATGAGACTTTAGCAGTTCTCGAAAATCAAAGGTCAAAGAAAGCTGCTGTAATTTAGTTGTGCCTGCCACAGGCAAAACAGAATAATTCCATGTTTTCAGATGTGTTAACACCTCCCAATGATGACCTATGAAAACATCCAACACAGTGACTCCTTTTTATCTGAACTTTTTAATTAAAAGTCCTGGCCTTTATTTTCACTTGGCATGACTGTGACCTTAAAATCCAACTTAAATTGATCATGCATACACAGGTAACCACGAATGGAATAGTTTAACGCGCCGAAGGCACGCAGGGACGGTATGGGGAGCAAGCCCCTTTCGACCCTCGTTGGCTGTAAATGATTAATTTCCACATGTTTACTCGTGTTGAAGGAGGAACAGGTTCAGGTACTCGGCAGGTGTCACCGGTTGCAGCGTGAAGGTCTCTTTGACTGATGTCAGTTGAACCCTCGGGTGAGGACCAGTGTGGGAGGTTGGGTCCTCTCACAAAGGTACTACCTCTCCCCGAGGGTGCAGTCTATCTAGATTTTCTGGCAAGTATAGTCTGCCACTTTGGAGATGATTTTAAGTGTTGGCCATCACTGCCAAGTATAATCTGCCTCAGGCTGTCTCTGTTTGATAGGATGTCTTTGAAGGAAACAACATCGACCCCTTTCGGGGACCACCAAGAAGAAGACCCGAACTTCCCTGGTTCGGGGGCAGGCCTGCATTGTAATCCTAATGGGTTCGGACAAAAAGATGCGCAATGCGCTTACAAAAAGGGGCCAAGGCGGGATGCAGGACCAACGCTCGCCTCCCTTAAAGTGGTCGACCACTTTTAGGGATAAAGTGGAGGATGTACAGGAACCATGGGGGTGACTGTTTCCATAACGGTTAGACTGTCTGTAGCTGTTATTGGGGTGCTGGTCAAAAAGCATCTTCTGTGTACCTGCTTAAAAGAAGAAGGTAGAATTAGTTTTCATTAAAGTATGTAAATTGTAAAGATAAAAGTAGCACATCTTGTTCAATCTTAAGGTTTAATCTTAAGCTGAGTTGGTGAAGGCAGCCCTTTCTGGTAGAAGGCCACAGTTAAGCTGTTTTTTTTGCCTGTTTATTCACCTTCTCGTTCCCTATTTATTATTTAGTTTTTATAACAGTATTTAATCCTGATGTAATTTTTAATTGAGTCGGTGAAGGCAGCCCTTTCTGGTAGAAGGCCACAGTTAAGCTGTTTTTCTGCCTGTTAGTTCACCTTCTCATTCCCTAGTTTTATTCGAGCGGTGTTAGTTTTGATTGCAATTTTTGGGCTTTTGTCGGCTTTCGCAAATTGCTCCAAGTTCGGAGATTAGTTCGCTGTCGGCTAACCGGTTATGATTTTTCACAGCCAGGGTGGCTAGGCGGTCTTTAATGGTGGGGATATCAGCCCTGTCGTGGAGTGTTTTGATGGATGTGTCCCATGGGGCACGGAGGGCAACTCTAAGCGTGTGATTTTGGACCTTCTGGAGTTTTCCCATAGTAGTTTGGTTGAGGTCAGTTAGTATGATTGCACCGTATTCGAGTATTGGGCGCGCAAAGGCTTTGTATAGTTTGAGTAGGGTGGACTGGTTGGCCCCCCCATGAAGTTCCCTTAAGCATTTTCAGTAAGTTAATGCATTTGGTGGCTTTTTTCGCCATGTCGTCGGTGTGCTTGTTAAAGGACAATTTTTGATCAATGGTGATGCCCAGGAATTTCGCCTCTTTGCATTCTTGGGAGGGTGTTATCCATAAGTTTAGGTCAAAATCCCGTTTATTTTTCTTGCGAGTAAAGGTGACTTGTTGGGTTTTATTGGCGTTTAGCTTAATTCTCCATTTGGCACACCATTGTTCTAGGTCATCGAGAGCACGTTGCAGGGGTTTTTGGAGCAGATTGGCCGTATGGTTAAGAGTCCCAGAGGCCCTTATCATCCGCGAATTGGGAGACTTGAACATGATCCTCGGAGAAGTTAAGGTCATTTACATAGAAGATGTAAAGGAGGGGGCTTAGGATGGATCCTTGGGGGGAGCCTGCTTCAAGGGGGACACTATCAGACATTTCATTGTTCACTCTGACTTTAATTTCGCGATCATTTAAGAAAGAGGATAGTAATCTGAGCAGTTTCTTGGGGAGTTTCATTTTTGATAATTTGTAGTGCATTCCATTATGCCAGACGGAGTCAAATGCTTTTTCGACGTCTAGCAGGACTGCCGCGCCTATTTGCTGATTGTTGATAGTGGCCTTCATTTGGGTAACTAGTCGGTAGACATGTTCGATGCCTTCTTTGCGGTTTCTATAGGCTCTTTGCCATTTATTAAAAAAATCGTTGTCTTCAAGGTGCCCCCTGAGCCGATTGGTAAGGATTCGTTCGAATGTCTTACCAATGCAGCTGAGTAGGCTGATTGGGCGGTAGCTGGCTGGATCGGAGGGGTCCTTGTCTGGTTTTGGTATCATGACACCGATGGCTTTTTTCCAACATTTGGGAAAGTAGCCATGGGTGAGGCATGCATTGAACAGTTTGTTTAGTTTTTCGATTAAGGAGTATGGGCTTTGTTTTAGAATTTTATAGCTTACTTCGTCTTCGCCGGGTGAGGAAGAATTTTTGCATTTTTTTATGACGTTGATGATTTCGTCATTAGTGATGGGGATGACGAGGTCATCATCATCCCCGTCTTCTGGCTCGTTATCGAATTTGGGGTCACGGTAGATATCAGGGTGTGCATTGATGAAGTCATCAATGGCATTTATGGCAGCGTCATCATTGCCCGCACCTTGATGCGGGCGATGGGTTTTTCTTAGGTGGTTGGCAAAGGTGTCGGCCTTGTCTTTGTCGGTGCTCGTGAAGGAACCGTCTTCTTCTTAAGAGGTTTTCCTGCGGCTTTTGTTTTTTTGCCCAGTTAGGGTTTTGAAAGAGTCCCAGAATTTTTTGGCATCCTGGACTCCGTTTAGATCGGCTGTTGCCTTTTCCCAGTTGGCTTGTTTTTCAGCTTGGAGGGCTTTTTTGACCTCGCCATGAAGGTGGTTGTATGTATTTTTGAGGTCAGCTTTCTTACCGGGGTCAGTTTCGGTTTTAAGAGCGCGAAGAGCTTTCCATTTAGTTTTGATTAGTGAGAGTGTGTCGCCCGAGATAGTATTTCTCCAGGGGCGTACTTCTTCTTTTGGGCATATTTCGTTTAGGGTTGAGTTAATGATTTTTTCTATGCCCTCGCATTGGGTTTCGAGTTCCGCTGCATTGGATGAGGGGGTGTTTGTGAGTTTGACATCGATGATGTCACGATAGAGGTTCCAATTAATTTTTCTAAAATTTCTGCGGAGAGTGGGTGGGTACCTGAATGGGCCATTTCCTAGCTGCAGTGAGGCATGGACCGGGACAGTGGTCATCGATCTGATTTATCAGGGAGTCACTGGCAATAATTAGATCGAGGAAGGTTATGCTTTTTTGTGATTTCAAGGAGGGCTTCACCGTTAGGGGTGGTTTTGTTACAGCCGAAGTACAGGTGTTTGGCATTGAAGTCGCCGAGGAAAATGCAGTGTTTGTATTTCCTCGTAAAGAATTCAAAGACAGTGTCAGAAACAATTTTGCTTGGGTCGTTATAACAAACAATCGCGATGTTTTTGTTGTCGACAGTGATTTCAGTTGTAATCACCTCTGCATCGAGGTGATTGTTTTTTATTGTTTTAGTTTTGATGTTCTGCTTTATTAGAAGAGCGACGCCGCCACCTTTGGTGATTTGTCAGTCTCTTCTAATAGTGCTGAACCCGCTAACTGAAAAATTTTTGCTGGGTTGAAGCCAACTTTCACAGATGCAGATAATATCTGTATCTTCAAAGTATCGGCTCATTTGAAGTTTTTTGTTATTAACACTTCTAGCGTTCCACACAGCTATTTGTAGCTTATTCATGACGGGGGATGGGAGTTAGTAGCGGTGCTTTAGATATAGGTTTGGACAGGTGCTTTAGTCCGAGCTGATAGCGGCTTTGATTAGTGATTCCGAAATATGCGTCTTGAAAAGTCGGGACGCCGATCAGCTGACATCCTGGCAGATGTCGGACAGATTGGTTTTAGCATGTTTGCTTAATACTGAATAAAGGGATCCGGTGATAAGGGAGCAGACGGTATGTGGAGATGACGCATTGTCAGGCTTGATGAGATTTAGGTTTTTCAGCTCGATAGAAGTTTTTACTTTTTTGAAATGAGGACACCCCCGGTAGCTGCTGGGGTGACTTCCTTTACAGTTGGGGCAAGAGGGGGATTTTAACCTGCATGACTTGGTGAGATGTGATTCTCCGCAATTCATGCAGGTTAGATTCCCTCTACATTTGTTGGCTATATGCCCGAACTTTTGGCATTTGTGGCACTGTATGGGTGTTGGGGAGGGATTGTATTCCTCCCCAGCGTGCCACCTGCCATTGATGTGGATCCCATTTTTGATTATTTTTATTTTGGTTTCCTTGTTGAGACAGGTGACTTTAATTTTCCACGTGGCCTTGCCCGTGGAATCTCTCCCATTTGCAATTATTAAGGCTGAGGTTTATGGTTCCACTGGGTGTATCGGGGTGGACCCTAGTTATAACCGCAGTGAGATTTGGCGAGTTGTTACCCCTGCCCTCCCTGCTGCCGTTTGTTTTGTTTTTTGTACTGTTGGTACTATTGGTGGGGGTGTTTGAATTTTGCCACCCCTTTTGGTTTTGGCTGTTGGCTATCATGCTAGTTTTAGCCTTCTTTCTTTTAACCACTGTTGTCCAGGGTGTCTCCATGAGTGTGGGGGCCCTGGCTGGTTAGGTTGAGGCTCATTGTTAGTATGATGGAGTGCTTTGGGTGAGGTGGTGAGTGGAGGGCAGTTCCTCACTTTCTTGACCTGCCGATAAACGGTGTGGTAAAAGCCCTGTCCGTCTACCACCTCCACCAACTCACTCTCTAGGTCTATTGAATTCTTTCTTTTGCCTTTGTTGTGGGACGGGGTCAGAGTGCTGCTAGGAGCACTGACCAGCGGTGTGGCGAGCATTATATCTAAATTTTTATCTGGGCAGATGGTGCCCAGAGAGCAGGGGCAGGGATCAGCTGGATCCTTGAGTGCTGCATTGGTAGGGCCTGTGTCCCCCCGACCAGATGATGACTCTTCAGGGACAGGTCCCTCAGGAGTAACCACCTGGAGATCGGTGGGTAGAATCTCTCTTATAAAGGAATTATCCAGAGAATTATCCAAGGCCTCTGCCTCTGCCTCAGCATGAACCTCGGCAATTGCTACAATTTGGATTGGGCTGCAAGGTGGAGACCCAACAGACGCCACAGTGGCTGCTGGAGCATCCCTCAGTGCAGTAACCTCCAATGCAACACAGCTGTCTGGTGCATTTGGTGGTTTTTGCAAGCCCAGTTGGGCTGACAGGGTACTGATTTGGTTTGTGAAATCGATAAACCTCTCGTTGGCAGCTATTCTCTCCTTGGCCATTTCTCTGGTTAGTTTATCAATGGTATCCTCCTGCTGGGCATGCTTTCTTTCCATTTCAGCATACCGCAGCCACCATTCCTCCCTCTCCCTAATTCTATCTTCCCGAATTTCGGCTCTTTCCTTCTCTCTATCCTCCATAAATTTTTGTATCATGTCATATTGGGACCCCCCTGCCCCCTTGGTATTTCCACTAAAACTTACCTTATGTGCTCCAGTGATAGATTCTCTACAAGCTTCTCTCTCCTTCTCTCTTTCCTTCTCTCTCTCCTTGCATTCTTTCCTCTCCCTCTCTTTCTTTTCCTCCCAGGTCTCTTCCTTCCTTTTTCCATTTGTGGTGAAGTTGGCTGGCTTTATGATGCTGCTAGTGTTGGTATTGATGCTAGTCATGGTTAATTTAGTTAATTTAGTTTTAGTTATTTTGAGAAGTTTAGAAATTTAAGTCAGACAAGGTGCGTGTGTGTTATATAGTTTACTCTTAGCTTTCTCTGAGATATGATGAGAATCACTTTCTCAGGACCTCGTCTGGTTAAAAACTGTCAACTGGTCTCAACTCAGTGAATGAATGATGTTGATCCCAGATGAAAACAAGAAGGTAACCACGTGATGTGACTGGGAACTTGATATCAATGTTACATTGATAATTCATACACAGGTAACTTTGACAAGTTTGTTTCCATGGAACAGGAGGCTTGGCTGCTAACTTCATACCAGGAATTTATTTATTATTATTTTTTTTATTAAATTTGTGTTTAAGGTCATATATTTCTGCACAATGGCTAATTGTGACCACAATGTGGGAGATAAAGTCAAGTTTAGTCAATTTGAGGACTTCCACCACCAACATTGGTGAATGGGCCTGATTTTACCAGCTTCATTTCCCACAGGGTCAAAACAGGTAAACAGTTAGTGGTCATCTACTCTAGTTTCTCTGTTAACCCTTTACCCAATATACACAATATCAAAACTGATTATTTTTTTTCAAATTTTTCAAAAAATGTCAACAAAATCATATCATGTGACCCTTTATTGGAACAAGCTCGATCCAATGCGGGGTCACATGAGATGGTTCTGTTGAAATTTTTTTAAAAAATAATCTTGTTTCAACTGCTCAATTTGTAAATTACATGAGCAGATGTAGCAGTTTTCTTAAGTGAAGGGAAATTCCTGTGAGATTCAGAGCATCACCATATTTATCAGTAGATAGTCAATACTCCAATGTTCACCAAATCACCCAAGAGCTCATATTACAGTTTTGAAGATGCTCATTAGAACTCTGGCAGTACATTCTTAGGAAGCATGTAAAATATAAAAGGCCCTCTTCACAAAGGAAAGAACACCTGCTCCATAGAACTTATTACGATCAAGACATGGAAAAAGTATGAAATTCCTATTGACAGAAATATGTGTGGATGGACAGCATAAAAACTCCTGACATACCAAAGTAGTTCTTTTTGGCCTTATAAAACCATATCATGTAACCTCTCATTGGAACGAGCTCGCCGAGCACGTTCCAGTGAGGGGTCACATGATATGGCTTTGTTGAATTATTTGTAAAAATGTGAAATGAAAGTGTCAATGACACTGTAGCTCAGCTTGACAAACTTGAACTTGGTAAGTTATAAATGAAATGGAAAAACTGAAGATCATTGGTCCCAATGTTATTTGATGAAATTTCAACATAACAGCATTGTGTGTGCACAACATCAGAGTAATCCATGTATTTTTAAATATAAACTGTAGGACTGGCTAAAAGAAGAATGTTGATACACAAATGCAGTATGTTCAGAGGTTATTGTAAATGGCTATTTTTTTCACAGAAATGAATGCTAATCAATAGCTCTTATCTAAAGGTCTTGCCTAATGAGCACACCAAGTTCAAAAACAATCCTATGATAAATGTGGCCTGTTGGCCATGTCAAAGAATGTTGATGCACAAATGCAATAAATTTGAAGATTGTTGCTAACAGCAACAGTTTTTGATGGAAATGAAAAGAAAATCAATAGCTCCTATCTTTGTCACCCTGCATAAACATACAAAGTTTCCAAACAACCTGATAATGAATGTGCCCTCTGAGGCATGTCAAAGGAAGATGTTAATGCACAAATGCACTAAGTAGAAGGTCATTGCTTGTGGCAATGTTTTTTTATGGAAATTCATAAATATACCCTGCAGAGACAATAATTTTTTATGGAAATGAAAAAAGGCAATAGCTCACAACTAGAGGTCACCCCGAACACACATACCAATTTTCAAAGTGAACCGATCATAAAAGTGCCCTGAAGGGTGTGTTAAAGGAAAATATTGAGGTCTGACTAAACTAAGTCAAAGGTCAGCAGCAACATTTTTTGACAAAAATAGAAGAAAATCGACAGCTCCTATATAGATGTCACCCCACACAAGCACACCAAGTTTGCAAGCAATCCAAGCATAAATGTGCCCTGCAGGGTGTGTCAAAGGGAAATATTGATGCTTAACTGCACCAAGTTTTTACTAAGTTCATTGAAGGTCATGCCAGTGGCAACATTTTTTGACGGAAATGGAAGAAAATCGATAGCTCCCATCTAGAGGTAACCCCAAACAAACATACCAAGTTTCAAACCATTCTGATGATAAATGTGCCCTGTAAGGTGTGACAAAGAGAAATATTGAGGTTTGACTAAACTAAATTCTAAGAACGTTGGCTGCGGTAACATTTCTTGATGGAAATGGAAGAAAATTGATAGCTCCCATCTAGAGGCCTCCCCAAACAAGCATGCCAAGTCTCAAAGCAATCTGATTATAAATGTGCCCTGTAGGGTGTGCCAAAGGGAAATATTGAGGTTTGACTAAACTAAGTTCTTAGAACGTTGGTCGTGGCAACATTTTTTGACGGAAATGGCAGAAAATCGATAGCTCCCATCTAGAGGTAACCCCAAACAAACATACCAAGTTTCAAACAATTCTGATCAGAAATGTGCCCTGTAGGGTGTGCCAAAGAGAAATATTGAGGTCTGACTAAACTAAGTTCTAAGAACGTTGGCCGCGGCAACATGTTTTGATGGAAATTGAAGAAAATCGATAGCTCCCATCTAGAGGTCACCTCTAACAAGCATACCAAGTTTCAAAGTGATCTGATCATAAATGCGACCTGCGAGGTGTGCCAAAGGAAATTGTGGACGTACATACGTACTAACGTACGTACGTACATATGCCGACGGACAAGAAGTGATGGCAATAGCTCAGCTTGACTTTAATATTTAAAACAATGAATTCTGATATCGTCTGCGCTGGGTTATGGGTTAACCCCCTGCAGGCTGACGTAAAAAAAAAAAAAATCCCAATTTTATAAGCTTCAGTTTTTTTCCATAATGCAACAAATAATTTAACCAATTCAATCTTCTTTGACAGAGCTCACCAATTGGCACTCTCCTATAAACTGTAACAAGGCAAATATGCACAAAGAAATTTTAAGGACCAAAAAAGATTTAGCACTCTACCAGTTTAACAAGTATTGCATTTTTCCCAGGGTTCTCATGGGGAACAAAACTTAATACCCACAAGTCACTCTTAATAAAAGACTAGGTCATTTTCTTTTTCTCAAAGAAACATGTACTGATCATCTACAGAGACAGGAACTGAATAAATGACAAATTTAGTCGAGATTAGTTTTTTTTTAGTTATTTTATTAAAAAACAAGCATGTGTATATGAAAAGAAATTAACTGGTTACAAAATATTATGGAAGTGTATAAAATAATTCTCCATCAATAAATATAGAAAAAATGAATAATTCATCTCTATATATCTGTAATGAAAGCACGATTTTTTTTAAATTTGAGCACAGCCATCATTCGTTATACTATTTGTTTTCAAACATTCTTTGTGATGTAGCTCATTCTTGGAAATGAAAATTATGTGAAATGTTCCCTAACAATGCTTTATCCAACACTATCTTATATTATAGTGGGTCCCATCTAATTTAATGGTGGTAAACAGAATGGCCGTGACGGCAAAAATAAAAAAAAAATTTAAAAATGCCTGTCCACATGCACTTTTACAAAAATGGCCGGAGAAACATAAGATCTACTTTGTGGGTCCTTATCTCTTGTTTGATGCTTGTCATCAAACAAGAGATAAGGACCCACAAAGTAGATCTTATGTTTCTCAGGCCATTTTTGTAAAAGTGCATGTGGACAGGCATTTTTTAATTTTTTTTTTTCATTTTTGCAATTATTTCTTTGCCATCAAAAGGTCATTTTCTTGGTTTGTTTTATGTTTTAGGCCTCAAAATCTACAGAATTGCATGGGTCGTGGTGTATTTCGTCTCTGAGTGCAACATGACTTTGTAATGCTATTCACTTGGGTAAAATATCAGACATGAACCATTTAATGTATATTTTGCATGCAGCAGCCAAAAGGATCATGCAGGAGAGCCTAAGAAACAGATTTTTAACTTTTTTAGACCTAACCATTAACTATTTTTCAATACAAAATTGGTCTGTTAAATGTACTTATGTGAAAGAAAAGATCCCTGTTAATTAAAACTTTACCTAACATGACTGGAGATTGCACATGAATATAAAAAAATTTTAATAAAAAAAAACAACATTTTGCCTTAAAAACATAGCTTATAACCCTCACTGGAACAAGCCTGATAAGCTTATTCCAATGAGGGGTCATAAGCTATGTTTTGGAGGTAAACACTTTTGAAATATTAACATCTGAATGGCGATTTTTGTGAATATAAATGATGGCTAGATACTTACGTAACATTTGGTAAAGGGTTACATAAAATCTGCGACGAATCACCAGAAAAAATCACAGATAATGACAAAATTCCTTTGCTTTACAAATCGTTTTTGGACTCAGTACTTCCACAGATAGTAGTCAAACTATTATATCATTTTTGACTGAGGTCTATGAGCTGTCAAACAAAGTATAATGTGTTAAATAATGAAATAATCACTTGAGTAATCAACCCAATTTCTATAAACTGAACATTCATATTTCCTACTGGACCTCATTTAGGCAATGACTGTGACTTATTCTACATCAGGAATATTCAGAGGTGAAACCAGGTTAAATGGAATTGGAAGGACAAAATATGTTTGTGCTGCTAGTATCGTGATAGGTTAACCCTGAAGGGCCTGGACAAATATCCTGAATTCCCACCAGCCCACAACTTTTATACGTCCAGAGGTATAGCAGTGATTTCTAGTTACGTCTTGGCTGCCTAAACTGGCAGTCAAAACAGTAACTAGAAACCACTGCCCAGATAATTTGCATATATTGTCAGCATAACCTCCTCATGATGGCATGTTAAGGGCACTTGTTCTGAGGTTGTAAAAGTCAAAAATAGGCCTTTAAAGGTTAAGAGTGTGTAATACCCATACATGAAGGTCCAGGGTGTTCTTCAGGGGAAAAAAATTAACTTTTCATTGTAATTTGAGCACCCTGAGTACTTTTTGAAGGCTAAATACTCAGAAAGAGAAGGAATAAATAGAGCAAAATACCCCCCCCCCCCCCCGCCCCCCCCCCCCCCCCCAAAAAAAAATGAGAGCAGGAGTACATGAACCAGTTTCAGGCAGGAATGTTTATAAGCTTGACAAATTTTTGAGGTGTTTTTTTTTTGGGGGGGGGGGGGGAGGAAGGGTCCATAATCCCCACTCCCCATCAGTATTGCTAAAGGGAACATTGAATAAGAGGTTAATTGCCACTTTGAGATTCTTTATGTACATCGAGGCAACAGGATAAATATGGTGCTCTGCTAAAGGGTCAAACTGCACCCTTTATAGATCTGATACTTGAGTGATGGTTCACCAGATTGTTCAACTATTTCTGAAACAAATCTGTGTAGATCTGTACATAATATTCAGTTCCAGTTTTGTTAATTTTTCATTTTCTCATTTTTTTCCAAATTTTATCACTTATGCTGCTGTAAAACAAGGTCTAATGGAGCACTTTTTAGAGATAAACTTAGCATTTATTCTATTATATCTTGTTTGACAGAGCTCTATGAGCTCTGTCAAACAAGATATAATAGATTAAATGCCTGTATTGGATGTACTGAGGCCAAATAGGTCTATAAACAAAGGAAAAATGGGGAGTGTCAGGGTATTTCTTGACAGGTTACATTTTTTATTCAATTAACAGGAGTTTACTCTATAACCTATATTCAATTAACAGGTCAAATTTGTACTGCAGGTATGGTATATGGTTTTGTGTTGGGAAATTATATTCAGTTAAGAGGGTTATTCAGTTTAAGATATATTCAATTAAGTGCACTCAACTGTATCATATCTTTCAAATCCTGATCAGATCAATGTGATACATGGAATCATTATACTCTGAAAGAAGTATGTGGTGTAGGTACTGTTGAACGAGCACCTACTACTTCAGATGAGTCTTTTGATCTTGTTGCTGGTGAAGTGGACCAGGCTCCTGGATAGTGAAATTCTGGCGGCTCCTCAATATTTGTGGTGGGCTCTTCTCTTTTCTTTTTAACAACAACAGCTAGCACAATAACAGCAACAAGAAGAACAGCACAAACACATCCTACAACAATAATACCAATACTTTGTTCAGAACTGCTCAATGCACTTGCTGAATCATCACCACTTGAAGAAGCCAATGATCTTTGTGCTTCATCTGATAGAAGTAGATCACTAAGACCAACACCTAGTATATCTTCATCATTATAAGCCAAATCTGACAAGATCCCTGATGTAACTTGATCACCTTGAAAAAAAAATATGCAGATTAAGAATTAAGCACTCACAAAATTACTTTTCAGGGGCCGTGGAGCAACTTTGAATTAGAGGGGGGAGATTGAAATATAAGCAAGGTTCTAGGATGCTCCCCAAGAAAAGTCTGAAAAATTTGTGACCTAACAAACCATCTGGATGATTTTAGGGAATAAGTGGACTGCTTGCATCAATCCAGTGTTGTTAGTCCACTAATTCCTTAAAATTGCCTAGACTGCACAATAGGCAAACATTTGACACACTATTGGGGTAGTGACTGGACACTATGCCTCTGCCACCATCAACTCGGATAATCGTCAACTTAAAAAAAGTAAAAGTTAGTTCCTTGATATTAAGGGTGGCAAGTAGAATAACTAGCAATTAAGTGTATAAATACATCAGTCAGGATAATAATATGAGCATTACTGAATCTCATTTGTTTACTATTTTCAAATATTTTGAACAATGTTGGCCGAGAAAGTGAGGGTGTGGAAGGCCCCTCAACACCCACCCAAACCAGTCTGGCTCTACAGACCCAACTTTTTCTCTCCATTGTTTTGTCAATTTTTTTTCAAAGTTTCCACAAAAAACATATCATGTGACCCCTGACTGGAACGAGCTCTGCAAACTCGCTCCAATGAGTGGTCACATGATATGGTTTGCTGCAATCTTTTTTTAAATATTTTTTTTTCAACTGCTTCATTTGTAAATTCCATGTGTGGATGCAACCAATTTGTTAGGTAAAGGGTTAACAGCCTAGAAATGGGCACTTTGATACAAAATTCAGAATCAAGATCCATCCACTCCAAATATAAAGTACTGGTACTTTAAATTTATTTTACTGTTGAATTAAGTGACACTTTTGAAAATGGCTCTCCTTGCCTGTTCCAGTGTTGTTATATCACAGAAAATCAACCATTCAAACAAAAATTCATGAAATAGCTGGTCATTTTAGTTTGACTCTTTGGACTGAAACTAATAATGATCTCACAAGTGATTTTTAGTTGGATTCTTGGAAACACCTAATCTATCTCCCAAAGATAATAATTCTAGGAATAAGCCACATGGAATACCAGCAAGGTTATGTGATCAATAATTTTTTTCCAAAATCTGATGTGATCAATATAAGTTCAAACAATAAATGTTTTCCAAAATATACAACAGTTGACTGACACTGAATATATAAATATAAAAAATAAGGCTATTAAAAAAAATTGTTGTTTCTCAGACACCTCCCTCATCATAAAAAAAAACTGCCTCATCACCTTTTTTTTCACCGGGACATCTCTTCTATGACACTATTTTGCACTTGTAGGACAAATATTTAACCAACTATATCTTGTTTCACAGAGCTCACAGAGCTCTGTCAAACAAGATATAGTTGATTAAATTTTCAACTACATTATGGGAAATTTTTACTGCTGAAAACATTGGTTTGCTACATATTCCAACTATTTTCAGAACTATTTAGTGAACAAACAAAAAAAAACTCTTCCTCCATTATAAAATTGCCGAAAAATAATTGCCTGAGAAACAAACAAAAGTTTTAATAGGCCTAACCAAAAAGAGTTTCAGCAACAAGTGTTTCTCCGAGGCCTATCAATGTCATATCCTTATATAATCAATACCAATATTAATCTGAGTATTAATACTAATCATTTAATCTGGGTTGCATTCCATCAAGTTGATGAGACTGGGGCTGGCCAGATTCAAAGGAATGCTGTAGGCATTGTTTCTGATCAGACTGATCTGATCTTGTCAACAAGACAGAAAAAGACAACCTCAATTGATTGCTTATTATATGACAATGGATACTTAAAAACTGAAGAGATTGACATCAGAAATAAAACACATTAAAACTTATGAAATTGTAAATATTCATCTTGTAATGATACACTATAATGCAGAGAGGTTGACATCCAACCTAACCCTTCACCCAATAGACAAATTTTTAAAAAACATCAACAAAACCATATCATGTGAATCCCCCCCCCCCCACCCACCCCTCGCATTAAACCAAGCTTGATGAGCTCATTCCAATGAGGGGGTCATATGATATGGTTTTGTTGAAATTATTTAAATTTTTTTTAAACTGTTCAATTTGTAACTTATGCAGACAGATGCAACCTATTTGTAAGGAAAAGGGTTAATTAACAAATGCTTCAAAGAATACAGGCTCTCCTGCCTGTTTGATGGATTATCGTCATTAAAAATGTTAAGAAAAGCATTTTAACCCCTTATCTAACAAAGTGGCTACCTCTGCCCATATAATTTACAAACTGAACAGTTGAAAAAAAAAAAACTGTCAAAAACATTCAACAAAACCATATCATGTGTTCCTTCATTGGAAAAGGCTTATTGTGCTCATTCCACTGAGGAGTCACAAAATATAGTTTGTTGCAACCTTTTGAAAAAGAAAAACAAATTGCTAGTTCACACCTAAGCTGCGACAGATTTTAAAAATTAAATTCTAAGTCCATCAAGGGCAATAACTCTCAGAAAACTATTACAAATAATACCTGCATTGACATGGGGCTAGACATTAATTAATTTATGCATTTATTCGGGGTTTTAATGACACACTCGACAGCCAGGGTCACATCATGTCAGACAGTTTTACTTGTCCAGGAATCTGGAGAACCTAGAGAGAACCAGCGAGCGGGAGAGAGCAATTGTCAGACACCTCAACATACTAACTATGCACAAGCAGAGTGAGCAGCAGTTGAAGGCAAGTGCACCATCAACCTGCAGTATGTTTTAGTACACAGTGCCATCATGTCCCCAAGTGGGTAATAAGGCTTAAGTCTCTTGCCCAAGAACACAATGCGGTTCCAATTCTCTGAACACTAAGTCCATTGTGCTTCCAAATTGATTAGTTGATAAAAAAAATCTTTTCAAACAATTTTCAATGAAACCAAGTCACATGGTCCCTTCTTTCAAATGAGCTGATCAACCTCATTCCAATGAGGGGTCAGATGATATAGTTTTGTCGAAATTTGTTGAAAAATTTGAAAAAAAAAAAATTTAAATAAATTTTGATATTATGAGCATTGAATAAAGGATTAGAAGACCTTCAATGGAATGTTTGAATAATTGACAAAGATTACCCGAACTACAGGTTATGGTAGAATAAGTTTGAAGAGGTTGTTCTAATAAGAGCACCACCTAGTGGGGCAACAAACGCCCGTCAAAATTGGAACATGCACACGTTTCTCTGGGGTAAAGTTTGAAATTTTTGTTGACTCGACTATGTCTGTCCCCCCCCCCCCCCCTCTAATCACTGCCCATTCCCCTGCTGTGTCTGATGTAAAAAAAAATGTTGGAGTAAGCGACAAAATAGTGTAATGTTTCAAGTAATAAAAAGGGGCATAACTCTGGAAATACAAAACAGAGTTACCTGCTCTGTCACATGCACAATGGCAATTGGTGATCACCATGTGTGCAAAGTTTGAACAATATAGCATGTAAAATGTTGATGGAGAAGGTGACACAATACTGTAATGTTTTAAGTACTAAAAGGGGCATAACTCTGGAAATACAAGATGGAGTTACCTGCTCTTGTCACATGCACAACGGCAATTGGTGATCACCATGTGTGCAAAGTTTGAACAATATAGCATGTAAAATGTTGAAGGAGTAGGCGATACAATACTGTAATGTTTTAAGTACTAAAAGGGGGCATAACTCTGGAAATACAAAAGAGAGTTACCTGCTCTTGTCACATGCACAGTGGCAATTACTGATCAACATGTGTGCAAAGTTTGAACAATATAGCATGTAAAATGTTGAAGGAATAGGCGACACAAAACTGTAATGTTTTAAGTACTAAAAGGGGGCATAACTCTGGAAATACAAAATGGAGTCACCTGCACTTGTCACATGCACAACGGCAATTACTGATCAACATGTGTGCAAAGTTTGAACAATGTAGCATGTAAACTTTTGGAGGATTAGGTGACAAAAATTGTTCACGGATGGATGGACGGACAGACAGACAGACAGACAGACAGACAGACGGACGGACAATGCCATAACATAATACTCCCGTTTTTTCAAAACAGGCATATAAAAAGGAGCAAAAACATTTTGGTTGAGGCAAAAATGACCAAATTTGATTGGGAAGTTTGTAATACTGGAAAGATTGGCTAGTTCATAAGGTAAAGAGTAGATGATTGAGACAGCCACCCATTCAATTCCGTTTCAAAGAGCTTTAAGTAGAAACAGTTTAGGCCTTTTATAATCATCATCATTACATGTATTAACAAGATATTAATTGAAAATCCCCCACCTTATCCAAGCCATCCAAAGGATGTGATGGCTGAGGGGATTTTTTGAATACAAGCCTGTAGGCTTGAGGATGTAAGACCTACCCTCGTAGGGTCAAAAGTACAGTGTAATACACATTTGTTTTCCAATGTTTCCCACCTCATTTATGGTAGGGTTTTTTATCATTAAATATTCTTTGAAGAGACAACGCTTTCCACCTCAGCTGAGTATTTATAGTGTTGGTGTGTGACCTTCAAACTTTAGTGCTTTGAAGTTGGAACGCTTTAAGGAAAAGAATAGAGTATGTTTTCATTTTTTGGAATTCACTTTAAAAACTTTCCACAATCTAGTAGAAGTATTTCCATTAGTTTCTTAAATCCTGGCACCCTATGTAATATATAACCTACAAACCCTGGGCATTTTACAGCCTCAGTGAGTGTACATTTTCATGTAGTGTGTAATATGGCAGTTACCAATTTTGTATAACCATTGCATTGCACAGGGTTAGTCACACTTTCTAGTTATAAATATTTTCATTATAATCTGTGTAACTAACCCTGTGCACTGTACAGTCTTATTGAAAATCTCATCTAAACCAGCCAATGCTATTCTCAAAATGTGTTCAAACTCAGCTTAAGATCCCTTGTTGGTTTTTTAATGAATTCTATTTTCAATTAATAGCTTGTTTATTACAATTTGATAGATTCTCTAACTAAAACAGTTTTATAAATTAAACCTACCTAATTCTTCATCACTGACTTTGACAACACCCATGCATATGAAACTTCCATGAGTATTGAGACATATACCTGGACAGATGGTGGAATTTTGTTCACATTCATTAATATCTAAAATCGAAAGAAAAACCTTCAAAAATATTAAATGTATCCAAACCAAATTGAATCAAGCTAAAACATAGCTGCATCAAGTAGTGGTATCATTTTCAAAGATAATACAGGAATTGTGTTGATCATGATTTGTGCTTATACATACAGAAAAATCAGGAAATCAAAATTTTTTAGTAAAGTTTGTTTTTTAACATACCTACCACAGTTGTTTACAATTGGCTGTAACGCAAGTGCAAGCCCTACTTCAGAACTTAACTCAAGCTAATAACTTTTCCAAACGAGTTGGAAAAGTGGAAGAGTGGAAAAGCACTATAAACAGATCGAAAAGGGGTCAAGTGAGACCGGCGCTCGACATTACAGGTAATCTTTCTGCACAGCTCTTGCATTTACCAAGTGCATGCGCAACAACTGTGACGTCAATTCCGAATTTCCGCCAACGAGAAGTTTGTGATTTAGCAGGGGGCAACGATATCAAAAGATATCCTCTAGGAGGGTGGGCCTCCGGTAAACAATTGTGGCAGGTATGTTAAGAAACAAAATTTACTAATAATTTTTAATTTCTTCTCAACCAACTCACAATTGTTTACAATTGGCTGAATAAACAACAGGAGGAGGTGAATCACATAACCAATACCAACAATCGCAGCTGAAAGAAATGCAAGGAGGGCAGAGAATGACAGTGAAACCTGTAAAGGAAGAAAGCAGGAAGGTGCTGAAAAAGAAGCTGAAACACCAACACCAGTGTTGAATAGAATGAAGCACCTGAAAAGAACAAGGCTGAGTGATGCACAAACCCAAAAATACATATTTGAAAAGGGGTGCACAACAGTCTGAGCAGCAACGAGAGGGCCTAAAGAAAAAAGGTCCTCAGATTGCTGCTGTAGGTGGCAGAGATAAAAGGAGGAGAAAGTAGAAGCATTCCTCCAGTAAGCCGCATTCATAACGTCCCTGAGCGAAAAAGAATTGAAGAACGCCCAAGAAGTAGAAATGGCACGAACCTCATCAGCATTAAATTGGTTCAAAACAAGATCCGAAGCAGACAAACTGTAATAAGCCAGCTTGATTGTGAGACATATCCATCTGGAAATAGAATGGGAATAGATAGCCTACCTCCCAGGAATGAGAGACAGAAAGAATCTCTTCTGACCCCCTCCGAATGAACTGCGTGCGATTAATATAAGTCTTTAATTAATATAAGTCACACAAACAGGACAAAGAAGAGGCCTCCGGCTATCGACAGAAATAAGTGCTCGAATGCAGATGGGAGGAGATACCGAATCAGAAAGTTGATTCTTGGCCAGAAAAGAGCAATCAGTAGTGAAAGTTACACTGTTGGCCTCATTTCTGAAGAAAGCAGAATCAACAGAAAGCACATGAAGCTCACTGACATGTCTGGCAGAAGCAAACGTTAGAAAGAAAGCAGTCTTATATGTGAGAAAACGCATATCGGTCTTAGATAAAGGCTCAAACGGTGCCCCCTCCAAACAATGTAACACCCATGCCAAGTTCCATTTGGGTGTAAGATGCAAAACCTGAGGCCTCTTCAGAGAAAAGTGCCAAATCAGTTTGGAGAGAAAGAGATTAAGACCGATGCACCACTTTCCCACATAAGAGAAAGTTTCTGACAGTATAGATTGATAGCCCTTCAAAGTAACAGGCTGGAGGCACTTGGAGTCAAAAAGGTATACCAGAAAATCCACAATTTGAGCGATTGACGGATTTCGGTAATCCACATGTTGAGCTGCACACCAGCAGCAGAAAACTTTCCACTTAGCAGCACAAGTCATGCCAGTGGAATGTCGCCGTGATGCAGAAATGCACTCCACTGTTCGTCTCGAAAAACCTCTACGTCGGAGACAGGACATGATAAAAGACAGGCGTGAAGGGACAGGCTCGCCAGGTTGTTGTGATGCTTCCTGGGCTGGCCCTGGGAAAGAAGATCGTGGCGTAGAGGTAGACGAATTGGCCAATCTACTAACAGAGGCCGCAGCTGATTGATCCACACCCTCTGTGGAGACAGGGGAGCAATCAGAATGACCCTGCAACTGCAAGCGCGAATCTTCGCCAACACCTGAGGAAGAATCGGATCAGGAGGGAAGGCATAGCTGATCCAACCTGTCCAGTCCAGAGACAGAGCGTCTACTGCAAAGGCTAGTGGATCTGGACAAGGGGAGACAAAGGTCTCTACCTGAAGATTCCAGCGAGTGGCAAAAAGGTCGACAAGAGGACAATCCCACAGCTCGCAAATCGTCTGAAACACCAAATGATGCAGCATCCATTCGGTGGGAAGGACACTGTCCCATCGGGACAGGGAGTTGGCTAGGATGTTGAGACGTCCGGGAATGTGCTGAATGGCCAACCGAGTGTTTACATCCTGTGCTAACAGAAGAAGATCCCGAGATAGCCAATACATGGGAATTGAATGCGTGCCCCCTTGATTCCGGATGTAGGCCACCACTGTCAAATTGTCCGAAAGAAGCAGGACTATGTGATTCGACAGGTGAGAGATCCATTGCTGAAAACTCAACAGAAGAGCAAGGAGCTCCTTCTGGTTGATATGAAGGGCCACCTGTGCGCTGTCCCAATCACCGTGGTTAGACAGACTGAGAGGATCCAACGTCACGCCCCAGCCCTGATCACTGGAATCCGCAGTAAGGATGCGATCGGCCGAAGGAAGATCAAACGGGACACCCTGTGTCAACCAGGGAACATCAGTCCAAGGGTGGAGGTGACAAAGCAAGGACCGAGGAATAGGAAGTTCCAGATCCAGACGATCCACATTCGGACGTCAATGATCCAACAGGAAGTGTTGGAGAGGTTGGACAAACAAGTGACCCATTGCAATGAGATCTGTCACCGAACCGCAAAGGCCCAGCATCCGAAGGAAAGTCCTGGCCGAGACCGAGGAGGAACAGAGCAGGTCCCGAGTCAAAGCGGAAAGGATCAATGCCCGAGCCTTGGGAACCGACACCACATTGTGAAAAGTGTCGAAATCCATTCCCAAATGACGAAGATGCTGAGAAGGAAGGAGATCCGACTTCTCGCAATTGATTCTGAAACCCAGCGACGTCAGCAGGCCAAGCAACCACTGGACATCGGACTCCAGAACTGCAGCATTGTGGTGCCGTTGGAGGATGTCATCCAGATAGGCAGACGAAGTCACAGCCGGCTGAGTGCGGTGAAAAGTGAGCACATGTGACATCAGTCGGGTGAAGGCCCAAGGAGCCAGGTTCAAACCGAATGGGAGAGCTTTGAATTGAAAGACACAATCCCGAAACGAGAACCGAAGGTATTTCATTGATGCCAGGTGAATGGGCACATGGAAATAGGCATCCTTCAGGTCGATACTGGCTGCAAAATTGCCCTGATGAATCGAACATCGAACCGACCTGAAAAGTCACCATGCTAAAACGAGGTGCTATGATGGACTTGTTCAGGATACTCAAATCGATGACAGGACGAAACTGACTGTTTTTCTTTGGCACCAAGAAAAGCCTCGAGCAGAACCTGGAGAAAGGGTTTCCTGACCACCTCTATCACCCCTTTGGAGAGGAGATTGTCGATCTCCTGCACCAGAAGGTCCCAACTGTGAGGATCGGAAGGGACCCGAGTCGGGAGGGGCACCCCGAGATAAACAGGGGTGCTGATGGAAGAACAGTCGCAGACCTGATTGGATGACATCGAGGACCCAAGGGTACGACGTTATCTCTGTCCAATGGTTGAAAAACAGTGACAGCCTTCCCCTGACTGGAGGCGAATCAAGGAGAAAACCTTCACTTGCGGCCTCGACGAGGCCCCCGAGAGGAGAAACCATCCCCTCGGGAAGCAACAGAGTCCTGACACTTTCCTCCCTGACACTGCCAGTGAGCTTGGCCATGCCCGCATTTCTTCTGAGCAGAAGGAGCAGACAGAGCCAAAGGCGTGGCCGATGCAGCTGGGTGCTTGGCAGGCCTGGAACAACCACCACCCACAGCAGCAGGTTAGTCCAGTTGCCATAACAAAAGCTGGTCCTTCGAATGACGAAGAACCTCATCACGGACAGCTCCCACGGAACCATGGAACAGCTGAGGTCCAACCAAAGAGGCAGACCTCAGAACAGCACGCTGTTCAGAAGGAAGGGATGGAGAAGGTTCCAACACTGCATCCCGGCGTGCAAGCTCCAAATTAGCCGTGTTGCAGGCGTGAGCATGTGTCAGGTTCATAAGAGCCTTAGACAAAACACGCAAAGGCGCCTGAGCATCCCCTGGCGGAAAATAGGAAGCCATGGCAGTGACGGCGTGGTCCACGAGAGACCACATGCCCAGCATCTCTCGGGACAGACCCACCATAGATTCAACTACCGACATCAGGAGAACTGCCGACTTAGGCTTAGCTAACCCGAGGGAAGAAGAATCCTCGTCCACAGTAGTCAATTCTTGGAAGACTGGTGGACAAGTGGATTCGTAGACACGAAACCGCGATGGAGGCAGAAATGCATCAGATCGTGAAAATTAAGAACCCTTTAGGGCCTTGGAACGCATTTTGGCATCAGGCCCTGGAAGGATTCAACAACCTGAGCCGATTGCAGAGGGCGCAAAACCCCAGAGCTAGTAGAAGGCTCGACAGGGTTGCGGCATTCAACAGAGGACCGCGACCAAGCAGTCACTGATGGCTGGTTTGAAGGCTGAATGTCTGGCAATAAGCCGAAAACAAAATCTAAAGCCTGCCCCAAGACTGACGAGGGGGGCCTGTCACCTTCAAGCAAATCGTCATCCTCTGTGGAAGAAGAGACGTAGACCAACTCGGGCTGACCAGCGGAAACCTCCTGTGAATGCTGAACAGCATTCAAAGGGCCAGGCGAGGAATCTCTGCGACTGACCAAAGGAGGTTGCACCTCAGGAGGCACAGGGAAGCCAACTTGAGGGTTGATAGAAAGCAACCGGGTGAGTGCCAGAACGGCCTGCCTCCGCTCACCCTGAAAATCCGTCAGAGCAGGTGTGCCCGATGGAGTGTCTTCCCAATGGACCCCTCTGGAAGAACCCAAATCCTTAGAAGGGACCAACAACGAACGTCGATCAGCAGACAGAGTAGGGAGATGGTGAGAAGACATGGAGGACAGCCCCAAGAGTGACGCCCAGGGGCACTCACTGACCTCTGCAAAACAGAAGGCCCCACCTGCAAATCCTCTAGAGAGACGGACGGCATACATCGATTGGTAGCTGGACCTGGGACACAAAGAGAAGACACCGGAGGATTGTCCCAAGAATGACAGGAACCTGCCATTGGCCTCTGAGAAACAGAAAGCCCCAACTGCCCATCCTCTGAGACCAACGACAAGCATCGATTGACAGCCAGACTTGGGACACAGTGAGAAATCACCGGAGGAAGGTCCCAAGAGTGACAGCTAACAGAAGCCGTCACTGGCTTCTGCCGAACAGAAGGCCCTGGTTGCCAATGTCCCAGCCCCATCCTGCTAGTCGGCTCACCAGCAGGGGAAGACAGAACAACAAAAGGATAATACATGCGTAAACTTGTTGATGTATTTCACAGCAACAATCTTAGTTACAGATTTGACAAGATTAATCAGGCCATATCAAGATATCTTGATTTCCAAATTTCCCCCCCCCCCCCCCACCTCAACTTTGAGAGGAGTGGGTGTTGGCAAAGCTAAAACCATTATTTTGAAAAGAATTGGATCTGTGCATTTCATTTTTGAGACAACTGTGATTGTGCTAGAGAACAAACTCAACATTTAAATTTTGTTTTGATTTGTGGATTACTAGCCCTTCTCTCACACTGAGTAACTAAGATATGCACTAACTATTTTTAATATCACAGAGAGGTACTAAAGTCAATTCTTAAGAGGTTGAGTGCAAAAGGCACCATCAGGACTTTCAGAAAATGAGGGTGCCAGAGCAAAAGCCAACATTTTCCTTTCTCGTTTCATATTCAGTAAAGTGCAAATTTTGTTTATATATAATTGTTTTATGCCAAATTATTGGAGAGTGTCTGTGGGCACTCTCCAATAATTTGTAAGAAAACAAATTCTGAATAACAAATTCAGACCACCAAAAATAATTTAGCCCTTCCCCAGTTAAACAAATTCTGTGAGAAAATGGAATGAAAAACAAAATCTTCCTCTTTCAAATGGACAAGCAAACTGTTAAAAAGGTAAAGTACCAATCATCTTTCACAGTACAGTGCACGAATGGTGCAATGAAACCCAAATACTGGCTTCCACACCTTGAAAAAAAAGGTAGAAAGGGAACTCATTGCACTGAAACTGCTAACAGTCTATTTTCAGTGGTAGGTCTTGAAGAGATAACAGGTCATATAAACTAATACATTAAAACTGGAAATGTCCAGTTACATGACATGACTGAGCACTGTGCTTCTATAAACATCTTTTCTTTTTATTTGTAGCGGTGTAGTTTTCTTGGTAAACTGCAACCACAAATTTAAAAACTTCCAGATATAAATGCTGAGAGTCACAATATTTCTGACATAAATTAGTGTTGCATGCATTGACACCTGTCAAAACCACAGTTGGCAATGCATTACAATGCTAATTTCAGTTGGAAATTTTATGGTCTTTCCGCAACACCAAAAAAGAAATATCTATACCACTTCAGAACACCACACTAGATAACATGCATTTTACTTCCTGCAGTGCTGAGTTGCATGTTGAAAATCCAGATGCCTGCTGGCCAACTAAATGGACACCGTTTTGACGCAGACTTATTTTTATTTGTGTACTGTGCTGGGACCAGCAAATTTATGTAGTGACAAAAAATGTCATTTTTTGCAAATAACAAAAAATGTTATCAATGAAATTGAACCATTTTTACAGTAATTTGTAGAGTGTTCCATTAATTTTGGCTACTGGTGTTTGTTCGTAAACAAGTGTCAACTTCCAAGAGCTTCCAGCACCGAAATGGTTTTGATTATAGATAATCTGTATGGATTGAACCCTTAAAGGAGATTTTTAGACAATTTTGCTGGCAAATGTACCCTGAGATTACATATTGGGGCATCTGTTTTGTTACAGTAAAAAGTGGCCTAATTCGGAATTAGGTCCTTTTAGGTTAAGTTACAAAATCCATCCATACCTGTACAAGTAATGTTGTTTGCATCTTCTGTAAAGCCAATGTGACAGGAGCAATCAAAACCACCATCAAGATTGGTACAAATCTGTTGACATGGAAAGGTATCTTTGCATTCATCAACATCTAGAAGGTAAATGCATAATACTAAAGTAAATATACTTGGCCCATTCACATGAAAAAAAAATTATATCTGGTTCTGATAAATAAACCAAATGAAGTGAATGACATTGTAAAGCCTATTGTCTAACAGTTAAAACTGATAGATGATATTTTTAGGCTTTTCCCTCTGGAAAAGACTATTGTTCTTCTACGGATTATTATTTTATTTTTTTTTTTTTTTTTTTGAGGGGGGGGGGGGGTTTTGGGTTTTTTTTTTTTTTTTTCCACACATTTTGTCCGTACGATTCAGAAGCCATTCTCGAACTGATTTTCACGAAATTTTGCACACGCATAGAGGGGCACAAAATCTAAAAATGTACCAAAGCGGAATTTTCGATTTAACCCTTATTTCGTCAGAATTGGCAAAAAACTGCCAAAACTGGGGTTTATCGGCACTTTCTCGAAACATGTCTTGTAGATTTTTTTTATACATTCGTCATTGCTAGACCTGTCTGTGACACACCCTTTGGTACACATGACATATCAGGCGATGCATATGGTAACCCTCCACAGGCTGCCAAACATCGAAATTTTGATGAAATAGGCCGGTTTCAGGCCCCCACTGCACCCAAACAATACACGAGAGATAAACATAACTTCCTTTATTGGGAGTGGAATTCACCGTGGATCATTTTTGTCAGTAATAAGGGTGTTCAGAAAACCAAGTGTTAACCCGTTTTGGGCTGGTTAAACAGCAATACCCCCATAATGCTCAGAAGTTCGTGTTTTCCGTGGATTTCTCTAAACGAGTCTTGTAGATTTTCAAGAAAAATTGGTCACTCTCAGGTCTTGGTGTGACATTACAAGTTGCATGGATAAAATATTCCGGTCAGCATTAGTTAACCCTCCCCGAGCTGCTAAACGTAAAAATTGTGATAAAATGGGCTGTTTTTAGACGCCAACAGCACCCAAACGGTATACCAGAGAGAAAGGGGCCTTCATTTATCGGATGCAAAATTGATCGGAAAATATTTTTGAAAGTGGTAAGTGTATTCAAAATTTGACGTCTTAACCCATTTTGGGCTGGTTAAATAGAGATACCCATTAAAATCTTAAAATACCCGTTTTCTGTGGATTTCTCTATCAAAATTTTGTAGGTTTTCAAGAAAAAATCGGCTATTTGCAGGTCTTGGTGTGACATTACAAGATGCATGAACAAAATATTTCGGTCAGCATTAGTTAACCCTCCCCGGGCTGTTGAAGGTCAAAATTGTGATAAAATGGACTGTTTTTGGACACCAACAGCACCCAAAGGGTACACCACAAAGAAAAGTGCCTCCTTTTATCGAGCGCACAATTTATACGGAAACATTTTTGTAAGCAGTAAGGGTATTCAAAAGTTGACGTCTTAACCCATTTTGGGCAGGCTAAAGCGAGATATCCCTTGAAAGCTTTAAATTCCCATTTTCTTTGAATTTCCCTAATGGTAACTTGTAGGGTTTCAAGACAAATTGACTTTTCGTAGGTCTTTATGTGACATTACAAGCTGCATGGACAAAATACTCCGGTGAGCGTTTATTAACCATCTACAAGCTGCCAAGCATCGTAATTTTGTTAACATGGGGCTGTTTTCAGACACGCACAGCACCCAATGTATACATGAGAGATAAACATAATCTCCTTTGTTGGAAGTGGAATTCACAGAGGACCTTTTTTGTAAGTAATAAGGGTATTAAAAAACCAAGCGTTAACCCCTGTTGGGGAGGTTAACAGGATACCCATCGATAGCTTAAAAAATCGTTTTCCCTGGATTTCTTTACAAACATTTTGTGGAGTTTCCAAGAGAAAATGGCCGTTGATAGGTCTTGGTGTCATATGACCAGTTGCATGGATAAATTATTCTGGTAGGCATTTGTTAACCCTCCATGGGCTGCTAAATGTAAAAAAAATGAAGAAATAGTCTGTTTTTGGACACCAACAAATGGAAATGCCACAGAAAAACGTAACTTCTTTTACTGGATGCAAAACTGATAGGGAAACATTGATCTTGATATTAACCCATTCTACCATTAATGATGGGTTTTACCTAAACAATTTTATTTTATCAAACCCAAACCGAGTCATTTGAGACTACTATACTCACCTTTCTCATAACATCAATGAGGGAACTTCAGTGAGACAGTTAAAAACAATTCATCAGACACTGTGGGGTCATGAAAAATCATGGAATCTAATCGGGAAAAGCCATGATTCTCCAGAATCATAAAGTCTAGTTTTTTTTGTTTTGTTTTTTTTTTGTTTTTTTTTCCACACATTTTTGTCCGTACGATTCAGAAGCCATTTTCGAACCGATTTTCACACAATTTGGCACACGCATAGAGTGGCAAAAAATCTAAAAATGTACCGAAGCGGAATTTTCGATTTAACCCTTATTTCGCCAGAATTGGCAAAAAACTGCCAAAATTGGAGTTTATCGGCACTTTCTCGAAACACGTCTTTAGGATTTTTTTTAAATATTCATAATTACTAGACCTGCCTATGACACAACCTTTGATACACACGACATATTAGGCGATGCATATGGTAACCCTCCACAGGCTGCCAAACATCGAAATTTTGATGAAATGGGCTGGTTTCAGACCCCCACAGCAACCAAACGATACCCGAGAGGTAAACATAACTTCCTTTATTGGAAGTGGAATTCACCGAGGATCATTTTTGTAAGTAATAAGGGTGTTCAGAAAACCAAGTGTTAACCCGTTTTGGGCTGGTTAAACAGCAATACCCAAAAAAAGCTCAAAACTTCATGTTTTCCGTGGATTTCTCTAAACGAGTCTTGTAGATTTTCAAGAAAAATTGGTCACTCTCAGGTCTTGGTGTGACATTACAAGTTGTATGGATAAAATATTCTGGTCGGCATTAGTTAACCCTCCCCGAAATGCTAAACGTAAAATTTGTGATAAAATGGGCTGTTTTTAGACACCAACAGCACCCAAACGATATACCACAGAGAAAGGGGCCTTCATTTATCGTACGCAAAATTGATCGGAAAATATTTTTGAAAGTGGTAAGGGTATTCAAAATTTGACGTCTTAACCCATTTGGGGTGGTTAAAGAGAGATACCCATTAAAATCTTAAAATACCCGTTTTCTGTGGATTTCTCTAACAAAATCTTGTAGGTTTTCAAGAAAAATCGGCTATTTGCAGGTCTTGGTGTGACATTACAAGTCGCATGAACAAAATATTCCGGTCAGCATTAGTTAACCCTCCCCGGGCTGCTGAAGGTCAAAATTGCGATAAAATGGGCTGTTTTTGGACACCAACAGCACCCAAAGGGTACACCACAAAGAAAAGTGCCTTCTTTTATCGCGCGTACAATTTATACGGAAACATTTTTGTAAGTAGTAAGGGTATTCAAAAGTCGACGTCTTAACCCATTTTGGGCAGGCTAAAGAGAGATATCCCTTGAAAGCTTTAAATTCCCATTTTCTGTGAATTTCCCTAACGGTAACTTGTAGGGTTTCAAGACAAATTGACTATTCGTAGGTCTTTATGTGACATCACAAGTTGCATGGACAAAATACTCCGGTGAGCGTTTTTTAACCATCTACAAGCTGCCAAGCATCGTAATGTTGTTAACATGGGACTGTTTTCAGACACGCACAGCACCTAATGTATACATGAGAGATAAACATAATCTCCTTTGTTTGAAGTGGAATTCACAGAGGACCATTTTTGTAAGTAATAAAGGTATTCAAAAAGCCAAGCGTTAACCCCTGTTGGGGAGGTTAACAGGGATACCCATCAAAAGCTTAAAAAATCGTTTTCCCTGGATTTCTACAAACATTTTGTGGGGTTTTCAAGAGAAAATGGCCGTTGATAGGTCTTGGTGTCATATGACCAGTTGCATGGATCAATTATTCTGGTAGGCATTTGTTAACCCTTCATGGGCTGCTAAATGTAAAAAAAATGAGGAAATAAGTCTGTTTTTGGACACCAACAACATCAAATGGAAATGCCACAGAGAAACGTAACTTCTTTTACCAGACGCAAAACTGATAGGGAAACACTGATATTGATATTAACCCATTCTACCATTAATGATGGGTTCTACCTAAACATTTTTTTATCAAACCCAAACCGAGTCATTTGAGACTACTATACTCACCTTTCTCATAACATCAATGAAGGAACTTTAGTGAGACAGTTAAAAACAATTCATCAGACACTGTGGGGTCAAGAAAAATCATGGAATCTAATCGGGAAAAGCCATGATTCTCCAGAATCATAAAGTCTAGTATTGAGATTATTTTTCCATTTCGATGATTTTTGTCTGACGGGTTTCGCGAAAACAGCCTGTGCGATTTTACTGAGATTTGGCACACGTATAGAGTTCCATCTGAAGTTTCTCACCTGGGTCATGGCATTCCTGAAGTTTTTCGTTTTCTGCCAAAACAGTGGAAAATGTAGTGAAAATGACACGTTTTGCCACAATTCTCCAAAACCCTCTGGATGATTTGGCTGAAACTTTTGTTATATTTGTAGCATAACTTATTGAATCTGGCTACAGAGGCGATATTTCTCGTGTTGACCCCTTTTCGCCACAAAATTACGAGCAATGTGCATTTCGGGCAAAATTGGCCAGTTTTCACATGAGATTTCTCAGCACTGCAGCCGAATTTTGTCGAAACGGTTCCCGTGAGAGGATTGGGCCTTCATCCAGGAACAATTTTCCTGTTACATGGTTTATTCAAAGTTTTAACCTTCACCCAGTATTCGGGCCTAGAATTCGAGTACCCTAAAATTCTTCGTAAAATTGGTTCATTTGGAGGTCGCCTTTCGGCCATTTTCGAATGGAATATTGAAAAATGATTTAGATGGTCGTATTCACAATTGCATACCGAGCATATTTGCTGTTGTAAGTTTTGTTGTAAAGTTTAACCCTATGCTCATTCTGTTTGCATAAAGATAGGTGCAGTCCAAAAAACTCTCATTTTTCAGAATTTGGTAAGTTTAAGTGACGATTTACTCCATTCCTAATTGATTGAGTGCTGAACGTTTTCTATGGCTGTATGCAGCAGTCATAGTGTGACAACTTTTGTTTTATATGTCATTACTAAAAGTTTAACCCTTAAGCAGATTCGAGACTGCCCATATGGGTACGGTCGGAATAATGGATATTTTCATAAAATCACTGAATATTAACAAGCGTGCAGTGATAGTTTGGAATAGAATATCCGAAAATGCTTTCGAAATTCGGATTCACAGTTCAATTCCAAGAATATTTTCTGTTATAAGGTTGCTGTAAAGTTAACGCAGTCCCTGTCTCGGATGCATAAAGGTAGGTGCCGTCGAAAAAAAACTCTCATTTTTTTCAGAATTTCGCTGGTTTAAGTGACAATTTACTCCATTCCTAATTCATTGAGCGCTGAATGTTTTCTATGCCTGCATGCAGCAAGCGTAGCATGACAACTTCTGTTTTATACGTTATTATTAAAAATTTAACCCTTACAGATTTAGGAGTTCCCATGTGGGTACAGTCGGAATAATTGTTTTTTTCGCAAAATCAGTCCCTGAATATATTGGTAACCGTGCAGTGGCCTTTCGGTGGTGAAACACGAGGCCGCAAATAGTTAAGGTTGAAAAGTTCATCAAATAGACAGATATAATGCCAAACTCAGCCGGTGACAGGTAAATAATGAATAGGAAAGTCGTTGAATTGAGAAGAAAGTAGGGACGAATCGTCCCCTCGGTTTCCACCTGATCCACGGTGTTTCCACGCGGTCTTGGCACTTGACAAAGATACTAAACTGTCGGGCAGGGACAGGAGAAAACATTCTGTGAATTTGAAGTTGCTGCCTTGTATGGTCGGGACATAATTGGCGTGTATCCGACATTGTATCTGTTCAGTTTTAATGTCAAATTAGCCAGACGACGGCTTTTTCGCCACCGGGTCGAGTTGTCAGTTTCTGCCGGTACGCTCTGAAATAAGCAGTTTAACTCCAAACTTTCAGTCCCACGTGAACGTGTGAATATTGAAAGCTGAACAGTTCGTCAAATAGACAGAAATAATGCCAAACTCGACGGGTGACAGGTGAATAGTGAATGGAAACGTCGTTGCATTGGGAATAGAGGAGGGACAAATCGTCCCTTCGGTTTCCACGCGATCCACATTGTTCCCACGCGGTCATGCCACTCGACAAAGATACTAACCTGTCGGGCAGGAAGAGTAGAACAACTTCTGAAAATTTCGTGTAGCTGCCTCCAGTGGTCTGGACGTACTGGGCGTATGAGCGACACTGCTGTCTGTTCAATTTTAATGTCAAATTAGCCAGATTACCGCCTATTCGCCATTAACCCATGCGCGATTACTGTCCACTTTTCATTTCTGACAAATATCTAACTGTTACCAGCTTGGCGAGGTGCATTTGGCGCCAGTGTACACAATGCATCTTTCAGTCACCAGCGTCTCTCCACCAGAAACTGAGAATCCATGATTTCAAGCGGAACTACCCCAGAGGGGGAGCAGTGCCACAACCCCAGACATATACCCAGCGTCAGGTCGCACCGGCTACAACGGGACCAAATTCAAACAATTACCTCAACTCATTAAAACGCTATATCTCGGCCAATTCTTGGCCGATTTCCATCATTTTTTCACTCATTCTTCACAAATAGTTACCGCATCTTTTCACACAGAGAGCGACACCAATTTCCCATTCTATCATTTTGAATGTCAGGAGAGGGTATATGCACGTTCGGGATGTGGGTTGAGAGAGAGGGGCGGCTGCCTCGAGGCCCATGCTTGGTTTCGGGACTTTCTAATAACATGACCGAGTTCGGGCGAGCTTCAGGTACAAACGCTGAATGTTTGGGATGGCTGCTGCGAAAACGTTCGCCACAATCTATGGTGTCACACATGCACATGTTGTTATTATTAAGTACACGCGATCTGTTCAACGGGTTTGCTATTTAGACCTAACTTGGACATTAAGCATACAGCATTCACGCCAATGTGAAAGAGTATTGGCGAAAGAATTGTTAGACACTGTAGGGAGTTTTCTATCGGCTAAGCACTTAATATAGCCTAAAAAACTACCAGCTCTATATGCAATCTTATTTCGTCGCTGCCTAAAAAGACAAGCGGAATAGGTGAAACTCTCGATTTCTTGAAATCGAAAAATCTAGTTTTTGGGGTTTTTTTTTTTTTTTTTTTTTTTTTTCACACATTTTTGTCCGTACGATTCAGAAGCCATTTTCGAACCGATTTTCACACAATTTGGCGCACGCATAGAGTGGCAAAAAATCTAAAAATGTACCGAAGCGGAATTTTCGATTTAACCCTTATTTCGCCAGAATTGGCAAAAAACTGCAAAAATTGGGGTTTATCGACACTTTCTCGAAACACGTCTTTAGGATTTTTTTTAAATATTCATAATTACTAGACCTGCCTATGACACAACCTTTGATACACACGACATATTAGGCGATGCATATGGTAACCCTCCACAGGCTGCCAAACATCGAAATTTTGATGAAATGGGCTGGTTTCAGACCCCCACAGCAACCAAACGATACGCGAGAGGTAAATAACTTCCTTTACTGGAAGTGGAATTCACCGAGGATCATTTTTGTAAATAATAAGGGTGTTCAGAAAACCAAGTGTTAACCCGTTTTGGGCTGGTTAAACAGCAATACCCCAAAAAAGCTCAAAACTTCATGTTTTCCGTGGATTTCTCTAAACGAGTCTTGTAGATTTTCAAGAAAAATTGGTCACTCTCAGGTCTTGGTGTGACATTACAAGTTGTATGGATAAAATATTCTGGTCGGCATTAGTTAACCCTCCCCGAAATGCTAAACGTAAAATTTGTGATAAAATGGGCTGTTTTTAGACACCAACAGCACCCAAACGATATACCACAGAGAAAGGGGCCTTCATTTATCGTACGCAAAATTGATCGGAAAATATTTTTGAAAGTGGTAAGGGTATTCAAAATTTGACGTCTTAACCCATTTTGGGCTGGTTAAATAGAGATACCCATTAAAATCTTAAAATACCCGTTTTCTGTGGATTTCTCTAACAAAATCTTGTAGGTTTTCAAGAAAAATCGGCTATTTGCAGGTCTTGGTGTGACATTACAAGTCGCATGAACAAAATATTCCGGTCAGCATTAGTTAACCCTCCCCGGGCTGCTGAAGGTCAAAATTGTTTTTGCACACCAACAGCACCCAAAGGGTACACCACAAAGAAAAGTGCCTTCTTTTATGGCGCGTACAATTTATACGGAAACATTTTTGTAAGTAGTAAGGGTATTCAAAAGTTGACGTCTTAACCCATTTTGGGCAGGCTAAAGAGAGATATCCCTTGAAAGCTTTAAATTCCCATTTTCTGTGAATTTCCCTAACGGTAACTTGTAGGGTTTCAAGACAAATTGACTATTCGTAGGTCTTTATGTGACATCACAAGTTGCATGGACAAAATACTCCGGTGAGCGTTTTTTAACCATCTACAAGCTTCCAAGCATCGTAATGTTGTTAACATGGGACTGTTTTCAGACATGCACAGCACCTAATGTATACATGAGAGATAAACATAATCTCCTTTGTTTGAAGTGGAATTCACAGAGGACCATTTTTGTAAGTAATAAAGGTATTCAAAAAGCCAAGCGTTAACCCCTGTTGGGGAGGTTAACAGGGATACCCATCAAAAGCTTAAAAAATCGTTTTCCCTGGATTTCTACAAACATTTTGTGGGGTTTTCAAGAGAAAATGGCCGTTGATAGGTCTTGGTGTCATATGACCAGTTGCATGGATCAATTATTCTGGTAGGCATTTGTTAACCCTTCATGGGCTGCTAAATGTAAAAAAAAAATGAGGAAATAAGTCTGTTTTTGGACACCAACAACATCAAATGGAAATGCCACAGAGAAACGTAACTTCTTTTACCAGACGCAAAACTGATAGGGAAACATTGATATTGATATTAACCCATTCTACCATTAATGATGGGTTCTACCTAAACATTTTTTTATCAAACCCAAACCGAGTCATTTCAGACTACTATACTCACCTTTCTCATAACATCAATGAAGGAACTTTAGTGAGACAGTTAAAAACAATTCATCAGACACTGTGGGGTCAAGAAAAATCATGGAATCTAATCGGGAAAAGCCATGATTCTCCAGAATCATAAAGTCTAGTTATCTTCTGAGACTTTGAACAAATGAGGCAGTGGTCTGGAGTTTCTCCCATAGCTATTCGCAGGCAAGATATTATTCTACTAATAAACACAGAATTTGTTAACAAACCAAACAAGTATTCCAGATCTCCCATACTTTACTGATGCTTTATAAATATGCAGAACGATACAGGCATGTGATCAGGTTAATCGATATGGCACAATTGCCATATTGATTAACCCATTCACACTCATGTGTCATTCTGTGTTTATTACATGCCTTCATGTCTGTAAAACAATTATCAGAAGTACATTCATCAATTCATTTGACAACTATCAACACAAAAAACATTTTATTGCCAATCAAATTAGCGAGGGGAACCTGTGTTACTATTTCGTCCCCTAAGTTCCAATGTGTTTTGTATGTGCCTACTGGCACATAGAACATATTGGAACTCAGGGGACAATTTGCAGCTATCGGTAGTGATTCAGACTGTAATTGCGTTGCAAGATTTGTAGAAAATTCCAGTGAAATTTTGCTTCTATATAAAAATAGTCTGTCAATGATTTCCGTTCTGCACATATGTGCGGAACAGATTTTCATTTTCGTATGGTTTAGTGTGGCTGTAGATGGGGATATCATAGAACAGGTACATAATAAACAAGAGGCCCCAGGGGGCCTGAGGGTGCTCACCTGACATGGTAGCCTAAATATCAACCCAGAGAATTGATTTCAACAAGTTGCATCTGCTGCTCCTACCAAATATCCAAAGATTCTGACCAGTGGATCTAAAAAAAAAAGATTTTTAAAGAATATTCCTCATATTGAACTAAGTTATAATTCGGGTTCTCACAGGGAGCCATATATGAACCCACGGACTTGGCTTTAACAAACTTGAATCTCACCCCCCCCCCCCCCCCCCCCCCCCCCCCCCCCTAACGATGCTGCACACCACATATCAAAACATTCCTACTGCTGGATCTGAAAAAGAAGACTTTTAAAGAAAATTCCTCATTTTGAACTAAGTTACAATTCAAGCTCCCACAATGAGCTCAAATATGGACCTAGGGACATGGCTTGAACAAACTTGAATCTTACCTCTTAAGGATGCTGCATAAAAAATATCAAAAGCATTCATCTGCTGGATCTGAAGAAGATTTTTAAAGAAAATTCCTCATTTTGAACTAAGTTGTCATTCGAGCTCCCATAGTGAGCCCAAATGTGAACCAAGGGACTTGGCTTGAACAAACTTGAATCTCAGCCCCCTAAGGTTGCTACACACCACATATCAAAACATTCCAACTGCTGAATCTGAAGAAGAAGATTTTCAAAGAAAAATTCCTCATATTGACGAAGTTATAATTCAGGCTCCCACAGGGAGCCAAAATATGGACCCATGGACTTGGCTTTAACAAACTTGAATCTCTCTCCCTAAGGATGCTACACACCACATATCAAAACATTCCGACTGCTGGATCTGAAGAAGAAGATTTTTTAAGAAAATTCCTCATTTCGAACTAAGTTACAATTCAAGCTCCCACAGTGAGCCCAAATATGGACCTAGGGTCATGGCTTGAACAAACTTGAATCTCACATCCCTAAGGATGCTGCATACCAAATATCAAAACATTCCGACTGCTGGATCTGAAGAAGAAGATTTTTAAAGAAAATTCCTCATTTTGAACTAAGTTATCATTCAGGCTCCCCAAGTGAGCTCAAATATGGACCTAGGGACATGGCTTGAACAACCTTGAATCTCACCTCCCTACGGATGCTGCATACTAAATATCAAAACATTCCGACTGGATCTGAAGAAGATTTTTAAAGAAAATTCCTCATTTTGAACTAAGTTATAATTCAGGCTCCCACAGTGAGCCCAAATATGAACCCAGGGACTTGGCTTGAACAAAACTGAATCTCACCCCCTAGCATGGTGCATACCCAATATCAAAAGATTCTGCCTGCTGGATCTTGAGAAGAAGATTTTCAAAGAAATTTGACTGAAATGCACTAAGTTCAAATTTGGGCTCCTATACTGAGCCTAAGTATGAACCCAGGGGGCCGATTTGAACAAACTTGAATCAGATTCACCCCACAATGTTGCATACCAAATATCAAAAGATTCTGCCTGCTGGATCTGGAGAAGAAGATTTTTTAAGAAATTTGCTTGAAATGCACTAAGTTCGAATTTGGGCTTCTATAGTGAGCCCAAATATGAATCCAGGGTGCCGATTTGAATAAACTTGAATCAGATCCACCCCACAATGTTGCATACCAAATATCAAAAGATTCTGCCTGCTGGATCTGGAGAAGAAATTTTTTAAAGAAATTTGCCTGAAATGCACTAAGTTCCAATTCAAGCTTCTATACTGAGCCCAAATATGAACCCAGGGGGACGATTTGAACAAACTTGAATCAGATCCACCCCACAATGTTGCATACCAAATATCAAAAGATTCTGCCTTCTGGATCTGGAGAAGAAGATTTTTAAAGAAATTTGCCTGAAATGCACTAAGTTCGAATTCAAGCTTCTATAGTGAGCCCAAATATGAACCCAGGGGGGGTGATTTGAACAAACTTGAATCAGATCCACCCCACAATGTTGCATACCAAATATCAAAAGATTCTGCTTGTTGGATCTGGAGAAGAAGATTTTTAAAGAAATTTGCCTGAAATGCACTAAGTTCGAATTTGGGCTTCTATAGTGAGCCCAACTATGAATCCAGGGTGCCGATTTGAACAACCTTGAATCAGATCCATCCCACAATGTTGCATACCAAATATCAAAAGATTCTGCCTGCTGGATCTGGAGAAGAAGATTTTTAAAGAAATTTGCCTGAAATGCACTAAGTTCGAATTCGGGCTCCTACACTGAGCCCAAATATGAACCCAGCGGGCCAATTTGAACAAACTTGAATCAGATCCTTCCTACAATGTTGCATACCAAATATCAAAAGATTCTGCCTGCTGGATCTGGAGAAGAAGATTTTTTAATGGTTTTCCCATTGGCTACGGTGTTAAAAAGCGTTGACTCAGCACTTTTTCAAAGTCCCGAAACTGTACCCTATGATAAAACCGATAGCAATTTTTTTTTACCAATCCTTTCTGTTGGTCCCAAGGAAGCTTCACACCAAATAAAAATTCTCAGTGCCGTGCAGTTTTGGAGATATGGACGTTTTAATTTTTTCCTATTTTTAGCTCCTGCGGTTCCCACAGAGCTACGGGAAAAAAATTTTTGGCATAAATTAGGTACTTATGACCCAATAAGCCTTCACGTAAAATTTGGTTCAAATCGGCCTATCGGTTTGGAAAACTTAAATTTGGGGTGGGGCCAAAATTCTTGCCCCTCCCATAGAGTCGCCAAATATTGCCCCTCAAACTTTTCTTGAACAAATTTGAGTCTACACCTCAAAAGGAAGCTGCATACCAAATATCAAATCTCTGCTACTGCTGGTTCATGAGAAGAAGATTTTCAAAGATTTTGGTGCCCCTTGGGGGCGTGGCCCCACCCAGGAGGAGGGGCAACTTCTTTTGAACAAATCTGAATTGACATTAGGTAATAAACATTTACCCAACGTTTGAAAAATATTGGGCCAGTGGTTTCTTCGGAGAAGTTGGTTTTGTAAAGTTTACGCCGGACGACGACGGATGGACGACGGATGGATGATGGACGGAAAGCGATTAGTAAAGCACCCCTTGAGCTTCGCTCAGGTGAGCTAAAAATAGTATGTATGTTCAGAACCTTATTTGAAAACCATAAATTTTCAGTTTTTCTTACAAGTTTCTAGTCACATATTAGAGCACCAGATGTTTTTTTTCAAATCTAGAATAGATAAAGGCACTGAAACAGAACAAAACACACACATCTGTAGTAACTTACCAACACAAGTTGTATTATCCACTAATTTATAGCCACTGTTACAGCGACACTCATGACTACCCTTGTAATCAAAACAAATGTGGTCACATCCTCCATTGTCTATAGAACATGGATTTTCCTCTGTAATAAAAAATATGTTCATTAGCATGGGGAAAAGAACAAATACTTCAGCTGTATTGGATACAAGCAAAGTAAGTTTTGAACATCCAGGAACTTGCATCTAGCATCTTATCATTTCTTATCAAGCTAGTAATGCCATGTGACCCATCCTTGAAAAAGGTTTGGGAATCATTTCTGAAAACTTGTTGAACATTTTACCAGGAAAGAAAAGATAACAATTCATTCAGCTTTTGTCCATTTCCAGAATGGGAAGTTAAAATTTCAGAAGGCTAAACCAGTTTCAAAATAGAATGCTTCACGATGTGTATCATCTAAAAAAGCCTGCTTGCATGCAAAACGAACACTATTCAAATTTTGTTATTTTATCCAAATATTTTTACTTCCAAACCACACTTGATCTGCTTCACAAATACAAATTGTTATAGCTGGTACAAGTTAGGGGGCTAAGCTCTTCTTTGCCTACTGCATGAGAATTTTCCTGTACAGCTTCAAAATATCATTACCAGGTAAAGGTAAAACTCTGACTCTTGTTAACAAAAGATACTCATACAAATATGTGCAGTTCTCTTATCAATAATTTCTTGATTCCAGAGCTATTTATTTTTTCATTAATCCTTTACTTAACATGAAATGACACTTGCAAACAAAATATTTTAATAACTAATTTTTTTTCATTTTTTGTGTCAAAAACATAGCTTATAACTCCTCATTGGAATGAGCTCATTCCAATGCAGGATCATAAGCTGTGCTTGAGACAAAAAATGAAAAAAATGATGAAAATATATTGAATTATTATTTTTGTGAATTGCACTGGACAGTTTTGGGTAAAGGTTTAAATCAAGTCATGGCTGCTTCACAACTCAGTAGGTTAAGAGTTAAAGCCTGTGCTGGCCATATAAATGAAATTTGAGATTTTGAAAGTAGAAAAATTGGTGCAGTCATCCATAACCTGTTTTACATAACTTTATTTTACCAACATCAATCTGACTACCTAGTATTGTCTCTGTTTTGTAAAACTGCATTCCTTGATACTTTAATGGTATCAGTCAAACTATTTTAAAGAAGAAAAGACATGGTGTAATTTACAAATATGTGGAAAATTGTGATGTTCAAAACCGATCTTCATCTTGTTGAAAACTTCAGATTTTTTTAAAACCAGCACTCTTAACTCTTGAGCAAATGTAGTGTTGAATTTCATGTTTTAACAATGGAGTAAATCTATTACTAAATATTTCCCATGATGTAACTAAAAATTTAACCAATTGAGCATTATTTGACAGAGCTGAATTAGCTCTGTCAAACGGAATTGAGTTGGTCAAATGTTTAGGTGCATTTTTGGAAATATTTGCAGGTTGAAATTTTTATATTTAGACATTAGTGTGCAGGAGTTTTAAGACCTTAACCCTTTACCTAACGAATCGGCCACATCCGCCCACGTAATATGAAAATTCAGCAGTTGAAAAAATATTACTTTTCAAAAAATTTCAACAAAACCATATCATGTGACCTCTCGTTGGAACGAGCTTGTCGAGCTCGTTCCAACGAGGGGGTCACATGATATGGTTTTGTTGAAATTTTTTGAAAAATTTTTAAAAATGATATTTCAAATAATAAATTTTAATATCGTCTGCATTGGGTAAAGGGTTAAGATGAAAACAAGCTTTCTATTCTGAAGAATGTTTGGGCATAATCAATTGAGAACTGCTGGACACAGTGGTCGCAGAAAATTGAGTTGATTATGACAAGAATTTGCCTGATGCTTTAGGTTGATTTCAAAGCACATATTTCAAGCTAGCTAACACTAATAACTTCTTAAACTTATTGCTTAAAGTCTCCATAAGATGTTTAGTTCCAAAAGGACTATTTACTCTCCTCTTACTAATATTCCACCCCTTGAATATACACTTTAAATATTTTGGACTCTCTTATTACACAAAGCGTTTTTATCTATTTATTTATTTATTGGAGTTTAACGACACTTTCAACGACACTTTCGACAGACAGGCTCACCTCGTGTCTAACAGTTTTATGGGTGGAGGAAGCCAGAGTACGCAGAGACCCACTGAGCAATGGCAAGCACCTGTCAGACTCCCCAACGAATTAACACCACACAAATAGGGTTAACATTGGTTGAAGACAGGTGCACTATCATCGTGCAGTATGCCTCAGTACAGTGCCACTGTGTCCCCATGTGGGCCAGGATTACGTGCCTTGCCCAAGGACACATAGCAGTTAACCATGGTGGGGATCGAACTGTGGACCTCTCATTTTGAAGTTCAATGGCATAGCCACTGAGCCACGGCTCTCTTTTCACCGGCTGTATCGATCTACATCTCAGTCACCATGTACTCAATTCTGAGTAAATTTGCAGCTTCTAAATGAAATTTTATAAAACTCAAAGTGAAGAATCAATTAAATAAATTATAAGAAAAATTATTGCCGATTAACAAATTCCATCAACCAAAGCTAATCAAGCATTCCATCTGTTAAAATGTTCTTACCTGTACATGTTCTGTTATTACTGTCTAGAGTGTATCCAGTCCTACAGGAACAGTTAAAGCCACCATCTGTATTGATACATATCTGTTGACAGGGAGCAACTGTCTGGCATTCATTTATATCTACAAACAGTTTTAAACTATTAATATTGGATAGCTGGTTAATGCTGAGGTGGAATAATTTTGTGACCCATAATGGCATAATACAAAATAATACTGTCAAATACATGTCTGTTTATAGATAGGATCAGAAATAATTAAATCCTACAGCCCTAGGGCTTAGGCTCCTGCAAATATTCAAAATTTGATTTGAAATTCGATTCAAAAGTCAATATTTGATTCGATTTGATTTGAAATCGTAAATTCAAATATTTTTGAATATACTTCGGCCATAACCGTGAATGTTTACAGATTGTAATTGATCACATTATTTTATATTGAGTATTGTTCGGAGTAGAAACGTAACTGACTTGTCATTACGTGTACGCTCCATTTAAACCCCCCTTTCGTCACACCTGGTGAATACATTGTCTTCACGGGTCCACAACCCCCTTTGCGAGGCTAATTAAAGACGACGGGAAAATCCAGACATCAAAGGCAGTTCGTTTCTTGATGAAACCGAATTACTGATATCCAGTCGCATATGAAAAACATTCTGTGTTTATGCAATTAATACATTGATTCGTTTTCAAACATAGTAAAAATGAATGTTGACTAATTCATTATTTGTCCCCCAACAGGAATCAACTATTTATTTAAACAAAAATACAGCATAAATGATGGTCAACAAGTTTGTTGTGAATGCGAATTAATTTCAAGCACATTGATAACAAGAACGCCCTCATCTTAGCATTACGTGTACATTGCATACAAAACAGCACTTGTTAATTACCCCGTCATTTGTGTAGAAATGACCGGGATAATGAAAAGATGTTTTAGAGCGGTCATATGAGAAGGATTACATAACCAATTAATGTTTGGCGAGAAAAATCTTTCAGAGACTGTCCCTGATTAGCAATCATATTGTTCAGTCAGAAAATTTCTAAACCCTACATTTAATAAAATATTCAGATACAAATGCAATATCTTTCATCTCCAGAACTCTGTACTGCGGTTTAATATAGGAATTGAAAAAATCAGGTTGTTAATTCGTGAGATTTTCGATTTGTTTTCATATTAAAATAAAATTTTCACTGATATATGATTTGGATTCCCTGGAATAGAACAAGCATTTCAGTGAACAAAATGTGTTCTTGGTGTACGGTGTTTTTGAAACAACAATGTGACAGTCTTGGCGAAACATACTGGCGTTTCGCTGCGGCAATAGCTTTTCCAATATGGGATTATGGATTCTATACTGTGCCGAGTGTCTGAATATTTCAAAGTTAAAACCCGGTGATTTAATTTTTATTATAGCATAAGCATTTTACTGAAATAGTTTAGATGAACTAAAATGAGAATGTATTATTCATTAAAAAAATTAAACGTCCAATATGCGGGAAAAAGCATGAAAACTGCTAGTAAGCTTTCTGTTTTTACCCAACGTCAACAGCCAAATTCGGCCAGCACTATACACAAAAATCACCATTCAAATTTTATTATGTTTTAAATTTTTGTTAAAAAAACATAGCTTATGACCTCTCATTGGAACGATCTCGATGATCGCGGTAAGGGAATGTCAACAAAGGTTTATGTTGTTTTGACCTGCGATGCAGCACTGAAAGGGAAAAAAATTCCCATTCCGATAAGGCAAGCACTTTGAAGGGGTTTCCCCATCACGTCCATCACATCCTAGACTGTATTGACAGTAAAACTTGTTTACTAACAGAAAATTATCAGTTAAATGTACCAAAAAATGTGTCCATTTTAAAAGATACCACCCTTGAAAACAAATATTTTGGCAGGACACGCAACATGATCAGTGACATGAAAAAAAATGAAGAAGAAAAAAATAAAAACACCAGTCAAACTTATCTCCCCTGGTCAAAACAGTTCTTTGTACTTTGTTTTCAAAAAAAGAAGTGAAATTATAAAAAAGGACCCCGATTAAATTTTAAAGAGACTCGTGAGTATAACCAAATCACGTCTCCCAACCACAAAAAATTGTTAAAAACCCCCCAGTTAAATTATTCCTGTGTGTTTAAACAAACACATGTTGAATGGATCACTACCTCATTCAAGAGGTGTGCTGTCTGAAATATTTGGGGGGGAGGGGGGGGGGGTCATTGCATTTCCACAGAATTTCTTAGAGAATAATGTACACTGTGATAATATTTAATAGTGCTTCTTTCCCCGTGGCAATGGGAAGGGAAGCAGTGCTTATTTACTATGGTAAGAAAGTTCCGCTTTACTGGTGAAATAGGACCCAGTCACCAGTGCCTGGGATAGATGTCCACTAAAATGGGCACCAAAGGGGTACGATCGGTTAAACTTGACTTTAGACATTTGTTGTGGTCACAATTTATTTATTTATTGGTGTTTAATGTCACTTTTCTGCAACTATGGCCAATTGCGACTGATGGGCACAATTAGCCATAGCCGATGAAAAGTGACCTTAAACACCAATAAACATATAAATAAATAGCTAATGCTTCTTGCAAGGTGTCTAGTTTGTTCACACAATTTATTTCGTGTGTGTAGATAAGTGCAGGGTGGATTACAACTAAATCACACAGAGTGAATTATCCACTCAACTTCAACTTACAGGCGCCGATAAACAGCAGACAAGCAAGCAAATTGTCTCTTGATGGATGTGTAGATAAATCTGGTGGCTCTTAAAAAATCAGTTTGTGTAAAAAAATATGAGTTCTGTAAAACATTCACTTGACAAGTGATTTGGTAGTAGTCCACCTGTCACGTACTGTGTATTTTTACCCATTAGTAGTTGAGTGCTAACTCCATGGAATACTAGCAGAGATTTTCTATTCAAAAGTGCAAACAAAACCCGATCGATATTATAGTGCTTTGAAAGAGTGCTTGTGTATGTATTTTTTTTAAAAGATAATATATTCTGTCATTCATGTGTGTAAATGTTTATAGATACTTGTAAAGAATTAAAGTCAGATATTAATCACAAAACCCGATCGATATTATAGTGCTTTGAAAGAGTGCTTGCGTATATATTTTTTTTAAATATAATATATTCTGTTATTCGTGTGTGCAAATGTTTGTAGATAAAGCATTAAAGTCAGATATCATTAATTAAAAAATTGCTTAATAAAGTATTGTTTGTCCCCAAAATCAGTCAACACACATGACTGTCCATAAGATCATCATTGACAACTGTACTTGTTATTGTTGAAGTAATTACCATGGATACTAAAAAGTTCCCCTCAAAGCCAATTAGCTTATCCTATTTTTAGACACCCTATTATGCAATCGACCAGTGGAGAGGAGAGAATATTTTAAATGGACTGTACACGTAATGTAGTGGTAACAGTGTTTTTAGAGATGTAACTACAACTGTATAACAGTTGTAGCTACATTGCTACAAACACTATTACCACAACAACTGCTCATTTCAACTTATTGTGCATTATAACCAGTGACCATTTATAAAAAGTTTTGAACTTTGAAAAGTTATTCAGCTGTTCAGCTTCAATAAATAATTTGTGCCACAACATGATCACATTATTTTATATTGAGTATTGTTCTGTTCAATCACAGTTACTGGATACTTTGTCAAAAGCAATGGTTTTCTAAAAGAATACCCCTGATTGTTATAGAAACAGAAGTACAGCGGGCTTTAATTTACAAGCAGATCGACACCATTCAGCATTGAATTATTGCTTCATTTTAGTCATTCCGTATTTTAAAACAAACGTGACTGAATGGAGTCGATCCAATTTGAAATAAGTTTTTTTTTCAAGAAAACATGTGATAAAAGTGAGCTATCAGCCAGTTTCATTTAAAAGTGTTTATTGCTGCAGTTTCGAAGCTACAAAATCAACAATTTGAACAGTTTTTCAATCAATAGCTAGTATATCGGTTTATATATCAATTTATAGTGTGGGAAGTGGTGAGGCAAAAATGCAAGTAGCATGGGATGGCTATAACCAATGGGTAATCATAACCAGAACATGGATATAAAGTGGATATAAAGTCAACCCCAGCCAATTATTCATACCCATGTTGCCCATTTTAGAGGACTTCCAGCCCAGACTTGGGTTACAGAGGCCATTTTATCAGAAAAACACAGCTTGTTTACCATAATAAATGAGCAATGATTCATTTCCAAGGGTTCTCATGGGGACTTCAAGCTGAATGATGTTAAAAAACAAATTAAAACACCAAGAGTATTGATTTTTATGCTCAAATTGTCATAAATGTCCAATGTACATAGGTGGAAAGCCGAAATGAATTTTCAGTTGAATTTTAGTAACTTTTAAAACAGCGTGAAAACACATTTCTATTTCTTTGTCACCTATTTTTGAAATATTTATTTATTTATTTATTTATTGGTGTTTAAGGTCACATACTTCTGAACAATGGCTAATCATGACCACAACATGGAGATAAAGTCAAGGTCAGTCAATAGTTTATCCCCATGTTGCCTATTTTAGAGGACTCACACCCCAAGCATTATAGTTGGGCAGCTAAGTACACCCCCTATGCCCCCCCCCCCCCCTCCCCAAGGACTGAACAAGACCGTTTTTTTTTCAGGTACTTGGACATCTCAAGAGTAGATTTTCAGATTTTAACAAGAAATCATCCTGGCCGGATATGACGTAATCTAAGATGGTGCCCAAAGGGGTGGGTCAATTTTGCGATTTTACACCATCACTAATTTTTCTCGGTTACGGAAAAACTATATGAGATAAAGAACGGGAATTAACTCATTCGTATTTCTGATGCCATTCCCCATATAATAATATCAATCAAGTAAGTGAAAATCCAAGATGGCCACCAAAATATGCCTTAAAATAGACAGAAATCAAGTTTTTCGACACTTTTTTCGCAAAAACTTATACAATCATGATAAAAAATTAGAAAACTGTAAACTTTTGGATGTTAAGTTGATTACAAATTATTCTCTGATAATACCCAGCATCAGCATGCACAATCGAAAGCTGATGTGGAAAAAAAGATGGCCACCAGTGCGACCACCTGTTTTCAATTATCCCCTTTTGTAATGAACAAGTTTACACTATCTCAAGTTGTACGATGGTTGCGGAAGAAATGTTTGATACAGGGCACAGGAATGAACTGTATAGTATTTTGGACACTTTTTCTGAATTTGATAAAACCAATTTTGTCAGTGAATATCCAAGATGGCCACCAGAAAAATGCCTTGAAATTGAGGAGAATCAGTAGTAGATCATGTACCCGACCGGATGGACTTAGTGGTGGATCTAGGAAGTGATGCCATGTCACATGACCCAGTTGGTCATGTTTGGTTGTCCTGGTATCCCACATGAGTGGCCATATTGTGATGCCATCCCCATAGTAATACGTGGTTTTAGTGCACATACGCAGCACATGTTGTTAGGGTGACACATGTTTCAGTCGTCCTTTTTTTATACTGGAGGCCGCCATTTTGGTTTCAATGGCAGCACGTGGTTGCTATGTGACCCAAAACCCTACAATAGGACAGGGGTATGTTTGGAGGGTGTGTTCGATTGAATAGAAGTAAATCAAATTACCACAAACAACCCGACAATCCCTCCAAACCACACCAAATTACCAAAAGAGACTTTATTTTGTTTAGATTTCCCTGAGAGGTCTCCAGGGGGTAAGTTTGATCGAATTGGAGTAGTGTGCTGGTTTGGATACTTCCTATTTATCTAGTTCGGATTCCTTTGGAATCCTCGGTTTCCATCTGTTTTGTCTATAACTGACATATTCTGGCTATATTAGATGCCTATCTAGTCTCTTCTGTCTCTGTCCCATTCTCTGACCTCAACCAAGTCTTGTAATCACCAGTCAGATTGCTTCATTTCCCATAATCTGTGCATATCCATACAGATGTATCTCCCCTGTGTATAACAAACTCCTATATGATTTCCAAGGCCAAGTGGCAATCGAGCAATAACAAATATTGCTTGAATGTCTTGAATCTTATCCAGTGAATAAGCTATCGAATAGTGACTAGAACAGGCATTGCTCAAATCTAATTGATCAAATAAGCCATAGAGTAATTACTCCAATGAGTGATTCCTCTTATCCTCATTTGGGTATTGGAAGATACCTATGACATGGCGATGTAGTGCTGGGGATAACTTTGGAGGATACCCCTTGGAGGATATGTATCAGAAGATATCTATCTGAAGGCAGTTATGGTTCCTAGTGTCTGTTCAGTTCCTTGCATCTAGACCTCCCCATGGCCTCCATAGCTCCAAGACCGTTACTGCTGACTTGTCTAATATGGCCACTGTCTGTCCTATGATTACCTTCTACCGTAATTGTCCAATCCTGTAGTCCTCTTCCAGCCTTGTACCATTACTACTGACTTGTAGCACTAGTGCACGCTTGCTAACTATCTCAAACGTCAAGAATCCCATCGAGCAAATAAGCCATCAAGTAATTGCTTGAACGAGTAATTCCTCTTGCAACTCTTATATCCTCATCTCGGTATTGGCGGATACTTATGACATGATGATGTACTATCTGAGGGTACCTTTCGAGGATACTTTTTGCAGATACCTTTTAGAGGATACTTATTGGAAGATATCTATCTGAAGATAGTTATTGTTCCTAGTGTCAGTTCAGTTCCTTGTATCTAGACCCCCCCCCCCCCCCCCCACAATCCACCATGCCCTTCATAGCTCCTAGACCGCCACTGCCAACTTCTCCAATATTGCCATAGTCTGTCCTATGATTAGCTTCTACTGTAGTTACTGTAGTCACGCAATCCTGTAGTCCTCTTCTAGCCTTGTTTCATTACTACTGCAGGCATGTTAACTATGTCAGATTATTCGAACGAGTAGAATCCCATCAAGCAAATAGACCATCGAGTAATTGCTCGAACAAGTGACCCCTCTTACATCTCTTATCCTCATCTCGGTATTGGAGGATAGTTATGACATGATGATGTACTATTTGAGGATACCTTTGGAGGATACCTTCTGAGGATACCTGAAGATAGTTATAGTTCCTGGTACTTGATCGGCTTTGGTTTTTATAGCTCTTAGACCACGACTGTTGAATTACCCATATTCACCATCATCTATCCTATCATTAGCTTCTACAGCGGTCACCCAAATACTATAGTCTTCTACCACGGAATCACAATTTTTGGAACCCCATAGCATGTTAATATCTATAAATGATATACAAGGGATTTGAACTCTGTATAAAATGGTACATGAGGGGGGGGGATGAAATGAAGCAATCTTATTGACTCTGTTAAAGGCTTGGCCGAGCGTAGAGTCAAGACATAGATAGTCAGCATGCCTGTAGTAGTGCTACAAGTCAGACGTAATGGTTCAAGGCTGCAAGGGTGGTAGAAGACTATGGTATTGGGTGACTGCTGTAGAAGCTAATAATAGGACAGAGCCTGTAGTAGTGCAACATGTCAGAAGTAATGGTAAAAAGCTGGAAGAGGATTATGAAATTGGGTGAGTACAGTAGAAGTTAATCACAGGACAGGATATTGGACAAGTCAGCAGTAGCGGTCTTGGAGCTATAAAGGCCATAGGGGGTCTAGATGCAAGGAACTGAACAGACACTAGGAACCATAACTGTCTTCAGATAGATATCTTCTGATAAGTATCCTCTAAAAGGTATCCTCCAAAGGTATCTTCCAACGGTATCCTACAGAACTACATCACCATGTCATAGGTATCTTCCAATATACAGATGAGGATAAGAGTCGTAAGAGGAGTCACTCGTTGGAGTAAATACTCTAGGTCTTATTTTCTCGATTAGTTTCGAGCCATTCAAGCAATGCCTGTTCCATTGGCTCCTCGATAGCTTATTCACTGGATAAGATTCGAGCCATTCGAGCAATATCTGTTGCTGCTCGATTGCCGCTTGGCTTTGGGAATCATATAGGACTTTGTTATACAGGGGGGAGATAAATCTGTATGGATATGCACATATTATGGGAAATGAAGTAATCTGACTGGTGATTATAAGACTTGATTGAGGTCAGAGGTTGGGACAGAGACAGCTGAGACTAGGTAGGCAGCTAATATAGTCAGAATAGGGTCATTTACAGACAAAACATACAGAAACTGAGGATTCCAAAGAAATACGAACTACATGTCCATTACATAAGCGGGATAATTGGAAACGGGTGGTCGCCCTGGAGGCCATCTTGTTTTCCACATTGGCTTTCGATGGTGCATGTTCATGCTGGATATTAATTTGCGATCAATTAACATCTAAAAGTTTACAGGTTTCTTATTTTTTATCATGATTCTATAAGTTTGTTTGCGAAAAAATGTCAAAAAACTTGATTTTCTTCTATTTCGAGGCATTTTTCTGGGGGCCATCTTGGATATTCACTTATTTGATTGGTTTATCATACTCAGAAAAAGTGTCCAAAATCCTATACAGTTGATTCATGTGCCCTGTATCAAACATTTCTTCCGCAACCATCGTACATCTTGAGATAGTGTAAACTTGTTCATTACATAAGCGGGATAACTGAAAATGGGTGGTCACACTGGTGGCCATCTTGTTTTCCACATCGGCTTTCGATGGTGCACGTTCACACTGGATATTATTGGAGAATAATTTGCAAGCAATTTAACATCTAAAAGTTTACAGGGTTCTAATTTTTTTATCATGACTATACAAGTTTTTTGCGAAAAAAGTGTCAAAAAATCGATTTCCGTCTATGTTGAGGCATATTTTGGTGGCCATCTTGGATTTTCACTTACTTGATTGATATTATTATACGGGGAATGGCATCAGAAATATGAATGAGTTAATTCCCGTTACTTATCTCATATAGTTTTTCTGTAATCGAGAAAAATTAGTGATGGTATAAAATCGCAAAAATGATCCACCCTCATGGGTGCCATCTTGAATTACGTCATATCCGGCCAGGATGATTTCTTGTTAACCTCTAAAAATCTACTCTTGAGACGTCCAGGTACATGAAAAAACTGGTCTCTTTCGGTCCTGGGGGGGGGGGGGGTGGGGGGTGGGGGGTCCCATAGGGGGTGTACCTAGCAGCCCGACTATTAGTGACTGGGTCCTATTTTACCAGTGAAACAGAGCTCGTTTACCACAGTAAACAAGCACGGCTTCACTAACCAGGGTTCCCACGGGGGACCTATTTTTAAAAAGCAACAATAGGGCAGTTGATAAAGGAATAACTATTGCATGTGTAGTACATGTGTTGGCATATAACACTCCCATGCTTTTTGCATTTTGAAAATGGCTGCAACATGACAAAATCAAAATACGTGTATGCTTTGTCAAACACATATCATTTGATAACATGGTCAAATGTTATGAAACTGCTTATTGACATGTATTTTAATTATGAAATTCTTCTGAAATATCACAAAAACGGTGATTTCATTGGAAAACATTTTCTACACTTTTTTTGTGACAGCAGTTAACCTCCTACTTGATACTGATTTCATGTTTAGATTTTTGAATAAGTATATTTTTCCATGTGCAGACCTGTTGATTGTACAAATATGGTATTCGTGACTTCAAAGTAGAGTAAAAGGAGCAATAACATTTCCCTTGAACAAAACAAAAATATTTGAAAGCTTTATTCAAACATGTCCTAGCCTTATTCTTTGATATCTGAAGGAACTTCAGCCATAGTAGTTTTATATAACTTGCCCCCATTTACACCTATCACCAAAATGCTGTAGCAGACTTTCAGGAATCACTGGAGCAATATTCTGCAAGTTTAGTTGTAGATAAGTATTAATTCAGGCGCTATGCAACACAACCTTTATTTTGATGTATAATATGGCAGTGTAATTCAGATTTATTTTATTGGGTTTTATTGCCACTTTCGACAGCTAGGATCACCATGTGTCAGACAGTTTTATAGATGGAGGAAGACAGAGTACCCAGAGAGAACCTTCGAGCAGCAGTGAGCAACTGTTAGGCTCCCCAACATACTATCTCTTCAAGCAGGGTTAACACTGGTTGAAGGTAAGTGCATCATCAACATGCAGTATGCCTTTGTACACAGTGCCACCATGCCCCACAAGAGCAATCAGAATTAAGTGCCTTGCCCAAGCAGTTATTGCTGTCAAGATCAAGCCATGGACCTTTTGGTTTAATCCTTTACCCAACGTAACGGCCAAAAATGGCCAGCGCTATTCTTAAAAATGCCATTCAATTTTCATTATATTTTTCATTTTTTTGCGTCACAAATATATCTTATGACCCCTCATTGGAACGAGCTCAATGAGCTCGTTCCAATGAGGGGTCATCAGATATGTTTTTGACGCCAAAAATTAAAAAAAAACGTTATTCAATAATTTTGTATGCAAGTCTCATCTGCTTTTCATGTTAGGTAAAGGGTTAAAGTTCAATGCTCTCACCACTCATCCACCATGTTCCCTGTTATTCAGAGATAAGTCAAACTGGCCAAAAATATGTTAGCATTACAAGGATATAGCTTGAACAGTTTCTTGTGAATTATGTTATCTACTTGTGAACTGTAAAATTATCTGTTAGTGAAAAACTGTATACATACCACACCGGGGATTCTTCTGCCCTCTTTGGGAAAGGATCCGAGGCCCATGCAATTGGGAAAATTTGCATCATGAAGACTCAAATTGGGAATTTGTTTGGGAGAAGAAACACACAAAGAATAAGAAATGTTACCTTCATATTGAACTGAGAACCTTAATGCAGAAACTACTAATGTATAGTACATGTAGTACATTTTATAACAAACAGTCACATGAAATAATGATCAGTCTTTGTAATATCTATCAAATAAGTTGTTCTTATTCTATTAAAAGATGAAGATATTTATGTGAAAATCTACATTCTGTGGCTTTGCAGTTGTGTTTAGGCAAGTCTTGGCTGGAAACAAGTGACGGTTCTTGGGATGTTACTTGCAAGAATTAAATTTTTATTTCAATGAGGACTGAGATTGGGAAATTTTGGGTTTGAATTGGGAAAAATCTGGACAAAATGCCATTGGGAAAGGGTCCCATATTTGGCCCCTGTAGACACCCAAAATAACCCCTGCAGACTAACAAGTTCAATGTCATCAATACAACACTCCTGTACAAATTTGAAGAAGTTATTTATGTATTTATTTTTTTGTGCTTAACACTGCATCCACATCCAGGGCTATCTTATGGCAATAAAACAGTATACATGATAAAAGAGGTCACTTATCTTCGATGAAATATGATTCAATGAAATCTGCAAAGAACATGAAGAAAAAATAAGTGAAAACAGTTTGTGAAAATGAGACCAGTTATACTGTGTAAAAAAAACTGTTGAAAAGATATGAATAGATGAGAATATAAAGAATAAAAAATAATTTACAATTTATTAAATAGAGAGTAATCGCTTGACTGAACTGGTTACATGAAATAATTCATGAGAGGTGAGGGACACTGTACAAACATGAGTGCGCCTGAGTGTTTTACAATATAGTCCCGCACCTCAAAGGAATTATTTCAAGTAACCAGTCCAGTCAAGCGATTACTCTGTTTATTACTTTTCATTATTAACAATAATTATATTATTTAACCCTTTACCAAAGCTATTCTCAAAAATTGCCAATTAATTTTCATTATTTTTTCATTTTGTGTCTACAACATAGGTTATGACCCCTCATTAGAACGAGCTCATTCCAACGAGGTGTCATAACCTATGTTTTTGAAACAAAAAATGAAAATAATAGCTATTCAAGAATTTTTTTGCGAGTGTCGTCTGCTTTTCATATTAGATAAAGGGTTAAAAAAAAACAATGAAGTCCCCATTACACCCACGGCAAAGTGTCTTCTTTGCATGCATGGATACGTGACACAATTGTTGATTGCATAATTCACTTGTGAAGTCATCGTTTATAATCAAACCTGGAAATCCCAGTAAATCACACTTTGGAAAGTAATAAAAAGGTTGATTCCCTTAATATTTGTAAAGCCCAAAAGAATGTGCTTCACTGTCAACATTTGCTGGCAAGAAACACATACTTGTAGCATATTAGGTTCTAACAAAAAGGAATGTGTAAATCTTGTATGAGCAATATGACATCATGTTAAGATGACATGAGCTTTTCTAGATGGGCTTCTAGATGGATATTGATCAATAATATTTTGTTGAAAGTGATGGAGCTTGTTATTTGTTGCCCCATCCCACTCTGTCTGCCACACAGATTCGATGCAATATGTAATCACTGGAAGGAATTTTAAAATCAGAGGTAGGCCTTTTTTAGAGCCTGTTTTTCTGCACTGTCTGCCCTCATATAGCCGGAGATACCAACATGTGCAGGTAACCAGCAAACCACGAGATGACATTGGTCAGCCATTGGAGTATTCAAATTCTCACAAAGTTCCAAAATTAGAGGGTTATTCAACATGAGGTTGAAAAATGCCGATAGGATCACTGATCCAATGTCGGGTTGTGACAGCAAAAAAGTGAGTTTAATCATTATCAATTCATTATCCCGAAAACCTATTGTTTATAATTTACTATGTGAAGAGTCACTGTGACCTTGACCTTTGACCTAGTGATTGCAAAGTAAATAGGGCTTTTTTTGCACCAATGCCAACCTACCTTTGGAGTTTCAAGAACGTGGGTGGAACCATTGTCAAATAATCATCTGGAAACCAATTGTTTATGATTTATGTTCAAGGTCACTGTGACCTTGACCTTTGACCTAGCAAGTCAAAAATAAATAAGGGTCTTCCACTCACCTAGGCCAACCTACCTATGAAATTCATGAATGTGGGTCAAACCATTATCAAGTTATCATCCAGAAACCAATTGTTTATGATTTATTACATTGAAGGTCACTGTGACCTTGACCTTTGATTTAGCAAGTCCAAAAAAATCAATAGGGTTCTTCGTCGCACCTAGGTCAACTTACCTATGGAGTTTATTGAATGTAAGCTGAACCACTATCAAGTTATCATCCGGAAACCAATTGTTGTGATTTACTATGTTCAAGGTCACTGTGACCTTGACCTTTGAACTGGCGGGTCCAATATCAATAGGGTTTTTCCTTGCAAGAAGTCAACCCACCTATGGAGCTTCATGAATGTAGGTTAAGACACTATGAATTTATTGTCCACAAACCAATTGTTGCGATTTACTATGTTCAAGGTCACTGTGACCTTGACCTTTGATCTGGCGAGTTCAAGATCAGTAGGGTTCTTCCTCACAGCAAGGCCAATGCAGCTATTAAGTTTCATGACTATAGGCTGAACCACTGTCAAGTTATTGTCTGGAAACCAATTGTTGCAATTTGGTCACTGTGACCTTGACCTTTGACCTGGCGAGTCCAAGGTCAATAGGGTTCTTCCTCGCACCAAGGCCAACACACCTATGAAGTTTCATGACTCTAGGTTGAACCACTATCAAGTTCTCATCCGGAAACCAATTGTTGCGATATACTATGTTCAAGGTCACTGTGACCTTGACCTTTGACCTGGTGAGTCCAACATCAATAGGGTTCTTCCTCGCACCAAGGCCAACACGCCTGTAAAGCTTCATGACTCTAGGTTGAACCACTATCAAGTTATCATCCGGAAACCAATTGTTGCGATATACTATGTTAAAGGTCACTGTGACCTTGACCTTTGATCTGGTGAGTCCAAGATCAATAGAGTTCTTCCTCGCACCAAGGCCAACCCACCTATGAAGTTTCATGAATGTAGGTTGAACTACTATCAAGTTATCATCCGGAAAGGAATTGTTGCGATTTACTATGTTCAAGGTCACATTGACCTTGACCTTTGACGTAGCGAGTCCAAAATCAATAGGGTTCTTCTTCTCACCAAGGCCAATCTACCTATGAAGTTTCATGAATGTGAGTTGAACCGTTATCAAGTTATCATCCGGAAACCAATTGTTTAAGATTTACTACGTTCAAGGTCACTGTGACCTTGACCTTCGACGTAGCATGTCCAAAATCAATAGGGTTCTTCCTCCCACCAAGACCAACCTACGTATGAAGTTTAATGAATGTGAGTTGAACCACTATCAAGTTATCATCCGGAAACCAATTGTTTATGCCCGCCCGCCCGCCCGCCATTCACCAAACTATAAGTCGAGTTTGACTTCGTCATAACTCGACTAATAAAAAGCTAGCAAAGAGGAAAGAGTCAGAGAAAATTTATGGTTCTTCCACTCCTGTTCATGATCAGTTTGTTAGAAAGCAAGTTGTAAAACTTTAACTTAAGCTGTGAAAATAGAACCTTTATTTGGTATCTAATTGAGGTGAAGTGATCACCAGTAACAATAGCTGATGGTACTTTGTCACCATCTTTAGATCTATCTGTATAGATCCTTTTATGCTTTATACTGAGACTTTATTTCGCCATATTTTTGTTTGAATTGAAGGGAAGTTGCCTTATAATTTTTTTGAGGAATGAAGGTCCAAAATACCTGTGTGTTTCCTAAGATGTCGAGGAAGAATATGTGGCTCACAGTTCTCAGATCAAATCTGATTCAAGTGTGATAGACTTTACATAAAGTTTAATTGTAATTCTCAATGAAGGAAATATGTTTCAGGGTTCTGTTAAAAAATTCAACATTTTGAAGATCTAAGACACAACTATAAGTGGAGTTTGATGGGTTAGCCAACAGTTTGGAAACATATTGGAGTGATAATTTAATTTGTGCTTCTCAAGAGAAGTCTCCACTGCTTCAGTGAACATCAAATTTAAGTAGAAACGCATTCTCTGAATGCTATACTTGTTTGATGGTCAGCTGACAAACTCCATAATAATGTTGTTGTTTCTGCCATGGATGTATATGGAACAAATGGCACATCACCAAATTGGAGGTGGTTTTGTTAAACATATTTTTCAATGTATCAGATATCAAGTTTACATGTAGCAGCTAAAAACACAGATCTAACACATTATTATGTTCCATGTCAGATTTTTCATATTTCTTCAATCATTTTAATGTGATATGTTGTCACAAGATAAAATCTTTGCTTAAATGTATGCAGTGCAATTTTCAGCTTTTAAAAATTTACTTACCAATACAGGATGAATTCCCATTAAGTTCATATCCATCATTACATCGACATTCATGATTACCAGCAAAATTAATACAAATGTGATCACATCCACCATTATTAACAGTGCAAGGGTCCACTTCTGAAAGTCACACATCAACAGATTATTAAACATTGTAATGCAATAACAATTATCAAAGAAAAGAATTTTTGGTCTACATCTTAGCCATCCTGCAGTGACTATTACACAATTTGTAATAAATTTTCTGCTTTTAAATGATACTGCACAGAGCCCAAACAGATGACAGACACTATTTTTTAAGTGGTTTAAAATCAATTAAATAAATTAAAAGAAAAATAGTTTCTGATGAACAAATTCTGTCTTCCAAATCTAATCTAGTAATCTATCAGTTAAAATGTTCTTTACCTGTACATGTTCTGTTATTACTGTCTAGAGTGTATCCAGTCCTACAGGAACAGTTAAAGCCACCATCTGTATTGATACATATCTGTTGACAGGGACCAATCGGCTGACATTCATTTATGTCTACAAACAGTTTTAAACTATTAATATAATATTTAAGCTAGGTATATTTTACGATCAACTTACTACCATCAAAAGGGAGCATGGTGGCAGTGCTTACGGCATTGGGCTTCGAAACAAAATGTCCACGGTTCAATCCCCACCAGGGGGAACTGTGTTCTTTCCTTGGGTGAGGCACTTAATTCCAAATGCCCATGTGGAGGCATGATAGTATTGTGTACTAGTACACTGGGGTCTGTTAGCTGCTTGCCTTTGCTTGATGGTTCTCTCCAGGTACTCCAGCTTCCTCCACCCATAAACTGTCTGACTCAAGGTGACCTGGCTATTGAAAGTGTCATTAAACCCAAATAAATAAATAAATAACTACCATCATTAACCTTCCAATTCTAGATCTCCAAATGGATTATCCTTTATAATGCAGGGAAGCCCATTTAGCCCTTTACCTAATGATTTGTCTGAATCCACTCACGTAATATACAAATTCAGCAATTGAAAACAAATATTTTTCAAAAAATTTCAACAAAATCATATCATGTGACCCATTTTTGGAATGAGCTTATTGAGATCATTCCAGTGAGGGATTCACATGATATGGTTTTGTTGAAATATTTTGAAAAATTTGAAAAGATAATATTTAAAATAATGAATTTAGATATCATCTATGTTGGGTAAAGAGTTAATTGAATTTTTACTAGAATTACCATTAATTATATATCAATTCCAAACACAAAATCATTTACCAAGAACAGCCATTAATTACATGTAAATTCCAAACACCAAACCATTTACCTTCAGAATCTTGTGATGTGATGAAGAATTCCTCTGATAACCGTTTTCATGTTTATGGACCTATTTGACCTTAGTACATCCAATACAAGCAATTTGTCCATTATACCTTATTTGACAGAGCTCCATGAGATCTGTCAAACAAATTATAATTGAATAAATACTCAGTTTATCACTAGATTACAAGAAAATAACCAAATTTCTGTTAAATGAATATTGCTGTTGACTGAATATTTTTCAATAGCAATGTGGTTGATCAATACAGATTCTTTCCCACATAAATCTCCCAAGTTTGAGGGTTAACTGGCACTTTACTCATTGAGATCAAACACGCCGGTCTCGCTTTGAAGTGTTCAGAAAAAAATCATCACAGCTGAACAGCACGGACTGAGTCAGGTACACATTGAATAATACTCGATAGTTGCAGAATCATATTTGCTTTTGAGACTCACGCCGTAATTATGGGGAAAAAAGCATGTGATAATTCCTGTACTAAAAAACTAAAGTATGATTTACAATCTCATGATCAGCCATCAACTTCGAAAGTTAATGTCGATGAACCCATTCATGATCACAGAGTTGATATTGATTTTACTAATCCATCAAATATTCTTCTCCCTCTTACTGATCATACTGACGAAGACACCATCAGTCTTTTTGTTTCCGACTCTGAGGAACAAAATTTGAGTGGATTTGATTTTGATTTGGATACTGGAAAATATGTTGGGCCGAAATTTTCGACTCGATCGAAATCGCCGTCAAAGGCTATTTGTTCTAAAACAAATGATGAGGCAATGACATTAATTGGGCAAGGTCAAGTTACGAAGGGAGGTAACAATAAAATTTCCAATAAGAAAACTACAAAACATTCGGCCTCTTCCGGTTCGAAATTTTCAAATGACAACAGCAACAATCTCGACTCAGTCGTCACTCAGTCGCTGGAAAATGACAGGATTTTAGGTAATAAATTAAATTCTCACGACAAAGTCGTAACACGGAATGCATCCAGGCCAGAGGCCTTTTCTGGATCTCCACCTAAAAAACCGAAACTGTCAAATTATGGTGGAACGATTCAAGCTATTCCACTTCTCAATACCGACAAATCTCATGATATTCTGTCTCAAATCTTGTCTAAAATGACAAGTATCGGTCAAAGACTCGACATAGTTGAATCAACACATACTACACCGTCACATACTGTCACCAGGGAAATGTTACTTGATAATGACTCGGGCTAATCGTCCAAATACCCAAATTAACTCCGCTACAGAGGATTCCTCAATGCATACCAATCCAATTCCTGATGTTGATGACCTTTTTGGTACTAACACTGACAATTTAAATTTCGACCTTCCAGATATCACTTTAGATTCGGCTGCCCTTAAAATCGGGCCCAAAATTAATGACACTATGGCTGACTATGTCAACACAAATTGCACCACTCAAAATGACAAGTCTAAAGTTGATAAAGTCTTGGAGCATTCTATTATCCCTGAAAATGCCAACCTCATTCAACCTCCAAGGGTCAATGCTGAAATTTGGTCGCAAATCTGCAACTCCCAGACAAGGGCGCGTGATTGCAATTTACAAAAAATTCAAAAAATGTTGGCTGGGGCGATGTCGTCAACTTTACATGTTACTGAGGAACTGAAGAAATCTGCGCCTGATTTGTCAGTTATTAAAAAAAATCACGATTAATAATCTACTCCTGACAGCCTCTTCTCAATTTGAAATGTCTATGATGAGACGTAATTTCTTGAGGCCGGTCCTTAAAAACTCATACAAGGGAGTTTTTTCGGCTGAAAATAAAATCTCTTCTCTCCTGTTCGGGGATGACATTTTCAAAAAGATAAAGGAGATTAATGAGCTGCATAAAACTGCAAATGCTCGATCATTTAAAGAGTCTTTTTAGGACAGGGTCGAGGCAGAACCCAATACGGCCGGCCTTACAACCGGGGCTTCAACCGTCCAGCCCAAAGAGGCTCATGGCAAAACAGGAATTTTCAGAGAGGCAGATACTGGCAGGACAAAAAGACCTACCAGAACAAAGATAATATGCCACAAAAGTAAAGGTAAGTTCTACTCATACTTCCATGTATGAAGGTGTGAAAATGGCTGGCAATCTTCGTAAATATACTAGAACTTGGGAGAATATCACTCAGGACGATTGGGTTCTCCACAACATTCATGGTCATGATTTAGAATTTATTCGCACTCCCACACAGTACAGTTTGCCAAAAAAAATCAACTTTAGCAAATCTGAAATGTCAATCATGGATGAACTTCTTGTTGAAATGTTAGGAAAAGGTGCTATTTACATATCAAAATCTGAGGAAAATCAGTTTGTTTCCAATATTTTTTTTACGAATGAAGAAAAATGGCAAATTTACTCCAGTTATTAACTTGAAAAAGCTGAATGAATTTATTGTTTACCATCATTTCAAGCAAGAAACCATTGATGTTGTTCTCCAGGCTGTTCAGCCATTTCAGTATTTCACATCAGTGGACCTGAAGGATGCTTACTTTAGTCTGCCCATCAGTGCAGATGATAGGAAGTATCTCAAGTTTTTTTGGCGAGGCCAATTGTACGTGTTCACATGTCTACCTTTCGGCCTGGCGAGTGGGCCCCGAATCTTCACAAAAATTTTAAAACCCATTTTTTCTCACTTTCGAAAAAAAGGGTATACAGTGTTTTTACTATATTGATGACTCTTTATTCGCAAATGAATCTCTTGATATCTGTCGACAACAAACCAAAGAAGCAATCAATCTTTTTGAATCTTTAGGTTTTTTCATCAATTTTGAGAAATCTGTCATAGAACCATGCCGGAAGATACAGTATCTTGGGTTTATTATAGATTCATTTGAATTTAAGATTTTTCTTCCAGTCGATAAGGTTGAGAGTATTATTGAATTTTCTAAATAGGTTCTGACCTCTGATTCTCTGACAATTCGAAAACTAGCTCAGTTGATTGGAATGTATACTTCGGCCATGAAAGCCATAAAATTGGGCCATTTCCATTACAGATTCTTAGACTGGGATAAAAACCAAAGCATTATCGGTTCACAACTCTAATTTTGATGCCGTTATTGAATTATCAGATCAGGCTAAAACTGACGTTCTTTGGTGGATAGATAACATCAATCAACAGAATGGCAATGACATTCGGTACCCCCAAAATTTCAAAATATTTACAAACAGATGCCTCATAATTGGGGTGGGGGCAGCATGTGATAACACCAAAGCTAATGGTCGTTGGGACACTGCTTTTATTCACCACATAAATTTGCTGGAACTCAAAGCTGTTTTTATGGGTCTTCTAAGTCTGTGTGGAAGTTTTTATGATATTCACATTTGTATTCTGTCAGATAATACCACTTTTGTAGCATATATTAATAATCTTGGTGGAACTATTCCCGACTTATTTAAATTAACAAAAGAGATGTTTCTTTGGTGCGGGGAGAGAAATATTTTCTTTTCGGCTACTCATATTCCTGCAAAGTTGAATTCCACTGCCGATACCCTGTCTCGGCATTTCAGTGATACAACTGAATGGATGTTAGATGCACAGATTTTCCGACGCATATGCCAACAAACCTTTCAGCCTGATGTAGATTGTTTTGTATCACACTTGAACTTCAAAATCAGTAAATTTGTTTCATGGAAGCCAGATCCATTATCTTTTCATACTGATGCTTTTACTCTTGACTGAGGGGGTTATTTACCTTACCTTTTTCCTCCTTTCAGGTTGATCATGCAGACTTTGGTGAAAATAAAGGAAGACCAGGTAAGAAAAGCTCTTATTTTGGTACCCCTCTGGTCAACACAGTCATGGTTTCCACTTCTCATGGAAATCCTCATAGATACACCCATAGCACTGCCAAAAAAGGCAAACAGGCTAACACTGCCACATTCAGACCACATACATCCACTCAGTCAACAGCTGCATCTCATCGCATGCACTGTATCTAGAATTCAGTCAGAGCAAAGGGATTTTCAGTCGGCTCTTCAGAGCTTTTACTGCAGTCGTGGAGAAAAACCACAAGAAAGCAGTATGATCTTGCCTGGAATAAATGGGTATCTTGGTGTACATCACAACCTATTGATCCCTGTACGCAACTTGAAATAGATGTTGTAAATTACCTCCAATTTTTATTTGAGAGTGGTAAGTCATACAGTGTTATTAATATACACCAATCAATGATTAATCAAAGATTACAACTCCTTAATGGGGTTTCTTTTTCTCAATCAACTGTAGTCAATCGTATGATGAAGGGTATATTCAATACCAGGCCTCCTCTTCCACGATACAACGCAACCTGGAATGTATCAGTCTTGCTCAATTATTTGGCCACTCTCTATCTGCATAATACTTTATCTTTACCGTTACTGACAAAGAAATTAGCATGTCTCGTTGCTCTTACCACGGCCCAAAGATCTCAAACCTTAGTTGCCTTGGATATTCAGTTTATGAAATTTGAGGGCCAGTTTGATCAGTTTTCCATCCAGCAACTTTTGAAAACATCTCGGCCTGGTAGAGTTAACACTACCTTCAATTTATATGGGTTTCAGAATACTAAGTTATGTGTCGTCTGTACCCTTAAAGAATACTTGCTCCAAACCAAAACCAAACGAAAGTCTTCTAAATTGTTCATTTCTTTTAAAACCTTTCAAGCTGTAACAACAACTACTTTAGCACGATGGATATCTGACAGCATGTCCATGGCTGGTATTGATATCTCAGTCTTTAAGCCACATTCAACTCGTGCAGCTTCAGCATCCGCATTATTCCATGCCGGTGGTACCTTACAAAGTATCTTGAAAACAGCTGACTGGGCATCCTCTAAGATGTTCTACCGCTTCTATTTCAGGGACAGCACCATTTCAGATAAGGAACTTTTTGCTAAGACTGTTCTGCAGTGATCTGATTGTGAACTTTTATGATGTGTTTGTTCTTTCATCTACATGTAGTGAATATCCAGTGGGGATAAGTACAGATTACTAGATTATATTTGTATTTGACATTCATCTTGAGTTTTATTTTTCATTTTCTTCTCTCATGAATTATTCATTTACTTTATACATATATGTTCATCAATATCTTTAAACTGTGCTAGTTAACCCTCAAACTTGGGAGATTTATGTGTGAAAGAATCCCCCTCTCATCCTAGCTATGCGCTGGATGAGATGGATTCTTTGTTAACATAAAGACAGCCCGTTCACTTATTCTATTGTCCCACCCTCATATGCTATTGCTGAACATATCTTTGTTCTTTAAAACATGATTCTGCAACTATCAAGTGGGGCTTTTATTCAATGTGTACCTGACTCAGTCTGTACTGTTCAGCTGTGATGATTTTTTTCTGAACACTTCAAAGCGAGACCGGCGTGTTTGATCTTAATGAGCAAAGTGCCAGTTAACCCTCAAACTTGTTATCTTTATGTTAATAAAGAATCCATCTCATCCAGCGCATAGCTAGGATGAGAGGGGGATTATCATGACTATGTGCATGTCCTGTGGTTTGTTTCAGATTCGAGGTGGTGTCCAGAATGGGATCTCAATGAGCCAGCTTTGCCGGCAAATTGTGATCCCATTTTTGGATACCGAGAATCTGATGCAAATCACAGGACATGCACATTATCATGATAATTCATTTATCTGACAATTCTGTGTCATATAAACGGATTAAATCTTAAATTATTAATACAGTTTTGGGACATAATGTTTGGAGAGAAAAAGTTTTTTAAAAACTTATTTTATGGAACTATATTGTCATTCACTCTGACAAAAAATTATTCGCTCTCAGTGTCACTTTCTATGATGACGTGGGCATATCCTCAGGAACCTGGTAGGTGTAATATTGAATTGTGCAGTATCTATTTATTGTAAATAATTTTAGCCATTCGCCCGTAACTGTCACTGTTGCATTACCAGAAATGAATCGTCTATATGATACGGAATCAGAATGAGTCGCCTATATGATACGGAATTGGAACACATTATGTGATATGTACCATTTCTCGTGGTTTTCAGGCACAAATCTGTATGATTGTTAGATAAAATAGCATATAGAGCACTAAATTATTTTTCATCATCAAAATTTGTTCATGTATCTGCCTTGTTACAATTTTTGAGAGAGTGCCTGTGGGCACTCTCTCATAAAATGTAACAAGGCAAATATAAACAGACAAAATTATTTAACTTCAAAAGTAATGTGAAGCTCGTCCACCAAAATTGATGCCTTCAAGTTGAAGCACTTGCACTTCAGAATAAAGCCCAAATATGGTTTTCTAGCACTCTACCAGTTAACAGAGTTCCACTGTAGCATATATATCTATATAGATTTATTGTTCATTATATTGCTAGCTCATTGACTGTCAGATATTCTCCAATGCAAACAAGTTTCCTCATTGCTACAAACCCATGAACATTTTATGTGGAATCTCATATCAATAATAGTAATCACTGCAATATGTCTAAGTATTTGTGGAAAGATATTATTGCCATGTGGAATACATAGACAATAGTTCACTGCTTGGAGTAACGTACGGTGTTTATTCTCGAGTGGGATGCGGAAGGTTATTTTCACGAGGCGCTAGCCGAGTGAAAATAATCCCCGCATCCCACGAGAGAATAAACACCGTACGTTACTCCAAGCAGTGAACTATTGTGTTTATTATATTTCCCTGATAATATCTGCAACACAAATACCCCTCTTGCGTCATCCAAGAGCAGTTTCCCAAGGTCGCTCAATTTATTTTGACGGTTAGAAAAATCGGCTCATGAACACAAAAACATGAATGAATGAACTGATATGACGTCATCAGAAAGGAATGCAATGACGCTCGTTTTCAAATGGAAGTTCAAATGACGTGAGATATGAACTTATGAAGGAAATCAACACATTTTAAAGAAATAATTCAATCAATCACACTGAATGAGTAGTCATGTTCAACTTCTTATAACTTTGTGTGGATCTGTACATAGTTATTGTTCGCTGTCAGTTGGAATATCAAGCACAATATTTGTCGAAGTGGATTGAGTGTTATCGCAGGATTTTGAGGCGGAACATCTGCAATGGTTGATCACAATGTTTATGGTCGGATTGTTTATTGTGCTCGTTCCGAATATATTCCCAAGATGTTGTTGGATCATAGAATTTGAGGTGCTCGATAGTTGGTTGGAAGTTATGGCATTCATAGACGATTGTGCAGTTGTACTTTGGGAACGGCTTGAAGTTGACGTCGTTGACAAACTCGATACAGTTGTTATCGGAATTTGTGGCTGAATCTGTAAATTCGATTCGCACGAAGTTGATTCATTTGAGAGAATAGATGAAATGTTTCTTTCCTGGTGAGTATTTATTCTTGAGTAGTTGTTTATACTGTTGATATTTTTATGTCCCGATATTTGGACAATGTGGTTTGGAGGAACATCTGCGTCACCCAATTTCTGAATAAGATGCTTACGAGAACTATGATTTGTGAATCGCTTTTTAGAAGGCAACCCACTGTCAGTTTTCATATTAGACATGAACTTGTAGATTTGGTTTATGCCCAGGCGTTGGTTTTTGAACCATTTTTGTCCCATTTCAAAATAAGAATTTTCATCGATTTGTTTCTGCGTTTCAGCCATAATTGAAATGTAGAATGGAGAGCCTGGCTCTCGCATTCCCGATGGACGTTTCTCCCTGTACAATTCATAAATACGTACTGGATTTCTTTCCGGCACTGAAGTTTCATATGCTTTTGGTTTTATCGTTCGCGTATTTTGAGGATTTTCGCCGTTGCAGGTTTTTGTGTGTCTCTCGTCCACTACTAGATATTTTCGCCCTGTTTCGTCTTGACCAACGCTAACGTCTCCCCATACCAGATCATACTGCTCCTTCCCTCCACGCATACCACAATGCATAGTAAATGTTAGCCACAATGAGTTCAATATAGATTTCGGTGAGTACGGCCCCAAAACTTTCTTCTCATAAAGCATATCAATTTCAGTATCAGTTATTTCTTCGGCAGCATTTGGTTTATTGCCCTTGCCCAACGATTTCAACTGCTTCTGCTTTATTTTAAGGGCTTCTCTGGCCTTTGCAAATTTTGAGTCTGAAATAATACATTTGCTGTAATTGGCATTTTTCAAGTGACGACTGATACTTGAATACAAAGCTCTAAGTGTGGAAGGTTCATACTCCCTGCCATCCTTGCGCCGAACTGATACGAGAAAGTGAGAAATGTAATCGCACAAATCACAGGGGTCAATGTCCGCTATTTCTCCGGTGTAACTGTACTTTGCTTTAAGAAAATGCTGGAACAATCAGATATCCAAAAGAGTTTTCTTCATCGTATTTTTGTTTTGATTTTGAACAATGAAATCAGTCAGTTCGCTATCGTCCATCATTTCGAATCGACCAAATTCCACTGACGCGCCCTCGGTTGAAGAAATAATGTCACTACCGGTTGCTCCAATAACATCATCTTCCCCAGTGGAATAAGGTTGAAATAATTCCAAAAGAAACTCGTCATCTATCGTATCTAGAAGTTTCACATTCCATGCAAATGCAGCCATTTCTGAACCACTCGGTATGAAAACAAAGCAGACGTAAACTCGCAACAGCGTAACTTGCCGTAAGGGGAATAATCCAACATGCTGACGTCATTGATAGTAAAATAGTCCGTCATGACTGGGAGTAGGATATCGCCGTGGGAGTTGAATAACACTTTCGAGGTCAGGGGAGTAGGATATAGTTTTTATTTACAAAGGAAAAAGCTGTAGAAATATAATAAAGTGTACATACAAATTCTAATCTATAGGCAATCAAAGAGTCAAAAGGAACTACTATTTGCTTTTAAAGTAAATCTTACTTGGTTTGGCACAGAATACCACTCAAAGCTTTGCCTCTCATGGTATTCTTGCACTCAACCAAACTCGTGCGATAAACATTAAACCATTCAAACGCTGTCTGTATATGATACTTGATACAACATTCCAATCTGCATTTTAACAATAAACAAAGGATTATACCCCTAACAGTATTTATCTAGACACTTACTGCATCCTAGAGTGGGAATACTAACTTTGTGTATCATAGTTTTTGTATGTGAAATGCTATTAGGCAACACATACTGTTAGAAAAATTCCTCAGATCAATTTCTAACAAAGTGGTGGGTTACAAAATATGAGCATTCATTCCATGAAGGTATCTGTAGGAAACAACTGTCACAATTCTATCCCATTATAATAACCATATATTCAAGAGTTCAAGCAGAATAGTCTATTTAGATACAAACCCAGTTTCTTTTTATAATGTATAATTTAATTGAAGAAAGGCTCAGGACACCATCAACCAATGCTGTGAAAAAAGCACTGGGCCTGAGATTAGAACAATATTGTCAGCAAAGTAACCAAAATAGTTGAAGCTCAATGAGGGGCCAAAAGCTATGTTTTAGAGGTAAACCTTGAAAAAAATTATATTTGAATGGTGATTCTTTTGAACTGTGCTAACGAGTTTTGGACATTACTTTAGGTAAAGAGTTGAACAAGTACTCGATTCAACACACTGGAGTGATTCTGTACAGTAATTTGCTGGTTTTAGGGTCAGTTGATTTATATCTCACTATTTATAATGTTGTTATTTGTGCACTATGTATATAGAATAAATGATATATTATATACTGGTGGGGATTCTGTTATACATATTTCTCAAGTTCTTATAAATCAGGAAATGCATTTACAAATGATTACTTATATACTGGCGGGGATTTTGTTACACATATTTCTCAAGTTCTAATAAATCAGGAAAATGCATGTACAAATTGTACATTATATAGTGGTGGGATTTTGTTACATATATTTCTCAAGTTCTAATAAATCAGGAAAGGCATGTAGCACCAAATGTTATCAAACAAAATAAACACATCATCATGATCTGTGTCAGATCTTGCCTGTTTCCTCAGTCATTCAACAAAATGTAATATGCATTTAGAATATAATTTGAATAAACAAATGAGCACTAATTTCAGCTTTTTAAACTTTACTTACCAATACAGGAGGAATTCCCACTAAGTTCATATCCATCATTGCATCGACATTCATGATTACCAGCAAAATTAATACAAATATGATCACATCCACCATTATTAACAGTACAAGGGTCCACTTCTGAAAATCACGTATCAACAGATCATTAAACATTACGCTTCAAAACAATAACAATTATCAAAGATAATAATAATAATAAAATTAACAGTTATCAAAGAAAAGAATTTTTGGTCAACATTAGTCTATCTGTGATGATTAACCCTTTAATCAATGGACATAACATTTTAATTAAATTTTTTAAAAAGTTTCAACAAAACCATATCATGTGATCCCTCATAGGAATGAGCTTGACAAGCTCGTTCCAATGAGGGATCACATGATATGGTTTTGCTAACATTTTTTTCTACTGCTCAACCTTTATATAAATTAAGTGCATGAAGGCATTCATTTCATTAGGTAAACAGTTCAAACACAATTAAGAGCAAATGTTCTGCTTTTAAATGACATTTTATGAACCCCAAAGAGAAGCTAGACATTATTTTTTGATTTTGTTCATAATCAAATTATAAGGAAAATAGTTATCGGGCAACAAATTCTGTCTTCCAAATCTAATCAAGTAATCCATCAGTTAAAATGTTCTTACCTGTACATGTTCTGTTATTGCTGTCTAGAGTGTATCCAGTCCTACAGGAACAGTTAAAGCCACCATCTGTATTGATACATATCTGTTGACAGAGACCAATTGGCTGACATTCATTTACATCTACAAACAGTTTTAAATAATTAATATTTAAACAGCAAGGTATATTTAAAGAGGAGCTCATTTTATTCATTAATGTTCCAATACTAGATCCCAAAATAGTACCATCACATATAAGCAGTGGGGCCCACTTAATTGGAAATTTCTGAATAGAACAACCATTAATTACACATAAGCTCAAAACACCAAACCATTTACCATACATTCAGTACAAATTTAACCTATTCAATGAATATAAGTCATAAAGTAAATTCCTGTTAATTGACTAAAATGCCTTCTGACTAAGTAAGGAATTACTCAGATAATCACTCAATTCTCCATATTTATGGACCTATTTAAACTCAGTACATCCAATATAAGTAATAAATCTATTATCTCTTGTTTGACAGAGCTCCATAAGCTCTGTAAAACAAGATAAAATAGATAAATGCTCAGGTTATCACTAGAATACAGGAAAGTGATCAAATTACTGTTAGTCCACCTTTACTCTTTTTACACTTCTTTTTTTCTTTTTTTTTTTTGGGGGGGTGGGGGGGGGGTGGGGGGCGACTGAAGAAAATGGCCAAATAGGCCATTTCACTTCTGAAGATGCCAATAACTATCTGTATCCTATTGTATTCATTAGACTTGTACATAACTTCATTCTTCAAATAAAGTTTTGGTCTGTTTTGTTCTGTCCTTTACCAATGCACACAATATCAAAATTTGTTATTTTAATTACTCTTTCTCAAATTTAAGAAAAAAAAATTCTACAAAACCCATCACGTGAACCCTCATTGGAATTAGATCGAGGAGTTCATTCCTATGAGGGTGTCAGATGATATGGTCTTGTTAAAAAAAAAACATTTTCAACTTCTTAGGTTGTAAGTTATGCCAGTGGATGCAACAGATTTGTTAGATAATGAGTTAATTCAATACTTCTGCTGACTGAAGAATTTTCTTTAGGCAAGTGGCTGATCAATTAATAGCAATCCACTGTATTATGGTCTGCAACTGGTAACCTTTGTTGTACATTTGGGAAGAGGATTAGTAGTAATTTAATCTTTCAGTCTTGTTGCTGAATACATATACAATCTGTTTTAACTATGTTGTCTGTCCATTTACCATCAGATATTCCTCCATGCAAAAACGTTTTTAAGTTGAAAGATGTCATTATCGCGACATGCCCATGAACATTTCTCTTCAATCCAAACAAATAATTCTAAGCGATCACAGAAATATGTCTATGTATTTCATAAAAGATATTGCTGTATGGGAATACCAATTAACGGATAAATTATAATCTGTAGCCAATCAAATGGGCAAAATCAACTACCATTTGCTCTTAACCCTGTACTTACTGTAATTGTGAAAATTGACCAGCACTATTCAAAATAGCATCATTCAGTTAGGCTCCACAAAGATGATCTTCTGTTTCTCAGGCCATTTTTTTGTAAAATTAAATGTGGGTGGGCAGTTTTTTATTTTATTTTTGTTTTTTTTTGTAATCATTTCTTTGCTATCAGAAGTTTATATTCATGGTTTGTTTTATGTTTTAGTCCTCATAATCTACAGAATAGTATGGGTGGTGGTGTATTTCATCCCATGAGTGCAACAAGGCTTTGCAATGATAAAGCATTACAAAACCTTGTTGCACTCAAGGGACAAATTTATCAATTTATTAACTTGTGTAAAATAGACATAAACCATTTAATTTTCATTTTTTTTAAGTTTACATTGGTTATAAAAAGAGAGCATGCGACAGCCACAAGGACCATGCAGAAGGACCTGAGAAACAGATTTTTAACTTTTTTTAGGCCTTATTAGTTTTTGAACTTTTTGTCTCAAAACATAGTTTATGACCTCTGATTGGAGCAGGCGTCACCTGCTCTTCATGTTAGATTAAGTAAGGCAACTTTTCAAATGCATTCCAGACCTGTCTGCCTCATGTAGGCTTCCCAATATATAATTTATTATATTATATTTGATACAACTCTTCTACCTGCATTACCATTATACACACAATTATACTCCCAAATGTATTTAAATGTTGTTGTATAATGGACATTTAGCCCTTTATCTAACATAATGGCCAAAACCGGCCAGCGCTATTCTCAAAAATCGCCAATTAATTTTCATTATTTTTTTCATTTTTTGTTCCTAAAACATAGGTTATGACCCCTCATTGGAACGAGCTCATCGAGCTCATTCCAATGAGGGGTCATAACCTATGTTTTTGAGACAAAAAATGAAAATAATTGTTATTCAAGAATTTTTTTTGCAAGTGTCGTATGCTTTTCATGATAGGTAAAGGTTAAACAAGTTTATCAGGGAGCATGATGGTGAGATGAATGGTTTTCTAATAAATATTCGCTCTATAAATTCTAAGAAAAAACTTTCTATTGCAATATCAAATCTCATGACAACACCCTGAATCAATCCCTAAAAACATTCCATTAACTGACAAATTATATGCAGATGGAAAATTTATTTTCTAATCTCTGAAATTATTGTTAGTCTTCATAATTTTGTTCAAGCTTATATCATATCAACTGACAGTGTGTTTTGCCCTTTTCTCAAATGGAAACATTATCTTTGTGTATCTTGGTTTTTGACGGTGAAATCTGACATACTATCAGAATTGCCCTCAAAACCCTTTTCAACAATGTATTCTGTATCAGAATATGATTGGCTTATTGCATAAGCCTCATTCCAGGAATGTACTGTGATGCACCATGTTCATCTGATTGAAGATGAAATTAACCCTTTACCTAACATGAAAGGCAGATGACACTTGCAAATAAAATTCTTGAATAATTGATTTCTTTCATTTTTTGCGTCAAAAACAAAACTTATGAAACCTCATTGGAACGAGCTCAATGAGCTCATTCCAATGAGGTGTCATAAGTTATGTGTTTGAGACAAAAATTGAAAAAAATACTGAAAACTGAATGGTGATTTTTTTCAATAGCGCTGGCCAATTTTGGCCATTACGTTGGGTAAAGGGTTAAAGAAGTTAAGCAGCTAAGTATCTATAAGAAACAACTGCCACAATTTTATCTCATCACAGCAACAATATATTTGATTTTTTCGACAGAATTGTCAATTGCTGAACAGTGAACTTTGATACAAATCCAAATTCATTGTTATAAAGTAAAATATGATTGAATAAAGAGGCTCAGAGATATTTTAACCAATGTTGGAATAAGATCACTAGTGCTATGGATAAAAACGGGGAGCTTGGTGGAGATTAGAGTATATGTTGTTTATAAAGTAACCAAAATAGTTGAGGCAGACACACAACCCAAGTAGACAGACATATATATACATTTGATTGGTACATGAAATGGAACTAACTAAAGAACTGTTCAATATTATACACAAGTACAACAATCTCAATTTAATTAGATGCTTCTTGATAGATTTTTTCTAATAACTTAATATATTTTCGTAGCACCAAACCGTTTACTGTATATTTCATTCCAATTTGACTTGTTGACAGCCTACAGGTCATAAAAAATTCCCTTTAGCTTTTTCAGTACTGTAAGCCATATTTTGTACAGTTGCCACTTAATAAAGATTTCATTTTTTAAGTATTTTGTTGATTAGGAGTTTGCTTTGTAATAATTTATTGGAGAGTGCCTTTAGGCACTCTCCAATAAATTATAACAAAGCAATTATTGAGGAATGAGTTAAAAGTACCAAAAAAATCTAGCACTCTACCACTTAATTAAATATAATGCTTAAACACTTGATATTAAAGAGCATACGTAGTAGTGATATAGCACCTTGAGCCTACAGGAAGGTGGCCTTCTATCTGTACACTTTTGGTAGACCAGAACAAACCTGTAACATGGAAGTTAAGATGTCAAGGGCCACCTGGTAGAAAACCCAGTGATCCATTCACTGCAAATTTGCATGTTGGATCTTCAAGTTCCACTGGTCTTGCAAGTAAAGACAGAGGATATGGACTGATGTCCACCTGCTGGTTTACTGACTACCTAACCTCCTTTGCATACCTGGAGTTTCCAAAGCTTCAGAAACACCCTTTGTTCTTGAAAGAACTCACTGTAAACAAATGTAATACCAATAACTGTCTCAATTTTTTTTTATCAAAATAAAGGTGATCATCAAAAGTCTGGATGGTGGTATGTCTATAAAATTGTAATATTCTTTGCAGAAATTTGGTCTTTGCACTTAAAGAATTTCACTGTATTACAAGACACATACATCTTTCAAATTTTTCTTTTCAATTGTTCACCTGACAAAAGTAGCAGACAAAAAGAGTGAATTAACTAAATTAAAAAATTCAATTTCTGCCTCAAAAAAAAGCTTATGACACCTCAGCGGAATGCTCAACAAGAGGTCATAAGCTATGTTTCTGAGGTAAACATTGAAAAAATTATATTTGAATCAGTTGTTTGAATGATGCTTTTGTGAACTGTGCTAACCAGTGATGGGTATTACTTTAGATGAAGGGTTGTGTTAAGCAAGTACTTGATTCAACACAGTAGAGTGGTTGTGTAAATCAACTGGATGGTTTGAAGGCAAGTTGATATGCTCGATTTATATTTCACTATTTATAATGTTATTGTTTGTTCACTATGTTTGTAGAATAAATGGTACATTATACACTGGTGGGAATTTACACATATTTCTCAAGCTATAATATATACAGATTATCATGATAATGTGCATGTCCTGTGATTTGTATCAGATTCGAGGTGGTGTCCAGAATGGGATCTCAACAAGCTGGCTTTGCCAGCGAGTTGTGATCCCATTTTTGGACACCGCCGAGAATTTGATACAAATCATAAGACATGCACATTATCATGACAATTCATTTATCTAACAATTCTGTCACATAAACAGATTAAATCTTAACAATTTACCCAACGTAACGGCCAAAACTGGCCAATGTTATTCTAAAAAAATCGCCAATTAATTTTCATTATTTTTTCATTCTTTGTCTCAAAAACATAGGTTATGACCCCTCGTTGGAACGAGCTCGTCGAGCTCGTTCCAATGAGTGGTCCTAACTTATGTTTTTGAGACAAAAAATGAAAAAAATTAGTTATTCAAGATGATACGGAATCAGAATACATTACGTGATGCATACCGTTTCTCGTATTTTTCAGGCAAAAATCTATATGATTCTTAGATAAAAGTCAGGAAATGCATTTAGCACCAAATATCACCCCCCAAAAATGAGCACATCATCATGATTTGTTTCAGATCTTGCCTGTTTCCTCAGTCATTCATCATAATGTAACATGCATTTAGAATGCACTTTTTTTAATAAACAAATGAGCACAAATTTCAGCTTTTAAAACTTTACTTACCAACACAGGATGAATTCCCACTTAGTTCATAACCATCATTACATCGGCATTCATGATTACCAGCAAAATTAATACAAATGTGATCACATCCACCATTATTAACAGTACAAGGGTCCACTTCTGAAAATCACATATCAACAGATCATTAAAAATTACAATTTCAAAACAATAACAATTATCAAAAATATTAAGAATAATAAAATTAACAATTATCAAAGGAAATAAAAGAATTTTTCGTCAACATTACAGTCTTTCTGGGTTGATTAACCTTTTATACAATGCACGCAACATCAAAACTTGTTTTTTTTAATTTAAATTTTTCTAAAACTTTCAAAAGAACCATATCATGTGACCCTTATAGAAATGAGCTTATCAAGCTTGTTCCAATGAAGGATCATGATATAGTTTTGTTGACATTTTTTCAACTGTTCAGTTTATAATTTACGTGGATGGATGTGGCAATGATATTACGCAAAGGGTTAATACATAATTTGCAGTCGATGGTCCTCTTTTAAATGATATTTTATAGACACCATAGGGAAATTAAATTTTTTTAAATTATAACGAAAATAGTTATTGATTAACAAATTCTGTCTACCAAAGCTAATCTTTCAGTTAAAATGTTCTTACCTGTACATGTTCTGTTATTACTGTCCAGAGTGTATCCAGTCCTGCAGGAACAGTTAAAGCCACCATCTGTATTGATACATATCTGTTGACAGAGACCAATTGGCTGACATTCATTTATATCTATAAATAATTTTAAATAATATTGAACAGCTGTATTTAAAGAGGTACTAACTGCCATGATTGACCATCCAATGCTAGATGACAAAATGGTTAATGTGATACACTGCACTGGAGGCCACTTATTTGGAAATTTTGGAATAGAAAAACTATTAATTATACATATTAATTTCCAACACCAAATCATATCTTCAGTACAAATGTAACCTGTTCATAGCATATAAGTTAAGAGAGTAAACTCCTGTTAACTGACTAAAAATGTTTGTGATTAAATGAAGAATTAATCTGATAACTGCACGAGCAAGCATTACATTCATGCAAAGGTCATGAAGTTTTCATCTAGGATAACCTTTCTTTGTTCGTCTAAAGTTTTCATGTTAAAATGCCAAATGCCTTTCTCCGATGCATAAACTTTTCATCACTCATGTATCAAAAGACAAAATGCCTGTATCTCTCAGACTCAAAACATTGTTTATTCAAAGTATATCTATCTAGAAAACACTGCAGGTCAGTGTTGAAAAATAGAATTTATTTTCATACATTATAAGTGCAAATATAAGTATAAACATGAGGCCTAAAAAAATTAAAAATCTGTTTCTCAGGCCCTCCCGCATGGTCCTTTTGGTTGCCGCATGCTCTCTTTTTATAACCAATGCAAACTTAAAAAAAAAAAAAAAAATTAAATGGTTTATTCTAATATTTTACCCAAGTTAATAAAATTGATAAATTTGTCCCTTGAGTGGAAAAAGGCTTTGCAATGCTTCAGCATTGCAAAGTCTTTTTGCACTTGAGGGACAAAATACACCACCACCTATTCTATTCTGTAGATTATGAGGCCTAAAACACAAAACAAACCAAGAATATGAACATCTGCTAGCAAAGAAATAATTACAAAAATAAAAAATAAAATAAAAACTGCCTGCCCACATGCAAGATTACAAAAAAATGGCCTGAGAAATAAAAGATGTACTTTATGAGGCCTAATTGAAAAGAATAATTCTTGTGTCCTTCTTCTTTTCACTGAGTCAAGAAGCTACTTATTACATACTTGATTCCCTTTATTATTTCACAAACTAAGTTATGGGTGAGAAATTATTGGAGAGTTTTAATTTTTAAAACTTCATTTGTTGAAAAGAGATGGGTCATATGATGCCATTACAACCTCAAAAAATGGTACAAGTGGTCCTTCTGATACATGAAAAGGGAGTTTCCAAGTTTTGAGTGGCAAGTTTTTTTACAGCACAGCAACATAGTAACTGCTTATGACTGACCTGTTATTGTTCACTTCTATTGATGGCCCTTTCAAAAATCTGTGAAAATAATAACATAAAGAATATGTGCAAACAGCTTCTTGGAAATGGAATAGGATACAATGAAAACAACTCCACGCCTGATTCTTTGGCTTAATAAACTGAGAAGGACTTGTCAGCAGATATAACTGTAGCATGGCAGCAGACAAGGATCTACTTGTCCCACTTTTAAATTCCTCCAATAAAAGGGCAAGTTGTCCAGGGAATGAGTCGTGACTATTCCAACATGGCAACAAGGTAAAGTGGTACAAATATAGTATAAAAAAGGGGAACATAAAACCGGAATGTGTACATCCCCGATATACAAAGGATTAAATTCCTAACTGCATTTAAGAATAAGAGCATGAACAAGTTCGACATAAGTGCTAAAAACTGAAAGAAATGGTTCTGAAGTTATGCTTCCTACAAATTCTAAAAATTAAACCATTTCTATTGCAATAACAAACCTTTTGTCACCACCATGAATAAGATCTAAAAACAAATAGTCTCAAACTATAAGTAGATGAAGAATATTTCATTTATCCAATTTTTAATTCATAATAGTGCTAGCAATTACTTCATATGAACCGTTTTTGTGCCCTGGAACCATACATGGGAGGGAAGATTTTGCTTGTTTTACTCCCAGCACTCTGGTAGTGTTTTTTAAATGTACAAGGGAGAAATAAAATAGGCAAAATAGTAATATTTGGGTTTTGTATTCCTTAATTTAATTTCATAAGACAAGTTTACAGATGTGTAAAAAGCATTTAGTTGAAAGGGGTTATCTCAATACAAAAAGGTTATGCAAAATTGCTTTTGCACAACTTTTTTGGGGTTATTTCAGATTTCCAATGTGTACATCCCCGATATACAAAGGATTAAATTCCTAACTGCATTTAAGAATAAGAGCATGAACAAGTTCGACATAAGTGCTAAAAACTGAAAGAAATGGTTCTGAAGTTATGCTTCCTACAAATTCTAAAAATTAAACCATTTCTATTGCAATAACAAACCTTTTGTCACCACCATGAATAAGATCTAAAAACAAATAGTCTCAAACTATAAGTAGATGAAGAATATTTCATTTATCCAATTTTTAATTCATAATAGTGCTAGCAATTACTTCATATGAACCGTTTTTGTGCCCTGGAACCATACATGGGAGGGAAGATTTTGCTTGTTTTACTCCCAGCACTCTGGTAGTGTTTCAAAATTTCCATCATTGACCCCATATTGCCAATGCAACAAGAACAATTTAACAAATTATATCTTGTTTGACAGAGCTCGATGAGCTCTGTCAAACAAGATATAATCATTAAATTCTTAGTTGCATTGTGGGAGAACATTGCTGCTGAAAACTTTGGTATTTTGTTATCAGAGTGCAGAGGGTTAATACTGTTTTGTGACACACTGTCAGGCATGCCCCTCAAATCTCTATCCAATAATTGTTTGAAAGATTTGCATTTTATTTTTTGTTATCCCTGTAAGAAAATCTGGTTTCCACTTTTAAGTAATGTGTTGGCACATACACCGTGTGAAAATTCTCTAATGTGCAACATCATAAAGTTTGTCATTCAAGCTTATTTCATATACATCAACAAAAAATTATTCAATAAAAGAAGAGAGAGATTACTAACAGGTTTGACAAATGTTTTCATATAAACACCAGTGAAATCCAAAACTTACCAACACAAGATGTATTCCCAACAAGTTCATAACCACTGTTGCATCTGCATTCTCGATAACCATGAATATCTACACAAATATGATCACAGCCACCATTTCCATTTGAGCATGCTTGGCCAACTGCAATATAAGAAAAAAGGACGTATAATTGATAATTAGTACTAATTATGGAATATAATATGGAAATGTGAAATCTACAAAGGCATTATATTTTCATTCAAACCCTTGCATACATTACAGGTTCATTTCATAAATGTTGTTATTATCCTTATTTCTAAGAGGTTTTACAACTAATACATCAACCAGTGTCACATTACACAAATTTATAGAGAAAGGAAACCTCTATACCACAACAAACCTACTAACCCATGGCAAGTAACTATCAAACATTAGTAGAGTAAAACTGACAATTCCAGCCAGCAAAAATTCATTTCTAGCTCACCAAGAAATTAGGCTTGATTACCAATTTTCATCGCTTTGTGCAGTGTTAACTGAGTGGGAAATTTTGAAGAATTGTAGACGGTGTGTGTGTGTGTTTTTTTTTTAAAAAAATTGGAAATCTGAGGAATGTTGAGAGCACAAAAAGTAGAAAATAAAAGGAGGAAAACCCACCATCTCTACAATAATCAAAAATTTCCTGTTGGAATAACACTGAGCAAAAATGCGATGACGGGGAAAAAACTAATGTTTGCGAATATTTGAGGGAAGTTATCTTCACACTTTACAATTTCCAAAGGGAAATTTGTACGGAGAAAAAGATCTCTCATTTCGAAGATGGCTAGAATGGATGATTTCAGAGATTTTTAAAAAATTGTTATTTTTATAAAATTCTCCCCATTAAATTAACCTTAGCCGATCTCACCTCAAATACCAGCTCAGACAAAAATGAGCTGGTGTGTGTGTGTGTGTGTGTGTGTGTGGGGGGGGGGGGGGGGGGGTGGGGGGGTTAAGCAGAGCTAAAATATTTTCCAACCTAATTCCCATTGCTTTTCAAGTCTAATTTTTTAGTGAGCTAGAGAGGAATTTTTGCTGACCTAGAATTGTCAGTTTTACTCTACTAACATTTATACTTTCAACCTGGATACAAGCTTGTCATAAAGCCTTGATTACACCATTGAAGACTTGTACAATGAACATGTGAGAATAAATAGGACACTAACCCAACCCAGACTTTCATAGGAAACACTAATCTAACTTAAGTCACCAGACTCTAGAACACTGATTACCCTGCAAGTTCACTGAAAAAATAATGTATAGCAAAATGTGTAGAAAATAACTTACTTGAGCATGTTCTGTTATCACTGTTAAGCACATAACCAGGTATGCATGAACACTGAAACCCACCAGCTGTATTTATACAGGTCTGTTGACATGGAAGAACGGTCTGACATTCATCTATATCTGGAAATGAACAATATTAGTTGGCAAGTCAATAAGTCAACAAGACAAAATATTCCTGTCCAGCTCATATGGCTACGAACAATCATTATACTATCTTTCAACACAAAAATACTATACAATAATGAAAGTGGCTCTTTAAAATAAACACTAAAATACATCATTCCACTGCAAACCATTACCTTGCATTTCTCTATTTGATAAAATACGGAAAAAGCCATTCAATTAACAATTATATAGCAGCTTACCGACACAAGTTGTGTTTCCAACCAGTTTATAACCATCATTACATCGACATTCTCGATAACCTTGCATATCTACACAAATGTGATCACACCCACCATTTCCATTTGAACATTCCAGTCCCACTGAAAAAAAGTAAAATGACATTTAATAGTTTGCAGTTTATTTTCAACTCAGTTGCACACAATACGGTCATAAATCATGAATATTTAACAATTATTGAAAAACTCAGATGATGTTTAGGATGTCCATGCCACTTCACAAAAATAAACTTTAAACTCAAGTTCTTAGTAGCCAAACAATTCCATCATTCAAGGCTACTTGGAAAAAGCAATTATTCACGATATCATTTTTGAAAATATCCCAATCTATCTGCTATAGTTTCTATAGTACTGACACTTTACAACTTTCTATTTGATTACCTCAGAATGCTAAAATTATCAAGTTAGGCTAAATACTTTGGTTCTCAGGCATCTGGTCTAAAGATATTTAAATTTTATAGTAAATTTTCTTTCTTATTATACCTACCACAATTGTTTACTACAGGCTTGCACTACAGTGGAAGTCCCTAACTCGGATAATATACTCTCTATTTTTGTCTTTCCCAAGCAATTTGGGAAAGAAAAGTAGTGCAAAAGCACCAAGAAAAAACATGCCAAAACTGGGTCGAGTGCAACCGGTGCAGACCCAGTACGGGACGCTCTCTTCCAAGTACAACTCCACGACTTCCGCTGCCAGTGCGCATATGCATCGCTAATGACTCATTCTTTTGAATCCGCTAACATTAGAATTATGTGATCAGCGGGGAGGAAGGATTCTTACCGGTATAAGAAGATGGGAGGGCCTCCATGTAAACAATTGTGGTAGGTATAATAAACAAGAGGCCCCAGGGGGCCTGAGGGCGCTCACCTGACATGGTAGCCTAAATATCAACCCAGAGAATTGATTTCCACAAGTCGCATCTGCTCCTCCTAATAAAAGCTGAAACCAAATATCCAAATATTCTGACCAGTGGATCTAAAAAAAAAATTTTTAAAGAATATTCCTCATATTGAACTAAGTCATAATTCGGGCTCCCACAGGGAGCCCATATATGAACCCAGGGACTTGGCTTTAACAAACCTGAAACTCACACCCCTAAGGATTCTGCACACCAATTATCAAAACATTCCGACTGCTGGATCTGAAGAAGAAGATTTTTAAAGAAAATTCCTCATTTTGAACCAAGTTACAATTCGAGCTCCCACAATCAGCCCAAATATGGACCTAGGGACATGGCTTGAACAAACTTGAATCTTACCCCCCTAAGTATGCTGCATAAAAAATATCAAAAGCATTCATCTGCTGGATCTGAAGATTTTTAAAGAAAATTCCTCATGTTGAACTAAGCTGTCATTCAGGCTCCCATAGTGAGCCCAAATATGAACCAAGGGACTTGGCTAGAACAAACTTGAATCTCAGCCCCCTAAGGTTGCTCCATGCAAATATCAAAACATTCCAACTGCTGAATCTGAAGAAGAAGATTTTTAAAGAAAAATTCCTCATATTGACTACGTTATAATTTGGGCTCCCATAGGGACTTGGCTTCAACACACTTGAATCCCCCCCCCCCCCCCCCCCAAGGATGCTACTCACCACATATCAAACCATTCCGACTGCTGGATGTGAAGAACTGAAGAAGAAGATTTTTTAAGAAAATTCCTCATTTCGAACAAAGTTACAATTCAAGCTCCCACAGTGAGCCCAAATATGGACCTAGGGACATGGCTTGAACAAACTTGCATCTCACCCCCTAAGGATGCTGCATACCAAATATCACAAGATTCTGCCTGCTGGATCTTGAGAAGAAGATTTGCCTGAAATGCACTAAGTTCAAATTTGGGCTCCTATACTGAGCCCAAATATAAACCCAGGGGGCCGATTTGAACAAACTTGAATCAGATCCACCCCACAATGTTGCATACCACATATCACAAGATTCTGCCTGCTGGATCTGGAGAAGATTTTTGAAGAAATTTGCCTGAAATGCACTAAGTTTGAATTTGGGCTTCTATAGTGAGCCCAAATATAAATCCAGGTGGCCGATTTGAACAAATTGGAATCAGATCCACCCCACAATGTTGCATACCAAATATCAAAAGATTCTGCCTGCAGGATCTGGAGAAGAAGATTTTTGAAGAAATTTGCCTGAAATGCACTAAGTTCGAATTCGAGCTTCTATAGTGAGCCCAAATATAAATCTAGGGAGCCGATTTGAACAAAATAGAATCAGATCCACCCCACAATGTTGCATACCAAATATCAAAAGATTCTGCCTGCTGGATCTGGAGAAGAAGATTTTTTAAGAAATTTGCCTGAAAAGCACTAAGTTCAAATTTGGGCTCCTATACTAAGCCCAAATATAAACCCAGGGAGCCGATTTGAACAAACTTGAATCAGATCCACCCCACAATGTTGCATACCCAATATCAAAAGATTCGGCCTGCTGGATCTTGAGAAGAAGATTTTCAATGAAATTTGCCTGAAATGCACTAAATTCAAATTTGAGCTCCTATACTGAGCCCAAATATACACCCAAGGGGCTGATTTGAACAAACTTGAATCAGATCCACCCCACAATGTTGTATACCAAATATCAAAAGATTCTGCCTGCTGGATGTGGAGAAGAAGATTTTCAAAGAAATTTGCCTGAAATGCAGTAAGTTCAAATTTGGGCTCCTATACTGAGCCCAAATATAAACCCAGGGGGCCGATTCGAACAAACTTGAATCAGATCCACCCCACAATGTTGCATGCCAAATATCAAAAGATTCTGCCTGCTGGATCTGGAGAAGAAGATTTTTTAAGAAATTTGTCTGAAATGCACTAAGTTCAAAATCGGGCTCCTATACTGAGCCCAAATATGAACCCAGGGGGCCGATTTGAACAAACTTGAATCAGATCCACCCTACAATGTTGCATACCAAATATCAAAAGATTCTGCCTGCTGGATCTGGAGGAGAAGATTTTTTAATGTTTTTCCCATTGCCTACAGTGTTAAAAAGTGCTGACTCAGCACTTTTTCAAAGTCCCGAAACTGTACCCTATGATAAAACCGATGGCAATTTTTTTTTACCAATTCTTTCTGTTGGTCTTAAGGAAGCTTCACACCAAATAAAAATTCTCGGTGCCGTGCAGTTTTGGAGATGTGGGCGTTTTAATTTTTTTCTATTTTTAGCTCCTGCGGTTCCCATGGGGCTACGGGAAAAAAAAAATCAGCATAAATTAGGTACTTATGACCCAATAAGCCCTCACATAAAATTTGGTTCAAATCAGCCTCTCGGTTTGGAAAATAGAAATTTTGGGCGGGGCAAAAAATTTTGCCCCTCCCATAACAACGCCAAGTGTAGCCCCACAAACTTCTCTTGAACAAATCTGAGACTACACCTCAAAAGGAAGCTGCACACCAAATATCAAGTCTCTGCTACTGCTGATTCATGAGAAGAAGATTTTCAAAGATTTTGGTGCCCCTTAGGGGCGTGGCCCCACCCAGGAGGAGGGGCAACTTCATTTGAACAAATCTGAATTGGCATTAGGTAATAAATATTTAGCCAACATTTGAATAAAATTGGGCTAGTGATTTAGGAGGAGAAGTCGATAATGTAAAGTTAACGCCGGACGGACGACGGACGATGGACGACGGACGGATCACGATCAGTAAAGCTCCCGCTGAGCTTCGCTCAGGTGAGCTAAAAAGGAAATTTACTATAAAATTTAAATTTCTTATCAACCTACCCACAACTGTTTACTACAGGCTGAATAGACAATAACCCAAGTGCACTGGAACCATGAACCGATGGAAGAGGTCCCAAGGCTTATGAACCATAGCATCACAAACATTAGTAAAAGACAATGAAAGATGAGGCGAGTGGTTCTGTGCGACGCACAGACAGAAAGGGCAGTAACAGCACGGAGCTGGAACTGACCCTGTAAAAAGCTGAATGGCTGGGATAGACAACAGCCTAAGCCGAAGAAAGAAGGCCCATAGGACAAAGGTCCTCTGTCGGCTCTTGCAACGGTCGCAGATAAATAGAGAAGGTAGCATTTCTCTAGTAGGCTGCCAGTATAACATCTGACAACATGACGAAGTTAGTAAAAGCCCCGAGAGGAAGACAATGCATGCACCTCGTGGCAGAAAAACCAATTGGTAATACAATCACCAGTAGCTAGATGAGCGGAAGCTGCACAAACAGCAAGACAAATCCATCGAGAAATGGATGCAGGAGAGATCTGGCATGTGAGAAAATGCATATCCATCCACGATAAAGGCACAAACCCCCCACCCCCAAGCAGAGCAGTGCCCAAGAAAGTATCCATCTTGGAGTAAACTGCAAAGTCCTAGACCTTTTCAAGGAAAAGAGCTGAAAAGCTTGGAGAGGCAAGGATGAGTGTCGAAACAATGCAGTACCACATATGAAAAAAAGGTCTCAGAAGCATGGACTTGTACCCATTGCTGGAGACCCCCAGAAACAAACATATACCAGAAACTTCGCAAGCGGTGTGATCGAAGGAGTGACAGAAGCAACAGAGTGATCGCACACCATCAACAGAAGAACCTTCAACTTTGCCACAGAGGCTAAACCAGTGGAGTGAGTGCCTCCTTGAAGAAGAAAAGCAACTCCACTGCTTGTCTCAAAAAACCACTACGGAGGAGACAAGACCCGATAAAATGAAGTTGGGTCAACTTGAAACCTCTGCGGGTGACTTTGGCAAAGAAAGTCGCGACATATAAAATTTAAATTTCTTATCAACCTACCCACAATTGGGTGCCGGAAGCACCGCTAACAGAGAACGGGGCAGATTGATCCACACCCACCGAGGCGACAGGGGTATGATGGAAAGGATTCGACGACTGCAGGTTCATATCTGGGCGAGAACCTGAGGTGGAATCGGAACCGTCAGGAAGGCGTAGCTGACAAGACTGTCCCAAAGGAGGGCCAGAGCATCCACGTCGAAAGCCACGGCATCTGGACACGGGGATACGAAAGTGTCCACCTGATGGTTCCAATGAGTCGTAAAGAGATTGATGGAACACCGCCATGTGGAGCATCCACTCGGTGGAAAAGAACCTGCCCCGTCGGAACAGGGCGTCAGCTAGGACGTTCAGATGACTGGAAATGTGACGAACAACCACCCCGGCATTGACATTCTGAGCGAGCAGTAGAAGATCCCGAGCCAATTCGTACATTGGAACCGATTGTGTGCTGCCCTGGTTCCGAATGTAAGCAACCACTGTCGAATTGTCGAACAACAGAAGGACCTGACGATTCGACAGGTGAGGGACCCACTGCCTGAAACTCAGAAGAAGAGCAAGAAGCTCCTTCTGGTTGATGTGTAGATATGCCTGATCCTGGTCCCACATCCTGTGAAGGGAAAGACCTAGAGGATCCAACGTCGCACCCCATCCGAGATCGCTGACATCTGCTGTCAGAATGCGATCAGACGTGGGTAAGTCCAACGGGATACCCTGCGTGATTCACTGAACATTCGTCCAGTGGAGAAGGTGAGGATAAGAGATTCTGGTAACTGAAGCACCAGATCCAGAGAATCGACATTCAGCCTCCAACAACTGAGCAGAAAGTGTTGGAGAGGTCTGACATGCAGCCGACCTAGAGGGATGAGATCCATCACCGAATCGCAGAGACCGAGCAGCCGGAGAATACCCCGTGCTGTCACGGATGTGGACTGGGAACAGAGTCAGAGAAAAAGCTGAGAGAATCACAGCCCTGGCCTGGGGAACCGCCACTGTATTGAACTGAGTGCGGAAGGCCATCCCCAGATGACAAAACGACTGAGAAGGGATCAGATCTGACTTCTTCTCGTTGACTCTGAATCCTAGCGATGTGAGCAAGCTCAACAGAGTGTCGACATCCAACTCCAGTAAGGCAGCATTGGAATGCCTCTGGAGGATATCGTCTAGATATGGCGAAGTAGTCACCCTGGACTGTGTGCGATGGAAGGCTATCACATGCGACATCAGTAGGGTGAAGGCCCAAGGAGCCAGGCTGAGGCCGAAAGGCATGGCCTTCAACTGGTAAACCCACCCCAGAAAAGTGAACCTGAGATACTTCCGTGACACCCGATGAATCGGAACGTGAAAGTAAGCGTCTCGCAGGTCGATGCTGGAAGCGAAATCTCCCTGGTGAATGGAATGGCGGACCGACCTGAAAGTCTCCATGCTGAACTTGGGAGCAATGATAGACTGGTTCAGGATACTCAGATCGATAACCGGTCTGAGTCGGCCGCCCTTCTCCAGCACCAAGAACAGGTGGGAATAAAACCCCACTGACTGAATGTTCTTGATGACCTCGATCGCCCCCTGGGCCAGGAGATTGTCTATCTCCGTGGACAAAAGCTCCCAGCGTAAAACATCTGAAGGAACTGTGGTTGGAAGAGGCACTCTGGACAGAGTGGGGTGCCTTCGGAAGGATATTCGCTGCGCAGACCGAACAACATCTAACACCCAAGGATCAGATGTGATGGTGGCCCAACAGTCTGCGAACTCTGCTATCCTTCCTCCAACCTGGACGAATCGAGGTGAGGACCTTCAGTTCTAGCCCCGAAGAGACCCGTGAGAGGAGAAACCACCTCCTCTACTGAATGAAGAATCCTGAGACTTCCCTCTAGCCTGCCAGCGCTTACCCTTACCCCGTGAGTAAGAAGTAGAAGCGGTGGCAGAAGGATCATCCCTTTGCTTCACAGAGGAAGGGTACTTGTTAGGCTTTGAATGGTCCCTGCCTCCCCTAGAAGGCTGATCAAGCTGACAAAGCAGCAGCTGATCTTTGGAATGACGTAGGATGTCATCCCGGACCGTCGACACGGAACCCATGGAACAGTAGCGGACCTGCCAAAGAAGCAGATCAAAGAGCAGTGCGCTGCCCCCAGCAAGGGATCGGTCTGTGTCCAGCACAGAGTCCCTTCGAAGTAGTTCCAAAATAGCCGTGTCACCGACATGCATGTGAGTAAGATGAATGAACACCTTGGTCAGCACACACAAAGGAGCCTGTACATCGTCAAACCTATCTGGAGGCAGATACGATGTGATCGGAGAGAGAAAGCATACCCAGCATTTCTTTCGATAAGCCCAACATGGACTCCAGAGTAGTCATAGGAAGGATGGCCGACTTGGGCTTCCAAGCCCAAGGGAATTGGAGTCCTGATCCAAAACCGTCAAAGTCTGGCAGACTGACGGATTGGCGAAATCGTAGTAACGATAACGCACCGGAGGCAAAAGGTGTCAACCCTGGTGAAGAACGGAGCCTTCATAGCCTTGGAACTCAGCTTAGAGCCCAATGCTGAAAATGCTTCAACCACCTGTACTGGCTGGCATGGTCGAAGACGCCCAGAAGCAGGTTGCTCCACAGGCTGTAGGCGTGTGACCGATGATCGTGGCCTGGCTGACACTGTCGGATGGTTTGATGGTTTGAGATCCGGAAGGAACCCAAACACAAAGTCAAGAGCTGCCCCCAAGTCAGAAGACTGCTGGCTCTTGACATCAAGGATATCTGACTCCTCCCCGGAGTCGGAAGACACATAGCCCATCGTGGGCAAACCAGCCGACGCCTCCCATGGTGTAGGCACCAGGGGGATCAGAAAGCGGCCTGTTCCCAATCCCGGAAGGCAGCGCCATAGGGGGTGCCTGGAAACCACTCGCTGGAAGGAACGGAAAGGCCCTTGGACAGAACCTGAGAAAGGAGAGGGCCTCCCTAAGCTCACTGCCCATACCAGTCGGTTCGACATGGGAACGAACCAGCAAAGTGGCTTCACACCTGACCCTCTTAACCAGCGAAGGGTCACGATCCTCCAATACACCCGAAGCGGGGCGGCAGCCGAAACATCTGAGGGCAGACGTGTATAGGGGTACGACACACCCCGAGGATCAACATAGCGGGAACTCGGGGGAGTTGCCGCGGACCTCTGCGGGGCAGAAGGTCCAGGCTGCACAGAAGGTGTTGGTCCCGCAAAATTGGCCGTGTGACCAGAATGGGTGGATGGAAAACGCCAATGACAAAACTGTGATACTCGACGGTGCAGAGACCACAGTAGAGGGTCCGGCCAGCAGCCACTTCCAACTTCGCCAAGTTGAAGTCAGGGAAGGCTGAGGCCGATACCCCCACGTCTACACTCCCAGACACCGCAGCAGACCACTGCAGGTATAAAACTACTGTGCTCAACAGCTGAGAGGACACAGTAGGGGGTTCAGTCGGCAGCCACTTCCGACTTCGCCGAGTTGAAGTTGGGGAAGGCTGAGGCCGATACCCCACAACCACACTAGACATCCCTGCAGACCCTTGCAGGGATAAGCCGAGGCCAGCTAAAAATGGTGCCCGATGACATAGTAGATGGAAAATCAGTAGCAGCAGATACGACGGGAGCTGTTGGAACTGGCGGAAAAGGGGAGAGAGCCACCTAGCTCGGCCTCCATATGTCGAATGGAGAGGATGCATAGTCCCGGAACAAGGCATCTCTTCACCAGAAATCCAACAGCTCCCGCAGTATCCACCACGGTAAAAAAAAAACTGCACATCTCCCACGGAAGGGGAATAACTCTCACCAGACGTGGTTGATTTGTGAGGCCCCGAAATGACAGTGTTCCCCACCGCCCGCTGGTGCGGGAGGAGCTGCACATCCCCCACGGAGGGGGTATGACTTACACCAGACGTGGTTGAGTTGGGAGGCCCTGAAATGACAGTGTTCTCCCCCCTCCACGGGTGTGGGAGGAGCTGCACATCCCCCATGGAGGGGGTATAACTCACACCAGACGTGGTCGAGTCGGGAGGGCCCAAAACGACAGCATTCCACATCACCCGTGGGTGCGGAAGAAACAGCCACGAGAACGCATCAAGGCAAGGGCAAAAGAAATGCCCTAAAGGAACCGAACCGGAAAAAACAGAGGTGACAGCAGTAGAAGAAAAAGGTGAACTCAACAAATATAGAAAGTAGAAGAATACCCTCAACTACGAGAGAAGGTGGCAGAAAAAAAACGGTGGATACACGACAGAACCCAGACGGCCGACAGGGACTGAAAAAACAGAAATTCAGCCCTCAACAGAGTGAAGAAATCCTGTCCAGACAGTCCCTGATTGACACCTAACTCCAATAACAATTAAATTCATCAACCGAAAAATTCATTGTCGAACCGCGTTGACACAATGTCGAAAAAACATTCGCTAAAACGGAATAGTAAATAATATACAATGAGAATGTGGTTGAAAATATTAATGGGAATATATAAAACACAGTCCTGTTATACGATCTTCAGATCCATAATTCCAGTCACAGGAAAACCATTATCGACGAGTTGAATTATCACTGTTCCATAATGCATATGGTGGAGACACATCCTTCACGTGTCTCGGATAAAAAAAAGAATGAGTCATTAGTGACGCATATGCGCACTGGCAACGGAAGTCGTGGAGTTGTACTTGGAAGAGAGCGTCCCGTACTGGGCCTGCGCCAGTTGCACTCGACCCAGTTTTGGCTTATTTTTTCTTGGTGCATTTGGACTACTTTTCTTTCCCAAATTGCTTGGGAAAGACACAAATAGAGAGTATATTATCCGAGATAGGGACTTCCAATGTAGTGCAAGCCTGTAGTAAATATTTGTGGGTAGGTTGATAAGAAATCAATGAGGGAGGGTGGTTTTTATTTTTATTTATTAAACTAAACCTGAAATGAATCTATAGAATTTCCCCCTACTTTCAATTTAATTATCAACATGAAGCAAAACCAGGGCTCTGTAGTGTCAAAGAACAACATTTGTCAAACTAAAATTGAAGCTTCAAAATTCATGAAAAGTTATGAGAGTGTCTTAATCCAGTCTGGTAGATATTATTCTCTGGCTCTTTGGTCATTATACAGACGTGACAAGCCCTATAAACAATCGTCTAATATAATACCAAATGGCAAAGAACAATTAATTTTAATGTAAAACAAATTTTTGTGAGTAATTCTATTAAGAGAGAAAAAAAAGCTTAACTTAAAAAAAACCCACAAATAATCTTGGAAAATAAATTGGTATATCATCAACCCAAGTTAAAGAGATTTGTTGTAATCGTCAAATACTCGAATATCATATGCAGAGATGCAGTTTGCTCTTTGTAGACCAGTATAATAATTATTGCAGCATTCAAATGTCGAGGAGAGACCACACTTTTTTGAAGATCATACCAATCAAGTTCTATTCATAATTATCTGATTGTGCAATTTATATTATTAACCTGGAATTCATTTGATCTTGCCATTTTGTGATTAACGACCAAGAGAAGAATTCTGGCTTGCAAAGTCAATAAAAATGATGAGCCAATACGCAATCAACCACTTACGCTTCACATTTGTAACAAATCAATATATGTTGATATCACTTGATAAACTGGAAGGAAATTGATGCACATGTGTTGTATTGCATATTTTCATTTTAACTCTTTTGGTGCGGCAGGCGACTAAAGTCGACAGACGGCAAACCACGGAAAGGCACTGCAGAAGTCATTTTAGCCAAGTGTACGTGTCCATTTCCAAGTGCTTTTAACCCTTTACCCAACGCAGATGATATCAAAATTTATTTTAAAAATCATTTTTTTCAAATTTTTCAAATACTTTCAACAAAACCATAAATTGTGACCCCTCGTTATAATATGGTTTTCTTTAAATTTTTTGAAAAATATTTTTTCAACTGCTGAAGTTGCATATTACGCAGGGGGGGGGGGGGGGGGGGAGGATGTAATCAATTTGTTGAGTTGAACAAACATACATATTCCTATGTTTCATGCACCATTTATGCCCTATCCATGAACAATGATATCGTCCCTTGAAAGTATAAAGGTGCCATTTAACTTTTTACAGGAAATCATTTGAAAAACTGTCAATGAGAATATTAGAACATCAGTTAAAATAATAACGCTTTAGTCTAACAACCTATACTTTTTGTAAAACTCCTGACGAATGTTAGCCACTAAGAATTCTGTTTCTCAGATTATTCTGCGCCAAAAGAGTTAATGGGGTTTGTTCAGAGAGCAAAATTTGAAATTACAATAAAAATTTCCAATGTGTGGGTTATAAGCCAATGCAGCATTGTCTGAGATCCAAACCCATAATTTCTTTTAGCCTAACACAGAAAATAAGATTCTTCCAATTGCAGTTCATAGCAAATTTACATGAATCAGCTTTTTTAATTTTAAATTCCTGTGAATAAAAACTGAACTTTGAAATGGAAACAGTGAAAACATCTCACCTGAGCAAGATCTGTTATTACTGTCAAGTACATATCCTGGTCTGCATGAACACTGAAATCCTCCAGCTGTGTTTGTACATATTTGCTGACAAGGAGCAACTGTCTGACATTCATTTATATCTGAAAATACAAACTATCAATTAGATTTGGAACAATTTCATTTGGCTACATCAAACAATCATGTAAGTTGGACAGTTTTCAAGAGCAAACATCAGCTAAAATAACTTTGCTGTCCTTTTTCTATCACTCAAAATACTACTCATTCTACAACCTGCCTTAATGTTAAAACTGCAACTGACTTGAACCAAAGAATCTGTGGTTATTGGACGACATATGGTGAAGTGAAAATAATCACCAATTTTCCAAGTATTTCTAAATTCAGAGAAAAACGATATGCTGAAGAAAAAAAGATAATGTCAACATAAAATATGTACAATTTTAAAGGGGCATAACTCGTCACAAACATAATGTTGATTTGTGAATTTTTAACATTTGATCAGTAAAATACAGGCAAAATTCCACTACAATCTTTTAACTATACAGGAAGATATATAAATATTTTAAGTCTGTGTATATCTTTGAACAAAGTGGCAAAGTTCTTCAGTGAAATACTCCAGTACCATAATTTTGCAATGTGAGCATTTTGGGATATGATGAGGAATAAACACACCAAATTTCATTACAATTCAACAAATATTAATGAAGTTATTGAAAGTTAATGATTTCAGATGGGTGGGTGGGTGGGTGGATGCTCAGGCACAGAGCACTATATAATCAAGTATACAGCCCTATTCCCTTCCAGAGTAGGGGTATAAAAACAGTCAAGCTAACCACTTATTCCCGTATACTCACCGAGAAACCATAAGTGTTCTTAAGTTTGTATTATATATATACATATATATATAAATGCAACTTACTATATAAACAATATTTTCTATATGAAAACATATACTGGTTGTCTATTTTGACAGTGGAAATGTTAATTTAACAAGTAATGCTTTAAAAACTACATCAAGATTCAGAACTCTCCACAAAATTAAAAGCAGCTCTATAAAATAGACACTACATCATGAAACCACTACCTTGATTTTCACTATCTGACAAAACCGGGAAAAAGACAATAACAATTATATAGCAACTTACCAACACAAGTTGTGTTTCCAACCAGTTCATAACCATCATTACATCGACATTCTCGATAACCTTGCATATCTACACAAATGTGATCACACCCACCATTTCCGTTCGAACATTCCAGTCCCACTGAAAAAGAATAGACCAACATTCTATAGTTTGCAAGTGGTACATTGCTCAAGATAAACTGCAAACTCATTTCACAGATCAATCAAGACTGTATGGAAAGAGAGGGCATTCAAATTATCAGTTATGAAAATGTCTCAGTATATTTGCAGTTGTGCCTACAGTTCTGCCATATGATTTCTAACCCCATTACTCCAGAATGCTAATACTCATTATGTAATTAATACTAAAAATATGAAAATTTATTTCAAATTTCTATTCACAGCAAATTAATTTGAAACTGATTTTACATAACTTTCTTGTTCGTAAAAAAGTAACTTTGCAACTGAATGAGTGAAATCATCTCACCTGAGCAAGATCTGTTATTACTGTTTAGTACATATCCTGGTCTGCATGAACACTGAAATCCTCCAGCTGTGTTTGTACAAATTTGCTGACAAGGAGCAACTGTCTGACATTCATTAATATCTGAAAACACAAACTATCAGTTGAGATTTGGCACAATCTCACATGGATACATCAAACAATCATGCAAGCCAGACAGCTTTCAAGAGCAAACATACACTCAAATGACTTTGGTATCCTATTTCTCTCACTCGCAATATCACTCATATTCTACAGCCTGCTTCAATGTTCAAACTGAAACTAAGTTAAACCAAAGATCTTTTTAACACCAGTGGGGTCATTGGACCATGTGAGGTGCAGTGAAAAAAATCACCAATCTTCAGTATTTCCAAATTCCGAGAAAAACAACATGGTGAACAAAAAAAAATGAGTTGATAAAATCTGACAAAATATAAATGCTGTACAATTTGTGCTATTATATCCCAAATGTGTGAGCAAATATTAAGTCTGATATGTACAATTTTTTAACAAAGGGTCATAACTCTTGGGTGAAATTCTTCAGCATCATAATGTTATTTATGACTTTGTAACATTTGATCAGTAAGATACAGGCAAAATTCCACTACAATCCTTTAACTATGTAGGAAGATATATAAATATTTTAAGTCTGTGTATATCTTTGAACAAAGTGGCAAAGTTCTTCAGTGAAATACTCCAGTACCATAATTTTGCAGTGTGAGCATTTTGGGATATGACGAGGAAGAAACACACCAAATTTCACTACAATCCATCAAATATTAGTGAAGTTATTGAAAGTTCATGATTTCAGATGGGTGGGTGGATGCTCAGGCACAGAGCTGCATATAATCAAGTATACTGCCCTATTCCCTTCCAGAGTAGGGGTATATAAACAGTCAAGCTAACCATTTATTCCTGTATACTCACTGAGAAACCATAAGTGTTCTTAAGTTTGTATTATATATATATGCAGCTTACTTTATAAACAATATTTTCTATATGATAACATATACTGGTTGTCTATTTTGACAGTGGAAATGTTAATTCAACAAGTAATGCTTTAAAAACTACACCAAGATCAGAACTCTCCACAAAATTAAAAGCAGCTCTATAAAATAGACAATACATCATGAAACCAGTACCTTGATTTTCACTATCTGACAAAACCAGGAAAAAGACAATAACAATTATATAGCAACTTACCAACACAAGTTGTGTTTCCAACTAGTTCATAACCATCATTACATCGACATTCTCGATAACCTTGCATATCCACGCAAATGTGATCACACCCACCATTTCCATTCGAACATTCCAGTCCCACTGAAAAAGAATAGACCAACATTCTATGGTTTGTAAGTGGTACATTGCTCAAGATAAACTGCAAACTCATTTCACAGATCAATCAAGACTGTATGGAAAGAGAGGGCATTCAAATTATCAGTTATGAAAATGTCTCAGTATATTTGCAGTTGTTCCTACAGTTCTGCCATATGATTTCTAACCCCATTACTCCAGAATGCTAATACTCATAATGTAATTAATACTAAAAATATCAAAATTTATTTCAAATTTCTATTCACAGCAAATTCATTTGAAACTGATTTTACATAACTTTCTTGTTCGTAAAAAATTAACTTTGCAACTGAATGAGTGAAATCATCTAACCTGAGCAAGATCTGTTATTACTGTCCAGTACATATCCTGATCTGCATGAACACTGAAATCCTCCAGCTGTGTTTGTACATATTTGTTGACAAGGAGCAACTGTTTGACATTCATTAATATCTGAAAATACAAACTATCAGTTAGATTTGGTACAATTTTATTCATATCAAATCAAACAATGATGTAAGTTAGACACTGTTTTAGAGCAAATACTCACTTAATTGAATTCTTTTATCGTTTTGAAATAACTCACAGAAATTAACCTTTGTATATCTATAGCTAATTATATTATTCAATGAAGATGAAATGACATATTGGCATTATGTTCTTTTTTTCTTTTTCTTTCTTCTCCATTCCATTTCACACACTTATACTCTTTTCTCTACAATACTGTTTGACATGCTGTGTACTTCTGCTTCCTTCTAGATTGTCCCAAACACACTTTATCAAAATAGGCCACCATCAAAATGAGGCTGAATTACATATTTTTTTTAAAAACTCCCACATCTCAGCACTTATTAATTCCATGCCTTTTAAACATTTCATGTGTATTTTATGTCTAAAAATCATTTTATTATACTCTTTACCACAGAAATATTTTCAATGACAGCACTGACATAATGATCATAAAAACAAGAGTAGATGATCTTGTTGAAATTTTAATATGTTATAGAATACCGAAATTTGGGAACTAAATGTTTTTTTTACATTGCCATGTTTGTGCCCCAATACTGATGGCACTGATGTCAAACATTCAGAAATTTCACATTGATGAGCTACCCCAGCCTCTTTATGATATGCATTCTGCCCAAACTATGAACTGGCTAAGGCCAAATTTCACAGACACTTTGAGTAGTGTTCAAAATGTGTTCACTCTCAACTTTGATTCTATCTGTTGCCAATGCTGTGAATTTAATAGAAGTTTTCAATCTAATCATTATTTATTTATTTGTGTTTAAGGTCACATACTTCTGCATAATGGCTAATTGTGACCACAACATGGAGATAAAGTCAAGGTCAGTCAATTGTTTATGCCCCATGTTGCATATTTTACCACAGTAAACAAGCACTGCCTAACTTCCTGAGGTTCCCGCAGGAGAGTTTTTAATCTTTTCATGGTAAATCTTCTAACAAAAGGGCAAGTAAATTATAATTGAGAGGTTTTAAGTGACGTTTAGGCTACTTTTATAAGCAGTCCAGATGAAATGACTGCTGCGCCAAATTTATGAATTTATTGGTATTTAAGGTCACATATTTCTGCACAATGACTAATCATGACCACAACATGGAGATAAAGCCAAGTTTAGTCAATTGTTTATACCCATGTTGCCCATTTTAGAGGACTTCCACCCCAAGCATTGGTGACTGGGTCTTATTTTACCAGTAAAACAGAGCTTGTTTACAACAGTAAACAAGGACTACTGCACTTTCTGGGGTTCCCACAGGGAAACTGCTGAGCCAAAAACCTCAAGGTAATTCAAACAATTCAGCGAAGAAGCTTATATTTATAGGCTCGGATGAAAAGTTTTTGAAGTGTACATTTTATTTTTAATTTTTTTAATGATATCAGCTGGTACTTTGTGAGAAAAATTTATTCTTATACAAAAACCTATGTTGGTAACCATCTGTTTGTGAACAAATCAAAATTTAAAATGAACACCAGAGCTCAGGATAGGATGCATGTACATGTTAAAATACACTGACTTGCTTATTGTGTTGAAATATCAAAATTCAGCCTGCAAATTTTTCCCATAATGCAACCTGACATTTAACCGATTCAGTTTTGTTTGACAGAGCTCACTGAACTCTGGCAACTAAGAACAAACAGCTCAAATTCCAAGTTGCATTAAGGGAAAATGGTTAGTTGAAATTTTTGTATTTGACAGAAAGTCTTCATGGAGCTGGTAATGATAATTTGACTTGCAATATTTGTCACCCATAAATTATCAGAATTCAAAAATTTCGAAGTGAAAATATATTACAACTGTGTTTTAAGATTTCCCCATCCTACATGCAAAACCCATTGTGTATAATTTTTCTCCCCAGCCAGATATCAACATGACATCATTTGGGTTTGAAGACTGTTCATGTGCCACCAGATCTACCTGAGAGCAGGTTGGTCATTGATAAAATTGTATTAAATTTTCTGAAAGGGCTTTTAAAAGTTTAGTATATACCAGGAAAACAACATAATTATGAAAACAGAATTAAAGAACTGAAGTGATGAGAAAAATGCCCCAGGACTTTGCTCATGATGTTGATATGTTGTGATGTTCTGTTTCATATATTGGTGGGAGAGATATGTCTGTCTGACACAGGTATCTCATTGAGACATACATGTCTTGGCAGGTATGAGGTGGGAGAAAACCATACTCTATAACTTAATGGAGAAATGTGATTAGAAAATTGAGCTGTATCATTTAGCATATGTTTTCCCCAATTGGAAAATCAGATTATGATTTCATAGAATACAACTTATAATGAACACTGGCAATTCTTCATGATATCAATGATAATTCAATACTACAGCTATGCTATCCAAACATTAGCTCATTCCAATGAGGAGTCATAAGATGTGTTTGAGGCAAAATATGAAAATGTTTAGTAACTGAAGAATATTTTTGCAAGGGTTGTCTTTACAACATGTTAGGTGAAGGGTTAATCAGTTAATCAAATAAGCTAACTATTAGTCTGCAGTCAATCGTTATTCTAAATACGGGTTACTTACTCTGTCAGCTATAATGCTCTTTTAAACAGTCAGCTGTCACCGTCCAAAACTGAGCAATTAAGTGGGGTTGTCAGCAAAAACTATCAAGAACCTAGTTGATAATTGAGAAAATGTGGACTGCTTTAAGCACTCAACTTTTCAAACAAATGTTATCCTACTAGATTTTATATTTGAATTGTAAATATGTAAACATCTCAAGCTCATTGATGTTCAATAAAAGGCCATATATCAATCCATAATGTAATTCACTCAAGACCAAACAAGCAGACCAACATCATGTCTCTTGTCATTGTGATCCACCAAATGTAACTGATGTAGAGTTGGTGCAGACAATAATTTGTACACAGCTGGGACAAAATTTGTTTTATAACTGAGATGTACAGGAAAACAATTAAGAATTTTTAAATGTTAATAAGGTGAAATGAAGAACACCTTTCTGTTTGAAATATTGGTGTTGTGACTGTCAGGGATTCTAACCCTTTACCCAATGAATCGGCCACATCTGCCCGCGTAATATGCAAATTCAGCAGCTGAAAAAATATTTTTTTAAAAATTTCAAGCTCGTTCCAATGAGGAGTCACATGATATGGTTTTGTTGAATTTGCTAGAGTAAAAAAAAAGTCCAAAACCTGCACACAAAAGTCCAAAATTATAGTAAATAATGAGCTAAAGGGTTAAATAATATAATAATAGCCCCAAGAAGCATCCTAACATAAAATAGGAACCATGGCAATATGCTACAGGGTTAGTCTCCACTTAGAAGAAAAGAAAGACAAACCTTAAAACCTGCACATAAAAGTAAAAAAAAAGTATCACATTTGTTTCAAAGGGTTCAAATTGAGAAAAATACCCTGATATGTTAAGGTAACCACCATGGCAATATGCCAGTAAGGTAAAACTCCACTTGAAGACAAAATTTCAAAACCTGTACACAAAAGTCAAAAGCCTGCACAGAAAAGTCAAAAACCTGTACACAAAGTCCAAAATTCAAGTAACTAAGCATGGAAAGGATTGAATAAAATATTACTATCCTTGAAAAGCATGCTGACATAAAAAAAAAGCAAAAAAAAAAATAAAAATAAAAACCTGCACACAAAAGTTCAAAATGAATGAATCTGGATGCCGCCGCCGACACGAGGGCTATGCCATAGGCTCACACAACTATCGTTGGTGAGCCCAAAACTAATGACTATAATAAACTTTGTGGCTTACAGGTTCTCTTTATGTTGCTTTGTTGTATATTGTGATGTGTTATTTTTAACTTTTCAATGTTTTCAATTCAATCAAGATGATTTTGATGTACATTTACAACATTTCCCCACCTGTCTGATACTGCAGAAATTTTATGGAATTTTAATTTTCAAACAATGTTTCATAAAAGGACAATGTTTCATAAAAGAAGAAGCCATAAATGTTGTGTCAATGGCTCACTTTTTGAAACAGGGGAATGTCTGGCCTTTTCTTGAAATGGGGAATTTTACAATCAGGGTGCAGTAACAGTCAAAATGAAACACAACTAAAAAAAAGCTCTGTGTTATCAAAAACTTAGAAATGGTATTACTAGCCATCACCATATAAAATTATATCTTACCTCCTACAAGTATCTGGGAATTTCATTGGTTCAAACAAGTCAAATGCAGACTGCATATAAAACCATATAGTGCCTGTCAACATCAACATGCGCTGACAGCTATGGGTAATCTCCCCTTTGTTCATTGATTATTCAAAATGGCAGCAGCCGATAAACGCTTCAAGTTAAAAGATTGAGCGTTGGAAGCCCATATTGGTCTGAAGTGCAGGTTAGGCAACTTAAAAGGCTTCATATTCTGTGGATGTGTGTCATGTTACCTTCGAAATGAAACTGTTTGGTATGTATAGATTTGCCTTGTTACTATTTATGGGAGAGCCCTAGGCACTCTCCCATAAATTGTAACAAGGCAAAGACACGTGAACACATTGTGAGAATTCTCTCATTTAATTTTGATCGCTGTTGTTATTAGTTCTGTGTATCGATGCAGCAGTTGATAAGATATATTTGTTACACAGTTTGTTGGTGGCCTAATATGGTATATGTGGTGTCAGTTAATTCCATATTGGACTCGAGTTTCGCTCTCGTCCAATATGAAATTAACTGACACCATATATACCATATTAGGCCACCAACAAACTGTGTAACTAATAGTATTTGGTCACTTAAATTGGTATTTTTTTCAGATATGCCATGCTAGGGAATCTTCCCAATGCACAAACTTTTCTTTGGTTGCTTAACAATCTGATAGTAGAGACTATCCACATCTAAGTAAGTTGAATCTCCCATATGTTTAAACTTTTGATTGTTTAGCAATCTAAATGTCTTGACCATCCACAAGTGGATGGAAACTAGCGTCAAGTAGCTAAAATGTTCAATACTGGTAGTTCACCAAATGTGTATACAAATGTTTAACTTACAAAGGTGTGACTCTAAATTAGTTTTTGACAATTCAACTCACTTGGGGACACTGACCAGGTGTTTTTAATAAGTATGTTCAAATTCTGAAACAGCATGAGATTGGTGCATTGCCATACCAGATTTCCTGAATATGGTATTGCATGTGATACCAAAGAACTTTGTAAATGTTGACTCTTGTGGAACAACATATGGTCCATTAGTACACAATTCCATTTCCAATACTTGAACATGAAAACATCAGAATGTTTTTTCTTTCTATATGAAAGATAAACAACTGCATCTTTATTTAGCATCCAAGGTATGAAGAACACTTAACATGTTATCAGCTGGCTTGGATCTCCCATTCTTATGGTACACTGGTAAGTTTTATAAACTAGAGGTTGTGAGTTAAGTATTCACCGTTACCACACTTCTCTCTCCAGCTATTCCACTAATATTATAGTGTACATTTTGTTGCAAGTTAGTCAAAATCCAATGTCAGTTTAGTGTTTGCAAATCTTTTACCAGTCTCCATGTTAACTGGTCGAGTTCCAAATTATTTTTTCAAAGGTGATTTGTAAAACAAGCATTTTTCAAAGATTCTGTTGCCAAGGGGAGCCCTAGTTTAACAAGGGTTTGTTCATAATTGATTTGTTACAATTTATTGGAGAGTGTCCTTTGGCACTCTCTAATCATTTGTAACAAAGCATTTTTTTGTCTCGCTGATCGAGATCAAGCTCATACAAACAGTGTAAAGCCACTAAAGTGGCTTTCAGCACTTTTCAAAAGAGATGTGATAGTGACTTCTAGCACTCAACCAGTTAAATGACACCTGGTATAGTGGAACAATGGCATCAGAGATTATGTTTTTTAAAAAAGGGATTTTTTATGAATAATATTATTAGAGAGGTATTCAAAATGCATTTCAAAACATTCAACAATTTACTTACCTATACAGGAAGTATTTCCATTAAGTTCATAGCCATCATGGCACCGGCACTCATAATTACCATCAAAATTAACACAAACTTGATCACATCCACCATTATTTGAAGTACAAGGATCCAATTCTGAAGATGATACTATATAAAACATTATTATATCATGGCAGAATTAAATTATCTCAGGTTCTCAACATGAGAACAGAATCAACTGCATGCAATACTTCATGCAAAAACTTCAGACTGTTTTTTCGGATTTCCTATTCAAAAAACACCAGTATCTGTAAACTGTCAGTATCAATGAAAATGTAAAACCAGAAATAATTTGGACTATTTTAATTAAACAACCAATTTCAATAATATTTGAAAGAAATTCTGAAAAAGGTGATAACATCACCAAAATTATTTATTTATTGGTGCTTTATCCCTCATCGGCAACTAAGGCTATATTGTGGTGATGAACAGTATGTTTCATAAAATAGGTCAATAAAGTTCATTAACTTCCATGAAATAAATAAAAAAAACAAGTTGATGGAAGATGAGGAATAAAACTAAGGAGTGAACACATTAATGTGAAAATGAGACCAGTTTTAAAAAGTGCTGTGTAAAACAACCTGTGAAATACATATGAATAGATAAGAGTTTAAAAGAATATAAACAAATTTAAAATTTATTAAAAAGGTTGATTTTCTTCATGAATGACAGAATTTTACGAGAATTTGAGTTGTAAAATGGGTCTCAAAGAGACATAACATTAAAACACTGGCATCTGACAACATTAAAATCTGTACAGTGCAGAAGAATGTGCTCCACTGTCAGCTCCTGCTGACAAAGAACACATCCTAATATCACCCAAATTGTTTAAAGATGACTGGTAAGGGGTTATATAATGACCCATGTCATAAAGCATTAAGTTGTGAAACATAAGAGTTGTATAATCAAACTCCAATCACAAATTTAACATTTTAACAGTCCAGATACTTTTCCACAGATTACACATCTATACCTGTTTTGAGATCACAAAGTGCATTAAGGTTGAATTTTGAACAACAGGGGCAAATTGAGCATCATAAAAAGCACATTTAATGTAAGTTAGAATTTGGGAAATGAGCAACATTACATGAAGAGGGCTTCACAATCTTTCTGTAATTCTCTCAATCTGTACCAGGTTATTACATCAATGAGACATCCATAGTCGTGAGATGCATGGATAAAGTTTATATGACCCAAACATTCATGACATCACATCAAAGGAATGACTTTTGTATCGACTCATTCACAGAAACATTTCAAATCATCATTTCAAATTACAAGTGCTTTAAAAGTATAGGGTTATGTCCATCTGAACAAAGGGGATAAGAGAACACCAGCATCAATGTCCAAGGGATTTTATTTATTTATTTATTGGTGTTTAAGGTCACAAGTTTCTGCACAATGGCCAACTGTGACCACAATATGAAAATAAAATCAAGTTTAGTCAATCATTTATATCCATGTTGCCCATTTTAAAGGACTTCCATCCCAAGCATTGCTATCTGGGTCTTATTTTACTTGTAATACAACACTCATTTACTACATTGAAGTAGCACTACTTCTTCACATGCTGGGGTTCCCATGGTGGGGTGTGGTGGGGGCAGGGTGGAAGGGGCAGGGGGTAGTGATTTAAAATTCCCAAGTAATTTTGTCAATCTGAATACAAAATCATAGAATTTATTATGACAACCACAAATAGTTACTTAATACTCCCATAGTTTGTCCATCAAATCTGGGTCACACAAATTTTTGAGGGAACACTTTTTCAAATGCAAAATAAACATCAATTGCCTCTGTGCTATTTACACTTCAGGTACTGTATTCATTTTTAAATATCCATTGTCATGTAACATAATAAATTATTACAGCAGTCAATTGAAGTGGGTTGTCATTTTCAGCCGAGACTACTTTAGCCGGATCAAACATGATGACTCAAGCATCCTGTTTGATTTGGTTGATCTGTTTTTGGCAACTCAATGTAATATGGCACCCCAGATCAAGTGATGGTGGTAATAATCTGTATGCATTGAGTTAAGGTTGAAACACAGACATTACAAAAATCATTAAAATCATTGTAAATGGTAAAGTCAGCACAACAGAAAATGACAGTAAAGTTGTAACGTCATTTTTCTCATGTAGGAATTTGTTGTATTGTGTCCCATGGTCGAGAACATTATGCTAACTTTCATGCCAGGCAGACAAACCATTGGCTCTTCGGTAGCATACTGCTAGAAGAATTTCTTTGTTCCACCAAACCTTTGCAACTAGGTTTGATAAGTTGTTTATTCAATGAAGAAGCTGTTTTGAGTAGATTGTTGATTGCTTTAGTGTTTTTTAACCCTTAAAGGCCTGGAGATTTTTTCCATTTTATTTTCACTATACTTTGAAAGTCTACCTCCAGTGGCTTTGCAATTGTTTCTAGCCTACATAGGCAGCCAAGAAATAACTGACAAGGTACTTAGAAAACAAGTTTTGAGTTTACCCAAACAATGCATGTTGGGGAACCTCTTCTTTTGCATTAAAAAGTTATCAATATCAGAATTAAGCCCTTAAGGGTTAAATCCAGCTAAAACCTGCATGCCATGTCTAAAAAGTCTAGAAAACTAAGAAATTCAAAATTATATATATATTACCTAGAATTTAGGGGAGTGACACAGTTTCAAAAGGTTCAGAGAACAATGTATCAGGCTCTGCTGACACCTGGGGTCCGACTGATGCTTCATCGGATATATACAGAATGGTATTCGCATTCGAATTGTCATTTTTACCTACACAAGATCGATTTAGGTGAAGGGATAATATTGAACGAGAAATGGAAGACTTCAAGTTCAATATTATCCCTCCCCAAATCAATCGAGTGCGGTAAAAAATGACAGTTCAAATGCGTATGCTGTTCTGTATATATTGCATGTCTACACTAAAAAATGATTAATCGATTTTGGTAGAGGGATAATATTGAACTCAAAGCCTTTGGCTACTTGTTCAATATTATCCCTCTGTCGAAAAATCGATCCTGTGCAGTAAAAAATGACAGTTTGAATGTGTATGCTGTTCTGTATTTATTGCATGCCTACAGTATACTAAAAAATTAATAAAAACACAAATTATTACCAAAAATATTCAAAACGTAAAAAAAGAAATAGTTAGCTCATGCACGTAATCCATTTTGTTCAAGGACAATACAAAAAAATTTATTGTTTGCTTCGTTTTTTGCAGAAAACTCGTGCATTTTATGAAAATAAAAGCATAGGCATGCAATAACATTCTCTTTGCTTGAATAAAATTACATCACCCAACTGAAGGCCATTTACTATAAAATTGAAGATGGTCAGAGAGATCAGTTCTTTAAATTGGTTATGACAATTCTAATAAACTAGGTTTATGATTAACTCCTTGTATGCCGCTGGCAGTTATACCTGCCAGAACACTAACACACTTGCCAACAGATTGAGTATAATTTGGCTTCTGTTCAAATGAATGAATGCATCACTTTAAATTGGCCCAATCATATCACAAATGGTAACTCGGCTTCATTTGTTTGAATTTTTCATGAAACCCAGTCATCGCTGCTGCGCTGCCTGGATTTCATGAAAAAATTCAAGAAAATACTCGGCAGGTGAAGAATTAATTCAGGAACAACATTGCAAAAGTTTAGGAAAAATAATGAATAGAAAAGAGATTTGGAAATTACTGCTTCAGAACATCCTGATCTTGCACATCAAAAAATCACATAATTATACCTCACCTGTACATGTTCTGTTGTTTGCATCCAAGGTGTATCCAAGCCCACAGGAACAGTTAAATCCACCTTCTGTATTGATACATACCTGTTGACAAGGACCAACTGTCTGACATTCATTTATATCTGAAAATACAAACGGTCAGTTCAGATTTGGAACAATCTCTTTGGCTATGGGTATGTTTTCCTACTTTGGAATACTAGAGATTAATAGCGATATTTCAGGCATGTGCAGACAACAAAGATTATTAATCTGGTCATTTTTGTTGCCTATATAATTCTGGAATATCATTCAGTGTCATTCTGAGTAAAAGTCATTTCAAGGAGGTTTACTTATTATTCTTGGCATGTGCACTTCGGTGGTACTAAGTTTAGGGTAATATTGCATTGAATGTGAGAAACGATTCATCTGATAAGAACAACAGTTGCTTGCATGTGAAATCAAAAACTTGCAATGAATAAATCAAATAAATTTTAAAAACTCCAAAATGTGAAAAAGAGAAAAATGGATGAAAAAAACAAAATGTGAAACTTGAGTTTTCTTTTAGGCAAAACAGTAATGTGTAAGCTTTGTTCCTTGAGAATGGTGGTGGAGGGGGGGGGGGGATTCTCCTGGAAACTGACTGTGGGAATATGGGAGGAGGTATTATGGTTCTTAATATTAGCAATAGGCACACCTTCCTATGGGTTATTGCAATAAAAGTTCAGAATACTCTGATCCACAGGAAAAAGTGTCAAGAGGATCAAAAAATGTTTCAGTAAACAGTTGCCAGCATAGCTAGTGAACTGCATCGAATTTAAGAAATAAGTACTCTCTATTATCTCTGTTTTTCCTGCCAGTATTTGTGCTAATTTTCTACCAGGGGATGGGTTTTTAGCAAATTGTAATGCATATGTCAAACAAAAAAGAAAATAGTATCTAAATCAGTTATTTATTAGATCTGCTTGATATTTCCTCAAACTAAATTATTCTGATAGCATAGCTGGGGGGTTCGAACTCCCACTGGGAGAGTTTCCTTCAGCACCAACTGCCTCACAAAACTAATCTAAACCATGCACACCAATAGGCCACCGATAGACCCTAAAAAGGGAATGCTGTTAATTAGCACACCACTTGGCCATCAACAGACCCTAAAAAGGGAATACTAGTTAACTACCACACCACTTGGCCACGGACCCTTTTTTAGGGTCTGTCAGTAGCCAAGTAGTTTGCATGGTTTAGTACAGTTTTGCAAGGTGATTGGTGCTGAAGGAAACTTTCTTGGTGTGGTTTGAAACCCTCTCTATGCCACTGCAAATAAAGCCAGTGTCCTTTCTTGATTGTATGGCAAGAGGTAAATTTGAAAAAAAGATGTTCTTGCTAATTTCCTTGCAGTGCAGTATGTAGAATTAAACGATGCAGTTACATGATGGTACATTATTCTGGTTAACCCTTTACCCAACGTAATGGCAAAACCGGCCAGCGCTATTCTCAAAAATCGCAAATTAATTTTCATTATTTTTTCATTTTTTGTCTCAAAAACATAGGTTATGACCCCTCATTGGAACGAGCTCGTTAAACTCATTCCAATGAGGGGTCATAACCTATGTTTTTGAGACAAAAAATGAAAAAAATTGGTTATTCAAGAATTTTTTTTGCAAGTGTCGTCTGCTTTTCATGTTAGGTAAAGGGTTCACACAGATATGCATATGTCAGACTTTTGAGAATACTATTCTATGTCAGTATTCCATGTATTTCAGAATGACCCACAGAAACATAAGGTACATGAAACAATTATGTATGCTGATTGTATTAATGAGAGTTTGAGCTAGTTGAACACCAGCAAAATTTATTATTTATTTATTTACTGGTGTTTAAGGTCATAATGGCTAATCATGACCACAACATGGAGATAAAGTCAAGTTCAGTCAATTGTTTATACCCATGCTGCCCATTTTGACTTCCACCCCAAGCAAATAAAGTCACTCCAAAAGACAGGATCCTGCTTTTACCATTGTAACTTTAATACTGAATCAACATTAATAGATATAAATGGTGACATGCAATCGTGGGTATTTATTAAACATAATACTATATTTAGGCCAACAATTTGCAAGTTATTTGAAGCTCCAAATTAGTTGAGGTGACGAACATCAGTCAGTTTCCAGGAAATTTGTTTGGGAGAAAGAATTTATTCTGTCCCTGCTAGTTACTTTGTCTGACCTACTTGATAACTTTGCAAACACAAATTAACAGTGTTAAAATTACTAACACCAAGTAAGTTTCCACAAAAGAAACTGTAGAGGGAGGTATAACCAAATGTGGTGACCAGACTTACAGTGTTTTATTTGCAAGACCCACACTGCAAGCTCAGTTTCTCTGGGTTTAGCAAGCTGTTCAGTTAATGTACTGTGCGGACTTGTTCTCATAATACTTTTCATTTTTCAACAAACTTTACAAAAGATTCATAACCTTGGTGCAACTGAACTACTACTCAAATATTGAACTACCTGTTTACTGGATACTGTGTTACCCATCATGTGTGCAATTGCTGGAGTTTGAGTTCAAAAATCATTTTGCTAAAGGTCTTAAAAAACTTTACTCTTTATTCTGTACAATGCACTGAGTGGAAAACAGTTTGTGACTTTGTCAATCTACAGTACGTGGAGAGTGGATTGTAACTAAATCACCCGTGGAGTGGAGTTATTACCCAAACTATAACTTTCAAATATTGTATAGATCGACTAAAAACACAAGCAATGTTTCAGCCAATGCACCTCTGGGTTTAACCCGGAGGTCCATTGACTGAAACTTTGCTTGTGCTTGTTATGCATTGCAACAAATTTGCAATTATTGCTTGGGTGGAATCTCCACCCTGCGGGTGATTTAGTGATAATACACTCTCCACGTACTGTACCTTATTTGGATAACTTTTGGTATACTACTATTAGTGGCAAGTACTTTTGTGAATACTATTTGTGATTTAAAAGATGGGTCGCAGAAGAAATAAGAGACTGACAGGGTCAATGAATACACCTACTCATCTATGAGCCAGGCCTCAAGAATTTCTGAATGTCAGCATACTCCTTTACACACAACATCAAGAATCAAGAATTTCTGAACATCAATTTTGGAACACACTTGCTGATACTATAGACACCACTTCACAGACAATTGCTGTAACAGAAACTCTAACCAGCATACTAAGGTGGAATCCAACAAATTCAGGTAACTAGATGATAAACAAATTACTTTTAGTGTTGCGAAGGATGGGTTTGTCATTCCCTCTGGACCTAAAAAAAAACAAGTTTAGTACAGCTGTACAGGGAACTTTTGGCCACAGTTTTCACTCTACAACAGGATTTTGAACAACCTTCACACTGAGGCATCTTTCCAATCATCCACTGGATGTCCGAACTCCATGGCACTCCACCCACTTTTTCAGCATCACACTTCAATACACAAGTTCTGTTTCCAGCCAGTCATACAATGTGTCTTCTCTCCTGTCGCAACCAGGCATCAATCCTAATCACTTAAAAATACTGATCCAATTTCAACTACATGATGATCTCAAAATATATCAGGCTTTGTTGCTTTGGGGACAATGCTTTATTGGAAGCTGCTTGCTGTCTGGCCATTCTTGTTTTTTTATGATGCAGGGAATTGATCATGCATACTTCTCAACTCAAACCCAACCAACATCTTTGTTTGCCTGATGTTTCATACAGTGCACAAACAATCGACTGTCAAACTTTTTAAAGGCTTCCAAAATTGATGCCTTGCACAAGGGCATTACAACCCCCCTGTACAGAGGGTACAGTGTGTTCTGTAATGCATTTACTTAATTATTTTCATATTAGACAGTCACATTTGTGTAATCCTGTCAGCCCTTCTCTTTTCTGTTCAGTGAATGGACTTCCAGACTCATGATGTTTTCATAACTGAGCTGATAAAAGTGCTTTTCTCCATGCTCACCAGACTTCTGACAGCTGTACCCGGTACAATCAGGTTAATAGAAAGAGTATTCTACAGGCCCAAGAAGACTACTACATTGAGTACCTGTGAATCATCCATTCTTGTTGAACTACATTGTTTAAATATACTGCCCTTGTTTATTACATGCAAGCCTGGAAATAATTAGACTGTCATCTGCAGAATGAGGTCCCTAGAGTGTGTATTTGATGATGTTACCTGGACACAGGTTAGCATCAATAAATTACCCTCTGTGAATCTCAATCTGAATCAAGGCCTGCCTAAACAGGAAGTGGTACCCAGAGAATAAATTGGCCCACTTTATGGGATATCATCAGCTTATTCACCCTCCGAGGATCTCAATCCGCAAATGACAGATTGCTTATTTCCAGGCTTCATTGTGTGTATATTAGGACTTTTTGGTTTGCACATATACAGGTGTCTTTGTCATCCTTATCTTTGACTCTGCAAGGATTTATCAATTCACTACCAATACATTTCCATATGGTGATCATAATAATACCTCCTTAGTGTACAGCATGGAAGATCACAGATGCAGATATTTCTGGATACATTGTGTTTCCAGTGTTGTCATGTGTACACTTACATTGCAATAATCATAAAATCATGCCATCGCCAGTGTTATTTTCATGTCTTAATCCAACAGGCCAGGCTTTTGCTCAGTGTTCATAGATTTATGACATTTGTTTACATACAGTCAATGAATGGTAATAATAATACTATCCAGGCATCCAGTTGTATAGTGTTTCTATTATTGTTGTGTGTTCACTTACAAGGCTATAATAATGCTGTCTCATGTGTTCTATTATTCTTTATGCTATCCTGCACAGAACAACCTTTATAGATTCATCGACTGGATGATGTAACCATGTATTATCATTGGCTGTGCTGCCAGTTACATCACCAAGTCTATTCATTGAACTCCTAGTCTTGCAATACTTCTCCATTTTTTAAGACTATATATACCGAGTCAAAAAAGAAGGTATAATAGAAATAAATGTGAAAAAATAGCATAAAGGATGAATATAATAGTTCTAATGTTGCATGTTTGTGGACAAGAAGTTGTGCAAAGAGTTTAATGACATTTTGTTGTTGTCCACCCAACCATATACAATTTTGCTACAGATTTCAAAATACAATGTGTTACCCGAGAATGTCAAATTGAATGGGTGACCAACAATTTTCTTTGTGTTATGTTGTGCTAGAGAGCCTGGGTTATTGAGAAAACATGCTAGTTTTTGTCTTCCGACATTTTAAAAAATGTCAAGATTAAACAGAAATCAGAGGTTGCGTGCCATTTTTATGCATGAGGCTGGGATACCTCCAGATGAGCTCGCTGCTGAGTTCGGAGTCACTGTAGCCACTATTTACCATCTCATTGGAAGGTATAGAATCACTGGATCTACTGCTAACAGCGTTTAGGTCGACCAAGAGTTACGACCCCTGCACAAGACCGACACATCAGGACGTCTCACTTGCGGTATCACTTCCTTCCGGCAACAAGGACAGCAGCAATTACTCCTGGTAGAACTAACAATAGAGTCAGTGCACAAACTGTCTGCAACAGACTTGTTGAACACGGCATCCGAATGTAGGCGTCCATACCATGGACCAATCCTTACCCAACATCATTGTACCGTCAGAATGGAATGGGTACATCAGTGTGTTCGCTGGACTCAGCAGCATTAGTGCACAGTTCTTTGTAGTGATGAATCACGATTTTGTCAACAGTGTGCTGATGGTAGGGCAAGAGTGTATCGCTGATGAGGAGAATGGTTTTCTGATGCTTGCATGTGGGAATGCGACCATTTCAGTGGTGGTAGTGTGATGGTTTGGGCAGGAATTTCCTTGCACCTTCGAATGCAGTTAATCTTCATCGATGGCAACCTGAATGGTCAGCAATATAATAAAATCAGCAATGAAATTCTTAATGCTGTTGTTGTCCTATTGTTCAACACTAACGTCAGATTGCAGTTATTCCAGCAAGACAATGCCCGGGTCACATGGTGCATATCTGTCGTGACTTTCTTGAAGAGCAGAGCATCAAACTTCTTCCTTGGCCCCCACTTTTGCCAGATTTGTCCCCAATCGAGCATCTTTGGCATCATTTGGACCATCGGGTATGACTTCATGATCTTCAAACGTTAGGCAATTTACGTAATGTTCCAAGGCAGGAGTGGAACGCAATACCACAGGGTGACATCCAGAGACTTATCAGGTCCATGCGCTGTCGATGTCTTGCCATCCAAGAGGCAAACAGTGGACATACATGCTATTGACTGCATGTGCGAACTTTTCATTTCACCCCATGTCTGAATTGCACTGTCCCGACGTGATGCTGGCAACAGTACGAACATGAAATCATGCAAATTCATACAGCTAGAATCGAAATATGAATTTAAAATCATTTGTTTGGGATTAAAGTTGATAATACTAAAAAAAAATTGATCTTCGCCGTTTACTATACTTGCTTTTCTGACTCAGTATATGTCTCTTTAGCTGTTTCACCTGATGTTTAGTGCATTCCATTATGATTAACTGGTTGAGGGTTACATTATTTATTGATGGTCTGAATTTGTTCATCAAAATTTGTTTTATTACCAATTATTGAAGAGTGCCATCAGGCACTTCTTCAATAATTTGTGATAAAACAAATTTATATTAACAAAATATTATTTGTATTTGACTGAACATGAAACATGAGCAAGGAAAACATTCGCTTTTGCTCTGGTACTCTCATTTTTTTGAAAGCCCGGACTCATATTGTGTTTGATGTGCTCCACATCCATCTTGCAACACCACTGAACATTAGTGGCTCATTTTATACATGAACTTCAGTTTCTGGAGTCCACAGTATTTATACCCACTCACAGCTTGTTCTATGGCTTTATCAGTCACCTTCTAGATCCCCTATTTATCCCTCTTTCACTCCTTTCTTGGGGATATTCGGTTTGCTTCACAATCCTGTTTCAAAGGTGTCAAACTTGAGTACACTGGTTGATCTTGCCTTGCCAATCTAATCGCTTAACAAGGCTGTAATATGATCTTCACCCAAGCTGGACTTTATACCTAGTCATTTACATTTCTGTCACATTGTGACTATCTGTGTTATTAGTTTTTATCAGTGACAGACTAGCATCACAATGTGATGATTACTGACATAGGACTTAATAGGTAATGTGAGGCAGACCAGACCACCTTCAGAAAAGCCAAAATTAAAGGGTTTTTGTTTAAAAAAAAAAATAAAATTTTATAGTAAATTTCCTTTCTTATTATACCTACCACAATTGTTTAATACAGGCTTGCACTGCAGTGGAAGTCCCTAACTCGGAAAATATACTCTCTATTTTGATCTTTCCCAAACGATTTGGGAAAGAAAAGTGGTGCAAAAGCATCAAGAAAAAATAAGCCAAAACTGGGTCGAGTGCTACACACACACACCCAGTTGGGTACACTCTTCTCCTAGTACAGGTCCATGGCTTCGGTACCAGTGCACAGACGTGTAACCAATGACTCATTCTTTTGAATCCGCCAACATTGGAGTTATGTGATCAGTGGGGAGGAAGGATTCTTACCCGAATAAGAAGACGGGAGGGCCTCCATGTAAACAATTGTGGTAGGTATAATAAGAAAGGAAATTTACTATAAAATTTAAATTTCCTATCAACTTACCCTACAATTGTTTACTTACAGGTAGAATAGACAACAGGAGGAGGGAATCACATAACCAACCCCCGCATAACTCGACTGCACTGGAACCGTGGACAGAAGAAGAGTTCCCTAGGCCTATCAAACCATAGCATCACAAACATTAGTAAAAGACAATGAGAGATGAGGCATATGGCTCTGGGCGACACACAGACAGAAAGGACAGTAAAACACCATGGGGCTGGAACTGACCTTGTAAGAAGGCTAATGGCTAGGGTAGACAACAGCCTGAGCAGAAGAAAGTGGGCCCAAAGAAAAAAGGTCCTCAGACTGCTCCTGCAACTGACATAGATAAAAGGTGGAGAAAGTAGAAGCATTTCTCCAGTAGGCTGCCTGCATAACATCCGACAACTTGACGGAGTTAGCATAAGTCCAGGAGGTAGACAAGGCACGCACCACGTAGGCAGAAATATGATCGGTAATACAATCATCAGTCGCTAGATGAGAGTAGGCTGCGCAAATAGCAAGACAAATCCATCAAAAAATGGATTGAGGAGAGATCTTCTGTCGACCAGGAATAAGAGATAGAAAGAATCGTTTCCTGCCTTTCCTAATTAACTGCGTCCGGTTGAGATAAATGCGAAGTGCACAAACCAGACAGAGCAAAGGGCGATTACCGTCAGCAGAAGGAAGAGCCCTGATACAGATAGCAGGTGGAGTTGTTTCTGGTATCTGATTTTTGGCCAGAAAGGAGCAATCAGTGGTACAAGTAATACTGTTCGCGGAGCTCCTGAAAAAGGCTGGATCAACCAAGAGGGCGTGAAGCTCACTAACCTGTCTGGCTGAGGCAAAAGCCATCACAGAAAAGCTGTCTTGTGAGAAAACGCATATCCACCTGGGATAAAGGTCCCCCCACCCCCACAAGCAAAGCAGCACCCAAAGATTCCATCTTGGGGTAAGCTACAAAATCCTAGGCCTTTTCAAAGAAAAGTGCCAAATAAGCCTGGAGAGGAATGGATTAGTGCCGATACGAGGCGTTCCCACATACAAAAAGGTCTCCAAAAGCATGGCCCTGTACCCTTTGATGGTAACAGGCTGGAGACCCTGAGAATCAAACAGATATACCAGAAACTCCACAATCTGTGTTATCGAAGGATTGGCATAATCAACAGAGTGATTAGCACACTATCGATAGAAGACCTTCCACTTAGCCACATAGACTAAACCAGTGGAGTGCCGCCTTGAAGAAGAAATGCACACCACTACTCATCTCGAAAAACCTCTACGGAGGAGACAGGACCTGACATAAGATATGCATGAAGGCACACTGAAGTTGGGTTGACGTGAAACCTTCTCGGGTGACCTTGGCAAAGAAGGTCATGATGTAGAGGGAGACATGCCGAAACCACCGCCAACAGAAAGCGGAGATGATTGATCCACACCCATTGAGGCGACAGGGGAGTGCTCAAAATGAGTCGAAACTGCAGGTTCGTATCTTGGCTTGAACTTGAGACAGAATCGGAACCAGCTGGAAGGCATAGGCAACTAGACCATTTCCAATCGAGTGACAGAGCATCCACGGAAAAGCTGACCTAGAGGAAAGAGATCTGTCACCGAACCGCAGAGACCTAGCATCCGGAGAATACTCTGTGCTATCGCAGACGTGGACTGGGACAGAGTCATGGCAAAAGCTGAGAGAATCACAGCCCTCGCCCGGGGAACCGCCACCGTATTCAGCTGAGTACGGAAGTCCAAAATAACTGAGAAAGGACCAGGTCCAACTTCTCATTTACTCTGAATCCTAGCAGGCTCAACAGCGTGTCGACATCTGACTCCAGAAGAGCAGAATTGGAGTGCCTGTGGAGGATATTGTGCAAATACGCAAAAGTAGTCACCCTGGATTGTGTGCGATGGAAGGCTATCAGATGCGACATCAGTTGGGGGAAGGCCCAAGGAGCCAGGTAAATGCCAAAAAGCATGGCCTTGAACTGGTAAACCCGCCCCAGAAAAGATAACCTGAGATACTTTTGCGATGTCCGATGAAGGAACTTGTGTTGGAAGAGGCACTCTCGACAGAGGGGGGTGCCTCTATAAGGATCTTCGCAGCCCGGACTGAACAACATCTAACACCCAACGATCAGATGTGATTAGGGCCCAATGGTCTGCGAACTTGGATATCCTTCCTCCAACCTGGGATGAATCGAGGTGAGGAGCTTCATTTCAAGCCTCAGCGAGAGGAGAAACCACCTCCTCTAGTAGATGATGGATCCTGAGTCCTCCCTCTGGTCTGCCGATGCTTAAGCTTACCACGTGGGTAAGAAGTAGAAGAAGCAGCGGCAAGAGGATCGGCTCTTGACTTCTCAGAGGAAGCAGAAGGGTGTTTATTAGGCTTAGAACAGCCCCTGCCTCAAACAGAAGGCTGATCAAGCTGGCGAAGCAGCAGCTGATATTTGGAATGACGCAGGACGTCATCTCAGATTGTCGCCATGGAACCATGGAATAGTCGCGGACCCGCCAAAGGAGCAGATTGAAAAGCAGTGTGCTACCCCTCAGGAAGAGAACGGCTTGTGTCCAGCACAGCATCGCGGCAAACTAATTCCAAGTTAGCTGTGTTACAGGCATGTGTATAAGATGCATGAGCGCCTTGGAAATCACACGCAAAGGAGCATGTGCATCATCAAACTCATCTGGAGGCAGATGGGCAGCCAAAGCAGAGATGACGTGATCTGAGAGAGAAAGCATGCCCAGCATCTCTCTCGATAAGCCCAACATGGACTCCAGAGTCAACATAGGAATAACGGCCGACTTGGGCTGATCCAAGACCGTTAAAGTCTGGCAGACTGACGGATTGGCGGAACTGTACTGATAACACAGTGGAGGCAAAAAGGTATAAGCCCTGGTGAAGAAGGAAGTCTTCATAGCCTTGGAACTCAGCTTAGAGTCCAAAGCTGCAAATGCTTCAACCACCTGTTCCGACTGTCGAAGGCACCCAGAAGTAGGTTGCTCCACAGACTGTAGGCATGCGACTGATGATCGTGGCCTGGCTGACACCGTCGGCTGTTCTGAGATCCAGAAGGAACTCAAACACAAAGTCAAGAGCTGCCCCCAAGTCAGAAGACTGCTGGCTCGACATAAGGTATGTCTGACCCATCCACTGAGTCGGAATACACATAGCCCATCACGGACAAACCAGCTGATGCCTTCCATGGTGTAGGCACACCAGGGGGATCAGAAAGTGTCCTGCTTCCAATCTCGGGAGGCAGCACCACAGGGGAGGGGGGGTACACCTGGAAACCACTAGTAGCCTTGCTGGAGGCAATGGGAAGGCTGTTGGAAAGAACCTGAACAAGCAAGGAGAGGGCCTCCTAAAGCTCACGGCCTGTGTCAGCCGGTTCGGCATGGGAATGAACCAGCAAAGTGGCTTCACTCCTGACCCTTTTAACCATCGAAGGGTCACAATTCTCTAATACACCCGACAAGGGGTGACAGGCAGGGACCAGCCGTGAGGGCGACTAGGGCGATTATGTCGCCCTTCTAAGCCCAAAGTCGCCTAGAAAAATAGTCGGGGCGATTACAAGTCGTCCTCTAAAAATTGGCCAAAATGAGGAAAGGCTGAACTGAGTGATGCGAGGTTTACATGAAAACTATTATTTTTATAAATCAAATGTGCTCGAGTGTGATAAATGTGCATTTTAATTCATCAAATAAACGTCCATTTATTTGAAATCACGACAATCAATTGCCCATTGTCGCTTTTGGCGGATTTTTTTATTTCTATTTTGTTGTGTTTCAGTCGGAGCTTCAAGTGTCGAAATGAAAATAGGTGACTTACGCAACTCAACAAAATAACCCAGTTTGAAAGTAGGTTACGTCGCTTAGGATGCCGAAAATGTATACACAACGGACGTATTTTATAACACAGTATTTTCATTTTGTTTTTCTGACAACTTTTAACTGTTGGGCTGTCTATTCCCAGAAAAACACGAATGGAATTGAAACACATGAAAAAAAGCTTTAGTGATGACAAGAAAAGCTTTGTACAGGACACAAGTGTGCATGTGGACGATCTTGAAAAAGGGTCCTCCTAAACACCGGAATGACACAAAATGACGCGGAATGACACCGGAATGCCCTAAAAATGATGCGGAATGACATTTCTTTTACAAAATACTCAACCCCAGAATTTATTTTGTTTATTAACTACTAAAGTACCTCCCAAGCAACCTTCTTACATCTGGTCCTGTTCACACTTTCAGACTTAGGAAATTATTAGCTTAATAGAGGGTGCTGGGGGATTGGCACAAAGAAGAGGGGAGGGGTCATGAAGGAGAGGGTAGCAGTGGGGGATTTTCAGTCAATAATTACTTTGTGATTTTTTAACCTGGCACAGATGCATCATAGACAACTGGACCTGGATTATTTGGACGTTAATGGAGGACCACAAATTGAAAATATGAAGGGGCGGTGGGGGTGGTACATGAATATTCTTAATTTTCCCCACTTGCCTATGAAGTCTCCCTACATGACACTGCAGTCTCCCTATTTGCTCTGGAGGGAGACTTGAAGTCTCCCTAAAATTCCCCCCTAGGCTGGTCCCTGGTGACAGGTGGCAGCTGAAGCATCTGAATGCAGATACTTATAGGGGTATGAAATACCCTGAGGATCTGAAGTGCGGGAACTTAGGAGAGTCGCCGCGGACCTCTGAGGGACAGAAGCTCCAGGCTGCACAAAAAGCATCGGTCCCACAAAACTGGCCGTAGGACCAGAGTGCATTGACGGAAATGCAACACAGTCCATGGTGTCCCCACTATGAACATCTGAATCCAATGAAAAAGCCGCTGAGCTCGACGGCTGAGAGACCACAGCAGAGGGTTCAGCAGGCAGCCCTTCCGACTTTGCCAAATTGAAGTCAGGGAAGGCTGAGGCTGATATCCCACATCCACACTACCAGACATCTCTGCAGACCCCTGCAGGGATAAGACGAGTGAAACGGTGACCGATGATGTTGCAGACGGAACAGCAGTAGCAGCAGATACATCAGGAGCTGTTGAAGCTGGTGGAAAAGTGGAGAGAGCAACCAAGCTCGGCTCCAAAGGAGGAGTTACAACCCTAGTGACAGCCTCAGATGTCGACTGGAGAAGGATCACAGTCCCGGAACCAGGCATTCTTTCACCGGACAACTCAACAGCTCACGCAGTATCCATCACAGGAAAAGACTGCACATCCACCATGGAGGGGGTATAATTCTCACCAGACGTGGTCATGTTGGGGGGGGAGGGGGGTAGAGGGGGGCTGAATGACAGTGTTCCCCTTTCCCACAGGTGTGGGAGGAACTCAAGACCCACAGAGCCCACATGGTCGATCTGAAGAACACCCATTACAGGTAGAACAAGAAGCATGGGAATCGTCCACATTCTTGGGCAAAAGGCATTGCCCACAAGGAACAGTCCTGGCATAACAGAGGTGTGATCAGTAGAAGAAAAGGTGTACTTAACTAAGTGCTGAGTTTTTTCTGACAACAAATCAAAGCTCATCATATACTGCTCTATTACATTTAATTGGATAGTGCCTTATAGGCACTATCCAATTAAATGTCAGAGAGCAAGGTATTGTATAAAAAATCTGATTCATACCAGGAACAATAAAGGCTTTCTCAGGCAGAATGTAGCTACAGACAGTTATTGCCTGTCACTTTTAGTAAAGCCCAAAATAGGGCTTCCAGCACTCTACCAGTTAACAGATCTAGAAAGAAGTAGAACACCCCCAACTACGAGAGAGAGGTGGCAGAAATTAAAGGACCGGTGGGAACACAACTGAGCCCAGACAGCTGACAGGGATTCAAAAAACAGAAATTCCACCCTCAACAGAGAGGAGAAATCCTGCCCATACAGCCTCCCACTGACACCTAACTCCAATAATAATAATATACAAAAGGATAACATAAATTTATCAAGAAAAAAATTCTATATCCAAACCGCACAGTAAGCGAATGTCACATGCAAACACAGGGAATATACAAAATACAATGAAAATGTGGTTGAAATTAATAACGAGAATATATAAAACACAGTCCTGTTATTATACGATCCTCAGATCCATAATTCTAGTCACTGGAAAACCATTATCAACTAGTTGAATTATCACTGTTTCTTAATACAAATGAATGCACATCTCCCCAAGATGGCAGAAGAAAAAAGAATGAGTCATTGGTTACACATCTGTGCACTGGTACCAGAAGCCGTGGATCTGTACTAGGAGAAGAGCATCCCCTACTGGGTGTGTGCCGGTAGCACTCAACCCAGTTTTGGCTTATTTTTTCTTAGTGCTTTTGGTCCACTTTCCTTTCCCAAATCGCTAGGGAAAGATCAAAATAGAGAGTATATTTTCCGAGTTAGGCACTTCCACTGTAGTGCAAGCCTGTAGAAAACAATTGTAGGGTAGGTTGATAAGAAATTAAATTAAAACAAACAAGATTAATAAGTTGTATATTGTTTTGTTGTTTATTTTCTTAAATTCCAAATTAATGCATGAAATTGTATTAATGGGAGTTTGAGCAAATTGAATAACAGCAATATCCTCTGCAATTACATGCTAGTCTCCACAATGATAAATGCCAATTAAACCTTCTGTCTCTTCAGTCATACATGTTATTGGTCAGACTTTTAGACTTAATATTCCAATCAGTCAATGCCATGCCATTGCATTATTAGCACTATTGGCAGCCTCAGATTTAAAAATGACAATACTAATAAGATTTTCACTCCAGAAGACAGGATCCTGGTTTCAGCATTTGTAACTTTAATTTTGAATCAACATTCATAGATAAAAGTGGTGACATGCAATCAAGGATATCTATTGCAGGGCTTGCCTTGAGTCGGGGCTGATCAGCCCAGGCCCAGAGATCAGCCCCGAGGAGCACTTGCTGAGGGCTTTTTTCAAGCCCCGACATTTTCCACAAAAAAGCACTAACAATAATGGACAAAATGGAAAATCAGCCCCAAAAAGGCCCCGACCTCAATATGTGGGGGACTTTTTTTAGGCCCCGACCATTTTACTCAAGGCGAGCCCTGTATTGAACATAATACTATATTTATGCCAAGACTTTGCAAGTTATTTAAAGCTTGTGAAGAGTGAAGGTGAACAATATCAGCAAAGTTTCCAGGAAATTTGTTTTATAGATATAACTAAACAGACAAATAGGATTTCTTCTGTTGTTGCTGTTACATGTTGTGACTTATTGATAAGTTTGCAAACAAAAATTATCAGTGTCGAAATTACTCACACCAAGTAAGTTTCCACAAAAACTGTAGAGGGAGGCAAAACCAAATATCCAAATATGGTTACTAGACTTTTACAGCGTTTTTATTACAAGCATCTACTTTGAAAGCACAGTTTTACTTGGTTTGGCAAGCTGTTAATGCACTGTGTTAATTTGTTCCCATAACTACACATAACACTACCAATCACAAGTTGTGTGTCTTCTCCAATCATTCTTCACACACCAATTATTTGCCTTCTTGTACATGTTATGTTTTCTCATTTAAGATTTCCCCCCATTCTGTTTTTACATGAATGTGCTCTGGTTGCTTCACAACCCTTTATGTTGTTTGGGGTGTTGAGCTCAAGATCACTTGCATGTTCTTGATCTTGCCTCCCCAATTTTTCCAATTACCTAGGCTGCAAAACTTCAACCAAGGTGGACTTTGAATCTAGTCATTTGCATTTCGATCACAACATCCCTATCAGTGTTATCAGCACTCTGGATCATTTATCAGCGACAGCCTTGCATCACAATGTGATAATTACAAACATAGGCTGCAATGGGTAATGTGTGGCAGACCGGTTCACCTTCACAAAGGTGAAAAGAAAGGTTTCTTTAGTAAAAAATATAAATAAAATTGAAAAAAGAAGATTATCTCATATATTCTTTTGTTTGTTTTCTTAAACAATTACATACTACTTACCAACACAAGTTGAGTTTCCAACCAGTTCATAACCATCATTACATCGACATTCTCGATAACCTTGCATATCTACACAAATGTGATCACACCCACCATTTCCATTTGAACATTCCAGTCCCACTGAAAAAAAGAAAAATGACATTTAATAGTTTGCAGTTTATTTTCAACTCAATTGCACACAATATGGTCACAAATTATGAATATTCAACTATTATTGAAAAACTCAGATGTGTAGGCTGACTGAGCCACTTCACACAAAATAAACTTCAAACTTAATAGCAAAACAATTCCATCATTAAAGGCTTCTTGGAGAAAGCAATTCTTCACGGTATCATTTTTAAGAACATCTCAATCTATCTGTTGTTGTTTCTATAGCACTGACACTTTACAACTTTCTATTTCATTAATTCAGAATGCTAACTTATCATTCAACTAATTCTCAAAATAAGATTATTCAAATCGCAGTTCATAGGAAATTTGATTGAAACTGTTTTTTCTAATTTTAAATTTCTGTGAATAAAAACTGAACTTTGAAATGCAAACAGTGAAAACATCTCACCTGAGCAAGATCTGTTATTACTGTCTAGTACATATCCTGGTCTGCATGAACACTGAAATCCTCCAGCTGTGTTTGTACATATTTGCTGACAAGGAGCAACTGTCTGACATTCATTAATATCTGAAAATACAAACTATCAGTCGGATTTGGTACAATTTCGTTTGGCTACATCAAACAATCATGTAAGTTGGACAATTTTCAAGAGCAAACACCCACTCAAATGACTTTGCAATCCTTTTCGTATCACTCCCAATATCAGTCTGTCTGTATACATAGCTAATTCAGTACTGCAGCTTGTATTGCTGGAAGGTATCACATTTTATTTCTCTAACGATCTCAGCAAATATCTGCTTGCCACTTTTAAGAAATAAGTATTGGCACATTTTCTCTATGAGATTCTATAATGTGCAACATCAAAATTACATTTCTCATTCAAGCTTCTTTCATATATCGGCATAAACAAAGTTATTCAAAACAAGAAATTGCACACTATGAACAGGTATGAAAAATGTGTTCATTATAACCACAAGTTAATTAGGAAACTTACCAACACAAGATGTATTTCCAACAAGCTCATAACCACTGTGGCATCTGCATTCTCGATAACCATGAATATCTACACAAATATGATCACAGCCACCATTTCCATTTGAGCATGCCTGGCCAACTAAAATAAAATAAGAAAAATTACACATCATTGAAAATTATTGCCCATTATGGAATGTAAAATTAAAGTGCAAAATCCACAAAGCCTTTATATTTTGCAATCTTGTATATGCTACACGGTCATTTCATAAAGCTTGTTGTTATCCTAACTGCTTAGCATTTTGCAACAGGTACAAGAGCAAGTGCCCTATGTCAGAGCTTCATGGATACACGAAGATTAAATGTCAAGAAAATCAAGGCACTAATAATTAGTAATTGTCAAGTCTTCCTTATTTCAACATGGATTCAACATCAACTCAAACCTATATTAAATTAATGACACTTGTATAATCAACTTGTAGTACAACTTAGGGCACTAATGCAACCCAAACTTCAATAGAAAACACTAATCTGACATAATTAATCAGAATCTTGAACACCACTTGATCAGCAAGTGGACTGAAAAAAGGCCACTCGACTAAATATGTAGTGAATAACTCACCTGAACATGTTCTGTTATTACTGTCCAGCACATAACCAGGTATGCATGAACACTGAAACCCACCAGCTGTATTTGTACAAGTCTGCTGACATGGAGAAACAGTCTGACATTCATTTATATCTGAAAACAAACAAACACTATCAGTTATAAGTCATCAAGTCATCCAAGCACTCATTGACCTTATATCTAACTAACAACCCAAACTATTCACAACATTTGCCTTTCAAACTTTTTTATTTGTCACAAAGTTGCCTCAAAAACATAGATTATCACTCCTCATTTGCACGAGAGTGTCAAGCTCATTCCAATGAGGGTTATAAGCTGTTTTCATGGCAAAAATCAAAGTGTTTACTTGTCTAAGAATTGATTTTGCAAGTAACATACTCTATGTTTGTTAGGTAAAGGGTCAAACTTACACCATCATAATTCTTCCATCCAGACAAAATGTCTACCAATGAACACAATACATGGGCGCAGTGAAGAAATCTATTTTACACTGCTAGTGGCTTCTTCAATATTATACAATTGAAGAAAGATGAAGCCAAGATTCTATTCCACACCAGTGGTGTCATTGAGATGCGTACTTGCTCAATTGCAAAAAAACACAGATCTGCCATACAGGTTTAACAAAATTAAGAGAAAGAAAACAGAAGTAGAAGGAATGAGAGCAGGTGATAAAAAAAATCAGTCCTCTTCTTCAAAACACTCCAGCCAATGGGTTATTCCTGTGAAGTCACTGACAAGGCACAGGTGTTGACAGAATTATATACATGCAGCTTAGTATTAAAGGTACAACTTTCCATATTTGAACATGTGTACCAGCTGTCTACTGTACATTTGAAGATGTGAGCATTTGAATAAGTCAAGCTGTGAGAACAGAACCATACCAAGACCACAACTCTGCACAATAATGGAAGCAGCTCTTTAAAATAAACACTAAAATACATCATTCCACTGCAAACCATTACCTTGCATTTCACTATTTGATACAATAAGGAAAACGCCATTCAATTTACAATTATATAGCAGCTTACCAACACAAGTTGTGTTTCCAACCAGTTCATAACCATCATTACATCGACATTCTCGATAACCTTGCATATCTACACAAATGTGATCACACCCACCATTTCCATTTGAACATTCCAGTCCCACTGAAAAAAAGAAAAATGACATTTAATAGTTTGCATTTTATTTACAACTCAATTGCACACAATATGGTCACAAATTATGAATATTCAACTATTATTGAAAAACTCAGATGTTTAGGCTGCCTGAGCTACTTCACACAAAATAAACTTCAAATTTAGTAGCAAAACAATTCCATCATTAAGGCTACTTGGAGAAAGCAATTCTTCACGGTATCATTTTTAAGAATATCTCAATCTATCTGTTGTTGTTTCTATAGCACTGACACTTTACAACTTTCTATTTCATTAATTCAGAATGCTAAATTTATTATTTAACTAATTCTCAAAATAAGATTATTCAAATCGCAGTTCATAGGAAATTTGGTTGAAACTGTTTTTTTTAATTTTAAATTTCTGTGAATAAAAACTGAACTTTGAAATGGAAACAGTGAAAACATCTCACCTGAGCAAGATCTGTTATTACTGTCTAGTACATATCCTGGTCTGCATGAACACTGAAATCCTCCAGCTGTGTTTGTACATATTTGCTGACAAGGAGCAACTGTCTGACATTCATTAATATCTGAAAATACAAACTATCAGTTAGATTTGGTACAATTTCATTTGGCAACATCAAACAATCATGTAAGTTGGACAATTTTCAAGAGCAAACACCCACTCAAATGACTTTGCTATCCTTTTCGTATCACTCCCAATATCAGTCTGTCTGTATACATAGCTAATTCAGTACTGCAGCTTGTGTTGCTGGAAGGTATCACATTTATTTCTCTGTCGATCTCAGCAAATATCTGCTTGCCACTTCTGAGAAATTAAAATTTTTTAGTAAATTTTGTTTCTTAACATACCTACCACAATTGTTTACAATTGGCTGTAACATAAGTGCAAGCCCTACTTCGGAACTAACTCAAGCTTTTAGAATCTTTTCCAAACGAGCACGAAAAAGATCGAAAAAAGGGTCGAGCGAGACCAGCGCTCGAAATTACAGGTACTCTCTCTGCACACCTCTTGCGTTTACCAAGCACATGCGCAACAACCGTGACGTCAATTCCGTATTTCCACCAACGAGAAGTTTGTGATTTAGCGGGGAGGTATCGATATCAAAGATATCCCCAAGGAGGGTGGGCCTCCGGTAAACAATTGTGGTAGGTATGTTAAGAAACAACATTTACTAACAAATTTTAATTTCTTTTCAACCTATTCACAATTGTTTACAATTGGCTGAATAAACAAAAGGAGGAGGTGAATCACACAACCAATACCAACAAGAGTAGCAGAACGAAAGCAAGGATGGCAGAGAACAAAATCGAAAACCTGTAATGAAGATAGAGAGAAGGCACCTGAAAAGAACAAGGCTGAGTGAAGCGCAACCTCGACAAAAACAATTTAACGAGGGTGCACAACAGCCTGAGCAGCAACGAGAGGGCCTAAAGAATAAAGGTCCTCAGATTGCTGCTGAAGGTGGCAGAGATAAAAGGAGGAGAAGGTAGAAGCATTCCTCCAGTAAGCCGTATTCGTAACATCACGGAGCGAAACAGAATTGGAGAACACCCAGGATGTAGAAATGGCATGAACCTCATGAGCATTAAGCCGGTTCGAAACAAGATCCGACGCAGACAAGTGAGAATAAGCCAGCTTGATTGCAAGACAGATCCACCTGGAAATAGAATGGGAAGAGATAGACTGCCTCTTAGGAATGAGAGACAGAAAGAATCTCTTCCGACCCCTCCTAATGAACTGAGTGCGAGTAATGTAAGTCTTGATCGCACGAACAGGACAAAGAAGAGGCCTCCGGCCATCTACAGAGGGAAGAGCCCGAATGCAGATGGGAGGAGGTACTGAATCAGGAAGTTGATTCTTAGCCAGAAAAGAGCAATCAGTAGTGAAGGTGACACTGTTAGCCTCATTTCGGAAGAAGGCAGAATCAACAGATAGCGCATGAAGCTCACTGACTCGACGAGCAGAAGCAAATGCTACAAGAAAAGCCGTCTTATAGGTGAGAAAACGCATGTCAGTCTCAGATAAAGGCTCGAATGGCACCCCCTCCAAACAGTGCAACACCCATGCCAAGTTCCACCTGGGTGTAAGATGCAAAACTCGAGGCCTCTTCAAAGAAAAGTGCCCAATAAGTTTGGAGAGAAAAAGATTACGACCGATGCACCGCTTTCCCACATAAGAGAAAGTATCAGACAGCACAGACCGATAGCCCTTAATCGTAATAGGCTGGAGGCCCTTGGAGTCAAAAAGAAAAACAAGAAAATCCGCAATTTGAGTGATTGACGGATCATGGTAATTCACATTGTGATCTGCACACCAGCGGCAGAAAACCTTCCACTTGGCGGCATAAGTCATGCCAGTGGAATGTCGCCGCGATGCAGAAATGCACTCCACTGATCGTCTCGAAAAACCTCTACATCGGAGACTGGACCTAATAAAAGACAGGCGTGAAGGGACAGGCTCGCCAGGTTGTTGTGATACTTCCTGGGACGACCCTGTGAAAGAAGATCGCGACGTAGAGGTAGACGAATCGGTTGATCGGCCAATAGAGGCCGCAGTAGATTGATCCACACCCTCTGTGGAGACAGGGGTGTGATCAGAATGATCCTGCAACTGCAAGCACGAATCTTCGCTAATACTTGAGGAAGAATCGGTGCAGGAGGAAAGGCATAGCCAATCCAACCTGTCCAGTCCAGAGACAGAGCGTCTAGTGCAAAAGCCAGAGGATCTGGACAAGGGGAGACAAAGGTCTCTACCTGATGATTTCAGCGAGTAGTGAAAAGGTCGACCTGAGGACGGCCCCACTGCTCGCAAATCGCCTGAAACACCGACCGATGTAGCATCCATTCAGTTGGAAGGACACTGTCGCGTCGGGACAGGGAGTCGGCTAGGACGTTGAGACGCCCGGGAATGTGTCGAATGGACACCCGAGCATTCACATCCCGCGCCAACAGAAGATCATCCCGAGACAGCCGATACATGGGAATCGAATGTGTGCCTCCTTGATTCCGTATGTAGGCCACTACTGTCGAATTGTCCGAAAGAAGTAGGACAACATGGTCCGACAGATGAGGGATCCAAAGCCAAAAACTCAACAGAAGAGCAAGGAGCTCCTTCTGGTTGATATGAAGGCCTACCTGCTCGCTGTCCCACTCTCCGTGAGTAGACAGGCCGAGAGGATCCAACATCGCACCCCAACCATGATCGCTGGCATCCGCAGTAAGGATGCGATCGGCCAAAGGAAGATCCAACGGAACACCCTGTGTAAGCCAGGGAATATCTGCCCAAGTGCAGAGGTGACAAAGCAGAGACCGAGGAATAGTGAGTTCCAGGTCCAGCGGATCTATATTCGGACGCCAATGATCCAACAGAAAGTGTTGGAGAGGTCAGACAAACAAGCGACCGAGCAGAATGAGATCTGTCACCAAACCGCAAAGGCCCAGCATCCGAAGGAAAGTCCTGGCAGAGACCGAGGAAGATTGAAGCAGGTCCCGAGTCAAGGCGGAAAGAATCGTCGCCCGAGCTTGGGGGACCGACACTACATTGTGAAGAGGGTCGAAATGCATCCCCAAATGACGGAATCGCTGAGAAGGAAGAAGATCCGACTTCTCGCGATTGACTCTGAAACCCAGCGACCCTAGCAGGCAAAGAAACTGCCGGACATCGAACTCCAGAACAGCAGCATCATGGTGCCGTTGGAGGATGTTGTCTAGGTAGGCTGACGAAGTCACTGCCGACTGAGTGTGGTGGAAAGCAAGCACCTGTGACATCAGTCGGGTGAAGGCCCAAGGAGCCAGGTTCAAACCGAACGGGAGAGCTCTGAATTGAAAAACTCGATTCCGAAACGAGAACCGAAGGTATTTCCGTGACGCCAGATGAATGGGTACATGGAAGTAGGCATCCTTTAGGTCGATACTGGCCGCAAAATCGCCCTGATGAACCGAACGTCGAACCGACCGGAAAGTCTCCATACTGAAATGAGGAGCTATTATGTACTCGTTCAGGGTACTCAGATCGATGACAGGACGATATTGGCCATTTTTCTTCGGCACCAAGAAAAGTCTCGAGTAAAACCCCGGTGAAAGGGTGTTCCTGACCACCTCGATCGCCCCTTTGGTGAGGAGATTGTCGATCTCCTGCACCAGAAGGTCCCGACGCAGAGAATCGGAAGGGACCTGAGTCGGAAGGGGCACCCGAGATAAACTGGGGTGCTGATGGAAGGACAGTCGCAGACCGGATTGAATGACGTCGAGGACCCAAGAGTCCGACGTTATTTCTGTCCAACAGTCGTAAAACAGCGACAGCCTTCCCCCGACTAGAGGCGAATCGAGGTGAGAACCTTCACTTGTGGCCTCGACGAGGCCCCCGAGAGGAGAAACCACCTCGGAAAGTGACAGAGTCCTGAGACTTTCCAGCCTGAGGCTGCCAGCGAGCCTGGCCACGTCGGCGCTTCTTATGAGCAGAAGGAGCAGACGTAGCCGAAAGCATAGCCGACGTCGGCGACGAGGCAGACGCAGCAGCATGTTTGGCGGGCCTGGAACGACCCCCACCTGCAGCAGCAGGTTGGTCAAGCTGTCTCAGCAAAAGCTGGTCCTTCAAATGACGAAGAACCTCGCCACGAACAGCTTCCACGGAACCATGGAACAACTGAGGTCCCACCAAAGAGGCAGACCTCAGAACAGCACGTTGCTCAGAAGGAATGGATGGTAAAGAATCCAAAACCGCATCCCGGCATGCCAGCTCCAAATTAGCCGTGTTACAGGCGTGAGCGTGTGTCAAGTTCATAAGAGCCTGTGACAAAACGCGAAAAGGCGCCTGAGCATCATCAAACTCCCCTGGTGGAAAATATTCAGACAGAGCAGCGACGACATGGTCCGCGAGAGATAACATACCCAGCATCTCTCGGGACAGGCCCACCATAGACTCAACTACCGACATCGGGAGAACTGCCGACTTAGGCTTAGTCAACCCGAGGGAAGAAGAATCCTCATCCACAGTAGTCATCCCTTGGAAGACTGGTGGAGAGACGTAATCGTACACACGAAACCGCGATGGAGGCAGAAAGGCATCAGCTCTAGAAAAGAAGGAACCCTTGAGGGCCTTAGAACGCATTTTGGCGTCTAAGCCCCGGAAGGACTCAACAACCTGAGCCAATTGCAGAGGACGCAAAGCCCCGGAGCTAGAAGGCTCAACAGGGTTACGGCGCTCCACAGTGGACCGCGGCCGAATGGTCACAGAAGGCTGGTCGGAAGGTTGAACGTCCGGCAATAAGCCAAAGACGAAATCCAAAGCCTGCCCCAAGACTGACGAGGGGGGCCCATCACCTTCAAGATACTCGTCATCCTCCGTAGCAGAGGAGACGTAGCCCAACGCGGGCTGACCAGCAGAAACCTCCTGTGAATACTGTGCAGTATCCACGGGGCCAGGCGAGACATCTCGGCGACCGACCAAAGGAGGTTGTGCCTCAGGAGGCACAGGAAGGCCAACTTGAGGGTTGCCAGAAAGCAACTGGGTGAGCGCCAAAACGGCCTGGCGCAGGTCACTCTGAGAATCCATCGCAGCAGAATCGCCCGACGGAGTGTCCTCCCAATGGACCCTTCTGGTAGAAGAACCCAAATCCTCAGAAGAGACCGACGGCGAACGTCGATCGGCAGACAGAATAGGAGCACGGTGAGAAGACACCGGAGGATAGTCCTGATTGTGACGCCCAGGGGCCATCACTGACCTCTGCGAAACAGAAGGTCCTGCCTGCAAATCCTCTAAAGAGACCGATGGCGCACGTCGATCGGTAGCTGGACCTAGAACATGGTGAGAAGACACCAGAGGATTGTCCCAAGAATGACAGGAACCTGTCATTGGCCTCTGTGCAGCAGACGGCCCCAACTGCCTATCCTCTGAGACCGACGGCAAGCATCGATCGACACCCAGACCCGGAACACAGTGAGGAATCACCGGAGGAAGGTTCCGAGAGTGACAGCTAACAGGGGCTGTCACTGACCGCTGCCGAACAGCAGGCCCTGGGTGCCAACGTTCCAACACCATCCCGCTAGGTGGCACACTAGCAGGGCAAGGTGGTACGATAAACGATTCACTCTAGGGACAAGGAATTCGCTGCCGAAGCGACCGGCCGGCTCAACCGACTAGGAGCAAACCTAGCCAGATGAGACGGAGCAGACAGCAAACCCGCACAGCCCCACCGCGAGGCTGGGGGAGGCTGAGAACACACAGACACACCAGCAGATACAGCCTCGGTCCCCCGAGACTGTAGACCATCCCCAGAGGAGATGGAAGAGCCACCATCAGACAGAATAGGATCTGGAGTAGCAACTTCCTCAACAACGGTCGACAGTGTAGGAGGCAGATCGGAGAGGGTTACCGAGCTGACCTCGGAAAAGCTCTCAACAAAAACAGACGCCTCAATAGTGACATCAGAAGACAAAGAGACCACGGTCTCCTCATCAGGTATCACTGAACTAACACCGCCAACACTTGCAGAGGAACTTGCCACAGAAGGCAGATCCGAATCCTGTGTGACAGAGTGACCATGTTCACCAGCAGAAATGTCTGTTACGGCACTGCTACCCTTACCCCGAGAACGAGGGGTTCTAGCTCTGGAAAGAACCACCTTGTTCACAGAAGCCCAGAATTTAGAGGACCAAACCCCACAAATACCACAAGATTGGGCCTGAGTGCAATTGTTGCAAGTGACACATGTGGCATGAGAGTCGTCCACATGTTTCACTTGCAAACAAGAGGTACAAGGAATAGTCTTAGGCATGATATCAAAATAATAATCAAGCTTCCCGCCGACGGAAAACAGCACTAAGGTCGTGTTCACACGTAGGGGAAAGACAAGACAAAGTGTGAAGAGACAAGCAATATTTATTTATTGATTTATTTTAGGTTTAAGGTCACATAATTATGCACAATGGCTAACCATGACCGCGACAGTTTTATGGGTGGAGGAAGCCGGAGCACCCGGAGAGAACCACCGAGCAACGACGAGCAGCTGCCAGCTCCCCAACATCGTAACTCCGCACTGCAGCACAGGCAGGGTTAGATTGGTTGAAGACATGCGTACCATCGACGTGCAGTACGCCTCAGTACACGGCGTCATCGTGCCCCCACACGGGCAATGGAGATGAAGTGTCTTGCCCAAGGACACAACGCGGTTGCCGCAGGTGGGATTCGAACCGAGGACCTCTCGGCTTGCAGCCTGCACCTCTACCTACTGAGCCACCGCGCTCCCCAGACAAGCAATAAAAATACAAATTAGGAATTGACGTCACGACTGTTGCGCATCCTCTCGGTAAACGCAAGAGGTGTGCAGAGAGAGTACCTGTAATTTCGAGCGCTGGTCTCGCACGACCCTTTTTTCGATCTTTTTCGTGCTTTTGCACTCTAGTACTTTTCCAACTCGTTTGGAAAAGATTCTAAAAGCTTGAGTTAGTTCTGAAGTAGGGCTTGCACTTATGTTACAGCCAATTGTAAACAATTGTGAGTAGGTTGAAAAGAAATAAGTATTGATACATTTTCTCTATGAGATTCTATAATGTGCAACATCAAAACTACATTTCTCATTCAAGCTTCTTTCATATATCGGTATAAACAAAGTTATTCAAAACAAGAAATTGCACACTATGAACAGGTATGAAAAATGTGTTCATTATAACCACAAGTTAATTAGGAAACTTACCAACACAAGATGTATTTCCAACAAGCTCATAGCCACTGTTGCATCTGCATTCTCGATAACCATGAATATCTACACAAATATGATCACAGCCACCATTTCCATTTGAGCATGCCTGGCCAACTAAAATAAAATAAGAAAAATTACACATCATTGAAAATTATTGCCCATTATGGAATGTAAAATTAAAGTGCAAAATCCACAAAGCCTTTATATTTTGCAATCTTGTATATGCTACACGGTCATTTCATAAAGCTTGTTGTTATCCTAACTGCTTAGCATTTTGCAACAGGTACAAGAGCAAGTGCCCTATGTCAGAGCTTCATGGATACACGAAGATTAAATGTCAAGAAAATCAAGGCACTAATAATTAGTAATTGTCAAGTCTTCCTTATTTCAACATGGATTCAACATCAACTCAAACCTATATTAAATTAATGACACTTGTATAATCAACTTGTAGTACAACTTAGGACACTAATGCAACCCAAACTTCAATAGAAAACACTAATCTGACATAATTAATCAGAATCTTGAACACCACTTGATCAGCAAGTGGACTGAAAAAAGGCCACTCGACTAAATATGTAGTGAATAACTCACCTGAACATGTTCTGTTATTACTGTCCAGCACATAACCAGGTATGCATGAACACTGAAACCCACCAGCTGTATTTGTACAAGTCTGCTGACATGGAGAAACAGTCTGACATTCATTTATATCTGAAAACAAACAAACACTATCAGTTATAAGTCATCAAGTCATCCAAGCACTCATTGACCTTATATCTAACTAACAACCCAAACTATTCACAACATTTGCTTTTCAAACTTTTTTATTTGTCACAAAGTTGCCTCAAAACCATAGTTTATCACTCCTCATTTGCACGAGAGTGTCAAGCTCATTCCAATGAGGGTCATAAGCTGTTTTCATGGCAAAAATCAAAGTGTTTACTTGTCTAAGAATTGATTTTGCAAGTGACATACTCTATGTTTGTTAGGTAAAGGGTCAAACTTACACCATCATAATTCTTCCATCCAGACAAAATGTCTACCAATGAACACAATACATGGGCGCAGTGAAGAAATCTATTTTACACTGCTAGTGGCTTCTTCAATATTATACAATTGAAGAAAGATGAAGCCAAGATTCTATTCCACACCAGTGGTGTCATTGAGGTGCGTACTTGCTCAATTGCAAAAAACACAGATCTGCCATACAGGTTTTACAAAATTAAGAGAAGACAGAAGTAGAAGGAATGAGAGAAGGTGATAAAAAAAATCAGTCCTCTTCTTCAAAACACTCCAGCCAATGGGTTATTACTGTGAAGTCACTGACAAGGCACAGGTGTTGACAGAATTATATACATGCAGCTTACTACTAAAGGTACAACTTTCTATATTTGAACACGTGTACCAGCTGTCTACTGTACATTTGAAGATGTGAGCATTTGAATAAGTCAAGCTGTGAGAACAGAACCATACCAAGACCACAACTCTGCACAATAATGGAAGCAGCTCTTTAAAATAAACACTAAAATACATCATTCCACTGCAAACCATTACCTTGCATTTCACTATTTGATACAATAAGGAAAATGCCATTCAATTAACAATTATATAGCAGCTTACCAACACAAGTTGTGTTTCCAACCAGTTCATAACCATCATTACATCGACATTCTCGATAACCTTGCATATCTACACAAATGTGATCACACCCACCATTTCCATTTGAACATTCCAGTCCCACTGAAAAAAAGAAAAATGACATTTAATAGTTTGCAGTTTATTTACAACTCAGTTGAACACAATATGGTCACAAATTATGAATATTCAACTATTATTGAAAAACTCAGATGTTTTGGCTGCCTGAGCTACTTCACACAAAATAAACTTCAAATTTAGTAGCAAAACAATTCCATCATTAAAGGCTACTTGGAGAAAGCAATTCTTCACGGTATCTTTTTTAAGAATATCTCAATCTATCTGCTGTTGTTTCTATAGCACTGACACTTTACAACTTTCTATTTCATTAATTCAGAATGCTAAATTTATCATTTAACTAATTCTCAAAATAAGATTATTCAAATCGCAGTTCATAGGAAATTTGGTTGAAACTGTTTTTTTTAGTTTTAAATTTCTGTGAATAAAAATTGAACTTTGAAATGGAAACAGTGAAAACATCTCACCTGAGCAAGATCTGTTATTACTGTCTAGTACATATCCTGGTCTGCATGAACACTGAAATCCTCCAGCTGTGTTTGTACATACTTGCTGACAAGGAGCAACTGTCTGACATTCATTAATATCTGAAAATACAAACTATCAGTTAGATTTGGTACAATTTCATTTGGCAACATCAAACAATCATGTAAGTTGGAGTTTTCAAGAGCAAACACCCACTCAAATGACTTTGCTATCCTTTTCGGGCAAAAAGGTCCTCCGACTGCACCTGTAACTGACACAAATAAAAGGTGGAGAAAGTAGAAGCATTTCTCCAGTAGGCTGCCTGCATAACATCCGACAACTTGACGGAGTTAGAATAAGCCCAAGAGGTAGACAGTGCCCGCACCTCGTGGGCAGAAATACGATTGGTAATACAATCGCCAGCTGCTAAACGACTATAAGCCGTATGAATAGCAAGACAAATCCATCGAGAAATGGATTGAGGAGAGATCTTCTGTCGACCCGGAATGAGAGACAAAAAAAAACGTTTTCTGCCTTTCCGTATGAAGCGTGTCCGATCACGATAAATGCGAATAGCACGGACCGGACAGAGCAAAGGGCGAGTACCCTCAACAGAGGGAAGAGCCCTGATGCAGATAGGAGGAGGAGTAGTATCTGGTAACTGATTCTTAGCCAAAAAGGAGCAATCAGTGGTAAAAGTAACACTGTTGGGAGAGCTCCTAAAAAAGGCCGGGTCAACCGAGAGGGCGTGAAGCTCACTAAACCCGTCTGGCCGAAGCAAATGCCATCAGAAAAGCCGTCTTATATGTGAGAAAATGCATATCCACCTGGGATAAAGGTTCGAACGGCGCCCCCCCCCCCCCCCCCCCCCCCCAAGCAAAGCAGCACCCACGAAAGATTCCATCGTGGAGTAAGCTGCAAAGTCCGAGGCCTTTTCAAAGAAAAGTGCCGAACAAGCTTGGAGAGGTAAGGATTAGTGCCGATACGACGCTTCCCCACATAAGAAAAAGTCTCTGAAAGCATAGACCTGTAACCCTTGATGGTAACAGGCTGGAGACCCCGAGAATCAAACAGATATACCAGAAACTCTGCAATCTGTGAAATCGAAGGATTGGCATAATCAACAGAGTGATCAGCACACCATCGACAGAAGACCTTCCATTTAGCTGCATAAGCTAAACCAGTGGAGTGCCTCCTTGAAGAAGAAATGCACTCCACTGCTCGTCTCGAAAAACCTCTACAGAGGAGACAGGACCTGGCAAAAGATATGCGTGAAGGCACAACGAAGTCGGGTCGACGTGAAACCTCCTCGGGCGACCTTGACAAAGAAGGTCGCGACATAGCGGGAGATGTGCCGGAACCGCCGCCATCAGCGAGCGGAGCTGATTGATCCACACCCGCTGAGGCGACAGGGGAGCGATCAGAATGATTCGACAACTGCAGGTTCGAATTTTGGCGAGAACCTGAGGAAGAATCGGAACCAGCGGGAAGGCGTAGCCGACTAGACCATTCCAATCGAGTGAGAGAGCGTCCACGGCAAAAGCCAGAGGATCTGGACACGGGGACACGAAAGTGTCCACCTGATGGTTCCAACGAGTCGCAAAGAGGTCGATGTGGGGACGTCCCCAGAGATCGCAAAGCGACTGGAACACTGCCCTGTGAAGCATCCACTCGGTGGAAATAACCCTGCCCACTCGGGACAGGGAGTTGGCTAGGACGTTCAGATGACTGGGAATGTGATGAACAACCACTCCGGCGTGAACATGCTGAGCGAGCAGTAGAAGATCCCGAGCTAACTCGTACATCGGAAGCGAGTGCGTGCCGCCCTGGTTCCAAATGTAAGCAACCACTGTCGAATTGTCAGATAGTAGAAGGACCTGGCGATTCGACAGGTGAGGGATCCACTGCCTAAAACTCAGAAGAAGAGCAAGAAGCTCCTTCTGGTTGATGTGTAGAGCTGCTTGATCCTGGTCCCACATCCCGTGTAGGGAAAGACCGAGAGGATCCAACGTCGCACCCCATCCGAGATCGCTGGCATCTGCCGTCAGAACGCGATCGGACGTGGGTAAGTCCAGTGGAACACCCTGCGTAATCCACTGAACATCTGTCCAGGGAAGAAGGTGAGGATACAGAGAGTCCGGAAACGGAAGCACCTGATCCAGAGAATCTACATTCGGCCTCCAACGACTGAGCAGAAAGTGTTGGAGAGGTCTGACACGCAGCCGACCTAGAGGAATGAGATCCGTCACCGAACCGCAGTGACCGATCAGCCGGAGAAAACTCCGAGCGGTCGTGGACCTGGACTGGGACAGAGTCAGAGCAAAAGCTGAGAGAATCACAGCCTTTGCCTGGGGAACAGCCACCAAATTGAATTTGGTTTGGAAAGACATCCCCAGATGACAAAACGACTGAGAAGGGACCAGGTCCGACTTCTCCTCGTTGACTCTGAATCCTAGCGACGTGAGCAAGCTCAACAGAGTGGCGACATCCGATTCCAGTAAGGCAGCATTGGAATGCCTCTGGAGGATATCGTCCAGATATGCCAAAGTAGTCACCCTGGACTGTGTGCGATGGAACGCTATCACATGCGACATCAGTCTGGTGAACGCCCAAGGAGCCAGGTTGAGGCCAAAAGGCATGGCCTTGAACTGGTAAACTCGCCCCAGAAAAGCGAACCTGAGATACTTCCGTGACGCCCGATGCATCGCAACGTGGAAGTAAGCGTCTCGCAGGTCGATGCTGGCTGCAAAATCTCCCTGGTGAATTGACTGGCGACCGACCTGAAAGTCTCCATGCTGAACTTGGGAGCAATGATAGACTGGTTCAGGATACTCAGATCGATAACCGGTCGGAGTTGGCCGTCCTTCTTCGGCACCAAGAACAGGCGGGAATAGAAACCCACTGACTGAACGTTCTAGACGACCTCGATCGCCCCCTTTGCCAGGAGATTGGCAATCTCCGTGGACAAAAGTTCCCGACGTAAAACGTCTGAAGGAACTGTGGTTGGAAGAGGCACCCTTGACAGAGTGGGGTGCCGTCAGAAGGATATGCGCAGCCCGGACCGAACAACATCTAACACCCATGGATCGGATGTGATGGTGGTCCAATGGTCTGCGAACTCTGCTATCCTTCCCCCAACCTGGGACGAGTCGAGGTGAGGACCTTCATTTCGAGCCCCGACGAGGCCCGCGGGAGGAGAAACCACCTCCTCTGCTAAATGAAGAATCCTGAGACTTCCCTCGATTCTGCCGACCCCTACCTTTACCCCGTGAGTAAGAAGTAGAGGCGGCGGCAGAAGGACCAGCCTTTTGCTTCACAGAGGAAGCAGAAGGGTACTTGTTAGGCTTGGAACGGCCCTTGCCTCCCCAAGAAGGTTGATCAAGCTGACGAAACAGCAGCTGATCTTTGGAATGACGTAGGACGTCATCCCGGACCGTCGCCACGGAACCATGGAAAAGTTGCGGACCTGCCAAAGAAGCAGATCGAAGAGTAGCACGCTGCTCCTCGGGAAGGGATCGTCCTGTGTCCAGCACAGCGTCCCTTCGAACTAATTCCAAATTAGCCGTGTTACAGGCATGCGTGTGAGTAAGGTGCATAAGCGCCTTGGACAGCACACGCAAAGGAGCCTGTACCTCGTCAAACTTATCTGGAGGCAGATAAGCAGCCAAAGCTGAGACGACGTGATCTGAGAGAGAAAGCATGCCAAGCATCTCTCTAGATAAGCCCAACGTGGACTCCAGAGTCGTCATTGGAATGACGGCAGACTTGGGCTTGGAAAGCCTGAGGGAAGTGGAGTCCTGATCCAGAACCGTCAAAGCCTGGCAGACTGACGGATTGGCGGAATCGTAGGAACGATAACGCACAGGAGGCAAAAAGGTGTCAACCCTGGTGAAGAACGAAGTCTTCAAAGCCTTGGAATTCAGCTTGGCATCCAATGCTGAAAAAGCTTCAACCACCTGTACCGACTGGCACGGTCGAAGGCGCCCAGAGGCAGGTTGCTCCATAGGCTGTTGGCGCGCGACTGATGATCGCGGCCAGGCTGACACTGTCGGCTGGTTAGCAGGTTTGAGCTCAGGCAGAAACCCAAACACAAAGTCAAGAGCCGCCCCAAATCCGAAGACTGCTGGCCCTCGACCTCAAGCATGTCGGACTCCTCCCCAGAGTCGGAAGACACATAGCCCATTGTGGGCAAACCAGCCGACACCTCCCATGGTGTCGGGACACCAGAGGAATCGGAAACCGGCCTATTTCCAATCCCGGGAGGAGGCGCCTGGAAACCACCCATAGCCTCGCTGGAAGCAACAGGAAGGCTCTTAGAAAGAACCTGAGTGAGTAAGGAGAGGGCCTCCCTAAGCTCACTTGCCTGTACCGACCGGTTCGACAGGGGAGCGAACCGGCAAAGTGGCTTCACCTCTGACCCTCTTAACCAGCGAAGGGTCACGATCCTCCGAAACACCCGACGCGGGACGACGGGCGGCAGCTGAAACATCTGAAGGCAGACGTGTATAGGGGTACGATGCACCCCGAGGATCAATATTGCGAGAACTCATGAGAGTCACCGCGGAACTCTGCAGGGCAGAAGGTCCAGGCTGCACAAAAGGCGTTGGTCCCCCAAAACTGGTCGTATGACCAGAGTGAGTAGACGGAAACGCCACGGAGTCCATAGTGTTTCCACTACGAACATCCGAATCCAAAGACACAACTGTGGTGCTCGACGGCGAAGAGACCACAGCGATGGGCTCGGCCGGCAGCCCCTTCCGACTTCGCCGAGTTGAAGTCAGGGAAGGCTGAGGCCGATATCCCACGTCTACAGTATCGGACAGTCCTGCAGTCCCCTGCAGCGAAAAGCCGAGGCCGGCTGAAACAGACAACGAAGCAGACGGACCAGCAGCAGTAGTAGATACGTCGAGTCATTGAGGCTGGTGAAAAAGTGGAGAGAGCACACCGGCTCCGCTCCGAAGGAGGAGTCACAACCCTAGTGACAGCCTCAGATGTCGACTGGAGGGGGACCGTAGTCCCGGAACCAGGCATCTCTACACCAGAACACTCAACGGCACCCGCAGTATCCACCACAGGAAAAGACTGCACATCCCCCACGGAGGAGGAATAACTCTCACCAGACAAAGTCGGCTCAGGAGGCCCCGAACGACCACGTTCTCCTTTCCCGCGGGAGCGGGAGGCACGGCCATGAGAACGAACGACACGATTTACTGACGCCCAGAAGGTGGAAAACCATGTTCCACAGACACCACACGGCCGCTCGGCCGAACACCCATTACAGGAGGAACAAGACGAATGTACATCGTCCACATGCTTTGGCAGCAGACATTGCCCACAAGGAATTGTCCTGGGCATGATAGAGGTGAGAGGAGCAGAGAAGGTGAGATCAGAAAACAGAACACCCCCAAAGAAGAGAGAAAGGTGACAGAAACAAAGACCCCAGACGGTCGACCGGGAACCACCCAACAGGAAGACTACTCTCAAAAGAAAGAAGAAACACTGTAGGAGTGGAACCCCACTGACACCTAACTCTAACACAATTAGAAAATTTTGCAAAAAAAGCATTAACAATAATTGTGAAAAATCTAAGTCCGAACCGCGTGGCCCGCGAAAATCGCGCGCGACTCGAGAGAGAGCAAATAAATATACATTATGGACATATAATAGAAAAGAGAATATAAAACACTGTTCCTGAGAATACAAAGGATACACTGTGGTATAATGAATCAGGAATCATCAAACATCGAGCTGGTGGAACACTGATAAGCGTGCAAAAACATCTCGACACGAAGCGGATTTTAAAAAGAATGAGTCTTTAGAGACGGTATATGCGCACTGGCAACGGAAGTCGTGGAGTTGTACTTGGGAGAGAGCATCCCGTACTGGGTCTGTGCCGGTTGCACTCGACCCAGTTTTGGCTTATTTTTATTGGTGCTTTTGCACCACTTTTCTTTCCCAACTTGCTTGGGAAAGACAAAAATAGAGAGTATTTTATCCGAGTTAGGGACTTACACTGTAGTGCAAGCCTGTAGTAAACAATTGTGAGTAGGTTGATAAGAAATTGCACACTATGAACAGGTATGAAAAATGTGTTCATTATAACCACAAGTTAATTAGGAAACTTACCAACACAAGATGTATTTCCAACAAGCTCATAACCACTGTTGCATCTGCATTCTCGATAACCATGAATATCTACACAAATATGATCACAGCCACCATTTCCATTTGAGCATGCCTGGCCAACTAAAATAAAATAAGAAAAATTACACATCATTGAAAATTATTGCCCATTATGGAATGTAAAATTAAAGTGCAAAATCCACAAAGCCTTTATATTTTGCAATCTTGTATATGCTACACGGTCATTTTATAAAGCTTGTTGTTATCCTAACTGCTTAGCATTTTGCAACAGGTACAAGAGCAAGTGCCCTATGTCAGAGCTTCATGGATACACGAAGATTAAATGTCAAGAAAATCAAGGCACTAATAATTAGTAATTGTCAAGTCTTCCTTATTTCAACATGGATTCAAGATCAACTCAAACCTATATTAAATTAATGACACTTGTATAATCAACTTGTAGTACAACTTAGGACACTAATGCAACCCAAACTTCAATAGAAAACACTAATCTGACATAATTAATCAGAATCTTGAACACCACTTGATCAGCAAGTGGACTGAAAAAAGGCCACTCGACTAAATATGTAGTGAATAACTCACCTGAACATGTTCTGTTATTACTGTCCAGCACATAACCAGGTATGCATGAACACTGAAACCCACCAGCTGTATTTGTACAAGTCTGCTGACATGGAGAAACAGTCTGACATTCATTTATATCTGAAAACAAACAAACACTATCAGTTATAAGTCATCAAGTCATCCAAGCACTCATTGACCTTATATCTAACTAACAACCCAAACTATTCACAACATTTGCTTTTCAAACTTTTTTATTTGTCACAAAGTTGCCTCAAAAACATAGTTTATCACTCCTCATTTGCACGAGAGTGTCAAGCTCATTCCAATGAGGGTCATAAGCTGTTTTCATGGCAAAAATCAAAGTGTTTACTTGTCTAAGAATTGATTTTGCAAGTGACATACTCTATGTTTGTTAGGTAAAGGGTCAAACTTACACCATCATAATTCTTCCATCCAGACAAAATGTCTACCAATGAACACAATACATGGGCGCAGTGAAGAAATCTATTTTACACTGCTAGTGGCTTCTTCAATATTATTCATTTGAAGAAAGATGAAGCCAAGATTCTATTCCACACCAGTGATGTCATTGAGATGCGTACTTGCTCAATTGCAAAAAACACAGATCTGCCATACAGGTTTTACAAAATTAAGAGAAGACAGAAGTAGAAGGAATGAGAGCAGGTGATAAAAAAAATCAGTCCTCTTCTTCAAAACACTCCAGCCAATGGGTTATTACTGTGAAGTCACTGACAAGGCACAGGTGTTGACAGAATTATATACATGCAGCTTACTATTAAAGGTACAACTTTCTATATTTGAACACGTGTACCAGCTGTCTACTGTACTTTTGAAGATGTGAGCATTTGAATAAGTCAAGCTGTGAGAACCATACCAAGACCAGAACTCTGCACAATAATGGAAGCAGCTCTTTAAAATAAACACTAAAATACATCATTCCACTGCAAACCATTACCTTGCATTTCACTATTTGATACAATAAGGTAAACGCCATTCAATTAACAATTATATAGCAGCTTACCAACACAAGTTGTGTTTCCAACCAGTTCATAACCATCATTACATCGACATTCTCGATAACCTTGCATATCTACACAAATGTGATCACACCCACCATTTCCATTTGAACATTCCAGTCCCACTGAAAAAAAGAAAAATGACATTTAATAGTTTGCAGTTTATTTACAACTCAATTACACACAATATGGTCACAAATTATGAATATTCAACTATTATTGAAAAACTCAGATGTTTAGGCTGCCTGAGCTACTTCACACAAAATAAACTTCAAATTTAGTAGTAAAACAATTCCATCATTAAAGGCTACTTGGAGAAAGCAATTCTTCACGGTATCATTTTTAAGAATACCTCAATCTATCTGCTGTTGTTTCTATAGCACTGACACTTTACAACTTTTTATTTCATTAATTCAGAATGCTAAATTTATCATTTAACTAATTCTCAAAATAAGATTATTCAAATCGCAGTTCATAGGAAATTTGGTTGAAACTGTTTTTTTTAATTTTAAATTTCTGTGAATAAAAATTAAACTTTGAAATGGAAACAGTGAAAACATCTCACCTGAGCAAGATCTGTTATTACTGTCTAGTACATATCCTGGTCTGCATGAACACTGAAATCCTCCAGCTGTGTTTGTACATATTTGCTGACAAGGAGCAACTGTCTGACATTCATTAATATCTGAAAATACAAACTATCAGTTAGATTTGGTACAATTTCATTTGGCAACATCAAACAATCATGTAAGTTGGACAGTTTCCAAGAGCAAACACCCACTCAAATGACTTTGCTATCCTTTTCGTATCACTCCCAATATCAGTCTGTCTGTATACATAGCTAATTCAGTACTGCAGCTTGTATTGCTGGAAGGTATCACATTTATTTCTCTGTCGATCTCAGCAAATATCTGCTTGCCACTTTTGAGAAATGAGTATTGGCACATTTTCTCTATGAGATTCTATAATGTGCAACATCAAAACTACGTTTCTCATTCAAGCTTCTTTCATATATCGGTATAAACAAAGTTATTCAAAACAAGAAATTGCACACTATGAACAGGTATGAAAAATGTGTTCATTATAACCACAAGTTAATTAGGAAACTTACCAACACAAGATGTATTTCCAACAAGCTCATAACCACTGTTGCATCTGCATTCTCGATAACCATGAATATCTACACAAATATGATCACAGCCACCATTTCCATTTGAGCATGCCTGGCCAACTAAAATAAAATAAGAAAAATTACACATCATTGAAAATTATTGCCCATTATGGAATGTAAAACTAAAGTGCAAAATCCACAAAGCCTTTATATTTTGCAATCTTGTATATGCTACACGGTCATTTCATAAAGCTTGTTGTTATCCTAACTGCTTAGCATTTTGCAACAGGTACAAGAGCAAGTGCCCTATGCCAGAGCTTCATGGATACACGAAGATTAAATGTCAAGAAAATCAAGGCACTAATAATTAGTAATTGTCAAGTCTTCCTTATTTCAACATGGATTCAACATCAACTCAAACCTATATTAAATTAATGACACTTGTATAATCAACTTGTAGTACAACTTAGGACACTAATGCAACCCAAACTTCAATAGAAAACACTAATCTGACATAATTAATCAGAATCTTGAACACCACTTGATCAGCAAGTGGACTGAAAAAAGGCCACTCGACTAAATATGTAGTGAATAACTCACCTGAACATGTTCTGTTATTACTGTCCAGCACATAATCAGGTATGCATGAACACTGAAACCCACCAGCTGTATTTGTACAAGTCTGCTGACATGGAGAAACAGTCTGACATTCATTTATATCTGAAAACAAACAAACACTATCAGTTATAAGTCATCAAGTCATCCAAGCACTCAATGACCTTATATCTAACTAACAACCCAAACTATTCACAACAATTTGCTTTTCAAACTTTTTTATTTGTCACAAAGTTGCCTCAAAAACATAGTTTATCACTCCTCATTTGCACGAGAGTGTCAAGCTCATTCCAATGAGGGTCATAAGCTGTTTTCATGGCAAAAATCAAAGTGTTTACTTGTCTAAGAATTGATTTTGCAAGTGACATACTCTATGTTTGTTAGGTAAAGGGTCAAACTTACACCATCATAATTCTTCCATCCAGACAAAATGTCTACCAATGAACACAATACATGGGCGCAGTGAAGAAATCTATTTTACACTGCTAGTGGCTTCTTCAATATTATACAATTGAAGAAAGATGAAGCCAAGATTCTACTCCACACCAGTGGTGTCATTGAGATGTGTACTTGCTCAATTGCAAAAAACACAAATCTGCCATACAGGTTTTACAAAATTAAGAGAAGACAGAAGTAGAAGGAATGAGAGCAGGTGATAAAAAAATCAGTCCTCTTCTTCAAAACACTCCAGCCAATGGGTTATTACTGTGAAGTCACTGACAAGGCACAGGTGTTGACAGAATTATATACATGCAGCTTACTATTAAAGGTACAACTTTCTATATTTGAACATGTGTACCAGCTGTCTACTGTACATTTGAAGATGTGAGCATTTGAATAAGTCAAGCTGTGAGAACAGAACCATACCAAGACCACAACTCTGCACAATAATGGAAGCAGCTCTTTAAAATAAACACTAAAATACATCATTCCACTGCAAACCATTACCTTGCATTCACTATTTGATACAATAAGGAAAACGCCATTCAATTAACAATTATATAGCAGCTTACCAACACAAGTTGTGTTTCCAACCAGTTCATAACCATCATTACATCGACATTCTCGATAACCTTGCATATCTACACAAATGTGATCACACCCACCATTTCCATTTGAACATTCCAGTCCCACTGAAAAAAGAAAAATGACATTTAATAGTTTGCAGTTTATTTACAACTCAATTGCACACAATATGGTCACAAATTCTGAATATTCAACTATTATTGAAAAACTCAGATGTTTAGGCTGCCTGAGCTACTTCATACAAAATAAACTTCAAATTTAGTAGTAAAACAATTCCATCATTAAAGGCTACTTGGAGAAAGCAATTCTTCACGGTATCATTTTTAAGAATATCTCAATCTATCTGCTGTTGTTTCTATAGCACTGACAGTTTACAACTTTCTATTTCATTAATTCAGAATGCTAAATTTATCATTTAACTAATTCTCAAAATAAGATTATTCAAATCGCAGTTCATAGGAAATTTGGTTGAAACTGTTTTTTTTAATTTTAAATTTCTGTGAATAAAAATTGAAATGGAAACAGTGAAAACATCTCACCTGAGCAAGATCTGTTATTACTGTCTAGTACATATCCTGGTCTGCATGAACACTGAAATCCTCCAGCTGTGTTTGTACATATTTGCTGACAAGGAGCAACTGTCTGACATTCATTAATATCTGAAAATACAAACTATCAGTTAGATTTGGTACAATTTCATTTGGCAACATCAAACAATCATGTAAGTTGGACAGTTTTCAAGAGCAAACACCCACTCAAATGACTTTGCTATCCTTTTCGTATCACTCCCAATATCAGTCTGTCTGTATACATAGCTAATTCAGTACTGCAGCTTGTATTGCTGGAAGGTATCACATTTATTTCTCTGTCGATCTCAGCAAATATCTGCTTGCCACTTTTGAGAAATGAGTATTGGCACATTTTCTCTATGAGATTCTATAATGTGCAACATCAAAACTACGTTTCTCATTCAAGCTTCTTTCATATATCGGTATAAACAAAGTTATTCAAAACAAGAAATTGCACACTATGAACAGGTATGAAAAATGTGTTCATTATAACCACAAGTTAATTAGGAAACTTACCAACACAAGATGTATTTCCAACAAGCTCATAACCACTGTTGCATCTGCATTCTCGATAACCATGAATATCTACACAAATATGATCACAGCCACCATTTCCATTCGAGCATGCCTGGCCAACTAAAATAAAATAAGAAAAATTACACATCATTGAAAATTATTGCCCATTATGGAATGTAAAACTAAAGTGCAAAATCCACAAAGCCTTTATATTTTGCAATCTTGTATATGCTACACGGTCATTTCATAAAGCTTGTTGTTATCCTAACTGCTTAGCATTTTGCAACAGGTACAAGAGCAAGTGCCCTATGCCAGAGCTTCATGGATACACGAAGATTAAATGTCAAGAAAATCAAGGCACTAATAATTAGTAATTGTCAAGTCTTCCTTATTTCAACATGGATTCAACATCAACTCAAACCTATATTAAATTAATGACACTTGTATAATCAACTTGTAGTACAACTTAGGACACTAATGCAACCCAAACTTCAATAGAAAACACTAATCTGACATAATTAATCAGAATCTTGAACACCACTTGATCAGCAAGTGGACTGAAAAAAGGCCACTCGACTAAATATGTAGTGAATAACTCACCTGAACATGTTCTGTTATTACTGTCCAGCACATAATCAGGTATGCATGAACACTGAAACCCACCAGCTGTATTTGTACAAGTCTGCTGACATGGAGAAACAGTCTGACATTCATTTATATCTGAAAACAAACAAACACTATCAGTTATAAGTCATCAAGTCATCCAAGCACTCAATGACCTTATATCTAACTAACAACCCAAACTATTCACAACAATTTGCTTTTCAAACTTTTTTATTTGTCACAAAGTTGCCTCAAAAACATAGTTTATCACTCCTCATTTGCACGAGAGTGTCAAGCTCATTCCAATGAGGGTCATAAGCTGTTTTCATGGCAAAAATCAAAGTGTTTACTTGTCTAAGAATTGATTTTGCAAGTGACATACTCTATGTTTGTTAGGTAAAGGGTCAAACTTACACCATCATAATTCTTCCATCCAGACAAAATGTCTACCAATGAACACAATACATGGGCGCAGTGAAGAAATCTATTTTACACTGCTAGTGGCTTCTTCAATATTATACAATTGAAGAAAGATGAAGCCAAGATTCTACTCCACACAAGTGGTGTCATTGAGATGTGTACTTGCTCAATTGCAAAAAACACAAATCTGCCATACAGGTTTTACAAAATTAAGAGAAGACAGAAGTAGAAGGAATGAGAGCAGGTGATAAAAAAATCAGTCCTCTTCTTCAAAACACTCCAGCCAATGGGTTATTACTGTGAAGTCACTGACAAGGCACAGGTGTTGACAGAATTATATACATGCAGCTTACTATTAAAGGTACAACTTTCTATATTTGAACATGTGTACCAGCTGTCTACTGTACATTTGAAGATGTGAGCATTTGAATAAGTCAAGCTGTGAGAACAGAACCATACCAAGACCACAACTCTGCACAATAATGGAAGCAGCTCTTTAAAATAAACACTAAAATACATCATTCCACTGCAAACCATTACCTTGCATTCACTATTTGATACAATAAGGAAAACGCCATTCAATTAACAATTATATAGCAGCTTACCAACACAAGTTGTGTTTCCAACCAGTTCATAACCATCATTACATCGACATTCTCGATAACCTTGCATATCTACACAAATGTGATCACACCCACCATTTCCATTTGAACATTCCAGTCCCACTGAAAAAAGAAAAATGACATTTAATAGTTTGCAGTTTATTTACAACTCAATTGCACACAATATGGTCACAAATTCTGAATATTCAACTATTATTGAAAAACTCAGATGTTTGGGCTGCCTGAGCTACTTCATACAAAATAAACTTCAAATTTAGTAGTAAAACAATTCCATCATTAAAGGCTACTTGGAGAAAGCAATTCTTCACGGTATCATTTTTAAGAATATCTCAATCTATCTGCTGTTGTTTCTATAGCACTGACAGTTTACAACTTTCTATTTCATTAATTCAGAATGCTAAATTTATCATTTAACTAATTCTCAAAATAAGATTATTCAAATCGCAGTTCATAGGAAATTTGGTTGAAACTGTTTTTTTTAATTTTAAATTTCTGTGAATAAAAATTGAAATGGAAACAGTGAAAACATCTCACCTGAGCAAGATCTGTTATTACTGTCTAGTACATATCCTGGTCTGCATGAACACTGAAATCCTCCAGCTGTGTTTGTACATATTTGCTGACAAGGAGCAACTGTCTGACATTCATTAATATCTGAAAATACAAACTATCAGTTAGATTTGGTACAATTTCATTTGGCAACATCAAACAATCATGTAAGTTGGACAGTTTTCAAGAGCAAACACCCACTCAAATGACTTTGCTATCCTTTTCGTATCACTCCCAATATCAGTCTGTCTGTATACATAGCTAATTCAGTACTGCAGCTTGTATTGCTGGAAGGTATCACATTTATTTCTCTGTCGATCTCAGCAAATATCTGCATGCCACTTTTGAGAAATAAGTATTGGCACATTTTCTCTATGAGATTCTATAATGTGCAACATCAAAACTACGTTTCTCATTCAAGCTTCTTTCATATATCGGTATAAACAAAGTTATTCAAAACAAGAAATTGCACACTATGAACAGGTATGAAAAATGTGTTCATTATAACCACAAGTTAATTAGGAAACTTACCAACACAAGATGTATTTCCAACAAGCTCATAACCACTGTTGCATCTGCATTCTCGATAACCATGAATATCTACACAAATATGATCACAGCCACCATTTCCATTTGAGCATGCCTGGCCAACTAAAATAAAATAAGAAAAATTACACATCATTGAAAATTATTGCCCATTATGGAATGTAAAACTAAAGTGCAAAATCCACAAAGCCTTTATATTTTGCAATCTTGTATATGCTACACGGTCATTTCATAAAGCTTGTTGTTATCCTAACTGCTTAGCATTTTGCAACAGGTACAAGAGCAAGTGCCCTATGCCAGAGCTTCATGGATACACGAAGATTAAATGTCAAGAAAATCAAGGCACTGATAATTAGTAATTGTCAAGTCTTCCTTATTTCAACATGGATTCAACATCAACTCAAACCTATATTAAATTAATGACACTTGTATAATCAACTTGTAGTACAACTTAGGACACTAATGCAACCCAAACTTCAATAGAAAACACTAATCTGACATAATTAATCAGAATCTTGAACACCACTTGATCAGCAAGTGGACTGAAAAAAGGCCACTCGACTAAATATGTAGTGAATAACTCACCTGAACATGTTCTGTTATTACTGTCCAGCACATAACCAGGTATGCATGAACACTGAAACCCACCAGCTGTATTTGTACAAGTCTGCTGACATGGAGAAACAGTCTGACATTCATTTATATCTGAAAACAAACAAACACTATCAGTTATAAGTCATCAAGTCATCCAAGCACTCATTGACCTTATATCTAACTAACAACCCAAACTATTCACAACAATTTGCTTTTCAAACTTTTTTATTTGTCACAAAGTTGCCTCAAAAACATAGTTTATCACTCCTCATTTGCACGAGAGTGTCAAGCTCATTCCAATGAGGGTCATAAGCTGTTTTCATAGCAAAAATCAAAGTGTTTACTTGTCTAAGAATTGATTTTGCAAGTGACATACTCTATGTTTGTTAGGTAAAGGGTCAAACTTACACCATCATAATTCATCCATCCAGACAAAATGTCTACCAATGAACACAATACATGGGCGCAGTGAAGAAATGTATTTTACACTGCTAGTGGCTTCTTCAATATTATTCATTTGAAGAAAGATGAAGCCAAGATTCTATTCCACACCAGTGGTGTCATTGAGATGCGTACTTGCTCAATTGCAAAAAACACAGATCTGCCATACAGGTTTTACAAAATTAAGAGAAGACAGAAGTAGAAGGAATGAGAGCAGGTGATAAAAAAAATCAGTCCTCTTCTTCAAAACACTCCAGCCAATGGGTTATTACTGTGAAGTCACTGACAAGGCACAGGTGTTGACAGAATTATATACATGCAGCTTACTATTAAAGGTACAACTTTCTATATTTGAACATGTGTACCAGCTGTCTACTGTACATTTGAAGATGTGAGCATTTGAATAAGTCAAGCTGTGAGAACAGAACCATACCAAGACCAGAACTCTGCACAATAATGGAAGCAGCTCTTTAAAATAAACACTAAAATACATCATCCACTGCAAACCATTACCTTGCATTCACTATTTGATACAATAAGGAAAACGCCATTCAATTAACAATGATATAGCAGCTTACCAACACAAGTTGTGTTTCCAACCAGTTCATAACCATCATTACATCGACATTCTCGATAACCTTGCATATCTACACAAATGTGATCACACCCACCATTTCCATTTGAACATTCCAGTCCCACTGAAAAAAAGAAAAATGACATTTAATAGTTTGCAGTTTATTTACAACTCAATTGCACACAATATGGTCACAAATTATGAATATTCAACTATTATTGAAAAACTCAGATGTTTAGGCTGCCTGAGCTACTTCATACAAAATAAACTTCAAATTTAGTAGTAAAACAATTCCATCATTAAAGGCTACTTGGAGAAAGCAATTCTTCACGGTATCATTTTTAAGAATATCTCAATCTATCTGCTGTTGTTTCTATAGCACTGACACTTTACAACTTTCTATTTCATTAATTCAGAATGCTAAATTTATCATTTAACTAATTCTCAAAATAAGATTATTCAAATCGCAGTTCATAGGAAATTTGGTTGAAACTGTTTTTTTTTAATTTTAAATTTCTGTGAATAAAAATTGAAATGGAAACAGTGAAAACATCTCACCTGAGCAAGATCTGTTATTACTGTCTAGTACATATCCTGGTCTGCATGAACACTGAAATCCTCCAGCTGTGTTTGTACATATTTGCTGACAAGGAGCAACTGTCTGACATTCATTAATATCTGAAAATACAAACTATCAGTTAGATTTGGTACAATTTCATTTGGCAACATCAAACAATCATGTAAGTTGGACAGTTTTCAAGAGCAAACACCCACTCAAATGACTTTGCTATCCTTTTCGTATCACTCCCAATATCAGTCTGTCTGTATACATAGCTAATTCAGTACTGCTGCTTGTATTGCTGGAAGGTATCACATTTATTTCTCTGTCGATCTCAGCAAATATCTGCTTGCCACTTTTGAGAAATAAGTATTGGCACATTTTCTCTATGAGATTCTATAATGTGCAACATCAAAACTACGTTTCTCATTCAAGCTTCTTTCATATATCGGTATAAACAAAGTTATTCAAAACAAGAAATTGCACACTATGAACAGGTATGAAAAATGTGTTCATTATAACCACAAGTTAATTAGGAAACTTACCAACACAAGTAGTATTTCCAACAAGCTCATAACCACTGTTGCATCTGCATTCTCGATAACCATGAATATCTACACAAATATGATCACAGCCACCATTTCCATTTGAGCATGCCTGGCCAACTAAAATAAAATAAGAAAAATTACACATCATTGAAAATTATTGCCCATTATGGAATGTAAAATTAAAGTGCAAAATCCACAAAGCCTTTATATTTTGCAATCTTGTATATGCTACATGGTCATTTCATAAAGCTTGTTGTTATCCTAACTGCTTAGCATTTTGCAACAGGTACAAGAGCAAGTGCCCTATGTCAGAGCTTCATGGATACACGAAGATTAAATGTCAAGAAAATCAAGGCACTAATAATTAGTAATTGTCAAGTCTTCCTTATTTCAACATGGATTCAACATCAACTCAAACCTATATTAAATTAATGACACTTGTATAATCAACTTGTAGTACAACTTAGGACACTAATGCAACCCAAACTTCAATAGAAAACACTAATCTGACATAATTAATCAGAATCTTGAACACCACTTGATCAGCAAGTGGACTGAAAAAAGGCCACTCGACTAAATATGTAGTAAATAACTCACCTGAACATGTTCTGTTATTACTGTCCAGCACATAACCAGGTATGCATGAACACTGAAACCCACCAGCTGTATTTGTACAAGTCTGCTGACATGGAGAAACAGTCTGACATTCATTTATATCTGAAAACAAACAAACACTATCAGTTATAAGTCATCAAGTCATCCAAGCACTCATTGACCTTATATCTAACTAACAACCCAAACTATTCACAACAATTTGCTTTTCAAACTTTTTTATTTGTCACAAAGTTGCCTCAAAAACATAGTTTATCACTCCTCATTTGCACGAGAGTGTCAAGCTCATTCCAATGAGGGTCATAAGCTGTTTTCATAGCAAAAATCAAAGTATTTACTTGTCTAAGAATTGATTTTGCAAGTGACATACTCTATGTTTGTTAGGTAAAGGGTCAAACTTACACCATCATAATTCTTCCATCCAGACAAAATGTCTACCAATGAACACAATACATGGGCGTAGTGAAGAAATCTATTTTACACTGCTAGTGGCTTCTTCAATATTATACAATTGAAGAAAGATGAAGCCAAGATTCTATTCCACACCAGTGGTGTCACTGAGATGCGTACTTGCTCAACTGCAAAAAACACAGATCTGCCATACAGGTTTTACAAAATTAAGAGAAGACAGAAGTAGAAGGAATGAGAGCAGGTGATAAAAAAAATCAGTCCTCTTCTTCAAAACACTCCAGCCAATGGGTTATTACTGTGAAGTCACTGACAAGGCACAGGTGTTGACAGAATTATATACATGCAGCTTACTATTAAAGGTACAACTTTCTATATTTGAACATGTGTACTAGCTGTCTACTGTACATTTGAAGATGTGAGCATTTGAATAAGTCAAGCTGTGAGAACAGAACCATACCAAGACCACAACTCTGCACAATAATGGAAGCAGCTCTTTAAAATAAACACTAAAATACATCATTCCACTGCAAACCATTACCTTGCATTTCACTATTTGATACAATAAGGAAAACGCCATTCAATTAACAATTATATAGCAGCTTACCAACACAAGTTGTGTTTCCAACCAGTTCATAACCATCATTACATCGACATTCTCGATAACCTTGCATATCTACACAAATGTGATCACACCCACCATTTCCATTTGAACATTCCAGTCCCACTGAAAAAAAGAAAAATGACATTTAATAGTCTGCAGTTTATTTACAACTCAATTGCACACAATATGGTCACAAATTATGAATATTCAACTATTATTGAAAAACTCAGATGTTTACGCTGCCTGAGCTACTTCACACAAAATAAACTTCAAATTTAGTAGTAAAACAATTCCATCATTAAAGGCTACTTGGAGAAAGCAATTCTTCACGGTATCATTTTTAAGAATATCTCAATCTATCTGCTGTTGTTTCTATAGCACTGACAGTTTACAACTTTCTATTTCATTAATTCAGAATGCTAAATTTATCATTTAACTAATTCTCAAAATAAGATTATTCAAATCGCAGTTCATAGGAAATTTGGTTGAAACTGTTTTTTTTAATTTTAAATTTCTGTGAATAAAAATTGAAATGGAAACAGTGAAAACATCTCACCTGAGCAAGATCTGTTATTACTGTCTAGTACATATCCTGGTCTGCATGAACACTGAAATCCTCCAGCTGTGTTTGTACATATTTGCTGACAAGGAGCAACTGTCTGACATTCATTAATATCTGAAAATACAAACTATCAGTTAGATTTGGTACAATTTCATTTGGCAACATCAAACAATCATGTAAGTTGGACAGTTTTCAAGAGCAAACACCCACTCAAATGACTTTGCTATCCTTTTCGTATCACTCCCAATATCAGTCTGTCTGTATACATAGCTAATTCAGTACTGCAGCTTGTATTGCTGGAAGGTATCACATTTATTTCTCTGTCGATCTCAGCAAATATCTGCTTGCCACTTTTGAGAAATAAGTATTGGCACATTTTCTCTATGAGATTCTATAATGTGCAACATCAAAACTACGTTTCTCATTCAAGCTTCTTTCATATATCGGTATAAACAAAGTTATTCAAAACAAGAAATTGCACACTATGAACAGGTATGAAAAATGTGTTCATTGTAACCACAAGTTAATTAGGAAACTTACCAACACAAGATGTATTTCCAACAAGCTCATAACCACTGTTGCATCTGCATTCTCGATAACCATGAATATCTACACAAATATCATCACAGCCACCATTTCCATTTGAGCATGCCTGGCCAACTAAAATAAAATAAGAAAAATTACACATCATTGAAAATTATTGCCCATTATGGAATGTAAAATTAAAGTGCAAAATCCACAAAGCCTTTATATTTTGCAATCTTGTATATGCTACACGGTCATTTCATAAAGCTTGTTGTTATCCTAACTGCTTAGCATTTTGCAACAGGTACAAGAGCAAGTGCCCTATGTCAGAGCTTCATGGATACACGAAGATTAAATGTCAAGAAAATCAAGGCACTAATAATTAGTAATTGTCAAGTCTTCCTTATTTCAACATGGATTCAACATCAACTCAAACCTATATTAAATTAATGACACTTGTATAATCAACTTGTAGTACAACTTAGGACACTAATGCAACCCAAACTTCAATAGAAAACACTAATCTGACATAATTAATCAGAATCTTGAACACCACTTGATCAGCAAGTGGACTGAAAAAAGGCCACTCGACTAAATATGTAGTGAATAACTCACCTGAACATGTTCTGTTATTACTGTCCAGCACATAACCAGGTATGCATGAACACTGAAACCCACCAGCTGTATTTGTACAAGTCTGCTGACATGGAGAAACAGTCTGACATTCATTTATATCTGAAAACAAACAAACACTATCAGTTATAAGTCATCAAGTCATCCAAGCACTCATTGACCTTATATCTAACTAACAACCCAAACTATTCACAACAATTTGCTTTTCAAACTTTTTTATTTGTCACAAAGTTGCCTCAAAAACATAGTTTATCACTCCTCATTTGCACGAGAGTGTCAAGCTCATTCCAATGAGGGTCATAAGCTGTTTTCATAGCAAAAATCAAAGTGTTTACTTGTCTAAGAATTGATTTTGCAAGTGACATACTCTATGTTTGTTAGGTAAAGGGTCAAACTTACACCATCATAATTCATCCATCCAGACAAAATGTCTACCAATGAACACAATACATGGGCGCAGTGAAGAAATGTATTTTACACTGCTAGTGGCTTCTTCAATATTATTCATTTGAAGAAAGATGAAGCCAAGATTCTATTCCACACCAGTGGTGTCATTGAGATGCGTACTTGCTCAATTGCAAAAAACACAGATCTGCCATACAGGTTTTACAAAATTAAGAGAAGACAGAAGTAGAAGGAATGAGAGCAGGTGATAAAAAAAATCAGTCCTCTTCTTCAAAACACTCCAGCCAATGGGTTATTACTGTGAAGTCACTGACAAGGCACAGGTGTTCACAGAATTATATACAAGCAGCTTACTATTAAAGGTACAACTTTATATATTTGAACATGTGTACCAGCTGTCTACTGTACATTTGAAGATGTGAGCATTTGAATAAGTCAAGCTGTGAGAACAGAACCATACCAAGACCACAACTCTGCACAATAATGGAAGCAGCTCTTTAAAATAAACACTAAAATACATCATTCCACTGCAAACCATTACCTTGCATTTCACTATTTGATACAATAAGGAAAACGCCATTCAATTAACAATTATATAGCAGCTTACCAACACAAGTTGTGTTTCCAACCAGTTCATAACCATCATTACATCGACATTCTCGATAACCTTGCATATCTACACAAATGTGATCACACCCACCATTTCCATTTGAACATTCCAGTCCCACTGAAAAAAAGAAAAATGACATTTAATAGTTTGCAGTTTATTTACAACTCAATTGCACACAATATGGTCACAAATTATGAATATTCAACTATTATTGAAAAACTCAGATGTTTACGCTGCCTGAGCTACTTCACACAAAATAAACTTCAAATTTAGTAGTAAAACAATTCCATCATTAAAGGCTACTTGGAGAAAGCAATTCTTCACGGTATCATTTTTAAGAATATCTCAATCTATCTGCTGTTGTTTCTATAGCACTGACAGTTTACAACTTTCTATTTCATTAATTCAGAATGCTAAATTTATCATTTAACTAATTCTCAAAATAAGATTATTCAAATCGCAGTTCATAGGAAATTTGGTTGAAACTGTTTTTTTTAATTTTAAATTTCTGTGAATAAAAATTGAAATGGAAACAGTGAAAACATCTCACCTGAGCAAGATCTGTTATTACTGTCTAGTACATATCCTGGTCTGCATGAACACTGAAATCCTCCAGCTGTGTTTGTACATATTTGCTGACAAGGAGCAACTGTCTGACATTCATTAATATCTGAAAACACAAACTATCAGTTAGATTTGGTACAATTTCATTTGGCAACATCAAACAATCATGTAAGTTGGACAGTTTTCAAGAGCAAACACCCACTCAAATGACTTTGCTATCCTTTTCGTATCACTCCCAATATCAGTCTGTCTGTATACACAGCTAATTCAGTACTGCAGCTTGTATTGCTGGAAGGTATCACATTTATTTCTCTGTCGATCTCAGCAAATATCTGCTTGCCACTTTTGAGAAATAAGTATTGGCACATTTTCTCTATGAGATTCTATAATGTGCAACATCAAAACTACGTTTCTCATTCAATCTTCTTTCATATATCGGTATAAACAAAGTTATTCAAAACAAGAAATTGCACACTATGAACAGGTATGAAAAATGTGTTCATTATAACCACAAGTTAATTAGGAAACTTACCAACACAAGATGTATTTCCAACAAGCTCATAACCACTGTTGCATCTGCATTCTCGATAACCATGAATATCTACACAAATATGATCACAGCCACCATTTCCATTTGAGCATGCCTGGCCAACTAAAATAAAATAAGAAAAATTACACATCATTGAAAATTATTGCCCATTATGGAATGTAAAATTAAAGTGCAAAATCCACAAAGCCTTTGTATTTTGCAATCTTGTATATGCTACACGGTCATTTCATAAAGCTTGTTGTTATCCTAACTGCTTAGCATTTTGCAACAGGTACAAGAGCAAGTGCCCTATGTCAGAGCTTCATGGATACACGAAGATTAAATGTCAAGAAAATCAAGGCACTAATAATTAGTAATTGTCAAGTCTTCCTTATTTCAACATGGATTCAACATCAACTCAAACCTATATTAAATTAATGACACTTGTATAATCAACTTGTAGTACAACTTAGGACACTAATGCAACCCAAACTTCAATAGAAAACACTAATCTGACATAATTAATCAGAATCTTGAACACCACTTGATCAGCAAGTGGACTGAAAAAAGGCCACTCGACTAAATATGTAGTAAATAACTCACCTGAACATGTTCTGTTATTACTGTCCAGCACATAACCAGGTATGCATGAACACTGAAACCCACCAGCTGTATTTGTACAAGTCTGCTGACATGGAGAAACAGTCTGACATTCATTTATATCTGAAAACAAACAAACACTATCAGTTATAAGTCATCAAGTCATCCAAGCACTCATTGACCTTATATCTAACTAACAACCCAAACTATTCACAACAATTTGCTTTTCAAACTTTTTTATTTGTCACAAAGTTGCCTCAAAAACATAGTTTATCACTCCTCATTTGCACGAGAGTGTCAAGCTCATTCCAATGAGGGTCATAAGCTGTTTTCATAGCAAAAATCAAAGTGTTTACTTGTCTAAGAATTGATTTTGCAAGTGACATACTCTATGTTTGTTAGGTAAAGGGTCAAACTTACACCATCATAATTCTTCCATCCAGACAAAATGTCTACCAATGAACACAATACATGGGCGTAGTGAAGAAATCTATTTTACACTGCTAGTGGCTTCTTCAATATTATACAATTGAAGAAAGATGAAGCCAAGATTCTATTCCACACCAGTGGTGTCATTGAGATGCGTACTTGCTCAACTGCAAAAAACACAGATCTGCCATACAGGTTTTACAAAATTAAGAGAAGACAGAAGTAGAAGGAATGAGAGCAGGTGATAAAAAAAATCAGTCCTCTTCTTCAAAACACTCCAGCCAATGGGTTATTACTGTGAAGTCACTGACAAGGCACAGGTGTTGACAGAATTATATACATGCAGCTTACTATTAAAGGTACAACTTTCTATATTTGAACATGTGTACTAGCTGTCTACTGTACATTTGAAGATGTGAGCATTTGAATAAGTCAAGCTGTGAGAACAGAACCATACCAAGACCACAACTCTGCACAATAATGGAAGCAGCTCTTTAAAATAAACACTAAAATACATCATTCCATTGCAAACCATTACCTTGCATTTCACTATTTGATACAATAAGGAAAACGCCATTCAATTAACAATTATATAGCAGCTTACCAACACAAGTTGTGTTTCCAACCAGTTCATAACCATCATTACATCGACATTCTCGATAACCTTGCATATCTACACAAATGTGATCACACCCACCATTTCCATTTGAACATTCCAGTCCCACTGAAAAAAAGAAAAATGACATTTAATAGTTTGCAGTTTATTTACAACTCAATTGCACACAATATAGTCACAAATTATGAATATTCATCTATTATTGAAAAACTCAGATGTTTACGCTGCCTGAGCTACTTCACACAAAATAAACTTCAAATTTAGTAGTAAAACAATTCCATCATTAAAGGCTGCTTGGAGAAAGCAATTCTTCACGGTATCATTTTTAAGAATATCTCAATCTATCTGCTGTTGTTTCTATAGCACTGACAGTTTACAACTTTCTATTTCATTAATTCAGAATGCTAAATTTATCATTTAACTAATTCTCAAAATAAGATTATTCAAATCGCAGTTCATAGGAAATTTGGTTGCAACTGTTTTTTTTAATTTTAAATTTCTGTGAATAAAAATTGAAATGGAAACAGTGAAAACATCTCACCTGAGCAAGATCTGTTATTACTGTCTAGTACATATCCTGGTCTGCATGAACACTGAAATCCTCCAGCTGTGTTTGTACATATTTGCTGACAAGGAGCAACTGTCTGACATTCATTAATATCTGAAAATACAAACTATCAGTTAGATTTGGTACAATTTCATTTGGCAACATCAAACAATCATGTAAGTTGGACAGTTTTCAAGAGCAAACACCCACTCAAATGACTTTGCTATCCTTTTCGTATCACTCCCAATATCAGTCTGTCTGTATACATAGCTAATTCAGTACTGCAGCTTGTATTGCTGGAAGGTATCACATTTATTTCTCTGTCGATCTCAGCAAATATCTGCTTGCCACTTTTGAGAAATAAGTATTGGCACATTTTCTCTATGAGATTCTATAATGTGCAACATCAAAACTACGTTTCTCATTCAAGCTTCTTTCATATATCGGTATAAACAAAGTTATTCAAAACAAGAAATTGCACACTATGAACAGGTATGAAAAATGTGTTCATTGTAACCACAAGTTAATTAGGAAACTTACCAACACAAGATGTATTTCCAACAAGCTCATAACCACTGTTGCATCTGCATTCTCGATAACCATGAATATCTACACAAATATGATCACAGCCACCATTTCCATTTGAGCATGCCTGGCCAACTAAAATAAAATAAGAAAAATTACACATCATTGAAAATTATTGCCCATTATGGAATGTAAAATTAAAGTGCAAAATCCACAAAGCCTTTATATTTTGCAATCTTGTATATGCTACACGGTCATTTCATAAAGCTTGTTGTTATCCTAACTGCTTAGCATTTTGCAACAGGTACAAGAGCAAGTGCCCTATGTCAGAGCTTCATGGATACACGAAGATTAAATGTCAAGAAAATCAAGGCACTAATAATTAGTAATTGTCAAGTCTTCCTTATTTCAACATGGATTCAACATCAACTCAAACCTATATTAAATTAATGACACTTGTATAATCAACTTGTAGTACAACTTAGGACACTAATGCAACCCAAACTTCAATAGAAAACACTAATCTGACATAATTAATCAGAATCTTGAACACCACTTGATCAGCAAGTGGACTGAAAAAAGGCCACTCGACTAAATATGTAGTGAATAACTCACCTGAACATGTTCTGTTATTACTGTCCAGCACATAACCAGGTATGCATGAACACTGAAACCCACCAGCTGTATTTGTACAAGTCTGCTGACATGGAGAAACAGTCTGACATTCATTTATATCTGAAAACAAACAAACACTATCAGTTATAAGTCATCAAGTCATCCAAGCACTCATTGACCTTATATCTAACTAACAACCCAAACTATTCACAACAATTTGCTTTTCAAACTTTTTTATTTGTCACAAAGTTGCCTCAAAAACATAGTTTATCACTCCTCATTTGCACGAGAGTGTCAAGCTCATTCCAATGAGGGTCATAAGCTGTTTTCATAGCAAAAATCAAAGTGTTTACTTGTCTAAGAATTGATTTTGCAAGTGACATACTCTATGTTTGTTAGGTAAAGGGTCAAACTTACACCATCATAATTCTTCCATCCAGACAAAATGTCTACCAATGAACACAATACATGGGCGTAGTGAAGAAATCTATTTTACACTGCTAGTGGCTTCTTCAATATTATTCATTTGAAGAAAGATGAAGCCAAGATTCTATTCCACACCAGTGGTGTCATTGAAATGCGTACTTGCTCAATTGCAAAAAAACACAGATCTGCCATACAGGTTTTACAAAATTAAGAGAAGACAGAAGTAGAAGGAATGAGAGCAGGTCATAAAAAAAATCAGTCCTCTTCTTCAAAACACTCCAGCCAATGGGTTATTACTGTGAAGTCACTGACAAGGCACAGGTGTTGACAGAATTATATACAAGCAGCTTACTATTAAAGGTACAACTTTCTATATTTGAACATGTGTACCAGCTGTCTACTGTACATTTGAAGATGTGAGCATTTGAATAAGTCAAGCTGTGAGAACAGAACCATACCAAGACCACAACTCTGCACAATAATGGAAGCAGCTCTTTAAAATAAACACTAAAATACATCATTCCACTGCAAACCATTACCTTGCATTTCACTATTTGATACAATAAGGAAAACGCCATTCAATTAACGATTATATAGCAGCTTACCAACACATGTTGTGTTTCCAACCAGTTCATAACCATCATTACATCGACATTCTCGATAACCTTGCATATCTACACAAATGTGATCACACCCACCATTTCCATTTGAACATTCCAGTCCCACTGAAAAAAAGAAAAATGACATTTAATAGTTTGCAGTTTATTTACAACTCAATTGCACACAATATGGTCACAAATTATGAATATTCAACTATTATTGAAAAACTCAGATGTTTACGCTGCCTGAGCTACTTCACACAAAATAAACTTCAAATTTAGTAGTAAAACAATTCCATCATTAAAGGCTACTTGGAGAAAGCAATTCTTCACGGTATCATTTTTAAGAATATCTCAATCTATCTGCTGTTGTTTCTATAGCACTGACAGTTTACAACTTTCTATTTCATTAATTCAGAATGCTAAATTTATCATTTAACTAATTCTCAAAATAAGATTATTCAAATCGCAGTTCATAGGAAATTTGGTTGAAACTGTTTTTTTTTAATTTTAAATTTCTGTGAATAAAAATTGAAATGGAAACAGTGAAAACATCTCACCTGAGCAAGATCTGTTATTACTGTCTAGTACATATCCTGGTCTGCATGAACACTGAAATCCTCCAGCTGTGTTTGTACATATTTGCTGACAAGGAGCAACTGTCTGACATTCATTTATATCTGAAAATACAAACTATCAGTTAGATTTGGTACAATTTCATTTGGCAACATCAAACAATCATGTAAGTTGGACAGTTTTCAAGAGCAAACACCCACTCAAATGACTTTGCTATCCTTTTCGTATCACTCCCAATATCAGTCTGTCTGTATACATAGCTAATTCAGTACTGCAGCTTGTATTGCTGGAAGGTATCACATTTATTTCTCTGTCGATCTCAGCAAATATCTGCTTGCCACTTTTGAGAAATAAGTATTGGCACATTTTCTCTATGAGATTCTATAATGTGCAACATCAAAACTACGTTTCTCATTCAAGCTTCTTTCATATATCGGTATAAACAAAGTTATTCAAAACAAGAAATTGCACACTATGAACAGGTATGAAAAATGTGTTCATTATAACCACAAGTTAATTAGGAAACTTACCAACACAAGATGTATTTCCAACAAGCTCATAACCACTGTTGCATCTGCATTCTCGATAACCATGAATATCTACACAAATATGATCACAGCCACCATTTCCATTTGAGCATGCCTGGCCAACTAAAATAAAATAAGAAAAATTACAACATTATTGAAAATTATTGCCCATTATGGAATGTAAAATTAAAGTGCAAAATCCATAAAGGCTTTATATTTTGCAATCTTGTATATGCTACACCGTCATTTCATAAAGCTTGTTGTTATCCTAACTGCTTAGCATTTTGCAACAGGTACAAGAGCAAGTGCCCTATGTCAGAGCTTCATGGATACACGAAGATTAAATGTCAAGAAAATCAAGGCACTAATAATTAGTAATTGTCAAGTCTTCCTTATTTCAACATGGATTCAACATCAACTCAAACCTATATTAAATTAATGACACTTGTATAATCAACTTGTAGTACAACTTAGGACACTAATGCAACCCAAACTTCAATAGAAAACACTAATCTGACATAATTAATCAGAATCTTGAACACCACTTGATCAGCAAGTGGACTGAAAAAAGGCCACTCGACTAAATATGTAGTGAATAACTCACCTGAACATGTTCTGTTATTACTGTCCAGCACATAACCAGGTATGCATGAACACTGAAACCCACCAGCTGTATTTGTACAAGTCTGCTGACATGGAGAAACAGTCTGACATTCATTTATATCTGAAAACAAACAAACACTATCAGTTATAAGTCATCAAGTCATCCAAGCACTCATTGACCTTATATCTAACTAACAACCCAAACTATTCACAACAATTTGCTTTTCAAACTTTTTTATTTGTCACAAAGTTGCCTCAAAAACATAGTTTATCACTCCTCATTTGCACGAGAGTGTCAAGCTCATTCCAATGAGGGTCATAAGCTGTTTTCATAGCAAAAATCAAAGTGTTTACTTGTCTAAGAATTGATTTTGCAAGTGACATACTCTATGTTTGTTAGGTAAAGGGTCAAACTTACACCATCATAATTCTTCCATCCAGACAAAATGTCTACCAATGAACACAATACATGGGCGTAGTGAAGAAATCTATTTTACACTGCTAGTGGCTTCTTCAATATTATTCATTTGAAGAAAGATGAAGCCAAGATTCTATTCCACACCAGTGGTGTCATTGAAATGCGTACTTGCTCAATTGCAAAAAACGCAGATCTGCCATACAGGTTTTACAAAATTAAGAGAAGACAGAAGTAGAAGGAATGAGAGCAGGTCATAAAAAAAATCAGTCCTCTTCTTCAAAACACTCCAGCCAATGGGTTATTACTGTGAAGTCACTGACAAGGCACAGGTGTTGACAGAATTATATACAAGCAGCTTACTATTAAAGGTACAACTTTCTATATTTGAACATGTGTACCAGCTGTCTACTGTACATTTGAAGATGTGAGCATTTGAATAAGTCAAGCTGTGAGAACAGAACCATACCAAGACCACAACTCTGCACAATAATGGAAGCAGCTCTTTAAAATAAACACTAAAATACATCATTCCACTGCAAACCATTACCTTGCATTTCACTATTTGATACAATAAGGAAAACGCCATTCAATTAACGATTATATAGCAGCTTACCAACACATGTTGTGTTTCCAACCAGTTCATAACCATCATTACATCGACATTCTCGATAACCTTGCATATCTACACAAATGTGATCACACCCACCATTTCCATTTGAACATTCCAGTCCCACTGAAAAAAAGAAAAATGACATTTAATAGTTTGCAGTTTATTTACAACTCAATTGCACACAATATGGTCACAAATTATGAATATTCAACTATTATTGAAAAACTCAGATGTTTACGCTGCCTGAGCTACTTCACACAAAATAAACTTCAAATTTAGTAGTAAAACAATTCCATCATTAAAGGCTACTTGGAGAAAGCAATTCTTCACGGTATCATTTTTAAGAATATCTCAATCTATCTGCTGTTGTTTCTATAGCACTGACAGTTTACAACTTTCTATTTCATTAATTCAGAATGCTAAATTTATCATTTAACTAATTCTCAAAATAAGATTATTCAAATCGCAGTTCATAGGAAATTTGGTTGAAACTGTTTTTTTTTAATTTTAAATTTCTGTGAATAAAAATTGAAATGGAAACAGTGAAAACATCTCACCTGAGCAAGATCTGTTATTACTGTCTAGTACATATCCTGGTCTGCATGAACACTGAAATCCTCCAGCTGTGTTTGTACATATTTGCTGACAAGGAGCAACTGTCTGACATTCATTTATATCTGAAAATACAAACTATCAGTTAGATTTGGTACAATTTCATTTGGCAACATCAAACAATCATGTAAGTTGGACAGTTTTCAAGAGCAAACACCCACTCAAATGACTTTGCTATCCTTTTCGTATCACTCCCAATATCAGTCTGTCTGTATACATAGCTAATTCAGTACTGCAGCTTGTATTGCTGGAAGGTATCACATTTATTTCTCTGTCGATCTCAGCAAATATCTGCTTGCCACTTTTGAGAAATAAGTATTGGCACATTTTCTCTATGAGATTCTATAATGTGCAACATCAAAACTACGTTTCTCATTCAAGCTTCTTTCATATATCGGTATAAACAAAGTTATTCAAAACAAGAAATTGCACACTATGAACAGGTATGAAAAATGTGTTCATTATAACCACAAGTTAATTAGGAAACTTACCAACACAAGATGTATTTCCAACAAGCTCATAACCACTGTTGCATCTGCATTCTCGATAACCATGAATATCTACACAAATATGATCACAGCCACCATTTCCATTTGAGCATGCCTGGCCAACTAAAATAAAATAAGAAAAATTACACATCATTGAAAATTATTGCCCATTATGGAATGTAAAATTAAAGTGCAAAATCCACAAAGCCTTTATATTTTGCAATCTTGTATATGCTACACGGTCATTTCATAAAGCTTGTTGTTATCCTAACTGCTTAGCATTTTGCAACAGGTACAAAAGCAAGTGCCCTATGTCAGAGCTTCATGGATACACGAAGATTAAATGTCAAGAAAATCAAGGCACTAATAATTAGTAATTGTCAAGTCTTCCTTATTTCAACATGGATTCAACATCAACTCAAACCTATATTAAATTAATGACACTTGTATAATCAACTTGTAGTACAACTTAGGACACTAATGCAACCCAAACTTCAATAGAAAACACTAATCTGACATAATTAATCAGAAACTTGAACACCACTTGATCAGCAAGTGGACTGAAAAAAGGCCACTCGACTAAATATGTAGTGAATAACTCACCTGAACATGTTCTGTTATTACTGTCCAGCACATAACCAGGTATGCATGAACACTGAAACCCACCAGCTGTATTTGTACAAGTCTGCTGACATGGAGAAACAGTCTGACATTCATTTATATCTGAAAACAAACAAACACTATCAGTTATAAGTCATCAAGTCATCCAAGCACTCATTGACCTTATATCTAACTAACAACCCAAACTATTCACAACAATTTGCTTTTCAAACTTTTTTATTTGTCACAAAGTTGCCTCAAAAACATAGTTTATCACTCCTCATTTGCACGAGAGTGTCAAGCTCATTCCAATGAGGGTCATAAGCTGTTTTCATAGCAAAAATCAAAGTGTTTACTTGTCTAAGAATTGATTTTGCAAGTGACATACTCTATGTTTGTTAGGTAAAGGGTCAAACTTACACCATCATAATTCTTCCATCCAGACAAAATGTCTACCAATGAACACAATACATGGGCGTAGTGAAGAAATCTATTTTACACTGCTAGTGGCTTCTTCAATATTATACAATTGAAGAAAGATGAAGCCAAGATTCTATTCCACACCAGTGGTGTCATTGAGATGCGTACTTGCTCAATTGCAAAAAACACAGATCTGCCATACAGGTTTTACAAAATTAAGAGAAGACAGAAGTAGAAGGAATGAGAGCAGGTGATAAAAAAAATCAGTCCTCTTCTTCAAAACACTCCAGCCAATGGGTTATTACTGTGAAGTCACTGACAAGGCACAGGTGTTCACAGAATTATATACAAGCAGCTTACTATTAAAGGTACAACTTTCTATATTTGAACATGTGTACCAGCTGTCTACTGTACATTTGAAGATGTGAGCATTTGAATAAGTCAAGCTGTGAGAACAGAACCATACCAAGACCACAACTCTGCACAATAATGGAAGCAGCTCTTTAAAATAAACACTAAAATACATCATTCCACTGCAAACCATTACCTTGCATTTCACTATTTGATACAATAAGGAAAACGCCATTCAATTAACGATTATATAGCAGCTTACCAACACATGTTGTGTTTCCAACCAGTTCATAACCATCATTACATCGACATTCTCGATAACCTTGCATATCTACACAAATGTGATCACACCCACCATTTCCATTTGAACATTCCAGTCCCACTGAAAAAAAGAAAAATGACATTTAATAGTTTGCAGTTTATTTACAACTCAATTGCACACAATATGGTCACAAATTATGAATATTCAACTATTATTGAAAAACTCAGATGTTTACGCTGCCTAAGCTACTTCACACAAAATAAACTTCAAATTTAGTAGTAAAACAATTCCATCATTAAAGGCTACTTGGAGAAAGCAATTCTTCACGGTATCATTTTTAAGAATATCTCAATCTATCTGCTGTTGTTTCTATAGCACTGACAGTTTACAACTTTCTATTTCATTAATTCAGAATGCTAAATTTATCATTTAACTAATTCTCAAAATAAGATTATTCAAATCGCAGTTCATAGGAAATTTGGTTGAAACTGTTTTTTTTTAATTTTAAATTTCTGTGAATAAAAATTGAAATGGAAACAGTGAAAACATCTCACCTGAGCAAGATCTGTTATTACTGTCTAGTACATATCCTGGTCTGCATGAACACTGAAATCCTCCAGCTGTGTTTGTACATATTTGCTGACAAGGAGCAACTGTCTGACATTCATTTATATCTGAAAATACAAACTATCAGTTAGATTTGGTACAATTTCATTTGGCAACATCAAACAATCATGTAAGTTGGACAGTTTTCAAGAGCAAACACCCACTCAAATGACTTTGCTATCCTTTTCGTATCACTCCCAATATCAGTCTGTCTGTATACATAGCTAATTCAGTACTGCAGCTTGTATTGCTGGAAGGTATCACATTTATTTCTCTGTCGATCTCAGCAAATATCTGCTTGCCACTTTTGAGAAATAAGTATTGGCACATTTTCTCTATGAGATTCTATAATGTGCAACATCAAAACTACGTTTCTCATTCAAGCTTCTTTCATATATCGGTATAAACAAAGTTATTCAAAACAAGAAATTGCACACTATGAACAGGTATGAAAAATGTGTTCATTATAACCACAAGTTAATTAGGAAACTTACCAACACAAGATGTATTTCCAACAAGCTCATAACCACTGTTGCATCTGCATTCTCGATAACCATGAATATCTACACAAATATGATCACAGCCACCATTTCCATTTGAGCATGCCTGGCCAACTAAAATAAAATAAGAAAAATTACACATCATTGAAAATTATTGCCCATTATGGAATGTAAAATTAAAGTGCAAAATCCACAAAGCCTTTATATTTTGCAATCTTGTATATGCTACACGGTCATTTCATAAAGCTTGTTGTTATCCTAACTGCTTAGCATTTTGCAACAGGTACAAAAGCAAGTGCCCTATGTCAGAGCTTCATGGATACACGAAGATTAAATGTCAAGAAAATCAAGGCACTAATAATTAGTAATTGTCAAGTCTTCCTTATTTCAACATGGATTCAACATCAACTCAAACCTATATTAAATTAATGACACTTGTATAATCAACTTGTAGTACAACTTAGGACACTAATGCAACCCAAACTTCAATAGAAAACACTAATCTGACATAATTAATCAGAATCTTGAACACCACTTGATCAGCAAGTGGACTGAAAAAAGGCCACTCGACTAAATATGTAGTGAATAACTCACCTGAACATGTTCTGTTATTACTGTCCAGCACATAACCAGGTATGCATGAACACTGAAACCCACCAGCTGTATTTGTACAAGTCTGCTGACATGGAGAAACAGTCTGACATTCATTTATATCTGAAAACAAACAAACACTATCAGTTATAAGTCATCAAGTCATCCAAGCACTCATTGACCTTATATCTAACTAACAACCCAAACTATTCACAACAATTTGCTTTTCAAACTTTTTTATTTGTCACAAAGTTGCCTCAAAAACATAGTTTATCACTCCTCATTTGCACGAGAGTGTCAAGCTCATTCCAATGAGGGTCATAAGCTGTTTTCATAGCAAAAATCAAAGTGTTTACTTGTCTAAGAATTGATTTTGCAAGTGACATACTCTATGTTTGTTAGGTAAAGGGTCAAACTTACACCATCATAATTCTTCCATCCAGACAAAATGTCTACAAATGAATACAATACATGGGCGTAGTGAAGAAATCTATTTTACACTGCTAGTGGCTTCTTCAATATTATACAATTGAAGAAAGATGAAGCCAAGATTCTATTCCACACCAGTGGTGTCATTGAGATGCGTACTTGCTCAACTGCAAAAAACACAGATCTGCCATACAGGTTTTACAAAATTAAGAGAAGACAGAAGTAGAAGGAATGAGAGCAGGTGATAAAAAAAATCAGTCCTCTTCTTCAAAACACTCCAGCCAATGGGTTATTACTGTGAAGTCACTGACAAGGCACAGGTGTTGACAGAATTATATACATGCAGCTTACTATTAAAGGTACAACTTTCTATATTTGAACATGTGTACTAGCTGTCTACTGTACATTTGAAGATGTGAGCATTTGAATAAGTCAAGCTGTGAGAACAGAACCATACCAAGACCAGAACTCTGCACAATAATGGAAGCAGCTCTTTAAAATAAACACTAAAATACATCATTCCACTGCAAACCATTACCTTGCATTTCACTATTTGATACAATAAGGAAAACGCCATTCAATTAACAATTATATAGCAGCTTACCAACACAAGTTGTGTTTCCAACCAGTTCATAACCATCATTACATCGACATTCTCGATAACCTTGCATATCTACACAAATGTGATCACACCCACCATTTCCATTTGAACATTCCAGTCCCACTGAAAAAAAGAAAAATGACATTTAATAGTTTGCAGTTTATTTACAACTCAATTGCACACAATATGGTCACAAATTATGAATATTCAACTATTATTGAAAAACTCAGATGTTTACGCTGCCTGAGCTACTTCACACAAAATAAACTTCAAATTTAGTAGTAAAACAATTCCATCATTAAAGGCTACTTGGAGAAAGCAATTCTTCACGGTATCATTTTTAAGAATATCTCAATCTATCTGCTGTTGTTTCTATAGCACTGACAGTTTACAACTTTCTATTTCATTAATTCAGAATGCTAAATTTATCATTTAACTAATTCTCAAAATAAGATTATTCAAATCGCAGTTCATAGGAAATTTGGTTGAAACTGGTTTTTTTAATTTTAAATTTCTGTGAATAAAAATTGAAATGGAAACAGTGAAAACATCTCACCTGAGCAAGATCTGTTATTACTGTCTAGTACATATCCTGGTCTGCATGAACACTGAAATCCTCCAGCTGTGTTTGTACATATTTGCTGACAAGGAGCAACTGTCTGACATTCATTAATATCTGAAAATACAAACTATCAGTTAGATTTGGTACAATTTCATTTGGCAACATCAAACAATCATGTAAGTTGGACAGTTTTCAAGAGCAAACACCCACTCAAATGACTTTGCTATCCTTTTCGTATCACTCCCAATATCAGTCTGTCTGTATACATAGCTAATTCAGTACTGCAGCTTGTATTGCTGGAAGGTATCACATTTATTTCTCTGTCGATCTCAGCAAATATCTGCTTGCCACTTTTGAGAAATAAGTATTGGCACATTTTCTCTATGAGATTCTATAATGTGCAACATGAAAACTACGTTTCTCATTCAAGCTTCTTTCATATATCGGTATAAACAAAGTTATTCAAAACAAGAAATTGCACACTATGAACAGGTATGAAAAATGTGTTCATTGTAACCACAAGTTAATTAGGAAACTTACCAACACAAGATGTATTTCCAACAAGCTCATAACCACTGTTGCATCTGCATTCTCGATAACCATGAATATCTACACAAATATGATCACAGCCACCATTTCCATTTGAGCATGCCTGGCCAACTAAAATAAAATAAGAAAAATTACACATCATTGAAAATTATTGCCCATTATGGAATGTAAAATTAAAGTGCAAAATCCACAAAGCCTTTATATTTTGCAATCTTGTATATGCTACACGGTCATTTCATAAAGCTTGTTGTTATCCTAACTGCTTAGCATTTTGCAACAGGTACAAGAGCAAGTGCCCTATGTCAGAGCTTCATGGATACACGAAGATTAAATGTCAAGAAAATCAAGGCACTAATAATTAGTAATTGTCAAGTCTTCCTTATTTCAACATGGATTCAACATCAACTCAAACCTATATTAAATTAATGACACTTGTATAATCAACTTGTAGTACAACTTAGGACACTAATGCAACCCAAACTTCAATAGAAAACACTAATCTGACATAATTAATCAGAATCTTGAACACCACTTGATCAGCAAGTGGACTGAAAAAAGGCCACTCGACTAAATATGTAGTGAATAACTCACCTGAACATGTTCTGTTATTACTGTCCAGCACATAACCAGGTATGCATGAACACTGAAACCCACCAGCTGTATTTGTACAAGTCTGCTGACATGGAGAAACAGTCTGACATTCATTTATATCTGAAAACAAACAAACACTATCAGTTATAAGTCATCAAGTCATCCAAGCACTCATTGACCTTATATCTAACTAACAACCCAAACTATTCACAACAATTTGCTTTTCAAACTTTTTTATTTGTCACAAAGTTGCCTCAAAAACATAGTTTATCACTCCTCATTTGCACGAGAGTGTCAAGCTCATTCCAATGAGGGTCATAAGCTGTTTTCATAGCAAAAATCAAAGTGTTTACTTGTCTAAGAATTGATTTTGCAAGTGACATACTCTATGTTTGTTAGGTAAAGGGTCAAACTTACACCATCATAATTCATCCATCCAGACAAAATGTCTACCAATGAACACAATACATGGGCGCAGTGAAGAAATGTATTTTACACTGCTAGTGGCTTCTTCAATATTATTCATTTGAAGAAAGATGAAGCCAAGATTCTATTCCACACCAGTGGTGTCATTGAGATGCGTACTTGCTCAACTGCAAAAAACACAGATCTGCCATACAGGTTTTACAAAATTAAGAGAAGACAGAAGTAGAAGGAATGAGAGCAGGTGATAAAAAAAATCAGTCCTCTTCTTCAAAACACTCCAGCCAATGGGTTATTACTGTGAAGTCACTGACAAGGCACAGGTGTTGACAGAATTATATACAAGCAGCTTACTATTAAAGGTACAACTTTCTATATTTGAACATGTTTACCAGCTGTCTACTGTACATTTGAAGATGTGAGCATTTGAATAAGTCAAGCTGTGAGAACAGAACCATACCAAGACCACAATTCTGCACAATAATGGAAGCAGCTCTTTAAAATAAACACTAAAATACATCATTCCACTGCAAACCATTACCTTGCATTTCACTATTTGATACAATAAGGAAAACGCCATTCAATTAACAATTATATAGCAGCTTACCAACACATGTTGTGTTTCCAACCAGTTCATAACCATCATTACATCGACATTCTCGATAACCTTGCATATCTACACAAATGTGATCACACCCACCATTTCCATTTGAACATTCCAGTCCCACTGAAAAAAAGAAAAATGACATTTAATAGTTTGCAGTTTATTTACAACTCAATTGCACACAATATGGTCACAAATTATGAATATTCAACTATTATTGAAAAACTCAGATGTTTACGCTGCCTGAGCTACTTCACACAAAATAAACTTCAAATTTAGTAGTAAAACAATTCCATCATTAAAGGCTACTTGGAGAAAGCAATTCTTCACGGTATCATTTTTAAGAATATCTCAATCTATCTGCTGTTGTTTCTGTAGCACTGACACTTTACAACTTTCTATTTCATTAATTCAGAATGCTAAATTTATCATTTAACTAATTCTCAAAATAAGATTATTCAAATCGCAGTTCATAGGAAATTTGGTTGAAACTGTTTTTTTTTAATTTTAAATTTCTGTGAATAAAAATTGAAATGGAAACAGTGAAAACATCTCACCTGAGCAAGATCTGTTATTACTGTCTAGTACATATCCTGGTCTGCATGAACACTGAAATCCTCCAGCTGTGTTTGTACATATTTGCTGACAAGGAGCAACTGTCTGACATTCATTAATATCTGAAAATACAAACTATCAGTTAGATTTGGTACAATTTCATTTGGCAACATCAAACAATCATGTAAGTTGGACAGTTTTCAAGAGCAAACACCCACTCAAATGACTTTGCTATCCTTTTCGTATCACTCCCAATATCAGTCTGTCTGTATACATAGCTAATTCAGTACTGCAGCTTGTATTGCTGGAAGGTATCACATTTATTTCTCTGTCGATCTCAGCAAATATCTGCTTGCCACTTTTGAGAAATAAGTATTGGCACATTTTCTGTATGAGATTCTATAATGTGCAACATCAAAACTACGTTTCTCATTCAAGCTTCTTTCATATATCGGTATAAACAAAGTTATTCAAAACAAGAAATTGCACACTATGAACAGGTATGAAAAATGTGTTCATTATAACCACAAGTTAATTAGGAAACTTACCAACACAAGATGTATTTCCAACAAGCTCATAACCACTGTTGCATCTGCATTCTCGATAACCATGAATATCTACACAAATATGATCACAGCCACCATTTCCATTTGAGCATGCCTGGCCAACTAAAATAAAATAAGAAAAATTACACATCATTGAAAATTATTGCCCATTATGGAATGTAAAATTAAAGTGCAAAATCCACAAAGCCTTTATATTTTGCAATCTTGTATATGCTACACGGTCATTTCATAAAGCTTGTTGTTATCCTAACTGCTTAGCATTTTGCAACAGGTACAAGAGCAAGTGCCCTATGTCAGAGCTTCATGGATACACGAAGATTAAATGTCAAGAAAATCAAGGCACTAATAATTAGTAATTGTCAAGTCTTCCTTATTTCAACATGGATTCAACATCAACTCAAACCTATATTAAATTAATGACACTTGTATAATCAACTTGTAGTACAACTTAGGACACTAATGCAACCCAAACTTCAATAGAAAACACTAATCTGACATAATTAATCAGAATCTTGAACACCACTTGATCAGCAAGTGGACTGAAAAAAGGCCACTCGACTAAATATGTAGTGAATAACTCACCTGAACATGTTCTGTTATTACTGTCCAGCACATAACCAGGTATGCATGAACACTGAAACCCACCAGCTGTATTTGTACAAGTCTGCTGACATGGAGAAACAGTCTGACATTCATTTATATCTGAAAACAAACAAACACTATCAGTTATAAGTCATCAAGTCATCCAAGCACTCATTGACCTTATATCTAACTAACAACCCAAACTATTCACAACAATTTGCTTTTCAAACTTTTTTATTTGTCACAAAGTTGCCTCAAAAACATAGTTTATCACTCCTCATTTGCACGAGAGTGTCAAGCTCATTCCAATGAGGGTCATAAGCTGTTTTCATAGCAAAAATCAAAGTGTTTACTTGTCTAAGAATTGATTTTGCAAGTGACATACTCTATGTTTGTTAGGTAAAGGGTCAAACTTACACCATCATAATTCTTCCATCCAGACAAAATGTCTACCAATGAACACAATACATGGGCGCAGTGAAGAAATGTATTTTACACTGCTAGTGGCTTCTTCAATATTATTCATTTGAAGAAAGATGAAGCCAAGATTCTATTCCACACCAGTGGTGTCATTGAAATGCGTACTTGCTCAATTGCAAAAAACACAGATCTGCCATACAGGTTTTACAAAATTAAGAGAAGACAGAAGTAGAAGGAATGAGAGCAGGTGATAAAAAAAATCAGTCCTCTTCTTCAAAACACTCCAGCCAATGGGTTATTACTGTGAAGTCACTGACAAGGCACAGGTGTTGACAGAATTATATACAAGCAGCTTACTATTAAAGGTACAACTTTCTATATTTGAACATGTGTACCAGCTGTCTACTGTACACTTGAAGATGTGAGCATTTGAATAAGTCAAGCTGTGAGAACAGAACCATACCAAGACCACAACTCTGCACAATAATGGAAGCAGCTCTTTAAAATAAACACTAAAATACATCATTCCACTGCAAACCATTACCTTGCATTTCACTATTTGATACAATAAGGAAAACGCCATTCAATTAACAATTATATAGCAGCTTACCAACACATGTTGTGTTTCCAACCAGTTCATAACCATCATTACATCGACATTCTCGATAACCTTGCATATCTACACAAATGTGATCACACCCACCATTTCCATTTGAACATTCCAGTCCCACTGAAAAAAAGAAAAATGACATTTAATAGTTTGCAGTTTATTTACAACTCAATTGCACACAATATGGTCACAAATTATGAATATTCAACTATTATTGAAAAACTCAGATGTTTACGCTGCCTGAGCTACTTCACACAAAATAAACTTCAAATTTAGTAGTAAAACAATTCCATCATTAAAGGCTACTTGGAGAAAGCAATTCTTCACGGTATCATTTTTAAGAATATCTCAATCTATCTGCTGTTGTTTCTATAGCACTGACACTTTACAACTTTCTATTTCATTAGTTCAGAATGCTAAATTTATCATTTAACTAATTCTCAAAATAAGATTATTCAAATCGCAGTTCATAGGAAATTTGGTTGAAACTGTTTTTTTTTAATTTTAAATTTCTGTGAATAAAAATTGAAATGGAAACAGTGAAAACATCTCACCTGAGCAAGATCTGTTATTACTGTCTAGTACATATCCTGGTCTGCATGAACACTGAAATCCTCCAGCTGTGTTTGTACATATTTGCTGACAAGGAGCAACTGTCTGACATTCATTAATATCTGAAAATACAAACTATCAGTTAGATTTGGTACAATTTCATTTGGCAACATCAAACAATCATGTAAGTTGGACAGTTTTCAAGAGCAAACACCCACTCAAATGACTTTGCTATCCTTTTCGTATCACTCCCAATATCAGTCTGTCTGTATACATAGCTAATTCAGTACTGCAGCTTGTATTGCTGGAAGGTATCACATTTATTTCTCTGTCGATCTCAGCAAATATCTGCTTGCCACTTTTGAGAAATAAGTATTGGCACATTTTCTCTATGAGATTCTATAATGTGCAACATCAAAACTACGTTTCTCATTCAAGCTTCTTTCATATATCGGTATAAACAAAGTTATTCAAAACAAGAAATTGCACACTATGAACAGGTATGAAAAATGTGTTCATTATAACCACAAGTTAATTAGGAAACTTACCAACACAAGATGTATTTCCAACAAGCTCATAACCACTGTTGCATCTGCATTCTCGATAACCATGAATATCTACACAAATATGATCACAGCCACCATTTCCATTTGAGCATGCCTGGCCAACTAAAATAAAATAAGAAAAATTACACATCATTGAAAATTATTGCCCATTATGGAATGTAAAATTAAAGTGCAAAATCCACAAAGCCTTTATATTTTGCAATCTTGTATATGCTACACGGTCATTTCATTAAGCTTGTTGTTATCCTAACTGCTTAGCATTTTGCAACAGGTACAAGAGCAAGTGCCCTATGTCAGAGCTTCATGGATACACGAAGATTAAATGTCAAGAAAATCAAGGCACTAATAATTAGTAATTGTCAAGTCTTCCTTATTTCAACATGGATTCAACATCAACTCAAACCTATATTAAATTAATGACACTTGTATAATCAACTTGTAGTACAACTTAGGACACTAATGCAACCCAAACTTCAATAGAAAACACTAATCTGACATAATTAATCAGAATCTTGAACACCACTTGATCAGCAAGTGGACTGAAAAAAGGCCACTCGACTAAATATGTAGTGAATAACTCACCTGAACATGTTCTGTTATTACTGTCCAGCACATAACCAGGTATGCATGAACACTGAAACCCACCAGCTGTATTTGTACAAGTCTGCTGACATGGAGAAACAGTCTGACATTCATTTATATCTGAAAACAAACAAACACTATCAGTTATAAGTCATCAAGTCATCCAAGCACTCATTGACCTTATATCTAACTAACAACCCAAACTATTCACAACAATTTGCTTTTCAATCTTTTTTATTTGTCACCACGTTGCCTCAAAAACATAGTTTATCACTCCTCATTTGCACGAGAGTGTCAAGCTCATTCCAATGAGGGTCATAAGCTGTTTTCATAGCAAAAATCAAAGTGTTTACTTGTCTAAGAATTGATTTTGCAAGTGACATACTCTATGTTTGTTAGGTAAAGGGTCAAACTTACACCATCATAATTCATCCATCCAGACAAAATGTCTACCAATGAACACAATACATGGGCGCAGTGAAGAAATGTATTTTACACTGCTAGTGGCTTCTTCAATATTATTCATTTGAAGAAAGATGAAGCCAAGATTCTATTCCACACCAGTGGTGTCATTGAGATGCGTACTTGCTCAATTGCAAAAAACACAGATCTGCCATACAGGTTTTACAAAATTAAGAGAAGACAGAAGTAGAAGGAATGAGAGCAGGTCATAAAAAAAATCAGTCCTCTTCTTCAAAACACTCCAGCCAATGGGTTATTACTGTGAAGTCACTGACAAGGCACAGGTGTTGACAGAATTATATACAAGCAGCTTACTATTAAAGGTACAACTTTCTATATTTGAACATGTGTACCAGCTGTCTACTGTACATTTGAAGATGTGAGCATTTGAATAAGTCAAGCTGTGAGAACAGAACCATACCAAGACCAGAACTCTGCACAATAATGGAAGCAGCTCTTTAAAATAAACACTAAAATACATCATTCCACTGCAAACCATTACCTTGCATTTCACTATTTGATACAATAAGGAAAACGCCATTCAATTAACAATTATATAGCAGCTTACCAACACATGTTGTGTTTCCAACCAGTTCATAACCATCATTACATCGACATTCTCGATAACCTTGCATATCTACACAAATGTGATCACACCCACCATTTCCATTTGAACATTCCAGTCCGACTGAAAAAAAGAAAAATGACATTTAATAGTTTGCAGTTTATTTACAACTCAATTGCACACAATATGGTCACAAATTATGAATATTCAACTATTATTGAAAAACTCAGATGTTTACGCTGCCTGAGCTACTTCACACAAAATAAACTTCAAATTTAGTAGTAAAACAATTCCATCATTAAAGGCTACTTGGAGAAAGCAATTCTTCACGGTATCATTTTTAAGAATATCTCAATCTATCTGCTGTTGTTTCTATAGCACTGACAGTTTACAACTTTCTATTTCATTAGTTCAGAATGCTAAATTTATCATTTAACTAATTCTCAAAATAAGATTATTCAAATCGCAGTTCATAGGAAATTTGGTTGAAACTGTTTTTTTTAATTTTAAATTTCTGTGAATAAAAATTGAAATGGAAACAGTGAAAACATCTCACCTGAGCAAGATCTGTTATTACTGTCTAGTACATATCCTGGTCTGCATGAACACTGAAATCCTCCAGCTGTGTTTGTACATATTTGCTGACAAGGAGCAACTGTCTGACATTCATTAATATCTGAAAATACAAACTATCAGTCAGATTTGGTACAATTTCATTTGGCAACATCAAACAATCATGTAAGTTGGACAGTTTTCAAGAGCAAACACCCACTCAAATGACTTTGCTATCCTTTTCGTATCACTCCCAATATCAGTCTGTCTGTATACATAGCTAATTCAGTACTGCAGCTTGTATTGCTGGAAGGTATCACATTTATTTCTCTGTCGATCTCAGCAAATATCTGCTTGCCACTTTTGAGAAATAAGTATTGGCACATTTTCTCTATGAGATTCTATAATGTGCAACATGAAAACTACGTTTCTCATTCAAGCTTCTTTCATATATCGGTATAAACAAAGTTATTCAAAACAAGAAATTGCACACTATGAACAGGTATGAAAAATGTGTTCATCATAACCACAAGTTAATTAGGAAACTTACCAACACAAGATGTATTTCCAACAAGCTCATAACCACTGTTGCATCTGCATTCTCGATAACCATGAATATCTACACAAATATCATCACAGCCACCATTTCCATTTGAGCATGCCTGGCCAACTAAAATAAAATAAGAAAAATTACACATCATTGAAAATTATTGCCCATTATGGAATGTAAAATTAAAGTGCAAAATCCACAAAGCCTTTATATTTTGCAATCTTGTATATGCTACACGGTCATTTCATAAAGCTTGTTGTTATCCTAACTGCTTAGCATTTTGCAACAGGTACAAGAGCAAGTGCCCTATGTCAGAGCTTCATGGATACACGAAGATTAAATGTCAAGAAAATCAAGGCACTAATAATTAGTAATTGTCAAGTCTTCCTTATTTCAACATGGATTCAACATCAACTCAAACCTATATTAAATTAATGACACTTGTATAATCAACTTGTAGTACAACTTAGGACACTAATGCAACCCAAACTTCAATAGAAAACACTAATCTGACATAATTAATCAGAAGCTTGAACACCACTTGATCAGCAAGTGGACTGAAAAAAGGCCACTCGACTAAATATGTAGTGAATAACTCACCTGAACATGTTCTGTTATTACTGTCCAGCACATAACCAGGTATGCATGAACACTGAAACCCACCAGCTGTATTTGTACAAGTCTGCTGACATGGAGAAACAGTCTGACATTCATTTATATCTGAAAACAAACAAACACTATCAGTTATAAGTCATCAAGTCATCCAAGCACTCATTGACCTTATATCTAACTAACAACCCAAACTATTCACAATTTGCTTTTCAAACTTTTTTATTTGTCACAAAGTTGCCTCAAAAACATAGTTTATCACTCCTCATTTGCACGAGAGTGTCAAGCTCATTCCAATGAGGGTCATAAGCTGTTTTCATGGCAAAAATCAAAGTGTTTACTTGTCTAAGAATTGATTTTGCAAGTGACATACTCTATGTTTGTTACGTAAAGGGTCAAACTTACACCATCATAATTCATCCATCCAGACAAAATGTCTACCAATGAACACAATACATGGGCGCAGTGAAGAAATGTATTTTACACTGCTAGTGGCTTCTTCAATATTATTCATTTGAAGAAAGATGAAGCCAAGATTCTATTCCACACCAGTGGTGTCATTGAGATGCGTACTTGCTCAATTGCAAAAAACACAGATCTGCCATACAGGTTTTACAAAATTAAGAGAAGACAGAAGTAGAAGGAATGAGAGCAGGTGATAAAAAAAATCAGTCCTCTTCTTCAAAACACTCCAGCCAATGGGTTATTACTGTGAAGTCACTGACAAGGCACAGGTGTTCACAGAATTATATACAAGCAGCTTACTATTAAAGGTACAACTTTCTATATTTGAACATGTGTACCAGCTGTCTACTGTACATTTGAAGATGTGAGCATTTGAATAAGTCAAGCTGTGAGAACAGAACCATACCAAGACCAGAACTCTGCACAATAATGGAAGCAGCTCTTTAAAATAAACACTAAAATACATCATTCCACTGCAAACCATTACCTTGCATTTCACTATTTGATACAATAAGGAAAACGCCATTCAATTAACAATTATATAGCAGCTTACCAACACATGTTGTGTTTCCAACCAGTTCATAACCATCATTACATCGACATTCTCGATAACCTTGCATATCTAAACAAATGTGATCACACCCACCATTTCCATTTGAACATTCCAGTCCCACTGAAAAAAAGAAAAATGACATTTAATAGTTTGCAGTTTATTTACAACTCAATTGCACACAATATGGTCACAAATTATGAATATTCAACTATTATTGAAAAACTCAGATGTTTACGCTGCCTGAGCTACTTCACACAAAATAAACTTCAAATTTAGTAGTAAAACAATTCCATCATTAAAGGCTACTTGGAGAAAGCAATTCTTCACGGTATCATTTTTAAGAATATCTCAATCTATCTGCTGTTGTTTCTATAGCACTGACAGTTTACAACTTTCTATTTCATTAATTCAGAATGCTAAATTTATCATTTAACTAATTCTCAAAATAAGATTATTCAAATCGCAGTTCATAGGAAATTTGGTTGAAACTGTTTTTTTTTAATTTTAAATTTCTGTGAATAAAAATTGAAATGGAAACAGTGAAAACATCTCACCTGAGCAAGATCTGTTATTACTGTCTAGTACATATCCTGGTCTGCATGAACACTGAAATCCTCCAGCTGTGTTTGTACATATTTGCTGACAAGGAGCAACTGTCTGACATTCATTAATATCTGAAAATACAAACTATCAGTTAGATTTGGTACAATTTCATTTGGCAACATCAAACAATCATGTAAGTTGGACAGTTTTCAAGAGCAAACACCCACTCAAATGACTTTGCTATCCTTTTCGTATCACTCCCAATATCAGTCTGTCTGTATACATAGCTAATTCAGTACTGCAGCTTGTATTGCTGGAAGGTATCACATTTATTTCTCTGTCGATCTCAGCAAATATCTGCTTGCCACTTTTGAGAAATAAGTACTGGCACATTTTCTCTATGAGATTCTATAATGTGCAACATCAAAACTACGTTTCTCATTCAAGCTTCTTTCATATATCGGTATAAACAAAGTTATTCAAAACAAGAAATTGCACACTATGAACAGGTATGAAAAATGTGTTCATCATAACCACAAGTTAATTAGGAAACTTACCAACACAAGATGTATTTCCAACAAGCTCATAACCACTGTTGCATCTGCATTCTCGATAACCATGAATATCTACACAAATATGATCACAGCCACCATTTCCATTTGAGCATGCCTGGCCAACTAAAATAAAATAAGAAAAATTACACATCATTGAAAATTATTGCCCATTATGGAATGTAAAATTAAAGTGCAAAATCCACAAAGCCTTTATATTTTGCAATCTTGTATATGCTACACGGTCATTTCATAAAGCTTGTTGTTATCCTAACTGCTTAGCATTTTGCAACAGGTACAAGAGCAAGTGCCCTATGTCAGAGCTTCATGGATACACGAAGATTAAATGTCAAGAAAATCAAGGCACTAATAATAAGTAATTGTCAAGTCTTCCTTATTTCAACATGGATTCAACATCAACTCAAACCTATATTAAATTAATGACACTTGTATAATCAACTTGTAGTACAACTTAGGACACTAATGCAACCCAAACTTCAATAGAAAACACTAATCTGACATAATTAATCAGAATCTTGAACACCACTTGATCAGCAAGTGGACTGAAAAAAGGCCACTCGACTAAATATGTAGTGAATAACTCACCTGAACATGTTCTGTTATTACTGTCCAGCACATAACCAGGTATGCATGAACACTGAAACCCACCAGCTGTATTTATACAAGTCTGCTGACATGGAGAAACAGTCTGACATTCATTTATATCTGAAAACAAACAAACACTATCAGTTATAAGTCATCAAGTCATCCAAGCACTCATTGACCTTATATCTAACTAACAACCCAAACTATTCACAACAATTTGCTTTTCAAACTTTTTTATTTGTCACAAAGTTGCCTCAAAAACATAGTTTATCACTCCTCATTTGCACGAGAGTGTCAAGCTCATTCCAATGAGGGTCATAAGCTGTTTTCATAGCAAAAATCAAAGTGTTTACTTGTCTAAGAATTGATTTTGCAAGTGACATACTCTATGTTTGTTAGGTAAAGGGTCAAACTTACACCATCATAATTCATCCATCCAGACAAAATGTCTACCAATGAACACAATACATGGGCGCAGTGAAGAAATGTATTTTACACTGCTAGTGGCTTCTTCAATATTATTCATTTGAAGAAAGATGAAGCCAAGATTCTATTCCACACCAGTGGTGTCATTGAGATGCGTACTTGCTCAATTGCAAAAAACACAGATCTGCCATACAGGTTTTACAAAATTAAGAGAAGACAGAAATAGAAGGAATGAGAGCAGGTGATAAAAAAAATCAGTCCTCTTCTTCAAAACACTCCAGCCAATGGGTTATTACTGTGAAGTCACTGACAAGGCACAGGTGTTGACAGAATTATATACAAGCAGCTTACTATTAAAGGTACAACTTTCTATATTTGAACATGTGTACCAGCTGTCTACTGTACATTTGAAGATGTGAGCATTTGAATAAGTCAAGCTGTGAGAACAGAACCATACCAAGACCACAACTCTGCACAATAATGGAAGCAGCTCTTTAAAATAAACACTAAAATACATCATTCCACTGCAAACCATTACCTTGCATTTCACTATTTGATACAATAAGGAAAACGCCATTCAATTAACAATTATATAGCAGCTTACCAACACATGTTGTGTTTCCAACCAGTTCATAACCATCATTACATCGACATTCTCGATAACCTTGCATATCTACACAAATGTGATCACACCCACCATTTCCATTTGAACATTCCAGTCCCACTGAAAAAAAGAAAAATGACATTTAATAGTTTGCAGTTTATTTACAACTCAATTGCACACAATATGGTCACAAATTATGAATATTCAACTATTATTGAAAAACTCAGATGTTTACGCTGCCTGAGCTACTTCACACAAAATAAACTTCAAATTTAGTAGTAAAACAATTCCATCATTAAAGGCTACTTGGAGAAAGCAATTCTTCACGGTATCATTTTTAAGAATATCTCAATCTATCTGCTGTTGTTTCTATAGCACTGACAGTTTACAACTTTCTATTTCATTAATTCAGAATGCTAAATTTATCATTTAACTAATTCTCAAAATAAGATTATTCAAATCGCAGTTCATAGGAAATTTGGTTGAAACTGTTTTTCTTAATTTTAAATTTCTGTGAATAAAAATTGAAATGGAAACAGTGAAAACATCTCACCTGAGCAAGATCTGTTATTACTGTCTAGTACATATCCTGGTCTGCATGAACACTGAAATCCTCCAGCTGTGTTTGTACATATTTGCTGACAAGGAGCAACTGTCTGACATTCATTAATATCTGAAAATACAAACTATCAGTTAGATTTGGTACAATTTCTTTTGGCAACATCAAACAATCATGTAAGTTGGACAGTTTTCAAGAGCAAACACCCACTCAAATGACTTTGCTATCCTTTTCGTATCACTCCCAATATCAGTCTGTCTGTATACATAGCTAATTCAGTACTGCAGCTTGTATTGCTGGAAGGTATCACATTTATTTCTCTGTCGATCTCAGCAAATATCTGCTTGCCACTTTTGAGAAATAAGTATTGGCACATTTTCTCTATGAGATTCTATAATGTGCAACATCAAAACTACGTTTCTCATTCAAGCTTCTTTCATATATCGGTATAAACAAAGTTATTCAAAACAAGAAATTGCACACTATGAACAGGTATGAAAAATGTGTTCATCATAACCACAAGTTAATTAGGAAACTTACCAACACAAGATGTATTTCCAACAAGCTCATAACCACTGTTGCATCTGCATTCTCGATAACCATGAATATCTACACAAATATGATCACAGCCACCATTTCCATTTGAGCATGCCTGGCCAACTAAAATAAAATAAGAAAAATTACACATCATTGAAAATTATTGCCCATTATGGAATGTAAAATTAAAGTGCAAAATCCACAAAGCCTTTATATTTTGCAATCTTGTATATGCTACACGGTCATTTCATAAAGCTTGTTGTTATCCTAACTGCTTAGCATTTCGCAACAGGTACAAGAGCAAGTGCCCTATGTCAGAGCTTCATGGATACACGAAGATTAAATGTCTAGAAAATCAAGGCACTAATAATTAGTAATTGTCAAGTCTTCCTTATTTCAACATGGATTCAACATCAACTCAAACCTATATTAAATTAATGACACTTGTATAATCAACTTGTAGTACAACTTAGGACACTAATGCAACCCAAACTTCAATAGAAAACACTAACCTGACATAATTAATCAGAATCTTGAACACCACTTGATCAGCAAGTGGACTGAAAAAAGGCCACTCGACTAAATATGTAGTGAATAACTCACCTGAACATGTTCTGTTATTACTGTCCAGCACATAACCAGGTATGCATGAACACTGAAACCCACCAGCTGTATTTGTACAAGTCTGCTGACATGGAGAAACAGTCTGACATTCATTTATATCTGAAAACAAACAAACACTATCAGTTATAAGTCATCAAGTCATCCAAGCACTCATTGACCTTATATCTAACTAACAACCCAAACTATTCACAACAATTTGCTTTTCTAACTTTTTTATTTGTCACAAAGTTGCCTCAAAAACATAGTTTATCACTCCTCATTTGCACGAGAGTGTCAAGCTCATTCCAATGAGGGTCATAAGCTGTTTTCATGGCAAAAATCAAAGTGTTTACTTGTCTAAGAATTGATTTTGCAAGTGACATACTCTATGTTTGTTAGGTAAAGGGTCAAACTTACACCATCATAATTCTTCCATCCAGACAAAATGTCTACCAATGAACACAATACATGGGCGCAGTGAAGAAATGTATTTTACACTGCTAGTGGCTTCTTCAATATTATACAATTGAAGAAAGATGAAGCCAAGATTCTATTCCACACCAGTGGTGTCATTGAGATGCGTACTTGCTCAATTGCAAAAAACACAGATCTGCCATACAGGTTTTACAAAATTAAGAGAAGACAGAAGTAGAAGGAATGAGAGCAGGTGATAAAAAAAATCAGTCCTCTTCTTCAAAACACTCCAGCCAATGGGTTATTACTGTGAAGTCACTGACAAGGCACAGGTGTTTACAGAATTATATACATGCAGCTTACTATTAAAGGTACAACTTTCTATATTTGAACATGTGTACCAGCTGTCTACTGTACATTTGAAGATGTGAGCATTTGAATAAGTCAAGCTGTGAGAACAGAACCATACCAAGACCACAACTCTGCACAATAATGGAAGCAGCTCTTTAAAATAAACACTAAAATACATCATTCCACTGCAAACCATTACCTTGCATTTCACTATTTGATACAATAAGGAAAACGCCATTCAATTAACAATTACATAGCTTACCAACACAAGTTGTGTTTCCAACCAGTTCATAACCATCATTACATCGACATTCTCGATAACCTTGCATATCTACACAAATGTGATCACACCCACCATTTCCATTTGAACATTCCAGTCCCACTGAAAAAAAGAAAAATGACATTTAATAGTTTGCAGTTTATTTACAACTCAATTGCACACAATATGGTCACAAATTATGAATATTCAACTATTATTGAAAAACTCAGATGTTTACGCTGCCTGAGCTACTTAACACAAAATAAACTTCAAATTTAGTAGTAAAACAATTCCATCATTAAAGGCTACTTGGAGAAAGCAATTCTTCACGGTATCATTTTTAAGAATATCTCAATCTATCTGCTGTTGTTTCTATAGCACTGACAGTTTACAACTTTCTATTTCATTAGTTCAGAATGCTAAATTTATCATTTAACTAATTCTCAAAATAAGATTATTCAAATCACAGTTCATAGGAAATTTGGTTGAAACTGTTTTTTTTAATTTTAAATTTCTGTGAATAAAAATTGAAATGGAAACAGTGAAAACATCTCACCTGAGCAAGATCTGTTATTACTGTCTAGTACATATCCTGGTCTGCATGAACACTGAAATCCTCCAGCTGTGTTTGTACATATTTGCTGACAAGGAGCAACTGTCTGACATTCATTAATATCTGAAAATACAAACTATCAGTTAGATTTGGTACAATTTCATTTGGCAACATCAAACAATCATGTAAGTTGGACAGTTTTCAAGAGCAAACACCCACTCAAATGACTTTGCTATCCTTTTCGTATCACTCCCAATATCAGTCTGTCTGTATACATAGCTAATTCAGTACTGCAGCTTGTATTGCTGGAAGGTATCACATTTATTTCTCTGTCGATCTCAGCAAATATCTGCTTGCCACTTTTGAGAAATAAGTATTGGCACATTTTCTCTATGAGATTCTATAATGTGCAACATCAAAACTACGTTTCTCATTCAAGCTTCTTTCATATATCGGTATAAACAAAGTTATTCAAAACAAGAAATTGCACACTATGAACAGGTATGAAAAATGTGTTCATCATAACCACAAGTTAATTAGGAAACTTACCAACACAAGATGTATTTCCAACAAGCTCATAACCACTGTTGCATCTGCATTCTCGATAACCATGAATATCTACACAAATATGATCACAGCCACCATTTCCATTTGAGCATGCCTGGCCAACTAAAATAAAATAAGAAAAATTACACATCATTGAAAATTATTGCCCATTATGGAATGTAAAATTAAAGTGCAAAATCCACAAAGCCTTTATATTTTGCAATCTTGTATATGCTACACGGTCATTTCATAAAGCTTGTTGTTATCCTAACTGCTTAGCATTTTGCAACAGGTACAAGAGCAAGTGCCCTATGTCAGAGCTTCATGGATACACGAAGATTAAATGTCTAGAAAATCAAGGCACTAATAATTAGTAATTGTCAAGTCTTCCTTATTTCAACATGGATTCAACATCAACTCAAACCTATATTAAATTAATGACACTTGTATAATCAACTTGTAGTACAACTTAGGACACTAATGCAACCCAAACTTCAATAGAAAACACTAATCTGACATAATTAATCAGAATCTTGAACACCACTTGATCAGCAAGTGGACTGAAAAAAGGCCACTCGACTAAATATGTAGTGAATAACTCACCTGAACATGTTCTGTTATTACTGTCCAGCACATAACCAGGTATGCATGAACACTGAAACCCACCAGCTGTATTTGTACAAGTCTGCTGACATGGAGAAACAGTCTGACATTCATTTATATCTGAAAACAAACACTATCAGTTATAAGTCATCAAGTCATCCAAGCACTCATTGACCTTATATCTAACTAACAACCCAAACTATTCACAACAATTTGCTTTTCAAACTTTTTTATTTGTCACAAAGTTGCCTCAAAAACATAGTTTATCACTCCTCATTTGCACGAGAGTGTCAAGCTCATTCCAATGAGGGTCATAAGCTGTTTTCATAGCAAAAATCAAAGTGTTTACTTGTCTAAGAATTGATTTTGCAAGTGACATACTCTATGTTTGTTAGGTAAAGGGTCAAACTTACACCATCATAATTCATCCATCCAGACAAAATGTCTACCAATGAACACAATACATGGGCGCAGTGAAGAAATGTATTTTACACTGCTAGTGGCTTCTTCAATATTATTCATTTGAAGAAAGATGAAGCCAAGATTCTATTCCACACCAGTGGTGTCATTGAGATGCGTACTTGCTCAATTGCAAAAAACACAGATCTGCCATACAGGTTTTACAAAATTAAGAGAAGACAGAAATAGAAGGAATGAGAGCAGGTGATAAAAAAAATCAGTCCTCTTCTTCAAAACACTCCAGCCAATGGGTTATTACTGTGAAGTCACTGACAAGGCACAGGTGTTCACAGAATTATATACAAGCAGCTTACTATTAAAGGTACAACTTTCTATATTTGAACATGTGTACCAGCTGTCTACTGTACATTTGAAGATGTGAGCATTTGAATAAGTCAAGCTGTGAGAACAGAACCATACCAAGACCACAACTCTGCACAATAATGGAAGCAGCTCTTTAAAATAAACACTAAAATACATCATTCCACTGCAAACCATTACCTTGCATTTCACTATTTGATACAATAAGGAAAACGCCATTCAATTAACAATTATATAGCAGCTTACCAACACATGTTGTGTTTCCAACCAGTTCATAACCATCATTACATCGACATTCTCGATAACCTTGCATATCTACACAAATGTGATCACACCCACCATTTCCATTTGAACATTCCAGTCCCACTGAAAAAAAGAAAAATGACATTTAATAGTTTGCAGTTTATTTACAACTCAATTGCACACAATATGGTCACAAATTATGAATATTCAACTATTATTGAAAAACTCAGATGTTTACGCTGCCTGAGCTACTTCACACAAAATAAACTTCAAATTTAGTAGTAAAACAATTCCATCATTAAAGGCTACTTGGAGAAAGCAATTCTTCACGGTATCATTTTTAAGAATATCTCAATCTATCTGCTGTTGTTTCTATAGCACTGACAGTTTACAACTTTCTATTTCATTAATTCAGAATGCTAAATTTATCATTTAACTAATTCTCAAAATAAGATTATTCAAATCGCAGTTCATAGGAAATTTGGTTGAAACTGTTTTTCTTAATTTTAAATTTCTGTGAATAAAAATTGAAATGGAAACAGTGAAAACATCTCACCTGAGCAAGATCTGTTATTACTGTCTAGTACATATCCTGGTCTGCATGAACACTGAAATCCTCCAGCTGTGTTTGTACATATTTGCTGACAAGGAGCAACTGTCTGACATTCATTAATATCTGAAAATACAAACTATCAGTTAGATTTGGTACAATTTCTTTTGGCAACATCAAACAATCATGTAAGTTGGACAGTTTTCAAGAGCAAACACCCACTCAAATGACTTTGCTATCCTTTTCGTATCACTCCCAATATCAGTCTGTCTGTATACATAGCTAATTCAGTACTGCAGCTTGTATTGCTGGAAGGTATCACATTTATTTCTCTGTCGATCTCAGCAAATATCTGCTTGCCACTTTTGAGAAATAAGTATTGGCACATTTTCTCTATGAGATTCTATAATGTGCAACATCAAAACTACGTTTCTCATTCAAGCTTCTTTCATATATCGGTATAAACAAAGTTATTCAAAACAAGAAATTGCACACTATGAACAGGTATGAAAAATGTGTTCATCATAACCACAAGTTAATTAGGAAACTTACCAACACAAGATGTATTTCCAACAAGCTCATAACCACTGTTGCATCTGCATTCTCGATAACCATGAATATCTACACAAATATGATCACAGCCACCATTTCCATTTGAGCATGCCTGGCCAACTAAAATAAAATAAGAAAAATTACACATCATTGAAAATTATTGCCCATTATGGAATGTAAAATTAAAGTGCAAAATCCACAAAGCCTTTATATTTTGCAATCTTGTATATGCTACACGGTCATTTCATAAAGCTTGTTGTTATCCTAACTGCTTAGCATTTTGCAACAGGTACAAGAGCAAGTGCCCTATGTCAGAGCTTCATGGATACACGAAGATTAAATGTCTAGAAAATCAAGGCACTAATAATTAGTAATTGTCAAGTCTTCCTTATTTCAACATGGATTCAACATCAACTCAAACCTATATTAAATTAATGACACTTGTATAATCAACTTGTAGTACAACTTAGGACACTAATGCAACCCAAACTTCAATAGAAAACACTAACCTGACATAATTAATCAGAATCTTGAACACCACTTGATCAGCAAGTGGACTGAAAAAAGGCCACTCGACTAAATATGTAGTGAATAACTCACCTGAACATGTTCTGTTATTACTGTCCAGCACATAACCAGGTATGCATGAACACTGAAACCCACCAGCTGTATTTGTACAAGTCTGCTGACATGGAGAAACAGTCTGACATTCATTTATATCTGAAAACAAACAAACACTATCAGTTATAAGTCATCAAGTCATCCAAGCACTCATTGACCTTATATCTAACTAACAACCCAAACTATTCACAACAATTTGCTTTTCAAACTTTTTTATTTGTCACAAAGTTGCCTCAAAAACATAGTTTATCACTCCTCATTTGCACGAGAGTGTCAAGCTCATTCCAATGAGGGTCATAAGCTGTTTTCATGGCAAAAATCAAAGTGTTTACTTGTCTAAGAATTGATTTTGCAAGTGACATACTCTATGTTTGTTAGGTAAAGGGTCAAACTTACACCATCATAATTCTTCCATCCAGACAAAATGTCTACCAATGAACACAATACATGGGCGCAGTGAAGAAATCTATTTTACACTGCTAGTGGCTTCTTCAATATTATACAATTGAAGAAAGATGAAGCCAAGATTCTATTCCACACCAGTGGTGTCATTGAGATGCGTACTTGCTCAATTGCAAAAAACACAGATCTGCCATACAGGTTTTACAAAATTAAGAGAAGACAGAAGTAGAAGGAATGAGAGCAGGTGATAAAAAAAATCAGTCCTCTTCTTCAAAACACTCCAGCCAATGGGTTATTACTGTGAAGTCACTGACAAGGCACAGGTGTTGACAGAATTATATACATGCAGCTTACTATTAAAGGTACAACTTTCTATATTTGAACATGTGTACCAGCTGTCTACTGTACATTTGAAGATGTGAGCATTTGAATAAGTCAAGCTGTGAGAACAGAACCATACCAAGACCACAACTCTGCACAATAATGGAAGCAGCTCTTTAAAATAAACACTAAAATACATCATTCCACTGCAAACCATTACCTTGCATTTCACTATTTGATACAATAAGGAAAACGCCATTCAATTAACAATTACATAGCTTACCAACACAAGTTGTGTTTCCAACCAGTTCATAACCATCATTACATCGACATTCTCGATAACCTTGCATATCTACACAAATGTGATCACACCCACCATTTCCATTTGAACATTCCAGTCCCACTGAAAAAAAGAAAAATGACATTTAATAGTTTGCAGTTTATTTACAACTCAATTGCACACAATATGGTCACAAATTATGAATATTCAACTATTATTGAAAAACTCAGATGTTTACGCTGCCTGAGCTACTTAACACAAAATAAACTTCAAATTTAGTAGTAAAACAATTCCATCATTAAAGGCTACTTGGAGAAAGCAATTCTTCACGGTATCATTTTTAAGAATATCTCAATCTATCTGCTGTTGTTTCTATAGCACTGACAGTTTACAACTTTCTATTTCATTAATTCAGAATGCTAAATTTATCATTTAACTAATTCTCAAAATAAGATTATTCAAATCGCAGTTCATAGGAAATTTGGTTGAAACTGTTTTTCTTAATTTTAAATTTCTGTGAATAAAAATTGAAATGGAAACAGTGAAAACATCTCACCTGAGCAAGATCTGTTATTACTGTCTAGTACATATCCTGGTCTGCATGAACACTGAAATCCTCCAGCTGTGTTTGTACATATTTGCTGACAAGGAGCAACTGTCTGACATTCATTAATATCTGAAAATACAAACTATCAGTTAGATTTGGTACAATTTCTTTTGGCAACATCAAACAATCATGTAAGTTGGACAGTTTTCAAGAGCAAACACCCACTCAAATGACTTTGCTATCCTTTTCGTATCACTCCCAATATCAGTCTGTCTGTATACATAGCTAATTCAGTACTGCAGCTTGTATTGCTGGAAGGTATCACATTTATTTCTCTGTCGATCTCAGCAAATATCTGCTTGCCACTTTTGAGAAATAAGTATTGGCACATTTTCTCTATGAGATTCTATAATGTGCAACATCAAAACTACGTTTCTCATTCAAGCTTCTTTCATATATCGGTATAAACAAAGTTATTCAAAACAAGAAATTGCACACTATGAACAGGTATGAAAAATGTGTTCATCATAACCACAAGTTAATTAGGAAACTTACCAACACAAGATGTATTTCCAACAAGCTCATAACCACTGTTGCATCTGCATTCTCGATAACCATGAATATCTACACAAATATGATCACAGCCACCATTTCCATTTGAGCATGCCTGGCCAACTAAAATAAAATAAGAAAAATTACACATCATTGAAAATTATTGCCCATTATGGAATGTAAAATTAAAGTGCAAAATCCACAAAGCCTTTATATTTTGCAATCTTGTATATGCTACACGGTCATTTCATAAAGCTTGTTGTTATCCTAACTGCTTAGCATTTTGCAACAGGTACAAGAGCAAGTGCCCTATGTCAGAGCTTCATGGATACACGAAGATTAAATGTCTAGAAAATCAAGGCACTAATAATTAGTAATTGTCAAGTCTTCCTTATTTCAACATGGATTCAACATCAACTCAAACCTATATTAAATTAATGACACTTGTATAATCAACTTGTAGTACAACTTAGGACACTAATGCAACCCAAACTTCAATAGAAAACACTAATCTGACATAATTAATCAGAATCTTGAACACCACTTGATCAGCAAGTGGACTGAAAAAAGGCCACTCGACTAAATATGTAGTGAATAACTCACCTGAACATGTTCTGTTATTACTGTCCAGCACATAACCACGTATGCATGAACACTGAAACCCACCAGCTGTATTTGTACAAGTCTGCTGACATGGAGAAACAGTCTGACATTCATTTATATCTGAAAACAAACAAACACTATCAGTTATAAGTCATCAAGTCATCCAAGCACTCATTGACCTTATATCTAACTAACAACCCAAACTATTCACAACAATTTGCTTTTCAAACTTTTTTATTTGTCACAAAGTTGCCTCAAAAACATAGTTTATCACTCCTCATTTGCACGAGAGTGTCAAGCTCATTCCAATGAGGGTCATAAGCTGTTTTCATAGCAAAAATCAAAGTGTTTACTTGTCTAAGAATTGATTTTGCAAGTGACATACTCTATGTTTGTTAGGTAAAGGGTCAAACTTACACCATCATAATTCATCCATCCAGACAAAATGTCTACCAATGAACACAATACATGGGCGCAGTGAAGAAATGTATTTTACACTGCTAGTGGCTTCTTCAATATTATTCATTTGAAGAAAGATGAAGCCAAGATTCTATTCCACACCAGTGGTGTCATTGAGATGCGTACTTGCTCAATTGCAAAAAACACAGATCTGCCATACAGGTTTTACAAAATTAAGAGAAGACAGAAATAGAAGGAATGAGAGCAGGTGATAAAAAAAATCAGTCCTCTTCTTCAAAACACTCCAGCCAATGGGTTATTACTGTGAAGTCACTGACAAGGCACAGGTGTTCACAGAATTATATACAAGCAGCTTACTATTAAAGGTACAACTTTCTATATTTGAACATGTGTACCAGCTGTCTACTGTACATTTGAAGATGTGAGCATTTGAATAAGTCAAGCTGTGAGAACAGAACCATACCAAGACCACAACTCTGCACAATAATGGAAGCAGCTCTTTAAAATAAACACTAAAATACATCATTCCACTGCAAACCATTACCTTGCATTTCACTATTTGATACAATAAGGAAAACGCCATTCAATTAACAATTATATAGCAGCTTACCAACACATGTTGTGTTTCCAACCAGTTCATAACCATCATTACATCGACATTCTCGATAACCTTGCATATCTACACAAATGTGATCACACCCACCATTTCCATTTGAACATTCCAGTCCCACTGAAAAAAAGAAAAATGACATTTAATAGTTTGCAGTTTATTTACAACTCAATTGCACACAATATGGTCACAAATTATGAATATTCAACTATTATTGAAAAACTCAGATGTTTACGCTGCCTGAGCTACTTCACACAAAATAAACTTCAAATTTAGTAGTAAAACAATTCCATCATTAAAGGCTACTTGGAGAAAGCAATTCTTCACGGTATCATTTTTAAGAATATCTCAATCTATCTGCTGTTGTTTCTATAGCACTGACAGTTTACAACTTTCTATTTCATTAATTCAGAATGCTAAATTTATCATTTAACTAATTCTCAAAATAAGATTATTCAAATCGCAGTTCATAGGAAATTTGGTTGAAACTGTTTTTCTTAATTTTAAATTTCTGTGAATAAAAATTGAAATGGAAACAGTGAAAACATCTCACCTGAGCAAGATCTGTTATTACTGTCTAGTACATATCCTGGTCTGCATGAACACTGAAATCCTCCAGCTGTGTTTGTACATATTTGCTGACAAGGAGCAACTGTCTGACATTCATTAATATCTGAAAATACAAACTATCAGTTAGATTTGGTACAATTTCTTTTGGCAACATCAAACAATCATGTAAGTTGGACAGTTTTCAAGAGCAAACACCCACTCAAATGACTTTGCTATCCTTTTCGTATCACTCCCAATATCAGTCTGTCTGTATACATAGCTAATTCAGTACTGCAGCTTGTATTGCTGGAAGGTATCACATTTATTTCTCTGTCGATCTCAGCAAATATCTGCTTGCCACTTTTGAGAAATAAGTATTGGCACATTTTCTCTATGAGATTCTATAATGTGCAACATCAAAACTACGTTTCTCATTCAAGCTTCTTTCATATATCGGTATAAACAAAGTTATTCAAAACAAGAAATTGCACACTATGAACAGGTATGAAAAATGTGTTCATCATAACCACAAGTTAATTAGGAAACTTACCAACACAAGATGTATTTCCAACAAGCTCATAACCACTGTTGCATCTGCATTCTCGATAACCATGAATATCTACACAAATATGATCACAGCCACCATTTCCATTTGAGCATGCCTGGCCAACTAAAATAAAATAAGAAAAATTACACATCATTGAAAATTATTGCCCATTATGGAATGTAAAATTAAAGTGCAAAATCCACAAAGCCTTTATATTTTGCAATCTTGTATATGCTACACGGTCATTTCATAAAGCTTGTTGTTATCCTAACTGCTTAGCATTTTGCAACAGGTACAAGAGCAAGTGCCCTATGTCAGAGCTTCATGGATACACGAAGATTAAATGTCTAGAAAATCAAGGCACTAATAATTAGTAATTGTCAAGTCTTCCTTATTTCAACATGGATTCAACATCAACTCAAACCTATATTAAATTAATGACACTTGTATAATCAACTTGTAGTACAACTTAGGACACTAATGCAACCCAAACTTCAATAGAAAACACTAACCTGACATAATTAATCAGAATCTTGAACACCACTTGATCAGCAAGTGGACTGAAAAAAGGCCACTCGACTAAATATGTAGTGAATAACTCACCTGAACATGTTCTGTTATTACTGTCCAGCACATAACCAGGTATGCATGAACACTGAAACCCACCAGCTGTATTTGTACAAGTCTGCTGACATGGAGAAACAGTCTGACATTCATTTATATCTGAAAACAAACAAACACTATCAGTTATAAGTCATCAAGTCATCCAAGCACTCATTGACCTTATATCTAACTAACAACCCAAACTATTCACAACAATTTGCTTTTCAAACTTTTTTATTTGTCACAAAGTTGCCTCAAAAACATAGTTTATCACTCCTCATTTGCACGAGAGTGTCAAGCTCATTCCAATGAGGGTCATAAGCTGTTTTCATGGCAAAAATCAAAGTGTTTACTTGTCTAAGAATTGATTTTGCAAGTGACATACTCTATGTTTGTTAGGTAAAGGGTCAAACTTACACCATCATAATTCTTCCATCCAGACAAAATGTCTACCAATGAACACAATACATGGGCGCAGTGAAGAAATGTATTTTACACTGCTAGTGGCTTCTTCAATATTATTCATTTGAAGAAAGATGAAGCCAAGATTCTATTCCACACCAGTGGTGTCATTGAGATGCGTACTTGCTCAATTGCAAAAAACACAGATCTGCCATACAGGTTTTACAAAATTAAGAGAAGACAGAAATAGAAGGAATGAGAGCAGGTGATAAAAAAAATCAGTCCTCTTCTTCAAAACACTCCAGCCAATGGGTTATTACTGTGAAGTCACTGACAAGGCACAGGTGTTCACAGAATTATATACAAGCAGCTTACTATTAAAGGTACAACTTTCTATATTTGAACATGTGTACCAGCTGTCTACTGTACATTTGAAGATGTGAGCATTTGAATAAGTCAAGCTGTGAGAACAGAACCATACCAAGACCACAACTCTGCACAATAATGGAAGCAGCTCTTTAAAATAAACACTAAAATACATCATTCCACTGCAAACCATTACCTTGCATTTCACTATTTGATACAATAAGGAAAACGCCATTCAATTAACAATTACATAGCTTACCAACACAAGTTGTGTTTCCAACCAGTTCATAACCATCATTACATCGACATTCTCGATAACCTTGCATATCTACACAAATGTGATCACACCCACCATTTCCATTTGAACATTCCAGTCCCACTGAAAAAAAGAAAAATGACATTTAATAGTTTGCAGTTTATTTACAACTCAATTGCACACAATATGGTCACAAATTATGAATATTCAACTATTATTGAAAAACTCAGATGTTTACGCTGCCTGAGCTACTTAACACAAAATAAACTTCAAATTTAGTAGTAAAACAATTCCATCATTAAAGGCTACTTGGAGAAAGCAATTCTTCACGGTATCATTTTTAAGAATATCTCAATCTATCTGCTGTTGTTTCTATAGCACTGACAGTTTACAACTTTCTATTTCATTAGTTCAGAATGCTAAATTTATCATTTAACTAATTCTCAAAATAAGATTATTCAAATCACAGTTCATAGGAAATTTGGTTGAAACTGTTTTTTTTAATTTTAAATTTCTGTGAATAAAAATTGAAATGGAAACAGTGAAAACATCTCACCTGAGCAAGATCTGTTATTACTGTCTAGTACATATCCTGGTCTGCATGAACACTGAAATCCTCCAGCTGTGTTTGTACATATTTGCTGACAAGGAGCAACTGTCTGACATTCATTAATATCTGAAAATACAAACTATCAGTTAGATTTGGTACAATTTCATTTGGCAACATCAAACAATCATGTAAGTTGGACAGTTTTCAAGAGCAAACACCCACTCAAATGACTTTGCTATCCTTTTCGTATCACTCCCAATATCAGTCTGTCTGTATACATAGCTAATTCAGTACTGCAGCTTGTATTGCTGGAAGGTATCACATTTATTTCTCTGTCGAACTCAGCAAATATCTGCTTGCCACTTTTGAGAAATAAGTATTGGCACATTTTCTCTATGAGATTCTATAATGTGCAACATCAAAACTACGTTTCTCATTCAAGCTTCTTTCATATATCGGTATAAACAAAGTTATTCAAAACAAGAAATTGCACACTATGAACAGGTATGAAAAATGTGTTCATCATAACCACAAGTTAATTAGGAAACTTACCAACACAAGATGTATTTCCAACAAGCTCATAACCACTGTTGCATCTGCATTCTCGATAACCATGAATATCTACACAAATATGATCACAGCCACCATTTCCATTTGAGCATGCCTGGCCAACTAAAATAAAATAAGAAAAATTACACATCATTGAAAATTATTGCCCATTATGGAATGTAAAATTAAAGTGCAAAATCCACAAAGCCTTTATATTTTGCAATCTTGTATATGCTACACGGTCATTTCATAAAGCTTGTTGTTATCCTAACTGCTTAGCATTTTGCAACAGGTACAAGAGCAAGTGCCCTATGTCAGAGCTTCATGGATACACGAAGATTAAATGTCTAGAAAATCAAGGCACTAATAATTAGTAATTGTCAAGTCTTCCTTATTTCAACATGGATTCAACATCAACTCAAACCTATATTAAATTAATGACACTTGTATAATCAACTTGTAGTACAACTTAGGACACTAATGCAACCCAAACTTCAATAGAAAACACTAATCTGACATAATTAATCAGAATCTTGAACACCACTTGATCAGCAAGTGGACTGAAAAAAGGCCACTCGACTAAATATGTAGTGAATAACTCACCTGAACATGTTCTGTTATTACTCTCCAGCACATAACCAGGTATGCATGAACACTGAAACCCACCAGCCGTATTTGTACAAGTCTGCTGACATGGAGAAACAGTCTGACATTCATTTATATCTGAAAACAAACAAACACTATCAGTTATAAGTCATCAAGTCATCCAAGCACTCATTGACCTTATATCTAACTAACAACCCAAACTATTCACAACAATTTGCTTTTCAAACTTTTTTATTTGTCACAAAGTTGCCTCAAAAACATAGTTTATCACTCCTCATTTGCACGAGAGTGTCAAGCTCATTCCAATGAGGGTCATAAGCTGTTTTCATGGCAAAAATCAAAGTGTTTACTTGTCTAAGAATTGATTTTGCAAGTGACATACTCTATGTTTGTTAGGTAAAGGGTCAAACTTACACCATCATAATTCTTCCATCCAGACAAAATGTCTACCAATGAACACAATACATGGGCGCAGTGAAGAAATCTATTTTACACTGCTAGTGGCTTCTTCAATATTATACAATTGAAGAAAGATGAAGCCAAGATTCTATTCCACACCAGTGGTGTCATTGAGATGCGTACTTGCTCAATTGCAAAAAACACAGATCTGCCATACAGGTTTTACAAAATTAAGAGAAGACAGAAGTAGAAGGAATGAGAGCAGGTGATAAAAAAAGTTATTACTGTGAAGTCACTGACAAGGCACAGGTGTTGACAGAATTATATACATGCAGCTTACTATTAAAGGAACAACTTTCTATATTTGAACATGTGTACCAGCTGTCTACTGTACATTTGAAGATGTGAGCATTTGAATAAATCATGCTGTGAGAACAGAACCATACCAAGACCACAACTCTGCACAATAATGGAAGCAGCTCTTTAAAATAAACATTAAAATACATCATTCCACTGCAAACCATTACCTTGCATTTCACTATTTGATACAATAAAGAAAACGCCATTCAATTAACAATTATATAGCAGCTTACCAACACAAGTTGTGTTTCCAACCAGTTCATAACCATCATTACATCGACATTCTCGATAACCTTGCATATCTACACAAATGTGACCACACCCACCATTTCCATTTGAACATTCCAGTCCCACTAAAAAAAAGAAAAATGACATTTAATAGTTTGCAGTTTATTTACAACTCAATTGCACACAATATGGTCACAAATTATGAATATTCAGCTATTATTGAAAAACTCAGATGTTTACGCTGCCTGAGCTACTTCACACAAAATAAACTTCAAATTTAGCAGCAAAACAATTCCATCATTAAAGGCTACTTGGAGAAAGCAATTCTTCACGGTATCATTTTTAAGAATATCTCAATCTATCTGCTGTTGTTTCTATAGCACTGACACTTTACAACTTTCTATTTCATTAATTCAGAATGCTAAATTTATCATTTAACTAATTCTCAAAATAAGATTATTCAAATCGCAGTTCATAGGAAATTTGGTTGAAACTGTTTTTTTTAATTTTAAATTTCTGTGAATAAAAATTGAAATGGAAACAGTGAAAACATCTCACCTGAGCAAGATCTGTTATTACTGTCTAGTACATATCCTGGTCTGCATGAACACTGAAATCCTCCAGCTGTGTTTGTACATATTTGCTGACAAGGAGCAACTGTCTGACATTCATTAATATCTGAAAATACAAACTATCAGTTAGATTTGGTACAATTTCATTTGGCAACATCAAACAATCATGTAAGTTGGACAGTTTTCAAGAGCAAACACCCACTCAAATGACTTTGCTATCCTTTTCGTATCACTCCCAATATCAGTCTGTCTGTATACATAGCTAATTCAGTACTGCAGCTTGTATTGCTGGAAGGTATCACATTTATTTCTCTGTCGATCTTAGCAAATATCTGCTTGCCACTTTTGAGAAATAAGTATTGGCACATTTTCTCTATGAGATTCTATAATGTGCAACATCAAAACTACGTTTCTCATTCAAGCTTCTTTCATATATCGGTATAAACAAAGTTATTCAAAACAAGAAATTGCACACTATGAACAGGTATGAAAAATGTGTTCATTATAACCACAAGTTAATTAGGAAACTAACCAACACAAGATGTATTTCCAACAAGCTCATAACCACTGTTGCATCTGCATTCTCGATAACCATGAATGTCTACACAAATATGATCACAGCCACCATTTCCATTTGAGCATGCCTGGCCAACTAAAATAAAATAAGAAAAATTACACATCATTGAAAATTATTGCCCATTATGGAATGTAAAATTAAAGTGCAAAATCCACAAAGCCTTTATATTTTGCAATCTTGTATATGCTACACGGTCATTTCATAAAGCTTGTTGTTATCCTAACTGCTTAGCATTTTGCAACAGGTACAAGAGCAAGTGCCCTATGTCAGAGCTTCATGGATACACGAAGATTAAATGTCAAGAAAATCAAGGCACTAATAATTAGTAATTGTCAAGTCTTCCTTATTTCAACATGGATTCAACATCAACTCAAACCTATATTAAATTAATGACACTTGTATAATCAACTTGTAGTACAACTTAGGACACTAATGCAACCCAAACTTCAATAGAAAACACTAATCTGACATAATTAATCAGAATCTTGAACACCACTTGATCAGAAGTGGACTGAAAAAAGGCCACTCGACTAAATATGTAGTGAATAACTCACCTGAACATGTTCTGTTATTACTGTCCAGCACATAACCAGGTATGCATGAACACTGAAACCCACCAGCTGTATTTGTACAAGTCTGCTGACATGGAGAAACAGTCTGACATTCATTTATATCTGAAAACAAACAAACACTATCAGTTATAAGTCATCAAGTCATCCAAGCACTCATTGACCTTATATCTAACTAACAACCCAAACTATTCACAACAATTTGCTTTTCAAACTTTTTTATTTGTCACAAAGTTGCCTCAAAAACATAGTTTATCACTCCTCATTTGCACGAGAGTGTCAAGCTCATTCCAATGAGGGTCATAAGCTGGTTTTCATAGCAAAAATCAAAGTGTTTACTTGTCTAAGAATTGATTTTGCAAGTGACATACTCTATGTTTGTTAGGTAAAGGGTCAAACTTACACCATCATAATTCATCCATCCAGACAAAATGTCTACCAATGAACACAATACATGGGTGCAGTGAAGAAATGTATTTTACACTGCTAGTGGCTTCTTCAATATTATTCATTTGAAGAAAGATGAAGCCAAGATTCTATTCCACACCAGTGGTGTCATTGAGATGCGTACTTGCTCAATTGCAAAAAACACAGATCTGCCATACAGGTTTTACAAAATTAAGAGAAGACAGAAGTAGAAGGAATGAGAGCAGGTCATAAAGAAAATCAGTCCTCTTCTTCAAAACACTCCAGCCAATGGGTTATTACTGTGAAGTCACTGACAAGGCACAGGTGTTGACAGAATTATATACAAGCAGCTTACTATTAAAGGTACAACTTTCTATATTTGAACATGTGTACCCGCTGTCTACTGTACATTTGAAGATGTGAGCATTTGAATAAGTCAAGCTGTGAGAACAGAACCATACCAAGACCACAACTCTGCACAATAATGGAAGCAGCTCTTTAAAATAAACACTAAAATACATCATTCCACTGCAAACCATTACCTTGCATTTCACTATTTGATACAATAAGGAAAACGCCATTCAATTAACAATTATATAGCAGCTTACCAACACATGTTGTGTTTCCAACCAGTTCATAACCATCATTACATCGACATTCTCGATAACCTTGCATATCTACACAAATGTGATCACACCCACCATTTCCGTTTGAACATTCCAGTCCCACTGAAAAAAAGAAAAATGACATTTAATAGTTTGCAGTTTATTTACAACTCAATTGCACACAATATGGTCACAAATTATGAATATTCAACTATTATTGAAAAACTCAGATGTTTACGCTGCCTGAGCTACTTCACACAAAATAAACTTCAAATTTAGTAGTAAAACAATTCCATCATTAAAGGCTACTTGGAGAAAGCAATTCTTCACGGTATCATTTTTAAGAATATCTCAATCTATCTGCTGTTGTTTCTATAGCACTGACAGTTTACAACTTTCTATTTCATTAATTCAGAATGCTAAATTTATCATTTAACTAATTCTCAAAATAAGATTATTCAAATCGCAGTTCATAGGAAATTTGGTTGAAACTGTTTTTTTTTAATTTTAAATTTCTGTGAATAAAAATTGAAATGGAAACAGTGAAAACATCTCACCTGAGCAAGATCTGTTATTACTGTCTAGTACATATCCTGGTCTGCATGAACACTGAAATCCTCCAGCTGTGTTTGTACATATTTGCTGACAAGGAGCAACTGTCTGACATTCATTAATATCTGAAAATACAAACTATCAGTTAGATTTGGTACAATTTCATTTGGCAACATCAAACAATCATGTAAGTTGGACAGTTTTCAAGAGCAAACACCCACTCAAATGACTTTGCTATCCTTTTCGTATCACTCCCAATATCAGTCTGTCTGTATACATAGCTAATTCAGTACTGCAGCTTGTATTGCTGGAAGGTATCACATTTATTTCTCTGTCGATCTCAGCAAATATCTGCTTGCCACTTTTGAGAAATAAGTATTGGCACATTTTCTCTATGAGATTCTATAATGTGCAACATCAAAACTACGTTTCTCATTCAAGCTTCTTTCATATATCGGTATAAACAAAGTTATTCAAAACAAGAAATTGCACACTATGAACAGGTATGAAAAATGTGTTCATCATAACCACAAGTTAATTAGGAAACTTACCAACACAAGATGTATTTCCAACAAGCTCATAACCACTGTTGCATCTGCATTCTCGATAACCATGAATATCTACACAAATATGATCACAGCCACCATTTCCATTTGAGCATGCCTGGCCAACTAAAATAAAATAAGAAAAATTACACATCATTGAAAATTATTGCCCATTATGGAATGTAAAATTAAAGTGCAAAATCCACAAAGCCTTTATATTTTGCAATCTTGTATATGCTACACGGTCATTTCATAAAGCTTGTTGTTATCCTAACTGCTTAGCATTTTGCAACAGGTACAAGAGCAAGTGCCCTATGTCAGAGCTTCATGGATACACGAAGATTAAATGTCTAGAAAATCAAAGCACTAATAATTAGTAATTGTCAAGTCTTCCTTATTTCAACATGGATTCAACATCAACTCAAACCTATATTAAATTAATGACACTTGTATAATCAACTTGTAGTACAACTTAGGACACTAATGCAACCCAAACTTCAATAGAAAACACTAATCTGACATAATTAATCAGAATCTTGAACACCACTTGATCAGCAAGTGGACTGAAAAAAGGCCACTCGACTAAATATGTAGTGAATAACTCACCTGAACATGTTCTGTTATTACTGTCCAGCACATAACCAGGTATGCATGAACACTGAAACCCACCAGCTGTATTTGTACAAGTCTGCTGACATGGAGAAACAGTCTGACATTCATTTATATCTGAAAACAAACAAACACTATCAGTTATAAGTCATCAAGTCATCCAAGCACTCATTGACCTTATATCTAACTAACAACCCAAACTATTCACAACAATTTGCTTTTCAAACTTTTTTATTTGTCACAAAGTTGCCTCAAAAACATAGTTTATCACTCCTCATTTGCACGAGAGTGTCAAGCTCATTCCAATGAGGGTCATAAGCTGTTTTCATGGCAAAAATCAAAGTGTTTACTTGTCTAAGAATTGATTTTGCAAGTGACATACTCTATGTTTGTTAGGTAAAGGGTCAAACTTACACCATCATAATTCTTCCATCCAGACAAAATGTCTACCAATGAACACAATACATGGGCGCAGTGAAGAAATCTATTTTACACTGCTAGTGGCTTCTTCAATATTATACAATTGAAGAAAGATGAAGCCAAGATTCTATTCCACACCAGTGGTGTCATTGAGATGCGTACTTGCTCAATTGCAAAAAACACAGATCTGCCATACAGGTTTTACAAAATTAAGAGAAGACAGAAGTAGAAGGAATGAGAGCAGGTGATAAAAAAAATCAGTCCTCTTCTTCAAAACACTCCAGCCAATGGGTTATTACTGTGAAGTCACTGACAAGGCACAGGTGTTGACAGAATTATATACAAGCAGCTTACTATTAAAGGTACAACTTTCTATATTTGAACATGTGTACCCGCTGTCTACTGTACATTTGAAGATGTGAGCATTTGAATAAGTCAAGCTGTGAGAACAGAACCATACCAAGACCACAACTCTGCACAATAATGGAAGCAGCTCTTTAAAATAAACACTAAAATACATCATTCCACTGCAAACCATTACCTTGCATTTCACTATTTGATACAATAAGGAAAACGCCATTCAATTAACAATTATATAGCAGCTTACCAACACATGTTGTGTTTCCAACCAGTTCATAACCATCATTACATCGACATTCTCGATAACCTTGCATATCTACACAAATGTGATCACACCCACCATTTCCGTTTGAACATTCCAGTCCCACTGAAAAAAAGAAAAATGACATTTAATAGTTTGCAGTTTATTTACAACTCAATTGCACACAATATGGTCACAAATTATGAATATTCAACTATTATTGAAAAACTCAGATGTTTACGCTGCCTGAGCTACTTCACACAAAATAAACTTCAAATTTAGTAGTAAAACAATTCCATCATTAAAGGCTACTTGGAGAAAGCAATTCTTCACGGTATCATTTTTAAGAATATCTCAATCTATCTGCTGTTGTTTCTATAGCACTGACAGTTTACAACTTTCTATTTCATTAATTCAGAATGCTAAATTTATCATTTAACTAATTCTCAAAATAAGATTATTCAAATCGCAGTTCATAGGAAATTTGGTTGAAACTGTTTTTTTTTAATTTTAAATTTCTGTGAATAAAAATTGAAATGGAAACAGTGAAAACATCTCACCTGAGCAAGATCTGTTATTACTGTCTAGTACATATCCTGGTCTGCATGAACACTGAAATCCTCCAGCTGTGTTTGTACATATTTGCTGACAAGGAGCAACTGTCTGACATTCATTAATATCTGAAAATACAAACTATCAGTTAGATTTGGTACAATTTCATTTGGCAACATCAAACAATCATGTAAGTTGGACAGTTTTCAAGAGCAAACACCCACTCAAATGACTTTGCTATCCTTTTCGTATCACTCCCAATATCAGTCTGTCTGTATACATAGCTAATTCAGTACTGCAGCTTGTATTGCTGGAAGGTATCACATTTATTTCTCTGTCGATCTCAGCAAATATCTGCTTGCCACTTTTGAGAAATAAGTATTGGCACATTTTCTCTATGAGATTCTATAATGTGCAACATCAAAACTACGTTTCTCATTCAAGCTTCTTTCATATATCGGTATAAACAAAGTTATTCAAAACAAGAAATTGCACACTATGAACAGGTATGAAAAATGTGTTCATCATAACCACAAGTTAATTAGGAAACTTACCAACACAAGATGTATTTCCAACAAGCTCATAACCACTGTTGCATCTGCATTCTCGATAACCATGAATATCTACACAAATATGATCACAGCCACCATTTCCATTTGAGCATGCCTGGCCAACTAAAATAAAATAAGAAAAATTACACATCATTGAAAATTATTGCCCATTATGGAATGTAAAATTAAAGTGCAAAATCCACAAAGCCTTTATATTTTGCAATCTTGTATATGCTACACGGTCATTTCATAAAGCTTGTTGTTATCCTAACTGCTTAGCATTTTGCAACAGGTACAAGAGCAAGTGCCCTATGTCAGAGCTTCATGGATACACGAAGATTAAATGTCTAGAAAATCAAAGCACTAATAATTAGTAATTGTCAAGTCTTCCTTATTTCAACATGGATTCAACATCAACTCAAACCTATATTAAATTAATGACACTTGTATAATCAACTTGTAGTACAACTTAGGACACTAATGCAACCCAAACTTCAATAGAAAACACTAATCTGACATAATTAATCAGAATCTTGAACACCACTTGATCAGCAAGTGGACTGAAAAAAGGCCACTCGACTAAATATGTAGTGAATAACTCACCTGAACATGTTCTGTTATTACTGTCCAGCACATAACCAGGTATGCATGAACACTGAAACCCACCAGCTGTATTTGTACAAGTCTGCTGACATGGAGAAACAGTCTGACATTCATTTATATCTGAAAACAAACAAACACTATCAGTTATAAGTCATCAAGTCATCCAAGCACTCATTGACCTTATATCTAACTAACAACCCAAACTATTCACAACAATTTGCTTTTCAAACTTTTTTATTTGTCACAAAGTTGCCTCAAAAACATAGTTTATCACTCCTCATTTGCACGAGAGTGTCAAGCTCATTCCAATGAGGGTCATAAGCTGTTTTCATGGCAAAAATCAAAGTGTTTACTTGTCTAAGAATTGATTTTGCAAGTGACATACTCTATGTTTGTTAGGTAAAGGGTCAAACTTACACCATCATAATTCTTCCATCCAGACAAAATGTCTACCAATGAACACAATACATGGGCGCAGTGAAGAAATCTATTTTACACTGCTAGTGGCTTCTTCAATATTATACAATTGAAGAAAGATGAAGCCAAGATTCTATTCCACACCAGTGGTGTCATTGAGATGCGTACTTGCTCAATTGCAAAAAACACAGATCTGCCATACAGGTTTTACAAAATTAAGAGAAGACAGAAGTAGAAGGAATGAGAGCAGGTGATAAAAAAAATCAGTCCTCTTCTTCAAAACACTCCAGCCAATGGGTTATTACTGTGAAGTCACTGACAAGGCACAGGTGTTGACAGAATTATATACAAGCAGCTTACTATTAAAGGTACAACTTTCTATATTTGAACATGTGTACCAGCTGTCTACTGTACATTTGAAGATGTGAGCATTTGAATAAGTCAAGCTGTGAGAACAGAACCATACCAAGACCACAACTCTGCACAATAATGGAAGCAGCTCTTTAAAATAAACACTAAAATACATCATTCCACTGCAAACCATTACCTTGCATTTCACTATTTGATACAATAAGGAAAACGCCATTCAATTAACAATTATATAGCAGCTTACCAACACATGTTGTGTTTCCAACCAGTTCATAACCATCATTACATCGACATTCTCGATAACCTTGCATATCTACACAAATGTGATCACACCCACCATTTCCATTTGAACATTCCAGTCCCACTGAAAAAAAGAAAAATGACATTTAATAGTTTGCAGTTTATTTACAACTCAATTGCACACAATATGGTCACAAATTATGAATATTCAACTATTATTGAAAAACTCAGATGTTTACGCTGCCTGAGCTACTTCACACAAAATAAACTTCAAATTTAGTAGTAAAACAATTCCATCATTAAAGGCTACTTGGAGAAAGCAATTCTTCACGGTATCATTTTTAAGAATATCTCAATCTATCTGCTGTTGTTTCTATAGCACTGACAGTTTACAACTTTCTATTTCATTAATTCAGAATGCTAAATTTATCATTTAACTAATTCTCAAAATAAGATTATTCAAATCGCAGTTCATAGGAAATTTGGTTGAAACTGTTTTTCTTAATTTTAAATTTCTGTGAATAAAAATTGAAATGGAAACAGTGAAAACATCTCACCTGAGCAAGATCTGTTATTACTGTCTAGTACATATCCTGGTCTGCATGAACACTGAAATCCTCCAGCTGTGTTTGTACATATTTGCTGACAAGGAGCAACTGTCTGACATTCATTAATATCTGAAAATACAAACTATCAGTTAGATTTGGTACAATTTCTTTTGGCAACATCAAACAATCATGTAAGTTGGACAGTTTTCAAGAGCAAACACCCACTCAAATGACTTTGCTATCCTTTTCGTATCACTCCCAATATCAGTCTGTCTGTATACATAGCTAATTCAGTACTGCAGCTTGTATTGCTGGAAGGTATCACATTTATTTCTCTGTCGATCTCAGCAAATATCTGCTTGCCACTTTTGAGAAATAAGTATTGGCACATTTTCTCTATGAGATTCTATAATGTGCAACATCAAAACTACGTTTCTCATTCAAGCTTCTTTCATATATCGGTATAAACAAAGTTATTCAAAACAAGAAATTGCACACTATGAACAGGTATGAAAAATGTGTTCATCATAACCACAAGTTAATTAGGAAACTTACCAACACAAGATGTATTTCCAACAAGCTCATAACCACTGTTGCATCTGCATTCTCGATAACCATGAATATCTACACAAATATGATCACAGCCACCATTTCCATTTGAGCATGCCTGGCCAACTAAAATAAAATAAGAAAAATTACACATCATTGAAAATTATTGCTCATTATGGAATGTAAAATTAAAGTGCAAAATCCACAAAGCCTTTATATTTTGCAATCTTGTATATGCTACACGGTCATTTCATAAAGCTTGTTGTTATCCTAACTGCTTAGCATTTTGCAACAGGTACAAGAGCAAGTGCCCTATGTCAGAGCTTCATGGATACACGAAGATTAAATGTCTAGAAAATCAAGGCACTAATAATTAGTAATTGTCAAGTCTTCCTTATTTCAACATGGATTCAACATCAACTCAAACCTATATTAAATTAATGGCACTTGTATAATCAACTTGTAGTACAACTTAGGACACTAATGCAACCCAAACTTCAATAGAAAACACTAACCTGACATAATTAATCAGAATCTTGAACACCACTTGATCAGCAAGTGGACTGAAAAAAGGCCACTCGACTAAATATGTAGTGAATAACTCACCTGAACATGTTCTGTTATTACTGTCCAGCACATAACCAGGTATGCATGAACACTGAAACCCACCAGCTGTATTTGTACAAGTCTGCTGACATGGAGAAACAGTCTGACATTCATTTATATCTGAAAACAAACAAACACTATCAGTTATAAGTCATCAAGTCATCCAAGCACTCATTGACCTTATATCTAACTAACAACCCAAACTATTCACAACAATTTGCTTTTCAAACTTTTTTATTTGTCACAAAGTTGCCTCAAAAACATAGTTTATCACTCCTCATTTGCACGAGAGTGTCAAGCTCATTCCAATGAGGGTCATAAGCTGTTTTCATGGCAAAAATCAAAGTGTTTACTTGTCTAAGAATTGATTTTGCAAGTGACATACTCTATGTTTGTTAGGTAAAGGGTCAAACTTACACCATCATAATTCTTCCATCCAGACAAAATGTCTACCAATGAACACAATACATGGGCGCAGTGAAGAAATGTATTTTACACTGCTAGTGGCTTCTTCAATATTATTCATTTGAAGAAAGATGAAGCCAAGATTCTATTCCACACCAGTGGTGTCATTGAGATGCGTACTTGCTCAATTGCAAAAAACACAGATCTGCCATACAGGTTTTACAAAATTAAGAGAAGACAGAAATAGAAGGAATGAGAGCAGGTGATAAAAAAAATCAGTCCTCTTCTTCAAAACACTCCAGCCAATGGGTTATTACTGTGAAGTCACTGACAAGGCACAGGTGTTCACAGAATTATATACAAGCAGCTTACTATTAAAGGTACAACTTTCTATATTTGAACATGTGTACCAGCTGTCTACTGTACATTTGAAGATGTGAGCATTTGAATAAGTCAAGCTGTGAGAACAGAACCATACCAAGACCACAACTCTGCACAATAATGGAAGCAGCTCTTTAAAATAAACACTAAAATACATCATTCCACTGCAAACCATTACCTTGCATTTCACTATTTGATACAATAAGGAAAACGCCATTCAATTAACAATTACATAGCTTACCAACACAAGTTGTGTTTCCAACCAGTTCATAACCATCATTACATCGACATTCTCGATAACCTTGCATATCTACACAAATGTGATCACACCCACCATTTCCATTTGAACATTCCAGTCCCACTGAAAAAAAGAAAAATGACATTTAATATTTTGCAGTTTATTTACAACTCAATTGCACACAATATGGTCACAAATTATGAATATTCAACTATTATTGAAAAACTCAGATGTTTACGCTGCCTGAGCTACTTAACACAAAATAAACTTCAAATTTAGTAGTAAAACAATTCCATCATTAAAGGCTACTTGGAGAAAGCAATTCTTCACGGTATCATTTTTAAGAATATCTCAATCTATCTGCTGTTGTTTCTATAGCACTGACAGTTTACAACTTTCTATTTCATTAGTTCAGAATGCTAAATTTATCATTTAACTAATTCTCAAAATAAGATTATTCAAATCACAGTTCATAGGAAATTTGGTTGAAACTGTTTTTTTTAATTTTAAATTTCTGTGAATAAAAATTGAAATGGAAACAGTGAAAACATCTCACCTGAGCAAGATCTGTTATTACTGTCTAGTACATATCCTGGTCTGCATGAACACTGAAATCCTCCAGCTGTGTTTGTACATATTTGCTGACAAGGAGCAACTGTCTGACATTCATTAATATCTGAAAATACAAACTATCAGTTAGATTTGGTACAATTTCATTTGGCAACATCAAACAATCATGTAAGTTGGACAGTTTTCAAGAGCAAACACCCACTCAAATGACTTTGCTATCCTTTTCGTATCACTCCCAATATCAGTCTGTCTGTATACATAGCTAATTCAGTACTGCAGCTTGTATTGCTGGAAGGTATCACATTTATTTCTCTGTCGAACTCAGCAAATATCTGCTTGCCACTTTTGAGAAATAAGTATTGGCACATTTTCTCTATGAGATTCTATAATGTGCAACATCAAAACTACGTTTCTCATTCAAGCTTCTTTCATATATCGGTATAAACAAAGTTATTCAAAACAAGAAATTGCACACTATGAACAGGTATGAAAAATGTGTTCATCATAACCACAAGTTAATTAGGAAACTTACCAACACAAGATGTATTTCCAACAAGCTCATAACCACTGTTGCATCTGCATTCTCGATAACCATGAATATCTACACAAATATGATCACAGCCACCATTTCCATTTGAGCATGCCTGGCCAACTAAAATAAAATAAGAAAAATTACACATCATTGAAAATTATTGCCCATTATGGAATGTAAAATTAAAGTGCAAAATCCACAAAGCCTTTATATTTTGCAATCTTGTATATGCTACACGGTCATTTCATAAAGCTTGTTGTTATCCTAACTGCTTAGCATTTTGCAACAGGTACAAGAGCAAGTGCCCTATGTCAGAGCTTCATGGATACACGAAGATTAAATGTCTAGAAAATCAAGGCACTAATAATTAGTAATTGTCAAGTCTTCCTTATTTCAACATGGATTCAACATCAACTCAAACCTATATTAAATTAATGACACTTGTATAATCAACTTGTAGTACAACTTAGGAAACTAATGCAACCCAAACTTCAATAGAAAACACTAATCTGACATAATTAATCAGAATCTTGAACACCACTTGATCAGCAAGTGGACTGAAAAAAGGCCACTCGACTAAATATGTAGTGAATAACTCACCTGAACATGTTCTGTTATTACTGTCCAGCACATAACCAGGTATGCATGAACACTGAAACCCACCAGCTGTATTTGTACAAGTCTGCTGACATGGAGAAACAGTCTGACATTCATTTATATCTGAAAACAAACAAACACTATCAGTTATAAGTCATCAAGTCATCCAAGCACTCATTGACCTTATATCTAACTAACAACCCAAACTATTCACAACAATTTGCTTTTCAAACTTTTTTATTTGTCACAAAGTTGCCTCAAAAACATAGTTTATCACTCCTCATTTGCACGAGAGTGTCAAGCTCATTCCAATGAGGGTCATAAGCTGTTTTCATGGCAAAAATCAAAGTGTTTACTTGTCTAAGAATTGATTTTGCAAGTGACATACTCTATATTTGTTAGGTAAAGGGTCAAACTTACACCATCATAATTCTTCCATCCAGACAAAATGTCTACCAATGAACACAATACATGGGCGCAGTGAAGAAATCTATTTTACACTGCTAGTGGCTTCTTCAATATTATACAATTGAAGAAAGATGAAGCCAAGATTCTATTCCACACCAGTGGTGTCATTGAGATGCGTACTTGCTCAATTGCAAAAAACACAGATCTGCCATACAGGTTTTACAAAATTAAGAGAAGACAGAAGTAGAAGGAATGAGAGCAGGTGATAAAAAAAGTTATTACTGTGAAGTCACTGACAAGGCACAGGTGTTGACAGAATTATATACATGCAGCTTACTATTAAAGGAACAACTTTCTATATTTGAACATGTGTACCAGCTGTCTACTGTACATTTGAAGATGTGAGCATTTGAATAAATCATGCTGTGAGAACAGAACCATACCAAGACCAGAACTCTGCACAATAATGGAAGCAGCTCTTTAAAATAAACATTAAAATACATCATTCCACTGCAAACCATTACCTTGCATTTCACTATTTGATACAATAAAGAAAACGCCATTCAATTAACAATTATATAGCAGCTTACCAACACAAGTTGTGTTTCCAACCAGTTCATAACCATCATTACATCGACATTCTCGATAACCTTGCATATCTACACAAATGTGACCACACCCACCATTTCCATTTGAACATTCCAGTCCCACTAAAAAAAAGAAAAATGACATTTAATAGTTTGCAGTTTATTTACAACTCAATTGCACACAATATGGTCACAAATTATGAATATTCAGCTATTATTGAAAAACTCAGATGTTTACGCTGCCTGAGCTACTTCACACAAAATAAACTTCAAATTTAGCAGCAAAACAATTCCATCATTAAAGGCTACTTGGAGAAAGCAATTCTTCACGGTATCATTTTTAAGAATATCTCAATCTATCTGCTGTTGTTTCTATAGCACTGACACTTTACAACTTTCTATTTCATTAATTCAGAATGCTAAATTTATCATTTAACTAATTCTCAAAATAAGATTATTCAAATCGCAGTTCATAGGAAATTTGGTTGAAACTGTTTTTTTTAATTTTAAATTTCTGTGAATAAAAATTGAAATGGAAACAGTGAAAACATCTCACCTGAGCAAGATCTGTTATTACTGTCTAGTACATATCCTGGTCTGCATGAACACTGAAATCCTCCAGCTGTGTTTGTACATATTTGCTGACAAGGAGCAACTGTCTGACATTCATTAATATCTGAAAATACAAACTATCAGTTAGATTTGGTACAATTTCATTTGGCAACATCAAACAATCATGTAAGTTGGACAGTTTTCAAGAGCAAACACCCACTCAAATGACTTTGCTATCCTTTTCGTATCACTCCCAATATCAGTCTGTCTGTATACATAGCTAATTCAGTACTGCAGCTTGTATTGCTGGAAGGTATCACATTTATTTCTCTGTCGATCTTAGCAAATATCTGCTTGCCACTTTTGAGAAATAAGTATTGGCACATTTTCTCTATGAGATTCTATAATGTGCAACATCAAAACTACGTTTCTCATTCAAGCTTCTTTCATATATCGGTATAAACAAAGTTATTCAAAACAAGAAATTGCACACTATGAACAGGTATGAAAAATGTGTTCATTATAACCACAAGTTAATTAGGAAACTAACCAACACAAGATGTATTTCCAACAAGCTCATAACCACTGTTGCATCTGCATTCTCGATAACCATGAATGTCTACACAAATATGATCACAGCCACCATTTCCATTTGAGCATGCCTGGCCAACTAAAATAAAATAAGAAAAATTACACATCATTGAAAATTATTGCCCATTATGGAATGTAAAATTAAAGTGCAAAATCCACAAAGCCTTTATATTTTGCAATCTTGTATATGCTACACGGTCATTTCATAAAGCTTGTTGTTATCCTAACTGCTTAGCATTTTGCAACAGGTACAAGAGCAAGTGCCCTATGTCAGAGCTTCATGGATACACGAAGATTAAATGTCAAGAAAATCAAGGCACTAATAATTAGTAATTGTCAAGTCTTCCTTATTTCAACATGGATTCAACATCAACTCAAACCTATATTAAATTAATGACACTTGTATAATCAACTTGTAGTACAACTTAGGACACTAATGCAACCCAAACTTCAATAGAAAACACTAATCTGACATAATTAATCAGAATCTTGAACACCACTTGATCAGAAGTGGACTGAAAAAAGGCCACTCGACTAAATATGTAGTGAATAACTCACCTGAACATGTTCTGTTATTACTGTCCAGCACATAACCAGGTATGCATGAACACTGAAACCCACCAGCTGTATTTGTACAAGTCTGCTGACATGGAGAAACAGTCTGACATTCATTTATATCTGAAAACAAACAAACACTATCAGTTATAAGTCATCAAGTCATCCAAGCACTCATTGACCTTATATCTAACTAACAACCCAAACTATTCACAACAATTTGCTTTTCAAACTTTTTTATTTGTCACAAAGTTGCCTCAAAAACATAGTTTATCACTCCTCATTTGCACGAGAGTGTCAAGCTCATTCCAATGAGGGTCATAAGCTGGTTTTCATAGCAAAAATCAAAGTGTTTACTTGTCTAAGAATTGATTTTGCAAGTGACATACTCTATGTTTGTTAGGTAAAGGGTCAAACTTACACCATCATAATTCATCCATCCAGACAAAATGTCTACCAATGAACACAATACATGGGTGCAGTGAAGAAATGTATTTTACACTGCTAGTGGCTTCTTCAATATTATTCATTTGAAGAAAGATGAAGCCAAGATTCTATTCCACACCAGTGGTGTCATTGAGATGCGTACTTGCTCAATTGCAAAAAACACAGATCTGCCATACAGGTTTTACAAAATTAAGAGAAGACAGAAGTAGAAGGAATGAGAGCAGGTCATAAAAAAAATCAGTCCTCTTCTTCAAAACACTCCAGCCAATGGGTTATTACTGTGAAGTCACTGACAAGGCACAGGTGTTGACAGAATTATATACAAGCAGCTTACTATTAAAGGTACAACTTTCTATATTTGAACATGTGTACCCGCTGTCTACTGTACATTTGAAGATGTGAGCATTTGAATAAGTCAAGCTGTGAGAACAGAACCATACCAAGACCACAACTCTGCACAATAATGGAAGCAGCTCTTTAAAATAAACACTAAAATACATCATTCCACTGCAAACCATTACCTTGCATTTCACTATTTGATACAATAAGGAAAACGCCATTCAATTAACAATTATATAGCAGCTTACCAACACATGTTGTGTTTCCAACCAGTTCATAACCATCATTACATCGACATTCTCGATAACCTTGCATATCTACACAAATGTGATCACACCCACCATTTCCGTTTGAACATTCCAGTCCCACTGAAAAAAAGAAAAATGACATTTAATAGTTTGCAGTTTATTTACAACTCAATTGCACACAATATGGTCACAAATTATGAATATTCAACTATTATTGAAAAACTCAGATGTTTACGCTGCCTGAGCTACTTCACACAAAATAAACTTCAAATTTAGTAGTAAAACAATTCCATCATTAAAGGCTACTTGGAGAAAGCAATTCTTCACGGTATCATTTTTAAGAATATCTCAATCTATCTGCTGTTGTTTCTATAGCACTGACAGTTTACAACTTTCTATTTCATTAATTCAGAATGCTAAATTTATCATTTAACTAATTCTCAAAATAAGATTATTCAAATCGCAGTTCATAGGAAATTTGGTTGAAACTGTTTTTTTTTAATTTTAAATTTCTGTGAATAAAAATTGAAATGGAAACAGTGAAAACATCTCACCTGAGCAAGATCTGTTATTACTGTCTAGTACATATCCTGGTCTGCATGAACACTGAAATCCTCCAGCTGTGTTTGTACATATTTGCTGACAAGGAGCAACTGTCTGACATTCATTAATATCTGAAAATACAAACTATCAGTTAGATTTGGTACAATTTCATTTGGCAACATCAAACAATCATGTAAGTTGGACAGTTTTCAAGAGCAAACACCCACTCAAATGACTTTGCTATCCTTTTCGTATCACTCCCAATATCAGTCTGTCTGTATACATAGCTAATTCAGTACTGCAGCTTGTATTGCTGGAAGGTATCACATTTATTTCTCTGTCGATCTCAGCAAATATCTGCTTGCCACTTTTGAGAAATAAGTATTGGCACATTTTCTCTATGAGATTCTATAATGTGCAACATCAAAACTACGTTTCTCATTCAAGCTTCTTTCATATATCGGTATAAACAAAGTTATTCAAAACAAGAAATTGCACACTATGAACAGGTATGAAAAATGTGTTCATCATAACCACAAGTTAATTAGGAAACTTACCAACACAAGATGTATTTCCAACAAGCTCATAACCACTGTTGCATCTGCATTCTCGATAACCATGAATATCTACACAAATATGATCACAGCCACCATTTCCATTTGAGCATGCCTGGCCAACTAAAATAAAATAAGAAAAATTACACATCATTGAAAATTATTGCCCATTATGGAATGTAAAATTAAAGTGCAAAATCCACAAAGCCTTTATATTTTGCAATCTTGTATATGCTACACGGTCATTTCATAAAGCTTGTTGTTATCCTAACTGCTTAGCATTTTGCAACAGGTACAAGAGCAAGTGCCCTATGTCAGAGCTTCATGGATACACGAAGATTAAATGTCTAGAAAATCAAAGCACTAATAATTAGTAATTGTCAAGTCTTCCTTATTTCAACATGGATTCAACATCAACTCAAACCTATATTAAATTAATGACACTTGTATAATCAACTTGTAGTACAACTTAGGACACTAATGCAACCCAAACTTCAATAGAAAACACTAATCTGACATAATTAATCAGAATCTTGAACACCACTTGATCAGCAAGTGGACTGAAAAAAGGCCACTCGACTAAATATGTAGTGAATAACTCACCTGAACATGTTCTGTTATTACTGTCCAGCACATAACCAGGTATGCATGAACACTGAAACCCACCAGCTGTATTTGTACAAGTCTGCTGACATGGAGAAACAGTCTGACATTCATTTATATCTGAAAACAAACAAACACTATCAGTTATAAGTCATCAAGTCATCCAAGCACTCATTGACCTTATATCTAACTAACAACCCAAACTATTCACAACAATTTGCTTTTCAAACTTTTTTATTTGTCACAAAGTTGCCTCAAAAACATAGTTTATCACTCCTCATTTGCACGAGAGTGTCAAGCTCATTCCAATGAGGGTCATAAGCTGTTTTCATGGCAAAAATCAAAGTGTTTACTTGTCTAAGAATTGATTTTGCAAGTGACATACTCTATGTTTGTTAGGTAAAGGGTCAAACTTACACCATCATAATTCTTCCATCCAGACAAAATGTCTACCAATGAACACAATACATGGGCGCAGTGAAGAAATCTATTTTACACTGCTAGTGGCTTCTTCAATATTATACAATTGAAGAAAGATGAAGCCAAGATTCTATTCCACACCAGTGGTGTCATTGAGATGCGTACTTGCTCAATTGCAAAAAACACAGATCTGCCATACAGGTTTTACAAAATTAAGAGAAGACAGAAGTAGAAGGAATGAGAGCAGGTGATAAAAAAAATCAGTCCTCTTCTTCAAAACACTCCAGCCAATGGGTTATTACTGTGAAGTCACTGACAAGGCACAGGTGTTGACAGAATTATATACAAGCAGCTTACTATTAAAGGTACAACTTTCTATATTTGAACATGTGTACCCGCTGTCTACTGTACATTTGAAGATGTGAGCATTTGAATAAGTCAAGCTGTGAGAACAGAACCATACCAAGACCACAACTCTGCACAATAATGGAAGCAGCTCTTTAAAATAAACACTAAAATACATCATTCCACTGCAAACCATTACCTTGCATTTCACTATTTGATACAATAAGGAAAACGCCATTCAATTAACAATTATATAGCAGCTTACCAACACATGTTGTGTTTCCAACCAGTTCATAACCATCATTACATCGACATTCTCGATAACCTTGCATATCTACACAAATGTGATCACACCCACCATTTCCGTTTGAACATTCCAGTCCCACTGAAAAAAAGAAAAATGACATTTAATAGTTTGCAGTTTATTTACAACTCAATTGCACACAATATGGTCACAAATTATGAATATTCAACTATTATTGAAAAACTCAGATGTTTACGCTGCCTGAGCTACTTCACACAAAATAAACTTCAAATTTAGTAGTAAAACAATTCCATCATTAAAGGCTACTTGGAGAAAGCAATTCTTCACGGTATCATTTTTAAGAATATCTCAATCTATCTGCTGTTGTTTCTATAGCACTGACAGTTTACAACTTTCTATTTCATTAATTCAGAATGCTAAATTTATCATTTAACTAATTCTCAAAATAAGATTATTCAAATCGCAGTTCATAGGAAATTTGGTTGAAACTGTTTTTTTTTAATTTTAAATTTCTGTGAATAAAAATTGAAATGGAAACAGTGAAAACATCTCACCTGAGCAAGATCTGTTATTACTGTCTAGTACATATCCTGGTCTGCATGAACACTGAAATCCTCCAGCTGTGTTTGTACATATTTGCTGACAAGGAGCAACTGTCTGACATTCATTAATATCTGAAAATACAAACTATCAGTTAGATTTGGTACAATTTCATTTGGCAACATCAAACAATCATGTAAGTTGGACAGTTTTCAAGAGCAAACACCCACTCAAATGACTTTGCTATCCTTTTCGTATCACTCCCAATATCAGTCTGTCTGTATACATAGCTAATTCAGTACTGCAGCTTGTATTGCTGGAAGGTATCACATTTATTTCTCTGTCGATCTCAGCAAATATCTGCTTGCCACTTTTGAGAAATAAGTATTGGCACATTTTCTCTATGAGATTCTATAATGTGCAACATCAAAACTACGTTTCTCATTCAAGCTTCTTTCATATATCGGTATAAACAAAGTTATTCAAAACAAGAAATTGCACACTATGAACAGGTATGAAAAATGTGTTCATCATAACCACAAGTTAATTAGGAAACTTACCAACACAAGATGTATTTCCAACAAGCTCATAACCACTGTTGCATCTGCATTCTCGATAACCATGAATATCTACACAAATATGATCACAGCCACCATTTCCATTTGAGCATGCCTGGCCAACTAAAATAAAATAAGAAAAATTACACATCATTGAAAATTATTGCCCATTATGGAATGTAAAATTAAAGTGCAAAATCCACAAAGCCTTTATATTTTGCAATCTTGTATATGCTACACGGTCATTTCATAAAGCTTGTTGTTATCCTAACTGCTTAGCATTTTGCAACAGGTACAAGAGCAAGTGCCCTATGTCAGAGCTTCATGGATACACGAAGATTAAATGTCTAGAAAATCAAAGCACTAATAATTAGTAATTGTCAAGTCTTCCTTATTTCAACATGGATTCAACATCAACTCAAACCTATATTAAATTAATGACACTTGTATAATCAACTTGTAGTACAACTTAGGACACTAATGCAACCCAAACTTCAATAGAAAACACTAATCTGACATAATTAATCAGAATCTTGAACACCACTTGATCAGCAAGTGGACTGAAAAAAGGCCACTCGACTAAATATGTAGTGAATAACTCACCTGAACATGTTCTGTTATTACTGTCCAGCACATAACCAGGTATGCATGAACACTGAAACCCACCAGCTGTATTTGTACAAGTCTGCTGACATGGAGAAACAGTCTGACATTCATTTATATCTGAAAACAAACAAACACTATCAGTTATAAGTCATCAAGTCATCCAAGCACTCATTGACCTTATATCTAACTAACAACCCAAACTATTCACAACAATTTGCTTTTCAAACTTTTTTATTTGTCACAAAGTTGCCTCAAAAACATAGTTTATCACTCCTCATTTGCACGAGAGTGTCAAGCTCATTCCAATGAGGGTCATAAGCTGTTTTCATGGCAAAAATCAAAGTGTTTACTTGTCTAAGAATTGATTTTGCAAGTGACATACTCTATGTTTGTTAGGTAAAGGGTCAAACTTACACCATCATAATTCTTCCATCCAGACAAAATGTCTACCAATGAACACAATACATGGGCGCAGTGAAGAAATCTATTTTACACTGCTAGTGGCTTCTTCAATATTATACAATTGAAGAAAGATGAAGCCAAGATTCTATTCCACACCAGTGGTGTCATTGAGATGCGTACTTGCTCAATTGCAAAAAACACAGATCTGCCATACAGGTTTTACAAAATTAAGAGAAGACAGAAGTAGAAGGAATGAGAGCAGGTGATAAAAAAAATCAGTCCTCTTCTTCAAAACACTCCAGCCAATGGGTTATTACTGTGAAGTCACTAACAAGGCACAGGTGTTGACAGAATTATATACAAGCAGCTTACTATTAAAGGTACAACTTTCTATATTTGAACATGTGTACCAGCTGTCTACTGTACATTTGAAGATGTGAGCATTTGAATAAGTCAAGCTGTGAGAACAGAACCATACCAAGACCACAACTCTGCACAATAATGGAAGCAGCTCTTTAAAATAAACACTAAAATACATCATTCCACTGCAAACCATTACCTTGCATTTCACTATTTGATACAATAAGGAAAACGCCATTCAATTAACAATTATATAGCAGCTTACCAACACATGTTGTGTTTCCAACCAGTTCATAACCATCATTACATCGACATTCTCGATAACCTTGCATATCTACACAAATGTGATCACACCCACCATTTCCATTTGAACATTCCAGTCCCACTGAAAAAAAGAAAAATGACATTTAATAGTTTGCAGTTTATTTACAACTCAATTGCACACAATATGGTCACAAATTATGAATATTCAACTATTATTGAAAAACTCAGATGTTTACGCTGCCTGAGCTACTTCACACAAAATAAACTTCAAATTTAGTAGTAAAACAATTCCATCATTAAAGGCTACTTGGAGAAAGCAATTCTTCACGGTATCATTTTTAAGAATATCTCAATCTATCTGCTGTTGTTTCTATAGCACTGACAGTTTACAACTTTCTATTTCATTAATTCAGAATGCTAAATTTATCATTTAACTAATTCTCAAAATAAGATTATTCAAATCGCAGTTCATAGGAAATTTGGTTGAAACTGTTTTTCTTAATTTTAAATTTCTGTGAATAAAAATTGAAATGGAAACAGTGAAAACATCTCACCTGAGCAAGATCTGTTATTACTGTCTAGTACATATCCTGGTCTGCATGAACACTGAAATCCTCCAGCTGTGTTTGTACATATTTGCTGACAAGGAGCAACTGTCTGACATTCATTAATATCTGAAAATACAAACTATCAGTTAGATTTGGTACAATTTCTTTTGGCAACATCAAACAATCATGTAAGTTGGACAGTTTTCAAGAGCAAACACCCACTCAAATGACTTTGCTATCCTTTTCGTATCACTCCCAATATCAGTCTGTCTGTATACATAGCTAATTCAGTACTGCAGCTTGTATTGCTGGAAGGTATCACATTTATTTCTCTGTCGATCTCAGCAAATATCTGCTTGCCACTTTTGAGAAATAAGTATTGGCACATTTTCTCTATGAGATTCTATAATGTGCAACATCAAAACTACGTTTCTCATTCAAGCTTCTTTCATATATCGGTATAAACAAAGTTATTCAAAACAAGAAATTGCACACTATGAACAGGTATGAAAAATGTGTTCATCATAACCACAAGTTAATTAGGAAACTTACCAACACAAGATGTATTTCCAACAAGCTCATAACCACTGTTGCATCTGCATTCTCGATAACCATGAATATCTACACAAATATGATCACAGCCACCATTTCCATTTGAGCATGCCTGGCCAACTAAAATAAAATAAGAAAAATTACACATCATTGAAAATTATTGCCCATTATGGAATGTAAAATTAAAGTGCAAAATCCACAAAGCCTTTATATTTTGCAATCTTGTATATGCTACACGGTCATTTCATAAAGCTTGTTGTTATCCTAACTGCTTAGCATTTTGCAACAGGTACAAGAGCAAGTGCCCTATGTCAGAGCTTCATGGATACACGAAGATTAAATGTCTAGAAAATCAAGGCACTAATAATTAGTAATTGTCAAGTCTTCCTTATTTCAACATGGATTCAACATCAACTCAAACCTATATTAAATTAATGACACTTGTATAATCAACTTGTAGTACAACTTAGGACACTAATGCAACCCAAACTTCAATAGAAAACACTAATCTGACATAATTAATCAGAATCTTGAACACCACTTGATCAGCAAGTGGACTGAAAAAAGGCCACTCGACTAAATATGTAGTGAATAACTCACCTGAACATGTTCTGTTATTACTGTCCAGCACATAACCAGGTATGCATGAACACTGAAACCCACCAGCTGTATTTGTACAAGTCTGCTGACATGGAGAAACAGTCTGACATTCATTTATATCTGAAAACAAACAAACACTATCAGTTATAAGTCATCAAGTCATCCAAGCACTCATTGACCTTATATCTAACTAACAACCCAAACTATTCACAACAATTTGCTTTTCAAACTTTTTTATTTGTCACAAAGTTGCCTCAAAAACATAGTTTATCACTCCTCATTTGCACGAGAGTGTCAAGCTCATTCCAATGAGGGTCATAAGCTGTTTTCATAGCAAAAATCAAAGTGTTTACTTGTCTAAGAATTGATTTTGCAAGTGACATACTCTATGTTTGTTAGGTAAAGGGTCAAACTTACACCATCATAATTCATCCATCCAGACAAAATGTCTACCAATGAACACAATACATGGGCGCAGTGAAGAAATGTATTTTACACTGCTAGTGGCTTCTTCAATATTATTCATTTGAAGAAAGATGAAGCCAAGATTCTATTCCACACCAGTGGTGTCATTGAGATGCGTACTTGCTCAATTGCAAAAAACACAGATCTGCCATACAGGTTTTACAAAATTAAGAGAAGACAGAAATAGAAGGAATGAGAGCAGGTGATAAAAAAAATCAGTCCTCTTCTTCAAAACACTCCAGCCAATGGGTTATTACTGTGAAGTCACTGACAAGGCACAGGTGTTCACAGAATTATATACAAGCAGCTTACTATTAAAGGTACAACTTTCTATATTTGAACATGTGTACCAGCTGTCTACTGTACATTTGAAGATGTGAGCATTTGAATAAGTCAAGCTGTGAGAACAGAACCATACCAAGACCACAACTCTGCACAATAATGGAAGCAGCTCTTTAAAATAAACACTAAAATACATCATTCCACTGCAAACCATTACCTTGCATTTCACTATTTGATACAATAAGGAAAACGCCATTCAATTAACAATTATATAGCAGCTTACCAACACATGTTGTGTTTCCAACCAGTTCATAACCATCATTACATCGACATTCTCGATAACCTTGCATATCTACACAAATGTGATCACACCCACCATTTCCATTTGAACATTCCAGTCCCACTGAAAAAAAGAAAAATGACATTTAATAGTTTGCAGTTTATTTACAACTCAATTGCACACAATATGGTCACAAATTATGAATATTCAACTATTATTGAAAAACTCAGATGTTTACGCTGCCTGAGCTACTTCACACAAAATAAACTTCAAATTTAGTAGTAAAACAATTCCATCATTAAAGGCTACTTGGAGAAAGCAATTCTTCACGGTATCATTTTTAAGAATATCTCAATCTATCTGCTGTTGTTTCTATAGCACTGACAGTTTACAACTTTCTATTTCATTAATTCAGAATGCTAAATTTATCATTTAACTAATTCTCAAAATAAGATTATTCAAATCGCAGTTCATAGGAAATTTGGTTGAAACTGTTTTTCTTAATTTTAAATTTCTGTGAATAAAAATTGAAATGGAAACAGTGAAAACATCTCACCTGAGCAAGATCTGTTATTACTGTCTAGTACATATCCTGGTCTGCATGAACACTGAAATCCTCCAGCTGTGTTTGTACATATTTGCTGACAAGGAGCAACTGTCTGACATTCATTAATATCTGAAAATACAAACTATCAGTTAGATTTGGTACAATTTCTTTTGGCAACATCAAACAATCATGTAAGTTGGACAGTTTTCAAGAGCAAACACCCACTCAAATGACTTTGCTATCCTTTTCGTATCACTCCCAATATCAGTCTGTCTGTATACATAGCTAATTCAGTACTGCAGCTTGTATTGCTGGAAGGTATCACATTTATTTCTCTGTCGATCTCAGCAAATATCTGCTTGCCACTTTTGAGAAATAAGTATTGGCACATTTTCTCTATGAGATTCTATAATGTGCAACATCAAAACTACGTTTCTCATTCAAGCTTCTTTCATATATCGGTATAAACAAAGTTATTCAAAACAAGAAATTGCACACTATGAACAGGTATGAAAAATGTGTTCATCATAACCACAAGTTAATTAGGAAACTTACCAACACAAGATGTATTTCCAACAAGCTCATAACCACTGTTGCATCTGCATTCTCGATAACCATGAATATCTACACAAATATGATCACAGCCACCATTTCCATTTGAGCATGCCTGGCCAACTAAAATAAAATAAGAAAAATTACACATCATTGAAAATTATTGCCCATTATGGAATGTAAAATTAAAGTGCAAAATCCACAAAGCCTTTATATTTTGCAATCTTGTATATGCTACACGGTCATTTCATAAAGCTTGTTGTTATCCTAACTGCTTAGCATTTTGCAACAGGTACAAGAGCAAGTGCCCTATGTCAGAGCTTCATGGATACACGAAGATTAAATGTCTAGAAAATCAAGGCACTAATAATTAGTAATTGTCAAGTCTTCCTTATTTCAACATGGATTCAACATCAACTCAAACCTATATTAAATTAATGACACTTGTATAATCAACTTGTAGTACAACTTAGGACACTAATGCAACCCAAACTTCAATAGAAAACACTAACCTGACATAATTAATCAGAATCTTGAACACCACTTGATCAGCAAGTGGACTGAAAAAAGGCCACTCGACTAAATATGTAGTGAATAACTCACCTGAACATGTTCTGTTATTACTGTCCAGCACATAACCAGGTATGCATGAACACTGAAACCCACCAGCTGTATTTGTACAAGTCTGCTGACATGGAGAAACAGTCTGACATTCATTTATATCTGAAAACAAACAAACACTATCAGTTATAAGTCATCAAGTCATCCAAGCACTCATTGACCTTATATCTAACTAACAACCCAAACTATTCACAACAATTTGCTTTTCAAACTTTTTTATTTGTCACAAAGTTGCCTCAAAAACATAGTTTATCACTCCTCATTTGCACGAGAGTGTCAAGCTCATTCCAATGAGGGTCATAAGCTGTTTTCATGGCAAAAATCAAAGTGTTTACTTGTCTAAGAATTGATTTTGCAAGTGACATACTCTATGTTTGTTAGGTAAAGGGTCAAACTTACACCATCATAATTCTTCCATCCAGACAAAATGTCTACCAATGAACACAATACATGGGCGCAGTGAAGAAATCTATTTTACACTGCTAGTGGCTTCTTCAATATTATACAATTCAAGAAAGATGAAGCCAAGATTCTATTCCACACCAGTGGTGTCATTGAGATGCGTACTTGCTCAATTGCAAAAAACACAGATCTGCCATACAGGTTTTACAAAATTAAGAGAAGACAGAAGTAGAAGGAATGAGAGCAGGTGATAAAAAAAATCAGTCCTGTTCTTCAAAACACTCCAGCCAATGGGTTATTACTGTGAAGTCACTGACAAGGCACAGGTGTTGACAGAATTATATACATGCAGCTTACTATTAAAGGTACAACTTTCTATATTTGAACATGTGTACCAGCTGTCTACTGTACATTTGAAGATGTGAGCATTTGAATAAGTCAAGCTGTGAGAACAGAACCATACCAAGACCACAACTCTGCACAATAATGGAAGCAGCTCTTTAAAATAAACACTAAAATACATCATTCCACTGCAAACCATTACCTTGCATTTCACTATTTGATACAATAAGGAAAACGCCATTCAATTAACAATTACATAGCTTACCAACACAAGTTGTGTTTCCAACCAGTTCATAACCATCATTACATCGACATTCTCGATAACCTTGCATATCTACACAAATGTGATCACACCCACCATTTCCATTTGAACATTCCAGTCCCACTGAAAAAAAGAAAAATGACATTTAATAGTTTGCAGTTTATTTACAACTCAATTGCACACAATATGGTCACAAATTATGAATATTCAACTATTATTGAAAAACTCAGATGTTTACGCTGCCTGAGCTACTTAACACAAAATAAACTTCAAATTTAGTAGTAAAACAATTCCATCATTAAAGGCTACTTGGAGAAAGCAATTCTTCACGGTATCATTTTTAAGAATATCTCAATCTATCTGCTGTTGTTTCTATAGCACTGACAGTTTACAACTTTCTATTTCATTAGTTCAGAATGCTAAATTTATCATTTAACTAATTCTCAAAATAAGATTATTCAAATCACAGTTCATAGGAAATTTGGTTGAAACTGTTTTTTTTAATTTTAAATTTCTGTGAATAAAAATTGAAATGGAAACAGTGAAAACATCTCACCTGAGCAAGATCTGTTATTACTGTCTAGTACATATCCTGGTCTGCATGAACACTGAAATCCTCCAGCTGTGTTTGTACATATTTGCTGACAAGGAGCAACTGTCTGACATTCATTAATATCTGAAAATACAAACTATCAGTTAGATTTGGTACAATTTCATTTGGCAACATCAAACAATCATGTAAGTTGGACAGTTTTCAAGAGCAAACACCCACTCAAATGACTTTGCTATCCTTTTCGTATCACTCCCAATATCAGTCTGTCTGTATACATAGCTAATTCAGTACTGCAGCTTGTATTGCTGGAAGGTATCACATTTATTTCTCTGTCGATCTCAGCAAATATCTGCTTGCCACTTTTGAGAAATAAGTATTGGCACATTTTCTCTATGAGATTCTATAATGTGCAACATCAAAACTACGTTTCTCATTCAAGCTTCTTTCATATATCGGTATAAACAAAGTTATTCAAAACAAGAAATTGCACACTATGAACAGGTATGAAAAATGTGTTCATCATAACCACAAGTTAATTAGGAAACTTACCAACACAAGATGTATTTCCAACAAGCTCATAACCACTGTTGCATCTGCATTCTCGATAACCATGAATATCTACACAAATATGATCACAGCCACCATTTCCATTTGAGCATGCCTGGCCAACTAAAATAAAATAAGAAAAATTACACATCATTGAAAATTATTGCCCATTATGGAATGTAAAATTAAAGTGCAAAATCCACAAAGCCTTTATATTTTGCAATCTTGTATATGCTACACGGTCATTTCATAAAGCTTGTTGTTATCCTAACTGCTTAGCATTTTGCAACAGGTACAAGAGCAAGTGCCCTATGTCAGAGCTTCATGGATACACGAAGATTAAATGTCTAGAAAATCAAGGCACTAATAATTAGTAATTGTCAAGTCTTCCTTATTTCAACATGGATTCAACATCAACTCAAACCTATATTAAATTAATGACACTTGTATAATCAACTTGTAGTACAACTTAGGACACTAATGCAACCCAAACTTCAATAGAAAACACTAATCTGACATAATTAATCAGAATCTTGAACACCACTTGATCAGCAAGTGGACTGAAAAAAGGCCACTCGACTAAATATGTAGTGAATAACTCACCTGAACATGTTCTGTTATTACTGTCCAGCACATAACCAGGTATGCATGAACACTGAAACCCACCAGCTGTATTTGTACAAGTCTGCTGACATGGAGAAACAGTCTGACATTCATTTATATCTGAAAACAAACAAACACTATCAGTTATAAGTCATCAAGTCATCCAAGCACTCATTGACCTTATATCTAACTAACAACCCAAACTATTCACAACAATTTGCTTTTCAAACTTTTTTATTTGTCACAAAGTTGCCTCAAAAACATAGTTTATCACTCCTCATTTGCACGAGAGTGTCAAGCTCATTCCAATGAGGGTCATAAGCTGTTTTCATGGCAAAAATCAAAGTGTTTACTTGTCTAAGAATTGATTTTGCAAGTGACATACTCTATGTTTGTTAGGTAAAGGGTCAAACTTACACCATCATAATTCTTCCATCCAGACAAAATGTCTACCAATGAACACAATACATGGGCGCAGTGAAGAAATCTATTTTACACTGCTAGTGGCTTCTTCAATATTATACAATTGAAGAAAGATGAAGCCAAGATTCTATTCCACACCAGTGGTGTCATTGAGATGCGTACTTGCTCAATTGCAAAAAACACAGATCTGCCATACAGGTTTTACAAAATTAAGAGAAGACAGAAGTAGAAGGAATGAGAGCAGGTGATAAAAAAAGTTATTACTGTGAAGTCACTGACAAGGCACAGGTGTTGACAGAATTATATACATGCAGCTTACTATTAAAGGAACAACTTTCTATATTTGAACATGTGTACCAGCTGTCTACTGTACATTTGAAGATGTGAGCATTTGAATAAATCATGCTGTGAGAACAGAACCATACCAAGACCAGAACTCTGCACAATAATGGAAGCAGCTCTTTAAAATAAACATTAAAATACATCATTCCACTGCAAACCATTACCTTGCATTTCACTATTTGATACAATAAAGAAAACGCCATTCAATTAACAATTATATAGCAGCTTACCAACACAAGTTGTGTTTCCAACCAGTTCATAACCATCATTACATCGACATTCTCGATAACCTTGCATATCTACACAAATGTGACCACACCCACCATTTCCATTTGAACATTCCAGTCCCACTAAAAAAAAGAAAAATGACATTTAATAGTTTGCAGTTTATTTATAACTCAATTGCACACAATATGGTCACAAATTATGAATATTCAGCTATTATTGAAAAACTCAGATGTTTAGGCTGCCTGAGCTACTTCACACAAAATAAACTTCAAATTTAGCAGCAAAACAATTCCATCATTAAAGGCTACTTGGAGAAAGCAATTCTTCACGGTATCATTTTTAAGAATATCTCAATCTATCTGCTGTTGTTTCTATAGCACTGACACTTTACAACTTTCTATTTCATTAATTCAGAATGCTAAATTTATCATTTAACTAATTCTCAAAATAAGATTATTCAAATCGCAGTTCATAGGAAATTTGGTTGAAACTGTTTTTTTTAATTTTAAATTTCTGTGAATAAAAATTGAAATGGAAACAGTGAAAACATCTCACCTGAGCAAGATCTGTTATTACTGTCTAGTACATATCCTGGTCTGCATGAACACTGAAATCCTCCAGCTGTGTTTGTACATATTTGCTGACAAGGAGCAACTGTCTGACATTCATTAATATCTGAAAATACAAACTATCAGTTAGATTTGGTACAATTTCATTTGGCAACATCAAACAATCATGTAAGTTGGACAGTTTTCAAGAGCAAACACCCACTCAAATGACTTTGCTATCCTTTTCGTATCACTCCCAATATCAGTCTGTCTGTATACATAGCTAATTCAGTACTGCAGCTTGTATTGCTGGAAGGTATCACATTTATTTCTCTGTCGATCTTAGCAAATATCTGCTTGCCACTTTTGAGAAATAAGTATTGGCACATTTTCTCTATGAGATTCTATAATGTGCAACATCAAAACTACGTTTCTCATTCAAGCTTCTTTCATATATCGGTATAAACAAAGTTATTCAAAACAAGAAATTGCACACTATGAACAGGTATGAAAAATGTGTTCATTATAACCACAAGTTAATTAGGAAACTAACCAACACAAGATGTATTTCCAACAAGCTCATAACCACTGTTGCATCTGCATTCTCGATAACCATGAATGTCTACACAAATATGATCACAGCCACCATTTCCATTTGAGCATGCCTGGCCAACTAAAATAAAATAAGAAAAATTACACATCATTGAAAATTATTGCCCATTATGGAATGTAAAATTAAAGTGCAAAATCCACAAAGCCTTTATATTTTGCAATCTTGTATATGCTACACGGTCATTTCATAAAGCTTGTTGTTATCCTAACTGCTTAGCATTTTGCAACAGGTACAAGAGCAAGTGCCCTATGTCAGAGCTTCATGGATACACGAAGATTAAATGTCAAGAAAATCAAGGCACTAATAATTAGTAATTGTCAAGTCTTCCTTATTTCAACATGGATTCAACATCAACTCAAACCTATATTAAATTAATGACACTTGTATAATCAACTTGTAGTACAACTTAGGACACTAATGCAACCCAAACTTCAATAGAAAACACTAATCTGACATAATTAATCAGAATCTTGAACACCACTTGATCAGCAAGTGGACTGAAAAAAGGCCACTCGACTAAATATGTAGTGAATAACTCACCTGAACATGTTCTGTTATTACTGTCCAGCACATAACCAGGTATGCATGAACACTGAAACCCACCAGCTGTATTTGTACAAGTCTGCTGACATGGAGAAACAGTCTGACATTCATTTATATCTGAAAACAAACAAACACTATCAGTTATAAGTCATCAAGTCATCCAAGCACTCATTGACCTTATATCTAACTAACAACCCAAACTATTCACAACAATTTGCTTTTCAAACTTTTTTATTTGTCACAAAGTTGCCTCAAAAACATAGTTTATCACTCCTCATTTGCACGAGAGTGTCAAGCTCATTCCAATGAGGGTCATAAGCTGTTTTCATAGCAAAAATCAAAGTGTTTACTTGTCTAAGAATTGATTTTGCAAGTGACATACTCTATGTTTGTTAGGTAAAGGGTCAAACTTCCACCATCATAATTCATCCATCCAGACAAAATGTCTACCAATGAACACAATACATGGGCGCAGTGAAGAAATGTATTTTACACTGCTAGTGGCTTCTTCAATATTATTCATTTGAAGAAAGATGAAGCCAAGATTCTATTCCACACCAGTGGTGTCATTGAGATGCGTACTTGCTCAATTGCAAAAAACACAGATCTGCCATACAGGTTTTACAAAATTAAGAGAAGACAGAAGTAGAAGGAATGAGAGCAGGTCATAAAAAAAATCAGTCCTCTTCTTCAAAACACTCCAGCCAATGGGTTATTACTGTGAAGTCACTGACAAGGCACAGGTGTTGACAGAATTATATACAAGCAGCTTACTATTAAAGGTACAACTTTCTATATTTGAACATGTGTACCCGCTGTCTACTGTACATTTGAAGATGTGAGCATTTGAATAAGTCAAGCTGTGAGAACAGAACCATACCAAGACCACAACTCTGCACAATAATGGAAGCAGCTCTTTAAAATAAACACTAAAATACATCATTCCACTGCAAACCATTACCTTGCATTTCACTATTTGATACAATAAGGAAAACGCCATTCAATTAACAATTATATAGCAGCTTACCAACACATGTTGTGTTTCCAACCAGTTCATAACCATCATTACATCGACATTCTCGATAACCTTGCATATCTACACAAATGTGATCACACCCACCATTTCCGTTTGAACATTCCAGTCCCACTGAAAAAAAGAAAAATGACATTTAATAGTTTGCAGTTTATTTACAACTCAATTGCACACAATATGGTCACAAATTATGAATATTCAACTATTATTGAAAAACTCAGATGTTTACGCTGCCTGAGCTACTTCACACAAAATAAACTTCAAATTTAGTAGTAAAACAATTCCATCATTAAAGGCTACTTGGAGAAAGCAATTCTTCACGGTATCATTTTTAAGAATATCTCAATCTATCTGCTGTTGTTTCTATAGCACTGACAGTTTACAACTTTCTATTTCATTAATTCAGAATGCTAAATTTATCATTTAACTAATTCTCAAAATAAGATTATTCAAATCGCAGTTCATAGGAAATTTGGTTGAAACTGTTTTTTTTTAATTTTAAATTTCTGTGAATAAAAATTGAAATGGAAACAGTGAAAACATCTCACCTGAGCAAGATCTGTTATTACTGTCTAGTACATATCCTGGTCTGCATGAACACTGAAATCCTCCAGCTGTGTTTGTACATATTTGCTGACAAGGAGCAACTGTCTGACATTCATTAATATCTGAAAATACAAACTATCAGTTAGATTTGGTACAATTTCATTTGGCAACATCAAACAATCATGTAAGTTGGACAGTTTTCAAGAGCAAACACCCACTCAAATGACTTTGCTATCCTTTTCGTATCACTCCCAATATCAGTCTGTCTTTATACATAGCTAATTCAGTACTGCAGCTTGTATTGCTGGAAGGTATCACATTTATTTCTCTGTCGATCTCAGCAAATATCTGCTTGCCACTTTTGAGAAATAAGTATTGGCACATTTTCTCTATGAGATTCTATAATGTGCAACATCAAAACTACGTTTCTCATTCAAGCTTCTTTCATATATCGGTATAAACAAAGTTATTCAAAACAAGAAATTGCACACTATGAACAGGTATGAAAAATGTGTTCATCATAACCACAAGTTAATTAGGAAACTTACCAACACAAGATGTATTTCCAACAAGCTCATAACCACTGTTGCATCTGCATTCTCGATAACCATGAATATCTACACAAATATGATCACAGCCACCATTTCCATTTGAGCATGCCTGGCCAACTAAAATAAAATAAGAAAAATTACACATCATTGAAAATTATTGCCCATTATGGAATGTAAAATTAAAGTGCAAAATCCACAAAGCCTTTATATTTTGCAATCTTGTATATGCTACACGGTCATTTCATAAAGCTTGTTGTTATCCTAACTGCTTAGCATTTTGCAACAGGTACAAGAGCAAGTGCCCTATGTCAGAGCTTCATGGATACACGAAGATTAAATGTCTAGAAAATCAAAGCACTAATAATTAGTAATTGTCAAGTCTTCCTTATTTCAACATGGATTCAACATCAACTCAAACCTATATTAAATTAATGACACTTGTATAATCAACTTGTAGTACAACTTAGGACACTAATGCAACCCAAACTTCAATAGAAAACACTAATCTGACATAATTAATCAGAATCTTGAACACCACTTGATCAGCAAGTGGACTGAAAAAAGGCCACTCGACTAAATATGTAGTGAATAACTCACCTGAACATGTTCTGTTATTACTGTCCAGCACATAACCAGGTATGCATGAACACTGAAACCCACCAGCTGTATTTGTACAAGTCTGCTGACATGGAGAAACAGTCTGACATTCATTTATATCTGAAAACAAACAAACACTATCAGTTATAAGTCATCAAGTCATCCAAGCACTCATTGACCTTATATCTAACTAACAACCCAAACTATTCACAACAATTTGCTTTTCAAACTTTTTTATTTGTCACAAAGTTGCCTCAAAAACATAGTTTATCACTCCTCATTTGCACGAGAGTGTCAAGCTCATTCCAATGAGGGTCATAAGCTGTTTTCATGGCAAAAATCAAAGTGTTTACTTGTCTAAGAATTGATTTTGCAAGTGACATACTCTATGTTTGTTAGGTAAAGGGTCAAACTTACACCATCATAATTCTTCCATCCAGACAAAATGTCTACCAATGAACACAATACATGGGCGCAGTGAAGAAATCTATTTTACACTGCTAGTGGCTTCTTCAATATTATACAATTGAAGAAAGATGAAGCCAAGATTCTATTCCACACCAGTGGTGTCATTGAGATGCGTACTTGCTCAATTGCAAAAAACACAGATCTGCCATACAGGTTTTACAAAATTAAGAGAAGACAGAAGTAGAAGGAATGAGAGCAGGTGATAAAAAAAATCAGTCCTCTTCTTCAAAACACTCCAGCCAATGGGTTATTACTGTGAAGTCACTGACAAGGCACAGGTGTTGACAGAATTATATACAAGCAGCTTACTATTAAAGGTACAACTTTCTATATTTGAACATGTGTACCAGCTGTCTACTGTACATTTGAAGATGTGAGCATTTGAATAAGTCAAGCTGTGAGAACAGAACCATACCAAGACCACAACTCTGCACAATAATGGAAGCAGCTCTTTAAAATAAACACTAAAATACATCATTCCACTGCAAACCATTACCTTGCATTTCACTATTTGATACAATAAGGAAAACGCCATTCAATTAACAATTATATAGCAGCTTACCAACACATGTTGTGTTTCCAACCAGTTCATAACCATCATTACATCGACATTCTCGATAACCTTGCATATCTACACAAATGTGATCACACCCACCATTTCCATTTGAACATTCCAGTCCCACTGAAAAAAAGAAAAATGACATTTAATAGTTTGCAGTTTATTTACAACTCAATTGCACACAATATGGTCACAAATTATGAATATTCAACTATTATTGAAAAACTCAGATGTTTACGCTGCCTGAGCTACTTCACACAAAATAAACTTCAAATTTAGTAGTAAAACAATTCCATCATTAAAGGCTACTTGGAGAAAGCAATTCTTCACGGTATCATTTTTAAGAATATCTCAATCTATCTGCTGTTGTTTCTATAGCACTGACAGTTTACAACTTTCTATTTCATTAATTCAGAATGCTAAATTTATCATTTAACTAATTCTCAAAATAAGATTATTCAAATCGCAGTTCATAGGAAATTTGGTTGAAACTGTTTTTCTTAATTTTAAATTTCTGTGAATAAAAATTGAAATGGAAACAGTGAAAACATCTCACCTGAGCAAGATCTGTTATTACTGTCTAGTACATATCCTGGTCTGCATGAACACTGAAATCCTCCAGCTGTGTTTGTACATATTTGCTGACAAGGAGCAACTGTCTGACATTCATTAATATCTGAAAATACAAACTATCAGTTAGATTTGGTACAATTTCATTTGGCAACATCAAACAATCATGTAAGTTGGACAGTTTTCAAGAGCAAACACCCACTCAAATGACTTTGCTATCCTTTTCGTATCACTCCCAATATCAGTCTGTCTGTATACATAGCTAATTCAGTACTGCAGCTTGTATTGCTGGAAGGTATCACATTTATTTCTCTGTCGATCTCAGCAAATATCTGCTTGCCACTTTTGAGAAATAAGTATTGGCACATTTTCTCTATGAGATTCTATAATGTGCAACATCAAAACTACGTTTCTCATTCAAGCTTCTTTCATATATCGGTATAAACAAAGTTATTCAAAACAAGAAATTGCACACTATGAACAGGTATGAAAAATGTGTTCATCATAACCACAAGTTAATTAGGAAACTTACCAACACAAGATGTATTTCCAACAAGCTCATAACCACTGTTGCATCTGCATTCTCGATAACCATGAATATCTACACAAATATGATCACAGCCACCATTTCCATTTGAGCATGCCTGGCCAACTAAAATAAAATAAGAAAAATTACACATCATTGAAAATTATTGCCCATTATGGAATGTAAAATTAAAGTGCAAAATCCACAAAGCCTTTATATTTTGCAATCTTGTATATGCTACACGGTCATTTCATAAAGCTTGTTGTTATCCTAACTGCTTAGCATTTTGCAACAGGTACAAGAGCAAGTGCCCTATGTCAGAGCTTCATGGATACACGAAGATTAAATGTCTAGAAAATCAAGGCACTAATAATTAGTAATTGTCAAGTCTTCCTTATTTCAACATGGATTCAACATCAACTCAAACCTATATTAAATTAATGACACTTGTATAATCAACTTGTAGTACAACTTAGGACACTAATGCAACCCAAACTTCAATAGAAAACACTAATCTGACATAATTAATCAGAATCTTGAACACCACTTGATCAGCAAGTGGACTGAAAAAAGGCCACTCGACTAAATATGTAGTGAATAACTCACCTGAACATGTTCTGTTATTACTGTCCAGCACATAACCAGGTATGCATGAACACTGAAACCCACCAGCTGTATTTGTACAAGTCTGCTGACATGGAGAAACAGTCTGACATTCATTTATATCTGAAAACAAACAAACACTATCAGTTATAAGTCATCAAGTAATCCAAGCACTCATTGACATTATATCTAACTAACAACCCAAACTATTCACAACAATTTGCTTTTCAAACTTTTTTATTTGTCACAAAGTTGCCTCAAAAACATAGTTTATCACTCCTCATTTGCACGAGAGTGTCAAGCTCATTCCAATGAGGGTCATAAGCTGTTTTCATAGCAAAAATCAAAGTGTTTACTTGTCTAAGAATTGATTTTGCAAGTGACATACTCTATGTTTGTTAGGTAAAGGGTCAAACTTACACCATCATAATTCATCCATCCAGACAAAATGTCTACCAATGAACACAATACATGGGCGCAGTGAAGAAATCTATTTTACACTGCTAGTGGCTTCTTCAATATTATTCATTTGAAGAAAGATGAAGCCAAGATTCTATTCCTCACCAGTGGTGTCACTGAGATGCGTACTTGCTCAATTGCAAAAAACACAGATCTGCCATACAGGTTTTACAAAATTAAGAGAAGACAGAAGTAGAAGGAATGAGAGCAGGTGATAAAAAAATCAGTCCTCTTCTTCAAAACACTCCAGCCAATGGGTTATTACTGTGAAGTCACTGACAAGGCACAGGTGTTGACAGAATTATATACAAGCAGCTTACTATTAAAGGTACAACTTTCTATATTTGAACATGTGTACCAGCTGTCTACTGTACATTTGAAGATGTGAGCATTTGAATAAGTCAAGCTGTGAGAACAGAACCATACCAAGACCACAACTCTGCACAATAATGGAAGCAGCTCTTTAAAATAAACACTAAAATACATCATTCCACTGCAAACCATTACCTTGCATTTCACTATTTGATACAATAAGAAAAACGCCATTCAATTAACAATTATATAGCAGCTTACCAACACATGTTGTGTTTCCAACCAGTTCATAACCATCATTACATCGACATTCTCGATAACCTTGCATATCTACACAAATGTGATCACACCCACCATTTCCATTTGAACATTCCAGTCCCACTGAAAAAAAGAAAAATGACATTTAATAGTTTGCAGTTTATTTACAACTCAATTGCACACAATATGGTCACAGATTATGAATATTCAACTATTATTGAAAAACTCAGATGTTTACGCTGCCTGAGCTACTTCACACAAAATAAACTTCAAATTTAGTAGTAAAACAATTCCATCATTAAAGGCTACTTGGAGAAAGCAATTCTTCACGGTATCATTTTTAAGAATATCTCAATCTATCTGCTGTTGTTTCTATAGCACTGACAGTTTACAACTTTCTATTTCATTAATTCAGAATGCTAAATTTATCATTTAACTAATTCTCAAAATAAGATTATTCAAATCGCAGTTCATAGGAAATTTGGTTGAAACTGTTTTTCTTAATTTTAAATTTCTGTGAATAAAAATTGAAATGGAAACAGTGAAAACATCTCACCTGAGCAAGATCTGTTATTACTGTCTAGTACATATCCTGGTCTGCATGAACACTGAAATCCTCCAGCTGTGTTTGTACATATTTGCTGACAAGGAGCAACTGTCTGACATTCATTAATATCTGAAAATACAAACTATCAGTTAGATTTGGTACAATTTCATTTGGCAACATCAAACAATCATGTAAGTTGGACAGTTTTCAAGAGCAAACACCCACTCAAATGACTTTGCTATCCTTTTCGTATCACTCCCAATATCAGTCTGTCTGTATACATAGCTAATTCAGTACTGCAGCTTGTATTGCTGGAAGGTATCACATTTATTTCTCTGTCGATCTCAGCAAATATCTGCTTGCCACTTTTGAGAAATAAGTATTGGCACATTTTCTCTATGAGATTTTATAATGTGCAACATCAAAACTACGTTTCTCATTCAAGCTTCTTTCATATATCGGTATAAACAAAGTTATTCAAAACAAGAAATTGCACACTATGAACAGGTATGAAAAATGTGTTCATCATAACCACAAGTTAATTAGGAAACTAACCAACACAAGATGTATTTCCAACAAGCTCATAACCACTGTTGCATCTGCATTCTCGATAACCATGAATATCTACACAAATATGATCACAGCCACCATTTCCATTTGAGCATGCCTGGCCAACTAAAATAAAATAAGAAAAATTACACATCATTGAAAATTATTGCCCATTATGGAATGTAAAATTAAAGTGCAAAATCCACAAAGCCTTTATATTTTGCAATCTTGTATATGCTACACGGTCATTTCATAAAGCTTGTTGTTATCCTAACTGCTTAGCATTTTGCAACAGGTACAAGAGCAAGTGCCCTATGTCAGAGATTCATGGATACACGAAGATTAAATGTCTAGAAAATCAAGGCACTAATAATTAGTAATTGTCAAGTCTTCCTTATTTCAACATGGATTCAACATCAACTCAAACCTATATTAAATTAATGACACTTGTATAATCAACTTGTAGTACAACTTAGGACACTAATGCAACCCAAACTTCAATAGAAAACACTAATCTGACATAATTAATCAGAATCTTGAACACCACTTGATCAGCAAGTGGACTGAAAAAAGGCCACTCGACTAAATATGTAGTGAATAACTCACCTGAACATGTTCTGTTATTACTGTCCAGCACATAACCAGGTATGCATGAACACTGAAACCCACCAGCTGTATTTGTACAAGTCTGCTGACATGGAGAAACAGTCTGACATTCATTTATATCTGAAAACAAACAAACACTATCAGTTATAAGTCATCAAGTCATCCAAGCACTCATTGACCTTATATCTAACTAACAACCCAAACTATTCACAACAATTTGCTTTTCAAACTTTTTTATTTGTCACAAAGTTGCCTCAAAAACATAGTTTATCACTCCTCATTTGCACGAGAGTGTCAAGCTCATTCCAATGAGGGTCATAAGCTGTTTTCATGGCAAAAATCAAAGTGTTTACTTGTCTAAGAATTGATTTTGCAAGTGACATACTCTATGTTTGTTAGGTAAAGGGTCAAACTTACACCATCATAATTCTTCCATCCAGACAAAATGTCTACCAATGAACACAATACATGGGCGCAGTGAAGAAATCTATTTTACACTGCTAGTGGCTTCTTCAATATTATACAATTGAAGAAAGATGAAGCCAAGATTCTATTCCACACCAGTGGTGTCATTGAGATGCGTACTTGCTCAATTGCAAAAAACACAGATCTGCCATACAGGTTTTACAAAATTAAGAGAAGACAGAAGTAGAAGGAATGAGAGCAGGTGATAAAAAAAATCAGTCCTCTTCTTCAAAACACTCCAGCCAATGGGTTATTACTGTGAAGTCACTGACAAGGCACAGGTGTTGACAGAATTATATACATGCAGCTTACTATTAAAGGTACAACTTTCTATATTTGAACATGTGTACCAGCTGTCTACTGTACATTTGAAGATGTGAGCATTTGAATAAGTCAAGCTGTGAGAACAGAACCATACCAAGACCACAACTCTGCACAATAATGGAAGCAGCTCTTTAAAATAAACACTAAAATACATCATTCCACTGCAAACCATTACCTTGCATTTCACTATTTGATACAATAAGGAAAACGCCATTCAATTAACAATTACATAGCAGCTTACCAACACAAGTTGTGTTTCCAACCAGTTCATAACCATCATTACATCGACATTCTCGATAACCTTGCATATCTACACAAATGTGATCACACCCACCATTTCCATTTGAACATTCCAGTCCCACTGAAAAAAAGAAAAATGACATTTAATAGTTTGCAGTTTATTTACAACTCAATTGCACACAATATGGTCACAAATTATGAATATTCAACTATTATTGAAAAACTCAGATGTTTACGCTGCCTGAGCTACTTAACACAAAATAAACTTCAAATTTAGTAGTAAAACAATTCCATCATTAAAGGCTACTTGGAGAAAGCAATTCTTCACGGTATCATTTTTAAGAATATCTCAATCTATCTGCTGTTGTTTCTATAGCACTGACAGTTTACAACTTTCTATTTCATTAGTTCAGAATGCTAAATTTATCATTTAACTAATTCTCAAAATAAGATTATTCAAATCACAGTTCATAGGAAATTTGGTTGAAACTGTTTTTTTTAATTTTAAATTTCTGTGAATAAAAATTGAAATGGAAACAGTGAAAACATCTCACCTGAGCAAGATCTGTTATTACTGTCTAGTACATATCCTGGTCTGCATGAACACTGAAATCCTCCAGCTGTGTTTGTACATATTTGCTGACAAGGAGCAACTGTCTGACATTCATTAATATCTGAAAATACAAACTATCAGTTAGATTTGGTACAATTTCATTTGGCAACATCAAACAATCATGTAAGTTGGACAGTTTTCAAGAGCAAACACCCACTCAAATGGCTTTGCTATCCTTTTCGTATCACTCCCAATATCAGTCTGTCTGTATACATAGCTAATTCAGTACTGCAGCTTGTATTGCTGGAAGGTATCACATTTATTTCTCTGTCGATCTCAGCAAATATCTGCTTGCCACTTTTGAGAAATAAGTATTGGCACATTTTCTCTATGAGATTCTATAATGTGCAACATCAAAACTACGTTTCTCATTCAAGCTTCTTTCATATATCGGTATAAACAAAGTTATTCAAAACAAGAAATTGCACACTATGAACAGGTATGAAAAAAGTGTTCATCATAACCACAAGTTAATTAGGAAACTTACCAACACAGGATGTATTTCCAACAAGCTCATAACCACTGTTGCATCTGCATTCTCGATAACCATGAATATCTACACAAATATGATCACAGCCACCATTTCCATTTGAGCATGCCTGGCCAACTAAAATAAAATAAGAAAAATTACACATCATTGAAAATTATTGCCCATTATGGAATGTAAAATTAAAGTGCAAAATCCACAAAGCCTTTATATTTTGCAATCTTGTATATGCTACACGGTCATTTCATAAAGCTTGTTGTTATCCTAACTGCTTAGCATTTTGCAACAGGTACAAGAGCAAGTGCCCTATGTCAGAGCTTCATGGATACACGAAGATTAAATGTCTAGAAAATCAAGGCACTAATAATTAGTAATTGTCAAGTCTTCCTTATTTCAACATGGATTCAACATCAACTCAAACCTATATTAAATTAATGACACTTGTATAATCAACTTGTAGTACAACTTAGGACACTAATGCAACCCAAACTTCAATAGAAAACACTAATCTGACATAATTAATCAGAATCTTGAACACCACTTGATCAGCAAGTGGACTGAAAAAAGGCCACTCGACTAAATATGTAGTGAATAACTCACCTGAACATGTTCTGTTATTACTGTCCAGCACATAACCAGGTATGCATGAACACTGAAACCCACCAGCTGTATTTGTACAAGTCTGCTGACATGGAGAAACAGTCTGACATTCATTTATATCTGAAAACAAACAAACACTATCAGTTATAAGTCATCAAGTCATCCAAGCACTCATTGACCTTATATCTAACTAACAACCCAAACTATTCACAACAATTTGCTTTTCAAACTTTTTTATTTGTCACAAAGTTGCCTCAAAAACATAGTTTATCACTCCTCATTTGCACGAGAGTGTCAAGCTCATTCCAATGAGGGTCATAAGCTGTTTTCATGGCAAAAATCAAAGTGTTTACTTGTCTAAGAATTGATTTTGCAAGTGAAATACTCTATGTTTGTTAGGTAAAGGGTCAAACTTACACCATCATAATTCTTCCATCCAGACAAAATGTCTACCAATGAACACAATACATGGGCGCAGTGAAGAAATCTATTTTACACTGCTAGTGGCTTCTTCAATATTATACAATTGAAGAAAGATGAAGCCAAGATTCTATTCCACACCAGTGGTGTCATTGAGATGCGTACTTGCTCAATTGCAAAAAACACAGATCTGCCATACAGGTTTTACAAAATTAAGAGAAGACAGAAGTAGAAGGAATGAGAGCAGGTGATAAAAAAAATCAGTCCTCTTCTTCAAAACACTCCAGCCAATGGGTTATTACTGTGAAGTCACTGACAAGGCACAGGTGTTGACAGAATTATATACATGCAGCTTACTATTAAAGGTACAACTTTCTATATTTGAACATGTGTACCAGCTGTCTACTGTACATTTGAAGATGTGAGCATTTGAATAAGTCAAGCTGTGAGAACAGAACCATACCAAGACCACAACTCTGCACAATAATGGAAGCAGCTCTTTAAAATAAACACTAAAATACATCATTCCACTGCAAACCATTACCTTGCATTTCACTATTTGATACAATAAGGAAAACGCCATTCAATTAACAATTATATAGCAGCTTACCAACACAAGTTGTGTTTCCAACCAGTTCATAACCATCATTACATCGACATTCTCGATAACCTTGCATATCTACACAAATGTGATCACACCCACCATTTCCATTTGAACATTCCAGTCCCACTGAAAAAAAGAAAAATGACATTTAATAGTTTGCAGTTTATTTACAACTCAATTGCACACAATATGGTCACAAATTATGAATATTCAACTATTATTGAAAAACTCAGATGTTTACGCTGCCTGAGCTACTTCACACAAAATAAACTTCAAATTTAGTAGTAAAACAATTCCATCATTAAAGGCTACTTGGAGAAAGCAATTCTTCACGGTATCATTTTTAAGAATATCTCAATCTATCTGCTGTTGTTTCTATAGCACTGACAGTTTACAACTTTCTATTTCATTAGTTCAGAATGCTAAATTTATCATTTAACTAATTCTCAAAATAAGATTATTCAAATCGCAGTTCATAGGAAATTTGGTTGAAACTGTTTTTTTTAATTTTAAATTTCTGTGAATAAAAATTGAAATGGAAACAGTGAAAACATCTCACCTGAGCAAGATCTGTTATTACTGTCTAGTACATATCCTGGTCTGCATGAACACTGAAATCCTCCAGCTGTGTTTGTACATATTTGCTGACAAGGAGCAACTGTCTGACATTCATTAATATCTGAAAATACAAACTATCAGTTAGATTTGGTACAATTTCATTGGGCAACATCAAACAATCATGTAAGTTGGACAGTTTTCAAGAGCAAACACCCACTCAAATGACTTTGCTATCCTTTTCGTATCACTCCCAATATCAGTCTGTATACATAGCTAATTCAGTACTGCAGCTTGTATTGCTGGAAGGTATCACATTTATTTCTCTGTCGATCTCAGCAAATATCTGCTTGCCACTTTTGAGAAATAAGTATTGGCACATTTTCTCTATGAGATTCTATAATGTGCAACATCAAAACTATGTTTCTCATTCAAGCTTCTTTCATATATCGGTATAAACAAAGTTATTCAAAACAAGAAATTGCACACTATGAACAGGTATGAAAAATGTGTTCATTATAACCACAAGTTAATTAGGAAACTTACCAACACAAGATGTATTTCCAACAAGCTCATAACCACTGTTGCATCTGCATTCTCGATAACCATGAATATCTACACAAATATGATCACAGCCACCATTTCCATTTGAGCATGCCTGGCCAACTAAAATAAAATAAGAAAAATTACACATCATTGAAAATTATTGCCCATTATGGAATGTAAAATTAAAGTGCAAAATCCACAAAGCCTTTATATTTTGCAATCTTGTATATGCTACACGGTCATTTCATAAAGCTTGTTGTTATCCTAACTGCTTAGCATTTTGCAACAGGTACAAGAGCAAGTGCCCTATGTCAGAGCTTCATGGATACACGAAGATTAAATGTCAAGAAAATCAAGGCACTAATAATTAGTAATTGTCAAGTCTTCCTTATTTCAACATGGATTCAACATCAACTCAAACCTATATTAAATTAATGACACTTGTATAATCAACTTGTAGTACAACTTAGGACACTAATGCAACCCAAACTTCAATAGAAAACACTAATCTGACATAATTAATCAGAATCTTGAACACCACTTGATCAGCAAGTGGACTGAAAAAAGGCCACTCGACTAAATATGTAGTGAATAACTCACCTGAACATGTTCTGTTATTACTGTCCAGCACATAACCAGGTATGCATGAACACTGAAACCCACCAGCTGTATTTGTACAAGTCTGCTGACATGGAGAAACAGTCTGACATTCATTTATATCTGAAAACAAACAAACACTATCAGTTATAAGTCATCAAGTCATCCAAGCACTCATTGACCTTATATCTAACTAACAACCCAAACTATTCACAACAATTTGCTTTTCAAACTTTTTTATTTGTCACAAAGTTGCCTCAAAAACATAGTTTATCACTCCTCATTTGCACGAGAGTGTCAAGCTCATTCCAATGAGGGTCATAAGCTGTTTTCATAGCAAAAATCAAAGTGTTTACTTGTCTAAGAATTGATTTTGCAAGTGACATACTCTATGTTTGTTAGGTAAAGGGTCAAACTTACACCATCATAATTCATCCATCCAGACAAAATGTCTACCAATGAACACAATACATGGGCGCAGTGAAGAAATGTATTTTACACTGCTAGTGGCTTCTTCAATATTATTCATTTGAAGAAAGATGAAGCCAAGATTCTATTCCACACCAGTGGTGTCATTGAGATGCGTACTTGCTCAATTGCAAAAAACACAGATCTGCCATACAGGTTTTACAAAATTAAGAGAAGACAGAAGTAGAAGGAATGAGAGCAGGTGATAAAAAAAATCAGTCCTCTTCTTCAAAACACTCCAGCCAATGGGTTATTACTGTGAAGTCACTGACAAGGCACAGGTGTTGACAGAATTATATACAAGCAGCTTACTATTAAAGGTACAACTTTCTATATTTGAACATGTGTACCAGCTGTCTACTGTACATTTGAAGATGTGAGCATTTGAATAAGTCAAGCTGTGAGAACAGAACCATACCAAGACCACAACTCTGCACAATAATGGAAGCAGCTCTTTAAAATAAACACTAAAATACATCATTCCACTGCAAACCATTACCTTGCATTTCACTATTTGATACAATAAGGAAAACGCCATTCAATTAACAATTATATAGCAGCTTACCAACACATGTTGTGTTTCCAACCAGTTCATAACCATCATTACATCGACATTCTCGATAACCTTGCATATCTACACAAATGTGATCACACCCACCATTTCCATTTGAACATTCCAGTCCCACTGAAAAAAAGAAAAATGACATTTAATAGTTTGCAGTTTATTTACAACTCAATTGCACACAATATGGTCACAAATTATGAATATTCAACTATTATTGAAAAACTCAGATGTTTACGCTGCCTGAGCTACTTCACACAAAATAAACTTCAAATTTAGTAGTAAAACAATTCCATCATTAAAGGCTACTTGGAGAAAGCAATTCTTCACGGTATCATTTTTAAGAATATCTCAATCTATCTGCTGTTGTTTCTATAGCACTGACAGTTTACAACTTTCTATTTCATTAATTCAGAATGCTAAATTTATCATTTAACTAATTCTCAAAATAAGATTATTCAAATCGCAGTTCATAGGAAATTTGGTTGAAACTGTTTTTCTTAATTTTAAATTTCTGTGAATAAAAATTGAAATGGAAACAGTGAAAACATCTCACCTGAGCAAGATCTGTTATTACTGTCTAGTACATATCCTGGTCTGCATGAACACTGAAATCCTCCAGCTGTGTTTGTACATATTTGCTGACAAGGAGCAACTGTCTGACATTCATTAATATCTGAAAATACAAACTATCAGTTAGATTTGGTACAATTTCATTTGGCAACATCAAACAATCATGTAAGTTGGACAGTTTTCAAGAGCAAACACCCACTCAAATGACTTTGCTATCCTTTTCGTATCACTCCCAATATCAGTCTGTCTGTATACATAGCTAATTCAGTACTGCAGCGTGTATTGCTGGAAGGTATCACATTTATTTCTCTGTCGATCTCAGCAAATATCTGCTTGCCACTTTTGAGAAATAAGTATTGGCACATTTTCTCTATGAGATTCTATAATGTGCAACATCAAAACTACGTTTCTCATTCAAGCTTCTTTCATATATCGGTATAAACAAAGTTATTCAAAACAAGAAATTGCACACTATGAACAGGTATGAAAAATGTGTTCATCATAACCACAAGTTAATTAGGAAACTTACCAACACAAGATGTATTTCCAACAAGCTCATAACCACTGTTGCATCTGCATTCTCGATAACCATGAATATCTACACAAATATGATCACAGCCACCATTTCCATTTGAGCATGCCTGGCCAACTAAAATAAAATAAGAAAAATTACACATCATTGAAAATTATTGCCCATTATGGAATGTAAAATTAAAGTGCAAAATCCACAAAGCCTTTATATTTTGCAATCTTGTATATGCTACACGGTCATTTCATAAAGCTTGTTGTTATCCTAACTGCTTAGCATTTTGCAACAGGTACAAGAGCAAGTGCCCTATGTCAGAGCTTCATGGATACACGAAGATTAAATGTCTAGAAAATCAAGGCACTAATAATTAGTAATTGTCAAGTCTTCCTTATTTCAACATGGATTCAACATCAACTCAAACCTATATTAAATTAATGACACTTGTATAATCAACTTGTAGTACAACTTAGGACACTAATGCAACCCAAACTTCAATAGAAAACACTAACCTGACATAATTAATCAGAATCTTGAACACCACTTGATCAGCAAGTGGACTGAAAAAAGGCCACTCGACTAAATATGTAGTGAATAACTCACCTGAACATGTTCTGTTATTACTGTCCAGCACATAACCAGGTATGCATGAACACTGAAACCCACCAGCTGTATTTGTACAAGTCTGCTGACATGGAGAAACAGTCTGACATTCATTTATATCTGAAAACAAACAAACACTATCAGTTATAAGTCATCAAGTCATCCAAGCACTCATTGACCTTATATCTAACTAACAACCCAAACTATTCACAACAATTTGCTTTTCAAACTTTTTTATTTGTCACAAAGTTGCCTCAAAAACATAGTTTATCACTCCTCATTTGCACGAGAGTGTCAAGCTCATTCCAATGAGGGTCATAAGCTGTTTTCATGGCAAAAATCAAAGTGTTTACTTGTCTAAGAATTGATTTTGCAAGTGACATACTCTATGTTTGTTAGGTAAAGGGTCAAACTTACACCATCATAATTCTTCCATCCAGACAAAATGTCTACCAATGAACACAATACATGGGCGCAGTGAAGAAATCTATTTTACACTGCTAGTGGCTTCTTCAATATTATACAATTGAAGAAAGATGAAGCCAAGATTCTATTCCACACCAGTGGTGTCATTGAGATGCGTACTTGCTCAATTGCAAAAAACACAGATCTGCCATACAGGTTTTACAAAATTAAGAGAAGACAGAAGTAGAAGGAATGAGAGCAGGTGATAAAAAAAATCAGTCCTCTTCTTCAAAACACTCCAGCCAATGGGTTATTACTGTGAAGTCACTGACAAGGCACAGGTGTTGACAGAATTATATACATGCAGCTTACTATTAAAGGTACAACTTTCTATATTTGAACATGTGTACCAGCTGTCTACTGTACATTTGAAGATGTGAGCATTTGAATAAGTCAAGCTGTGAGAACAGAACCATACCAAGACCACAACTCTGCACAATAATGGAAGCAGCTCTTTAAAATAAACACTAAAATACATCATTCCACTGCAAACCATTACCTTGCATTTCACTATTTGATACAATAAGGAAAACGCCATTCAATTAACAATTACATAGCAGCTTACCAACACAAGTTGTGTTTCCAACCAGTTCATAACCATCATTACATCGACATTCTCGATAACCTTGCATATCTACACAAATGTGATCACACCCACCATTTCCATTTGAACATTCCAGTCCCACTGAAAAAAAGAAAAATGACATTTAATAGTTTGCAGTTTATTTACAACTCAATTGCACACAATATGGTCACAAATTATGAATATTCAACTATTATTGAAAAACTCAGATGTTTACGCTGCCTGAGCTACTTAACACAAAATAAACTTCAAATTTAGTAGTAAAACAATTCCATCATTAAAGGCTACTTGGAGAAAGCAATTCTTCACGGTATCATTTTTAAGAATATCTCAATCTATCTGCTGTTGTTTCTATAGCACTGACAGTTTACAACTTTCTATTTCATTAGTTCAGAATGCTAAATTTATCATTTAACTAATTCTCAAAATAAGATTATTCAAATCACAGTTCATAGGAAATTTGGTTGAAACTGTTTTTTTTTATTTTAAATTTCTGTGAATAAAAATTGAAATGGAAACAGTGAAAACATCTCACCTGAGCAAGATCTGTTATTACTGTCTAGTACATATCCTGGTCTGCATGAACACTGAAATCCTCCAGCTGTGTTTGTACATATTTGCTGACAAGGAGCAACTGTCTGACATTCATTAATATCTGAAAATACAAACTATCAGTAAGATTTGGTACAATTTCATTTGGCAACATCAAACAATCATGTAAGTTGGACAGTTTTCAAGAGCAAACACCCACTCAAATGACTTTGCTATCCTTTTCGTATCACTCCCAATATCAGACTGTCTGTATACATAGCTAATTCAGTACTGCAGCTTGTATTGCTGGAAGGTATCACATTTATTTCTCTGTCGATCTCAGCAAATATCTGCTTGCCACTTTTGAGAAATAAGTATTGGCACATTTTCTCTATGAGATTCTATAATGTGCAACATCAAAACTACGTTTCTCATTCAAGCTTCTTTCATATATCGGTATAAACAAAGTTATTCAAAACAAGAAATTGCACACTATGAACAGGTATGAAAAATGTGTTCATTGTAACCACAAGTTAATTAGGAAACTTACCAACACAAGATGTATTTCCAACAAGCTCATAACCACTGTTGCATCTGCATTCTCGATAACCATGAATATCTACACAAATATGATCACAGCCACCATTTCCATTTGAGCATGCCTGGCCAACTAAAATAAAATAAGAAAAATTACACATCATTGAAAATTATTGCCCATTATGGAATGTAAAATTAAAGTGCAAAATCCACAAAGCCTTTATATTTTGCAATCTTGTATATGCTACACGGTCATTTCATAAAGCTTGTTGTTATCCTAACTGCTTAGTATTTTGCAACAGGTACAAGAGCAAGTGCCCTATGTCAGAGCTTCATGGATACACGAAGATTAAATGTCAAGAAAATCAGGGCACTAATAATTAGTAATTGTCAAGTCTTCCTTATTTCAACATGGATTCAACATCAACTCAAACCTATATTAAATTAATGACACTTGTATAATCAACTTGTAGTACAACTTAGGACACTAATGCAACCCAAACTTCAATAGAAAACACTAATCTGACATAATTAATCAGAATCTTGAACACCACTTGATCAGCAAGTGGACTGAAAAAAGGCCACTCGACTAAATATGTAGTGAATAACTCACCTGAACATGTTCTGTTATTACTGTCCAGCACATAACCAGGTATGCATGAACACTGAAACCCACCAGCTGTATTTGTACAAGTCTGCTGACATGGAGAAACAGTCTGACATTCATTTATATCTGAAAACAAACAAACACTATCAGTTATAAGTCATCAAGTCATCCAAGCACTCATTGACCTTATATCTAACTAACAACCCAAACTATTCACAACAATTTGCTTTTCAAACTTTTTTATTTGTCACAAAGTTGCCTCAAAAACATAGTTTATCACTCCTCATTTGCACGAGAGTGTCAAGCTCATTCCAATGAGGGTCATAAGCTGTTTTCATAGCAAAAATCAAAGTGTTTACTTGTCTAAGAATTGATTTTGCAAGTGACATACTCTATGTTTGTTAGGTAAAGGGTCAAACTTACACCATCATAATTCTTCCATCCAGACAAAATGTCTACCAATGAACACAATACATGGGCGCAGTGAAGAAATCTATTTTACACTGCTAGTGGCTTCTTCAATATTATACAATTGAAGAAAGATGAAGCCAAGATTCTATTCCACACCAGTGGTGTCATTGAGATGCGTACTTGCTCAATTGCAAAAAACACAGATCTGCCATACAGGTTTTACAAAATTAAGAGAAGACAGAAGTAGAAGGAATGAGAGCAGGTGATAAAAAAAATCAGTCCTCTTCTTCAAAACACTCCAGCCAATGGGTTATTACTGTGAAGTCACTGACAAGGCACAGGTGTTGACAGAATTATATACATGCAGCTTACTATTAAAGGTACAACTTTCTATATTTGAACATGTGTACCAGCTGTCTACTGTACATTTGAAGATGTGAGCATTTGAATAAGTCAAGCTGTGAGAACAGAACCATACCAAGACCACAACTCTGCACAATAATGGAAGCAGCTCTTTAAAATAAACACTAAAATACATCATTCCACTGCAAACCATTACCTTGCATTTCACTATTTGATACAATAAGGAAAACGCCATTCAATTAACAATTACATAGCAGCTTACCAACACAAGTTGTGTTTCCAACCAGTTCATAACCATCATTACATCGACATTCTCGATAACCTTGCATATCTACACAAATGTGATCACACCCACCATTTCCATTTGAACATTCCAGTCCCACTGAAAAAAAGAAAAATGACATTTAATAGTTTGCAGTTTATTTACAACTCAATTGCACACAATATGGTCACAAATTATGAATATTCAACTATTATCGAAAAACTCAGATGTTTACGCTGCCTGAGCTACTTCACACAAAATAAACTTCAAATTTAGTAGTAAAACAATTCCATCATTAAAGGCTACTTGGAGAAAGCAATTCTTCACGGTATCATTTTTAAGAATATCTCAATCTATCTGCTGTTGTTTCTATAGCACTGACAGTTTACAACTTTCTATTTCATTAATTCAGAATGCTAAATTTATCATTTAACTAATTCTCAAAATAAGATTATTCAAATCACAGTTCATAGGAAATTTGGTTGAAACTGTTTTTTTTAATTTTAAATTTCTGTGAATAAAAATTGAAATGGAAACAGTGAAAACATCTCACCTGAGCAAGATCTGTTATTACTGTCTAGTACATATCCTGGTCTGCATGAACACTGAAATCCTCCAGCTGTGTTTGTACATATTTGCTGACAAGGAGCAACTGTCTGACATTCATTAATATCTGAAAATACAAACTATCAGTTAGATTTGGTACAATTTCATTTGGCAACATCAAACAATCATGTAAGTTGGACAGTTTTCAAGAGCAAACACCCACTCAAATGACTTTGCTATCCTTTTCGTATCACTCCCAATATCAGTCTGTCTGTATACATAGCTAATTCAGTACTGCAGCTTGTATTGCTGGAAGGTATCACATTTATTTCTCTGTCGATCTCAGCAAATATCTGCTTGCCACTTTTGAGAAATAAGTATTGGCACATTTTCTCTATGAGATTCTATAATGTGCAACATCAAAACTACGTTTCTCATTCAAGCTTCTTTCATATATCGGTATAAACAAAGTTATTCAAAACAAGAAATTGCACACTATGAACAGGTATGAAAAATGTGTTCATCATAACCACAAGTTAATTAGGAAACTTACCAACACAAGATGTATTTCCAACAAGCTCATAACCACTGTTGCATCTGCATTCTCGATAACCATGAATATCTACACAAATATGATCACAGCCACCATTTCCATTTGAGCATGCCTGGCCAACTAAAATAAAATAAGAAAAATTACACATCATTGAAAATTATTGCCCATTATGGAATGTAAAATTAAAGTGCAAAATCCACAAAGCCTTTATATTTTGCAATCTTGTATATGCTACACGGTCATTTCATAAAGCTTGTTGTTATCCTAACTGCTTAGCATTTTGCAACAGGTACAAGAGCAAGTGCCCTATGTCAGAGCTTCATGGATACACGAAGATTAAATGTCTAGAAAATCAAGGCACTAATAATTAGTAATTGTCAAGTCTTCCTTATTTCAACATGGATTCAACATCAACTCAAACCTATATTAAATTAATGACACTTGTATAATCAACTTGTAGTACAACTTAGGACACTAATGCAACCCAAACTTCAATAGAAAACACTAATCTGACATAATTAATCAGAATCTTGAACACCACTTGATCAGCAAGTGGAGTGAAAAAGGCCACTCGACTAAATATGTAGTGAATAACTCACCTGAACATGTTCTGTTATTACTGTCCAGCACATAACCAGGTATGCATGAACACTGAAACCCACCAGCTGTATTTGTACAAGTCTGCTGACATGGAGAAACAGTCTGACATTCATTTATATCTGAAAACAAACAAACACTATCAGTTATAAGTCATCAAGTCATCCAAGCACTCATTGACCTTATATCTAACTAACAACCCAAACTATTCACAACAATTTGCTTTTCAAACTTTTTTATTTGTCACAAAGTTGCCTCAAAAACATAGTTTATCACTCCTCATTTGCACGAGAGTGTCAAGCTCATTCCAATGAGGGTCATAAGCTGTTTTCATGGCAAAAATCAAAGTGTTTACTTGTCTAAGAATTGATTTTGCAAGTGACATACTAATAATAATAACACTTTGGCCAGCCACTGATTTGTCGCGGTTCTCGGACGAGAAGGCCATGGTTACCCCTGTGCTCCCAACTGCCTCCCTATTCCCACGCTTCTCCTCTCCTCCCAACACTCGGAGACGAACTGCTTGATGATATCCCTTGTCCCATTCTTCCCAATCTCTCCGATTAGCATGACTCTATGTTTGTTACCCTTTACCTAACTCTATCTTTGTTAGGTAAAGGGTCAAACTTACACCATCATAATTCTTCCATCCAGACAAAATGTCTACCAATGAACACAATACATGGGCGCAGTGAAGAAATCTATTTTACACTGCTAGTGGCTTCTTCAATATTATTCATTTGAAGAAAGATGAAGCCAAGATTCTATTCCACACCAGTGGTGTCATTGAGATGCGTACTTGCTCAATTGCAAAAAAACACAGATCTGCCATACAGGTTTTACAAAATTAAGAGAAGACAGAAGTAGAAGGAATGAGAGCAGGTGATAAAAAAAATCAGTCCTCTTCTTCAAAACACTCCAGCCAATGGGTTATTACTGTGAAGTCACTGACAAGGCACAGGTGTTGACAGAATTATATACAAGCAGCTTACTATTAAAGGTACAACTTTCTATATTTGGACATGTGTACCAGCTGTCTACTGTACACTTGAAGATATGAGCATTTGAATAAGTCAAGCTGTGAGAACAGAACCATACCAAGACCACAACTCTGCACAATAATGGAAGCAGCTCTTTAAAATAAACACTAAAATACATCATTCCACTGCAAACCATTACCTTGCATTTCACTATTTGATACAATAAGGAAAACGCCATTCAATTAACAATTATATAGCAGCTTACCAACACATGTTGTGTTTCCAACCAGTTCATAACCATCATTACATCGACATTCTCGATAACCTTGCATATCTACACAAATGTGATCACACCCACCATTTCCATTTGAACATTCCAGTCCCACTGAAAAAAAGAAAAATGACGTTTAATAGTTTGCAGTTTATTTACAACTCAATTGCACACAATATGGTCACAAATTATGAATATTCAACTATTATTGAAAAACTCAGATGTTTACGCTGCCTGAGCTACTTCACACAAAATAAACTTCAAATTTAGTAGTAAAACAATTCCATCATTAAAGGCTACTTGGAGAAAGCAATTCTTCACGGTATCATTTTTAAGAATATCTCAATCTATCTGCTGTTGTTTCTATAGCACTGACAGTTTACAACTTTCTATTTCATTAATTCAGAAAGCTAAATTTATCATTTAACTAATTCTCAAAATAAGATTATTCAAATCGCAGTTCATAGGAAATTTGGTTGAAACTGTTTTTTTTTAATTTTAAATTTCTGTGAATAAAAATTGAAATGGAAACAGTGAAAACATCTCACCTGAGCAAGATCTGTTATTACTGTCTAGTACATATCCTGGTCTGCATGAACACTGAAATCCTCCAGCTGTGTTTGTACATATTTGCTGACAAGGAGCAACTGTCTGACATTCATTAATATCTGAAAATACAAACTATCAGTTAGATTTGGTACAATTTCATTTGGCAACATCAAACAATCATGTAAGTTGGACAGTTTTCAAGAGCAAACACCCACTCAAATGACTTTGCTATCCTTTTCGTATCACTCCCAATATCAGTCTGTCTGTATACATAGCTAATTCAGTACTGCAGCTTGTATTGCTGGAAGGTATCACATTTATTTCTCTGTCGATCTCAGCAAATATCTGCTTGCCACTTTTGAGAAATAAGTATTGGCACATTTTCTCTATGAGATTCTATAATGTGCAACATCAAAACTACGTTTCTCATTCAAGCTTCTTTCATATATCGGTATAAACAAAGTTATTCAAAACAAGAAATTGCACACTATGAACAGGTATGAAAAATGTGTTCATTGTAACCACAAGTTAATTAGGAAACTAACCAACACAAGATGTATTTCCAACAAGCTCATAACCACTGTTGCATCTGCATTCTCGATAACCATGAATATCTACACAAATATGATCACAGCCACCATTTCCATTTGAGCATGCCTGGCCAACTAAAATAAAATAAGAAAAATTACACATCATTGAAAATTATTGCCCATTATGGAATGTAAAATTAAAGTGCAAAATCCACAAAGCCTTTATATTTTGCAATCTTGTATATGCTACACGGTCATTTCATAAAGCTTGTTGTTATCCTAACTGCTTAGCATTTTGCAACAGGTACAAGAGCAAGTGCCCTATGTCAGAGCTTCATGGATACACGAAGATTAAATGTCAAGAAAATCAAGGCACTAATAATTAGTAATTGTCAAGTCTTCCTTATTTCAACATGGATTCAACATCAACTCAAACCTATATTAAATTAATGACACTTGTATAATCAACTTGTAGTACAACTTAGGACACTAATGCAACCCAAACTTCAATAGAAAACACTAATCTGACATAATTAATCAGAATCTTGAACACCACTTGATCAGCAAGTGGACTGAAAAAAGGCCACTCGACTAAATATGTAGTGAATAACTCACCTGAACATGTTCTGTTATTACTGTCCAGCACATAACCAGGTATGCATGAACACTGAAACCCACCAGCTGTATTTGTACAAGTCTGCTGACATGGAGAAACAGTCTGACATTCATTTATATCTGAAAACAAACAAACACTATCAGTTATAAGTCATCAAGTCATCCAAGCACTCATTGACCTTATATCTAACTAACAACCCAAACTATTCACAACAATTTGCTTTTCAAACTTTTTTATTTGTCACAAAGTTGCCTCAAAAACATAGTTTATCACTCCTCATTTGCACGAGAGTGTCAAGCTCATTCCAATGAGGGTCATAAGCTGTTTTCATAGCAAAAATCAAAGTGTTTACTTGTCTAAGAATTGATTTTGCAAGTGACATACTCTATGTTTGTTAGGTAAAGGGTCAAACTTACACCATCATAATTCTTCCATCCAGACAAAATGTCTACCAATGAACACAATACATGGGCGCAGTGAAGAAATGTATTTTACACTGCTAGTGGCTTCTTCAATATTATTCATTTGAAGAAAGATGAAGCCAAGATTCTATTCCACACCAGTGGTGTCATTGAGATGCGTACTTGCTCAATTGCAAAAAACACAGATCTGCCATACAGGTTTTACAAAATTAAGAGAAGACAGAAGTAGAAGGAATGAGAGCAGGTGATAAAAAAAATCAGTCCTCTTCTTCAAAACACTCCAGCCAATGGGTTATTACTGTGAAGTCACTGACAAGGCACAGGTGTTGACAGAATTATATACAAGCAGCTTACTATCAAAGGTACAACTTTCTATATTTGGACATGTGTACCAGCTGTCTACTGTACACTTGAAGATGTGAGCATTTGAATAAGTCAAGCTGTGAGAACAGAACCATACCAAGACCACAACTCTGCACAATAATGGAAGCAGCTCTTTAAAATAAACACTAAAATACATCATTCCACTGCAAACCATTACCTTGCATTTCACTATTTGATACAATAAGGAAAACGCCATTCAATTAACAATTATATAGCAGCTTACCAACACATGTTGTGTTTCCAACCAGTTCATAACCATCATTACATCGACATTCTCGATAACCTTGCATATCTACACAAATGTGATCACACCCACCATTTCCATTTGAACATTCCAGTCCCACTGAAAAAAAGAAAAATGACGTTTAATAGTTTACAGTTTATTTACAACTCAATTGCACACAATATGGTCACAAATTATGAATATTCAACTATTATTGAAAAACTCAGATGTTTACGCTGCCTGAGCTACTTCACACAAAATAAACTTCAAATTTAGTAGTAAAACAATTCCATCATTAAAGGCTACTTGGAGAAAGCAATTCTTCACGGTATCATTTTTAAGAATATCTCAATCTATCTGCTGTTGTTTCTATAGCACTGACAGTTTACAACTTTCTATTTCATTAATTCAGAATGCTAAATTTATCATTTAACTAATTCTCAAAATAAGATTATTCAAATCGCAGTTCATAGGAAATTTGGTTGCAACTGGTTTTTTTTAATTTTAAATTTCTGTGAATAAAAATTGAAATGGAAACAGTGAAAACATCTCACCTGAGCAAGATCTGTTATTACTGTCTAGTACATATCCTGGTCTGCATGAACACTGAAATCCTCCAGCTGTGTTTGTACATATTTGCTGACAAGGAGCAACTGTCTGACATTCATTAATATCTGAAAATACAAACTATCAGTTAGATTTGGTACAATTTCATTTGGCAACATCAAACAATCATGTAAGTTGGACAGTTTTCAAGAGCAAACACCCACTCAAATGACTTTGCTATCCTTTTCGTATCACTCCCAATATCAGTCTGTCTGTATACATAGCTAATTCAGTACTGCAGCTTGTATTGCTGGAAGGTATCACATTTATTTCTCTGTCGATCTCAGCAAATATCTGCTTGCCACTTTTGAGAAATAAGTATTGGCACATTTTCTCTATGAGATTCTATAATGTGCAACATCAAAACTACGTTTCTCATTCAAGCTTCTTTCATATATCGGTATAAACAAAGTTATTCAAAACAAGAAATTGCACACTATGAACAGGTATGAAAAATGTGTTCATTATAACCACAAGTTAATTAGGAAACTTACCAACACAAGATGTATTTCCAACAAGCTCATAACCACTGTTGCATCTGCATTCTCGATAACCATGAATATCTACACAAATATGATCACAGCCACCATTTCCATTTGAGCATGCCTGGCCAACTAAAATAAAATAAGAAAAATTACACATCATTGAAAATTATTGCCCATTATGGAATGTAAAATTAAAGTGCAAAATCCACAAAGCCTTTATATTTTGCAATCTTGTATATGCTACACGGTCATTTCATAAAGCTTGTTGTTATCCTAACTGCTTAGCATTTTGCAACAGGTACAAGAGCAAGTGCCCTATGTCAGAGCTTCATGGATACACGAAGATTAAATGTCAAGAAAATCAAGGCACTAATAATTAGTAATTGTCAAGTCTTCCTTATTTCAACATGGATTCAACATCAACTCAAACCTATATTAAATTAATGACACTTGTATAATCAACTTGTAGTACAACTTAGGACACTAATGCAACCCAAACTTCAATAGAAAACACTAATCTGACATAATTAATCAGAATCTTGAACACCACTTGATCAGCAAGTGGACTGAAAAAAGGCCACTCGACTAAATATGTAGTGAATAACTCACCTGAACATGTTCTGTTATTACTGTCCAGCACATAACCAGGTATGCATGAACACTGAAACCCACCAGCTGTATTTGTACAAGTCTGCTGACATGGAGAAACAGTCTGACATTCATTTATATCTGAAAACAAACAAACACTATCAGTTATAAGTCATCAAGTCATCCAAGCACTCATTGACCTTATATCTAACTAACAACCCAAACTATTCACAACAATTTGCTTTTCAAACTTTTTTATTTGTCACAAAGTTGCCTCAAAAACATAGTTTATCACTCCTCATTTGCACGAGAGTGTCAAGCTCATTCCAATGAGGGTCATAAGCTGTTTTCATAGCAAAAATCAAAGTGTTTACTTGTCTAAGAATTGATTTTGCAAGTGACATACTCTATGTTTGTTAGGTAAAGGGTCAAACTTACACCATCATAATTCATCCATCCAGACAAAATGTCTACCAATGAACACAATACATGGGCGCAGTGAAGAAATGTATTTTACACTGCTAGTGGCTTCTTCAATATTATTCATTTGAAGAAAGATGAAGCCAAGATTCTATTCCACACCAGTGGTGTCATTGAGATGCGTACTTGCTCAATTGCAAAAAACACAGATCTGCCATACAGGTTTTACAAAATTAAGAGAAGACAGAAGTAGAAGGAATGAGAGCAGGTCATAAAAAAAATCAGTCCTCTTCTTCAAAACACTCCAGCCAATGGGTTATTACTGTGAAGTCACTGACAAGGCACAGGTGTTGACAGAATTATATACAAGCAGCTTACTATTAAAGGTACAACTTTCTATATTTGAACATGTGTACCCGCTGTCTACTGTACATTTGAAGATGTGAGCATTTGAATAAGTCAAGCTGTGAGAACAGAACCATACCAAGACCACAACTCTGCACAATAATGGAAGCAGCTCTTTAAAATAAACACTAAAATACATCATTCCACTGCAAACCATTACCTTGCATTTCACTATTTGATACAATAAGGAAAACGCCATTCAATTAACAATTATATAGCAGCTTACCAACACATGTTGTGTTTCCAACCAGTTCATAACCATCATTACATCGACATTCTCGATAACCTTGCATATCTACACAAATGTGATCACACCCACCATTTCCGTTTGAACATTCCAGTCCCACTGAAAAAAAGAAAAATGACATTTAATAGTTTGCAGTTTATTTACAACTCAATTGCACACAATATGGTCACAAATTATGAATATTCAACTATTATTGAAAAACTCAGATGTTTACGCTGCCTGAGCTACTTCACACAAAATAAACTTCAAATTTAGTAGTAAAACAATTCCATCATTAAAGGCTACTTGGAGAAAGCAATTCTTCACGGTATCATTTTTAAGAATATCTCAATCTATCTGCTGTTGTTTCTATAGTAGAGATGGGCGGTATTGGAATTTTGAGTTCGGTATCGGTTTCGGTATTTTTGTGTGGACATACCGCGGTATCGGTTCGGTATTCGGTATGTGACTTCAGATTCACTGATAGTACCAAAGGGGAATCCATGTCAGAAAAAATACAGAATAAGTTGTTCTTGTATCATTCTATCACAGTGCTACACATACCATTGTTGATGGGCTCAACATTGTCATTCTTTTGTCAACACAGATCATATCTACAGTAATTTGGTGACTTGTTCTAAATACGCCTTAACTTTTCAAGCTCCAATTAAGGCGTCTGTAACCATAGAATGTGTGTCCTATGATGTCATCTTTAGGTGGGCCTGATGACAGTAGTAAAATTATCTGGTCAGTGATTTCTAGCCAAGTCTTGGCTGCCTGTTAAGGCAGCCAAGACTTGGCTAGAAATCACTGCTAAGCAACTTGACATGTACAGGTCGTAGACTATTGATAATTTAGTACAACTGCCATGGTCCTTAAGGCTTAACAAAACTGAAAAATAAAATCAGTCACTTCTTTCAAGAAAATGAACACTTCAACTGCTATCAATCCTCAACAAGGCCTTATAAATAGCGAATGCACAGGGGAAATTGAAAATACCGTTGGTTTCGGTATTCAAAGATTAGGTCGGTTCGGTTTTTCGGTGTCCCCATGACATCGGTATCGGTTCGGTTTTTCGGTATATTGCCCATCTCTATTCTATAGCACTGACAGTTTACAACTTTCTATTTCATTAATTCAGAATGCTAAATTTATCATTTAACTAATTCTCAAAATAAGATTATTCAAATCGCAGTTCATAGGAAATTTGGTTGAAACTGTTTTTTTTTAATTTTAAATTTCTGTGAATAAAAATTGAAATGGAAACAGTGAAAACATCTCACCTGAGCAAGATCTGTTATTACTGTCTAGTACATATCCTGGTCTGCATGAACACTGAAATCCTCCAGCTGTGTTTGTACATATTTGCTGACAAGGAGCAACTGTCTGACATTCATTAATATCTGAAAATACAAACTATCAGTTAGATTTGGTACAATTTCATTTGGCAACATCAAACAATCATGTAAGTTGGACAGTTTTCAAGAGCAAACACCCACTCAAATGACTTTGCTATCCTTTTCGTATCACTCCCAATATCAGTCTGTCTGTATACATAGCTAATTCAGTACTGCAGCTTGTATTGCTGGAAGGTATCACATTTATTTCTCTGTCGATCTCAGCAAATATCTGCTTGCCACTTTTGAGAAATAAGTATTGGCACATTTTCTCTATGAGATTCTATAATGTGCAACATCAAAACTACGTTTCTCATTCAAGCTTCTTTCATATATCGGTATAAACAAAGTTATTCAAAACAAGAAATTGCACACTATGAACAGGTATGAAAAATGTGTTCATTATAACCACAAGTTAATTAGGAAACTTACCAACACAAGATGTATTTCCAACAAGCTCATAACCACTGTTGCATCTGCATTCTCGATAACCATGAATATCTACACAAATATGATCACAGCCACCATTTCCATTTGAGCATGCCTGGCCAACTAAAATAAAATAAGAAAAATTACACATCATTGAAAATTATTGCCCATTATGGAATGTAAAATTAAAGTGCAAAATCCACAAAGCCTTTATATTTTGCAATCTTGTATATGCTACACGGTCATTTCATAAAGCTTGTTGTTATCCTAACTGCTTAGCATTTTGCAACAGGTACAAGAGCAAGTGCCCTATGTCAGAGCTTCATGGATACACGAAGATTAAATGTCAAGAAAATCAAGGCACTAATAATTAGTAATTGTCAAGTCTTCCTTATTTCAACATGGATTCAACATCAACTCAAACCTATATTAAATTAATGACACTTGTATAATCAACTTGTAGTACAACTTAGGACACTAATGCAACCCAAACTTCAATAGAAAACACTAATCTGACATAATTAATCAGAATCTTGAACACCACTTGATCAGCAAGTGGACTGAAAAAAGGCCACTCGACTAAATATGTAGTGAATAACTCACCTGAACATGTTCTGTTATTACTGTCCAGCACATAACCAGGTATGCATGAACACTGAAACCCACCAGCTGTATTTGTACAAGTCTGCTGACATGGAGAAACAGTCTGACATTCATTTATATCTGAAAACAAACAAACACTATCAGTTATAAGTCATCAAGTCATCCAAGCACTCATTGACCTTATATCTAACTAACAACCCAAACTATTCACAACAATTTGCTTTTCAAACTTTTTTATTTGTCACAAAGTTGCCTCAAAAACATAGTTTATCACTCCTCATTTGCACGAGAGTGTCAAGCTCATTCCAATGAGGGTCATAAGCTGTTTTCATGGCAAAAATCAAAGTGTTTACTTGTCTAAGAATTGATTTTGCAAGTGACATACTCTATGTTTGTTAGGTAAAGGGTCAAACTTACACCATCATAATTCTTCCATCCAGACAAAATGTCTACCAATGAACACAATACATGGGCGCAGTGAAGAAATCTATTTTACACTGCTAGTGGCTTCTTCAATATTATACAATTCAAGAAAGATGAAGCCAAGATTCTATTCCACACCAGTGGTGTCATTGAGATGCGTACTTGCTCAATTGCAAAAAACACAGATCTGCCATACAGGTTTTACAAAATTAAGAGAAGACAGAAGTAGAAGGAATGAGAGCAGGTGATAAAAAAAATCAGTCCTCTTCTTCAAAACACTCCAGCCAATGGGTTATTACTGTGAAGTCACTGACAAGGCACAGGTGTTGACAGAATTATATACATGCAGCTTACTATTAAAGGTACAACTTTCTATATTTGAACATGTGTACCAGCTGTCTACTGTACATTTGAAGATGTGAGCATTTGAATAAGTCAAGCTGTGAGAACAGAACCATACCAAGACCACAACTCTGCACAATAATGGAAGCAGCTCTTTAAAATAAACACTAAAATACATCATTCCACTGCAAACCATTACCTTGCATTTCACTATTTGATACAATAAGGAAAACGCCATTCAATTAACAATTATATAGCAGCTTACCAACACAAGTTGTGTTTCCAACCAGTTCATAACCATCATTACATCGACATTCTCGATAACCTTGCATATCTACACAAATGTGATCACACCCACCATTTCCATTTGAACATTCCAGTCCCACTGAAAAAAAGAAAAATGACATTTAATAGTTTGCAGTTTATTTACAACTCAATTGCACACAATATGGTCACAAATTATGAATATTCAACTATTATTGAAAAACTCAGATGTTTACGCTGCCTGAGCTACTTCACACAAAATAAACTTCAAATTTAGTAGTAAAACAATTCCATCATTAAAGGCTACTTGGAGAAAGCAATTCTTCACGGTATCATTTTTAAGAATATCTCAATCTATCTGCTGTTGTTTCTATAGCACTGACAGTTTACAACTTTCTATTTCATTAGTTCAGAATGCTAAATTTATCATTTAACTAATTCTCAAAATAAGATTATTCAAATCGCAGTTCATAGGAAATTTGGTTGAAACTGTTTTTTTTAATTTTAAATTTCTGTGAATAAAAATTGAAATGGAAACAGTGAAAACATCTCACCTGAGCAAGATCTGTTATTACTGTCTAGTACATATCCTGGTCTGCATGAACACTGAAATCCTCCAGCTGTGTTTGTACATATTTGCTGACAAGGAGCAACTGTCTGACATTCATTAATATCTGAAAATACAAACTATCAGTTAGATTTGGTACAATTTCATTTGGCAACATCAAACAATCATGTAAGTTGGACAGTTTTCAAGAGCAAACACCCACTCAAATGACTTTGCTATCCTTTTCGTATCACTCCCAATATCAGTCTGTCTGTATACATAGCTAATTCAGTACTGCAGCTTGTATTGCTGGAAGGTATCACATTTATTTCTCTGTCGATCTCAGCAAATATCTGCTTGCCACTTTTGAGAAATAAGTATTGGCACATTTTCTCTATGAGATTCTATAATGTGCAACATCAAAACTACGTTTCTCATTCAAGCTTCTTTCATATATCGGTATAAACAAAGTTATTCAAAACAAGAAATTGCACACTATGAACAGGTATGAAAAATGTGTTCATCATAACCACAAGTTAATTAGGAAACTTACCAACACAAGATGTATTTCCAACAAGCTCATAACCACTGTTGCATCTGCATTCTCGATAACCATGAATATCTACACAAATATGATCACAGCCACCATTTCCATTTGAGCATGCCTGGCCAACTAAAATAAAATAAGAAAAATTACACATCATTGAAAATTATTGCCCATTATGGAATGTAAAATTAAAGTGCAAAATCCACAAAGCCTTTATATTTTGCAATCTTGTATATGCTACACCGTCATTTCATAAAGCTTGTTGTTATCCTAACTGCTTAGCATTTTGCAACAGGTACAAGAGCAAGTGCCCTATGTCAGAGCTTCATGGATACACGAAGATTAAATGTCTAGAAAATCAAGGCACTAATAATTAGTAATTGTCAAGTCTTCCTTATTTCAACATGGATTCAACATCAACTCAAACCTATATTAAATTAATGACACTTGTATAATCAACTTGTAGTACAACTTAGGACACTAATGCAACCCAAACTTCAATAGAAAACACTAATCTGACATAATTAATCAGAATCTTGAACACCACTTGATCAGCAAGTGGACTGAAAAAAGGCCACTCGACTAAATATGTAGTGAATAACTCACCTGAACATGTTCTGTTATTACTGTCCAGCACATAACCAGGTATGCATGAACACTGAAACCCACCAGCTGTATTTGTACAAGTCTGCTGACATGGAGAAACAGTCTGACATTCATTTATATCTGAAAACAAACAAACACTATCAGTTATAAGTCATCAAGTCATCCAAGCACTCATTGACCTTATATCTAACTAACAACCCAAACTATTCACAACAATTTGCTTTTCAAACTTTTTTATTTGTCACAAAGTTGCCTCAAAAACATAGTTTATCACTCCTCATTTGCACGAGAGTGTCAAGCTCATTCCAATGAGGGTCATAAGCTGTTTTCATGGCAAAAATCAAAGTGTTTACTTGTCTAAGAATTGATTTTGCAAGTGACATACTCTATGTTTGTTAGGTAAAGGGTCAAACTTACACCATCATAATTCTTCCATCCAGACAAAATGTCTACCAATGAACACAATACATGGGCGCAGTGAAGAAATCTATTTTACACTGCTAGTGGCTTCTTCAATATTATACAATTCAAGAAAGATGAAGCCAAGATTCTATTCCACACCAGTGGTGTCATTGAGATGCGTACTTGCTCAATTGCAAAAAACACAGATCTGCCATACAGGTTTTACAAAATTAAGAGAAGACAGAAGTAGAAGGAATGAGAGCAGGTGATAAAAAAAATCAGTCCTCTTCTTCAAAACACTCCAGCCAATGGGTTATTACTGTGAAGTCACTGACAAGGCACAGGTTTTGACAGAATTATATACATGCAGCTTACTATTAAAGGTACAACTTTCTATATTTGAACATGTGTACCAGCTGTCTACTGTACATTTGAAGATGTGAGCATTTGAATAAGTCAAGCTGTGAGAACAGAACCATACCAAGACCACAACTCTGCACAATAATGGAAGCAGCTCTTTAAAATAAACACTAAAATACATCATTCCACTGCAAACCATTACCTTGCATTTCACTATTTGATACAATAAGGAAAACGCCATTCAATTAACAATTATATAGCAGCTTACCAACACAAGTTGTGTTTCCAACCAGTTCATAACCATCATTACATCGACATTCTCGATAACCTTGCATATCTACACAAATGTGATCACACCCACCATTTCCATTTGAACATTCCAGTCCCACTGAAAAAAAGAAAAATGACATTTAATAGTTTGCAGTTTATTTACAACTCAATTGCACACAATATGGTCACAAATTATGAATATTCAACTATTATTGAAAAACTCAGATGTTTACGCTGCCTGAGCTACTTCACACAAAATAAACTTCAAATTTAGTAGTAAAACAATTCCATCATTAAAGGCCACTTGGAGAAAGCAATTCTTCACGGTATCATTTTTAAGAATATCTCAATCTATCTGCTGTTGTTTCTATAGCACTGACAGTTTACAACTTTCTATTTCATTAGTTCAGAATGCTAAATTTATCATTTAACTAATTCTCAAAATAAGATTATTCAAATCGCAGTTCATAGGAAATTTGGTTGAAACTGGTTTTTTTAATTTTAAATTTCTGTGAATAAAAATTGAAATGGAAACAGTGAAAACATCTCACCTGAGCAAGATCTGTTATTACTGTCTAGTACATATCCTGGTCTGCATGAACACTGAAATCCTCCAGCTGTGTTTGTACATATTTGCTGACAAGGAGCAACTGTCTGACATTCATTAATATCTGAAAATACAAACTATCAGTTAGATTTGGTACAATTTCATTGGGCAACATCAAACAATCATGTAAGTTGGACAGTTTTCAAGAGCAAACACCCACTCAAATGACTTTGCTATCCTTTTCGTATCACTCCCAATATCATTCTGTCTGTATACATAGCTAATTCAGTACTGCAGCTTGTATTGCTGGAAGGTATCACATTTATTTCTCTGTCGATCTCAGCAAATATCTGCTTGCCACTTTTGAGAAATAAGTATTGGCACATTTTCTCTATGAGATTCTATAATGTGCAACATCAAAACTACGTTTCTCATTCAAGCTTCTTTCATATATCGGTATAAACAAAGTTATTCAAAACAAGAAATTGCACACTATGAACAGGTATGAAAAATGTGTTCATCATAACCACAAGTTAATTAGGAAACTTACCAACACAAGATGTATTTCCAACAAGCTCATAACCACTGTTGCATCTGCATTCTCGATAACCATGAATATCTACACAAATATGATCACAGCCACCATTTCCATTTGAGCATGCCTGGCCAACTAAAATAAAATAAGAAAAATTACACATCATTGAAAATTATTGCCCATTATGGAATGTAAAATTAAAGTGCAAAATCCACAAAGCCTTTATATTTTGCAATCTTGTATATGCTACACGGTCATTTCATAAAGCTTGTTGTTATCCTAACTGCTTAGCATTTTGCAACAGGTACAAGAGCAAGTGCCCTATGTCAGAGCTTCATGGATACACGAAGATTAAATGTCTAGAAAATCAAGGCACTAATAATTAGTAATTGTCAAGTCTTCCTTATTTCAACATGGATTCAACATCAACTCAAACCTATATTAAATTAATGACACTTGTATAATCAACTTGTAGTACAACTTAGGACACTAATGCAACCCAAACTTCAATAGAAAACACTAATCTGACATAATTAATCAGAATCTTGAACACCACTTGATCAGCAAGTGGACTGAAAAAAGGCCACTCGACTAAATATGTAGTGAATAACTCACCTGAACATGTTCTGTTATTACTGTCCAGCACATAACCAGGTATGCATGAACACTGAAACCCACCAGCTGTATTTGTACAAGTCTGCTGACATGGAGAAACAGTCTGACATTCATTTATATCTGAAAACAAACAAACACTATCAGTTATAAGTCATCAAGTCATCCAAGCACTCATTGACCTTATATCTAACTAACAACCCAAACTATTCACAACAATTTGCTTTTCAAACTTTTTTATTTGTCACAAAGTTGCCTCAAAAACATAGTTTATCACTCCTCATTTGCACGAGAGTGTCAAGCTCATTCCAATGAGGGTCATAAGCTGTTTTCATGGCAAAAATCAAAGTGTTTACTTGTCTAAGAATTGATTTTGCAAGTGACATACTCTATGTTTGTTAGGTAAAGGGTCAAACTTACACCATCATAATTCTTCCATCCAGACAAAATGTCTACCAATGAACACAATACATGGGCGCAGTGAAGAAATCTATTTTACACTGCTAGTGGCTTCTTCAATATTATACAATTGAAGAAAGATGAAGCCAAGATTCTATTCCACACCAGTGGTGTCATTGAGATGCGTACTTGCTCAATTGCAAAAAACACAGATCTGCCATACAGGTTTTACAAAATTAAGAGAAGACAGAAGTAGAAGGAATGAGAGCAGGTGATAAAAAAAGTCAGTCCTCTTCTTCAAAACACTCCAGCCAATGGGTTATTACTGTGAAGTCACTGACAAGGCACAGGTGTTGACAGAATTATATACATGCAGCTTACTATTAAAGGAACAACTTTCTATATTTGAACATGTGTACCAGCTGTCTACTGTACATTTGAAGATGTGAGCATTTGAATAAGTCAAGCTGTGAGAACAGAACCATACCAAGACCAGCACTCTGCACAATAATGGAAGCAGCTCTTTAAAATAAACATTAAAATACATCATTCCACTGCAAACCATTACCTTGCATTTCACTATTTGATACAATAAAGAAAACGTCATTCAATTAACAATTATATAGCAGCTTACCAACACAAGTTGTGTTTCCAACCAGTTCATAACCATCATTACATCGACATTCTCGATAACCTTGCATATCTACACAAATGTGATCACACCCACCATTTCCATTTGAACATTCCAGTCCCACTAAAAAAAAGAAAAATGACATTTAATAGTTTGCAGTTTATTTACAACTCAATTGCACACAATATGGTCACAAATTATGAATATTCAGCTATTATTGAAAAACTCAGATGTTTAGGCTGCCTGAGCTACTTCACACAAAATAAACTTCAAATTTAGTAGCAAAACAATTCCATCATTAAAGGCTACTTGGAGAAAGCAATTCTTCACGGTATCATTTTTAAGAATATCTCAATCTATCTGCTGTTGTTTCTGTAGCACTGACACTTTACAACTTTCTATTTCATTAATTCAGAATGCTAAATTTATCATTTAACTAATTCTCAAAATAAGATTATTCAAATCGCAGTTCATAGGAAATTTGGTTGAAACTGTTTTTTTTAATTTTAAATTTCTGTGAATAAAAATTGAACTTTGAAATGGAAATAGTGAAAACATCTCACCTGAGCAAGATCTGTTATTACTGTCTAGTACATATCCTGGTCTGCATGAACACTGAAATCCTCCAGCTGTGTTTGTACATATTTGCTGACAAGGAGCAACTGTCTGACATTCATTAATATCTGAAAATACAAACTATCAGTTAGATTTGGTACAATTTCAATTGGCAACATCAAACAATCATGTAAGTTGGACAGTTTTCAAGAGCAAACACCCACTCAAATGACTTTGCTATCCTTTTCGTATCACTCCCAATATCAGTCTGTCTGTATACATAGCTAATTCAGTACTGCAGCTTGTATTGCTGGAAGGTATCACATTTATTTCTCTGTCGATCTCAGCAAATATCTGCTTGCCACTTTTGAGAAATAAGTATTGGCACATTTTCTCTATGAGATTCTATAATGTGCAACATCAAAACTACGTTTCTCATTCAAGCTTCTTTCATATATCGGTATAAACAAAGTTATTCAAAACAAGAAATTGCACACTATGAACAGGTATGAAAAATGTGTTCATTATAACCACAAGTTAATTAGGAAACTTACCAACACAAGATGTATTTCCAACAAGCTCATAACCACTGTTGCATCTGCATTCTCGATAACCATGAATATCTACACAAATATGATCACAGCCACCATTTCCATTTGAGCATGCCTGGCCAACTAAAATAAAATAAGAAAAATTACACATCATTGAAAATTATTGCCCATTATGGAATGTAAAATTAAAGTGCAAAATCCACAAAGCCTTTATATTTTGCAATCTTGTATATGCTACACGGTCATTTCATAAAGCTTGTTGTTATCCTAACTGCTTAGCATTTTGCAACAGGTACAAGAGCAAGTGCCCTATGTCAGAGCTTCATGGATACACGAAGATTAAATGTCAAGAAAATCAAGGCACTAATAATTAGTAATTGTCAAGTCTTCCTTATTTCAACATGGATTCAACATCAACTCAAACCTATATTAAATTAATGACACTTGTATAATCAACTTGTAGTACAACTTAGGACACTAATGCAACCCAAACTTCAATAGAAAACACTAATCTGACATAATTAATCAGAATCTTGAACACCACTTGATCAGCAAGTGGACTGAAAAAAGGCCACTCGACTAAATATGTAGTGAATAACTCACCTGAACATGTTCTGTTATTACTGTCCAGCACATAACCAGGTATGCATGAACACTGAAACCCACCAGCTGTATTTGTACAAGTCTGCTGACATGGAGAAACAGTCTGACATTCATTTATATCTGAAAACAAACAAACACTATCAGTTATAAGTCATCAAGTCATCCAAGCACTCATTGACCTTATATCTAACTAACAACCCAAACTATTCACAACATTTGCTTTTCAAACTTCTTTATTTGTCACAAAGTTGCCTCAAAAACATAGTTTATCACTCCTCATTTGCACGAGAGTGTCAAGCTCATTCCAATGAGGGTCATAAGCTGTTTTCATGGCAAAAATCAAAGTGTTTACTTGTCTAAGAATTGATTTTGCAAGTGACATACTCTGTATTTGTTAGCTAAAGGGTCAAACTTACACCATCATAATTCTTCCATCCAGACAAAATGTCTACCAATGAACACAATACATGGGCGCAGTGAAGAAATCTATTTTACACTGCTAGTGGCTTCTTCAATATTATACAATTGAAGAAAGATGAAGCCAAGATTCTATTCCACACCAGTGGTGTCATTGAGATGAGTACTTGCTCAATTGCAAAAAACACAGCTCTGCCATACAGGTTTTACAAAATTAAGAGAAGACAGAAGTAGAAGGAATGAGAGCAGGTGATAAAAAAATCAGTCCTCTTCTTCAAAACACTCCAGCCAATGGGTTATTACTGTGAAGTCACTGACAAGGCACAGGTGTTGACAGAATTATATACATGCAGCTTACTATTAAAGGTACAACTTTCTATATTTGAACATGTGTACCAGCTGTCTACTGTACATTTGAAGATGTGAGCATTTGAATAAGTCAAGCTGTGAGAACAGAACCATACCAAGACCAGAACTCTGCACAATAATGGAAGCAGCTCTTTAAAATAAACATTAAAATACATCATTCCACTGCAAACCATTACCTTGCATTTCACTATTTGATACAATAAAGAAAACGCCATTCAATTAACAATTATATAGCAGCTTACCAACACAAGTTGTGTTTCCAACCAGTTCATAACCATCATTACATCGACATTCTCGATAACCTTGCATATCTACACAAATGTGATCACACCCACCATTTCCATTTGAACATTCCAGTCCCACTAAAAAAAAGAAAAATGACATTTAATAGTTTGCAGTTTATTACAACTCAATTGCACACAATATGGTCACAAATTATGAATATTCAGCTATTATTGAAAAACTCAGATGTTTAGGCTGCCTGAGCCACTTCACACAAAATAAACTTCAAATTTAGTAGCAAAACAATTCCATCATTAAAGGCTACTTGGAGAAAGCAATTCTTCACGGTATCATTTTTAAGAATATCTCAATCTACCTGCTGTTGTTTCTATAGCACTGACACTTTACAACTTTTTATTTCATTAACTCAGAATGCTAAATTTATCATTTAACTAATTCTCAAAATAAGATTATTCAAATCGCAGTTCATAGGAAATTTGGTTGAAACTGGTTTTTTTAATTTTAAATTTCTGTGAATAAAAATTGAACTTTGAAATGGAAACAGTGAAAACATCTCACCTGAGCAAGATCTGTTATTACTGTCTAGTACATATCCTGGTCTGCATGAACACTGAAATCCTCCAGCTGTGTTTGTACATATTTGCTGACAAGGAGCAACTGTCTGACATTCATTAATATCTGAAAATACAAACTATCAGTTAGATTTGGTACAATTTCATTTGGCAACATCAAACAATCATGTAAGTTGGACAGTTTTCAAGAGCAAATACCCACTCAAATGACTTTGCTATCCTTTTCGTATCACTCCAAATATCAGTCTGTCTGTATACATAGCTAATTCAGTACTGCAGCTTGTATTGCTGGAAGGTATCACATTTTATTTCTCTGTCAATCTGAGCAAATATCTACTTGCCACTTTTGGGAAATAAGGTTTGGCTCATTTTCTCTATGAGATTCTATAATGTGCAACATCAAAATTACATTTCTCATTCAAGCTTCTTTCATATATCGGTGTAAACAAAGTTATTCAAAACAAGAAATTGCACACTATGAACAGGTATGAAAAATGTGTTGATTATAACCACCAGTTAATTGGGAAACTTACCAACACAAGATGTATTTCCAACAAGCTCATAACCACTGTTGCATCTGCATTCTCGATAACCATGAATATCTATACAAATATGATCACAGCCACCATTTCCATTTGAGCATGCCTGGCCAACTAAAATAAAATAAGAGAAATTACACATCATTGAAAATTATTGCCCATTATGGAATGTAAAATTAAAGTGCAAAATCCACTAAGCCTTTATATTTTGCAATCTTGTATATGCTACACGGTCATTTCATAAAGCTTGTTGTTATCCTAACTGCTTAGCATTTTGCAACAGGTACAAGAGCAAGTGCCCTATGTCAGAGCTTCATGGATACAGGAAGATTAAATGTCAAGAAAATAAAGGCACTAATAATTAGTAATTGTCAAGTCTTCCATATTTCAACATGGACTCAAGATCAACTCAAACATATATTAAATTAATGACACTTGTACAATCAACTTGCAGTACAACTTTGGACACTAATGCAACCCAAACTTCAATAGAGAACACTAATCTGACATAAATATTCAGAATCTTGAACACCACTTGATCAGCAAGTGGACTGAAAAAAGGCTACTCGACTACATATGTAGTGAATAACTCACCTGAACATGTTCTGTTATTACTGTCCAGCACATAACCAGGTATGCATGAACACTGAAACCCACCAGCTGTATTTGTACAAGTCTGCTGACATGGAGAAACAGTCTGACATTCATTTATATCTGAAAACAAACAAACACTATCAGTTATAAGTCATCAAGTCATCCAAGCACTCATTGACCTTATATCTAACTAACAACCCAAACTATTCACAACATTTGCTTTTCAAACTTTTTTATTTGTCACAAAGTTGCCTCAAAAACATAGTTTATCACTCCTCATTTGCACGAGTGTCAAGCTCATTCCAACAAGGGTCATAAGCTGTTATCAAGGCAAAACTCAAAGTGTTTACTTGTCTAAGAATTGATTTTGCAAGTGACATACTCTACATTTGTTAGGTAAAGGGTCAAACTTACACCATCATAATTCTTCCACCCAGACAAAAGGTCTATCAATGAACACAACACATGGGAGTAGTGGAGAAATCTATTTTAATATTATACAATTGAAGCTTCTTCAATATTATACAATTGAAGAAAGATTGAAGACAACATTCTGTTCCACACCAGTGGTGTCAGTGAGATGCATACTTGCTTAATTCCAAAAAACACAGATCTGCCATACAGGTTTTACAAAATTTAGAGAAGACAGAAGTAGAAGGAAAAGGAATGAGTGCAGGTAATAAAAAAAAATCAGTCCTCTTCTTCAAAACACTCCAGCCAATGGGTTATTACTGTGAAGTCACTGACAAGGCACAGGTGTTAACAGAATTATATATATGCAGCTTACTATTAAAGGTACAACTTTCTATATTTGAACATGTGTACCAGCTGTCTACTGTACATTTGAAGATGTGAGCATTTGAATAAGTCAAGCTGTAAGAACCACACCAAGACCACAACTCTGCACAATATTGGAAGTAGCACTTTAAAATAAACACAAAAATACATCATTCCACTGCAAACCATTACCTTGCATTTCACTATTTGATACAATAAGGAAAAAGCCATTCAATTAACAATTATATAGCAGCTTACCAACACAAGTTGTGTTTCCAACCAGTTCATAACCATCATTACATCGACATTCTCGATAACCTTGCATATCGACACAAATGTGATCACACCCACCATTTCCATTTGAACATTCCAGTCCCACTGAAAAAAAGAAAAATGACATTTAATAGTTTGCAGTTTATTTTCAGCTCAATTGCACACAATATGGTCACAAATTATGAATATTCAACTATTATTGAAAAATTAAAATTTTTTAGTAAATTTTGTTTCTTAACATACCTACCACAATTGTTAACAATTGGCTGTAACATAAGTGCAAGCCCTACTTCGAAACTAACTTAAGCTTTTAGAAACTTTTCCAAACAAGCTGGAAAAGTACTTCAGAGCGCAAAAGAACGAAAAAAATCAAAAAAAGGGTCAAGCGAGACCAGTGCTCGAAATTACAGGTACTCTCTCTGCACACCTCTTGCATTTTACCGAGCGCATGCGCAACAACCATGATGTCAATTCCGTATTTCCGCCAGTGAGAAGTTTGTGATTTAGCGGGGAGGCATCGATATCAAAGATATCCCCAAGGAGGGTGGGCCTCCGGTAAACAATTGTGGTAGGTATGTTAAGAAACAAAATTTACTAAAAAATTTTAATTTCTTTTCAACCTACTCACAATTGTTTACAATTGGCTGAATAAACAATAGGAAGAGGTGAATCACATAACCAATACCAACAAGAGTAGCAGAAAGAAAAGCAAGGAGGACAGAGAACAATAGCGAAACCTGTAATCAAGATAGAGAGAAGGCACCTGAAAAGAACAAGGCCGTGCGAAGCACAACCTCGATAAAAACAATTTTAACGTGGGTGCACAACAGCCTGAGCAGCAACGAGAGGGCCTAAAGAATAAAGGTCCTCAGATTGCTGCTGAAGGTGGCGGAGATAAAAGGAGGAGAAGGTAGAAGCATTCCTCCAGTAAACCGCATTCATAACATCCCAGAGCGAAACAGAATTGGAGAACGCCCAGGATGTAGAAATGGCACGAACCTCATGAGCATTAAACCGGTTCGAAACAAGATCAGACGCAGACAAGCGGGAATAAGCCAGCTTGATTGCAAGACAGATCCACCTGGAAATAGAATGGGAAGAGATAGACTGCCTCTTAGGAATGAGAGACAGAAAGAATCTCTTCCGACCCCTCCTAATGAACTGAGTGCGAGTAATGTAAATCTTGATCACACGAACAGGACAAAGAAGAGGCCTCCGGCCATCGACAGCAGGGAGAGCCCGAATGCAGATGGGAGGAGGTACTGAATCAGGAAGTTGATTCTTAGCCAGAAAAGAGCAATCAGTAGTGAAGGTGACATTGTTAGCCTCATTTCTGAAGAAGGTAGAATCAACAGATAGCGCATGAAGCTCATTGACTCGTCGAGCAGAAGCTAATGCTAGAAGAAAAGCCGTCTTATAGGTGAGAAAATGCATATGGGTCTCAGATAAAGGCTCGAATGGCGCCCCCTCCAAACAGTGCAACACCCATGCCAAGTTCCACTTGGGTGTAAGACGCAAAACTCGAGGCCTCTTCAAAGAAAAGTGCCGAATGAGTTTGGGGAGAAAAAGATTACGACCGATGCACCACTTTCCCACATAAGAGAAAGTATCAGATAGCATAGACCGATAGCCCTTAATCGTAACAGGCTGGAGGCCCTTGGAGTCAAAAAGACATACCAGAAAATCTGCAATTTGAGCAATTGACGGATCACGGTAATTCACATTGTGATCTGCACACCAGCGGCAGAAAACCTTCCACTTTGCAGCATAAGTCATGCCAGTGGAAAGTCGCCATGATGCAGAAATGCACTCCACTGTTCATCTCGAAAAAAACCTCTACGTCGGAGACTGGACCTGATAAAAGACAGGCGTGAAGGGACAGGCTCACCAGGTTGTTGTGATACTTCCTGGGATGACCCTGGGAAAGAAGATCGCGGCGTAGAGGTAGACGAATCGGCCGATCTGCCAACAGAGGCCGCAGCAGATTGATCCACACACTCTGTGGAGACAGAGGTGTGATCAGAATGATCCTGCAACTGCAAGCACGAATTTTCGCTAATACTTGAGGAAGAATCGGTGCAGGAGGAAAGGCATAGTCGATCCAACCTGTCCAGTCCAGAGACAGAGCGTCTACTGCAAATGCCAGAGGATCTGGACAAGGGGAGACAAGGATCTCTACCTGATGATTCCAGCGAGTAGCGAAAAGGTCGACCTGAGGGTGGCCCCACTGCTCGCAAATCGCCTGAAACACCGACTGATGTAGCATCCATTCGGTTGGAAGGACACTGTCGCGTCGGGACAGGGAGTCTGCTAGGACGTTGAGATGCCCGGGAATGTGTCGAATGGACATCCGAGCGTTCACATCCCGTGCCAACAGAAGAAGATCCCGAGACAGCCGATACATGGGAATCGACTGTGTGCCTCCTTGATTCCGTATGTGGGCCACTACTGTCAAATTGTCCGAAAGAAGTATGACAATATGGTCCAACAGATAAGGGATCCAAAGCAGAAAACTCAACAGAAGAGCAGGGAGCTTCTTCTGGTAATCGCTGTCCCACTCGCTGTGAGTAGACAGAGCGAGAGGATCCAACGTCGCACCCCAGCCCCGATTGCTAGCATCCGCAGTAAGGATGCGATCGACAAAGGAAGATCCAACAGAACACCCTGTGTCAGCCAGGGAATATTGGCCCAAGGGTGGAGGTGACAAAGCAGAGACCGAGGAATAGTGAGTTCCAGGTTCAGCGGATCTACATGCGGATGCCAATGATCCAACAGGAAGTGTTGGAGAGGTCGGACAAACAAGCGACCGAGCGGAATGAGATCTGTCACCGAACTGCAAAGGTCCAGCATCCGAAGGAAAGTCCTGGCCGAGACTGAGGAAGTTTGAAGCAGGTTCCGAGTCAAGGCGGAAAGAATCATCGCCCGAGCATGGGGGACCGACACTACATTGTGAAGAGTGTCGAAATCCATCCCCAAATGATGGAATCGCTGAGAAGGAAGGAGATCCAACTTCTCGCGATTGACTCTGAAACCCAGCGACGCTAGCAGGCAAAGAAACTGCCGGACATCTAACTCCAGAACAGCAGCATCGTGGTGCCGTTGGAGGATGTCGTCCAGGTAGGCTGACGAAGTCACAGCCGACTGAGTATGGTGGAAAGCAAGCACAGTGACATCAGTCGGGTGAAGGCCCAAGGAGTCAGGTTCAAACCGAACGGAGAGCTCTGAATTGATAAACTCGATCCCGAAATGAGAACCGAAGGTATTTCCGTGACACCAGATGAATGGGTACATGGAAGTAGGCATCCTTCAGGTCGATACAGCAGCAAAGTCGCCCTGATGAACTGAACGTCGAACCGACCGGAAAGTCTCCATACTGAAACGAGGAGCTATAATGTACTCAATCAGGATACTCAGATCGATGACAGGACGAAATTGGCCGTTTTTCTTCGGCACCAAGTAAAGTCTTGAGTAAAACCCCGGTGAAAGGGTGTTCCTGACCACCTTGATGGCCCCTTTGTCGATCTCCTGCACCAGAAGGCCCCGACATAGAGAATCAGAAGGGACCCGAGTCGGGAGGGGCACCCGAGATAAACTGGGGTGCCGATGGAAGGACCGTCGCAGACCGGAATGAATAACGTCGAGGACCCAAGTGTCCGACGTTATCTCTGTCCAACGATCGTAAAACTGCGACAGCCTTCCCCTGACTGGAGGCAAATCGAGGTGAGAACCTTGACTTGCGGCCTCGACGAGGCCCCCGAGAGGAGAAACCACCACCTCGGGAAGTGACAGAGTCCTGAGACTGTCCTGTCCGAGACTGCCAACGAGCCTGGCTGCGTCGGCACTTCTTCTGAGCAGAAGGAGCAGACGGAGCCGAAGGCATAGCCAACTCGCCGACGAGGCAGATGCAGCAGGACACTTGGCAGGCCTGGAACGACCACCACCCGCAGCAGCAGGTTGGTCCAGCTGTCGCAGCAAAAGCTGGTCCTTTGAATGATGAAGAACCTCGCTACGGACAGCTTCCATGGAACAACTGAGGTCCAACCAGAGAGGCAGACATCAGAACAGCACGCTGCTCAGATGGAAGGGATGGAGAAGAATCCAACACCGCATCCCGGCGTGTCAGCTCCAAATTAGCCGTGTTACAGGCGTGAGCGTGTGTCAAGTTCATGAGAGCCTGTGACAAAACGCGAACAGGCGCCTAAGCATCATCAAACTCCCCTGGTGGAAAATACTCTGCCAGGGCAGCGACGACATGGTCTGCGAGAGATAACATGCCCAGCATCTCCTAGGACAGGCCCACCATAGATTCAACTACCGACATCAGGAGAACTGCCGACTTAGGCTTAGTTAACCCGAGGGAAGAAGAATCCTCATCCACAGAAGTCATCCCTTGGAAGACTGGTGGAGAGACGGAATCGTAAACACGAAACCGCGATGGAGGCAGAAAAGCATCAGCTCTAGAAAAGAAAGAACCCTTGAGGGCCTTAGAACGCATTTTGGCGTCTAAGCCCTGGAAGGACTCAACAACCTGAACCGATTGCAGAGGACGCAAAGCCCCGGAGCTAGAAGGTTCAACAGGGTTACGTTGCTCCACAGTGGACCGCGGCCGGACGGTCACAGATGGCTGGTCAGGTTGAACGTCTGGCAATAAGCCAAAGACGAAATCCAAAGCCTGCCCCAAGACTGACGAGGGGGGGGGGGGGCATCACCTTCAAGATACTCGTCATCCTCCGTTGCAGAGGAGACGTAGCCCAACTCGGGCTGACCAGCAGAAACCTCCTGTGAATACTGTGCAGTATCCAAGGGGCCAGGCGAGACATCTCGGCGACCGACCAAAGGAGTTTATGCCTCAGGAGGCACAGGGAGGCCAACTTGAGGGTTGCCAGAAAGCAACCGGGTGAGCGCCAGAACGGTCTGACGCAGGTCACCCTGAGAATCCGTCGCAGCAGCATCGCCCGACGGAGTGTCCTCCTAATGGACCCTCCTGGTAGAAGAACCCAAATCCTCAGAAGAGACCGACGTCGAACGTCGATCGGCAGACAGAATAGGGATACGGTGAGACGACACCGGAGGATAGTACCGATTGTGACGCCCAGGGGCCATCACTTACCTCTGCGAAACAGAAGGTCCTGCCTGCGAATCCTTGAAAGAGACCGACGGCGCACGTCGATCGGTAGCTGGACCTAGGACACGGTGAGAAGACACCAGAGGATTGTCCCAAGAATGACAGGAATCTGTCATTGGCCTCTCCACAGCTGAAGGCCCCAAATGCCCATCCTCTGAGACCGACGGCAAGCATCGATCGACACCCAAACTTGGAACACAGTGAGGAATCACCGGAGGAAGGTTCCGAGAGTGACAGCTAACCGGGGCTGTCACTGACCGCTGCCAGTCAGCAGGCCCTGGATGCCAATGTCCCAACCCCATTTTGCTAGGCGGCACACTAGCAGGGGAAGGGGGAACCATAAACGATTCACTCGAGGGGCGATGAATCGCTGCCGAAGCGACCGACCGGCTCAACCGACTAGGAGCAAACCTAGCCAGATGAGACGGAGCAGACAGCAAACCCGCACAGCCCTGCCACAAGGCTAGGGGAGGCTGAGAGCACACAGAAACACCAGTAGATACAGCCTCGGTCCCCCGAGACTGTAGACCATCCCCAGAGGAGATGGAAGAGCCACCATCATACAGAATAGAATCTGCAGTAACAACTTCCTCAGCAACTGTCGACGGCGTAGGAGGCAGATCGGAGAGGGTCACCGAGCTGACCTCGGAGAAGCTCTCTACGAAAACAGATGCCTCAAGAGTGACATCAGAAGACAAAGAGACCACAGTCTGCATGTCAGGTATCACTGAATTAGCACCGTCAACAGTTGCAGAGGAACTCACCACAGAAGACAGATCAGAATCCTGTGTGACAGTCACCACGTGCACCAGCAGAAATGTCTGCTACGGCATGCTTACCCTTACCCCGAGAATGAGGGGTTCTAGCTCTGGACAGAACCACCTTGTTAACAGAAGCCCAGAATTTAGAGGACCAAACCCCCACAAATACCACATGATTGGGCCTGAGTGCAATTGTTGCAAGTGACACATGTGGAATGAGAGTCGTCCACATGCTTCACTTGCAAGCAAGAGGTACAAGGAATAGTCTTTGGCATTATATGAATGAATGGAATCAAGCTTCCCGCCGACAGAAAACAGCACAAAGGTCATGTTCACACGTGGGGGGAAAAACAAGATTAAGTGTGAAGAAATAAGCAATAATGATCAAAAATAACATTAATCTGGATAGCTTGACAAAAGGATACAATCCACTTGCACACAATTAAATGCAGAAAACACATATAATAAGTTGTTCACGAAGAAAAACAGCAAAGTAGCACGAGTCACAAAAATTTCCGACCATGTACAAATGGCGGAAATAAAAGGAATTGATGTCACGGTTGTTGCGCATGCGCTCGGTAAACACAAGAGGTGTGCAGAGAGAGTACCTGTAATTTTCGAGCACTGGTCTCGCTCGACCCTTTTTTCGATCTTTTTCGTGCTTTTGCACTCGAGTACTTTTCCAGCTCGTTTGGAAAAGTTTCTGAAAGCTTGAGTTAGTTCCGAAGTAGGGCTTGCACTTATGTTACAGCCAATTGTAAACAATTGTGAGTAGGTTGAAAAGAAACTCAGATGTTCAGGCTGCCTGAGCCACTTCGCACAAAATAAACTTCAAACTTAGTAGCAAGCACAACAATTCCATCAGTAAAGGCTACTTGGAGAAAGCAATTCTTCACGGTATCATTTTTAAGAATATCTCAATCTATCTGCTGTTGTTTCTATAGCACTGACACTTTACAACTTTCTATTTCATTACCTCAGAATGCTAAATTTAGCATTTAACTAATTCTCAAAATAAGATTCTTCAAATCGCAGTTTATAGGAAATTTGGTTGAAACTGTTTTTTTAATTTTAAATTTCTGTGAATAAAAATTGAAATTTGAAATGGAAACAGTGAAAACATCTCACCTGAGCAAGATCTGTTATTACTGTCTAGTACATATCCTGGTCTGCATGAACACTGAAATCCTCCAGCTGTGTTTGTACATATTTGCTGACAAGGAGCAACTGTCTGACATTCATTAATATCTGAAAATACAAACTATCAGTTAGATTTGGTACAATTTCATTTGGCTACATCAAACAATCATGTAAGTTGGACAGTTTTCAAGAGCAAACACCCACTCAAATGACTTTGCTATCCTTTTCGTATCACTCCCAATATCAGTCTGTCTGATACATAGCTAATTCAGTACTGCAGCTTGTATTGCTGGAAGGTATCACATTTATTTCTCTGTCGATCTCAGCAAATATCTACTTGCCACTTTTGAGAAATAAGTTTTGGCACATTTTCTCTATGAGATTCTATAATGAGCAACATCAAAATTACATTTCTCATTCAAGCTTCTTTCATATATCGGTGTAAACAAATTTATTCAAAACAAGAAATTGCACATTACGAACAGGTATGAAAAATGTGTTCATTATAACCACCAGTTAATTGGGAAACATACCAACACAAGATGTATTTCCAACAAGCTCATAACCACTGTTGCATCTGCATTCTCGATAACCATGAATATCTACACAAATATGATCACAGCCACCATTTCCATTTGAGCATGCCTGGCCAACTAAAATAAAATAAGAAAAATTACACATCATTGAAAATTATTGCCCATTATGGAATGTAAAATTAAAGTGCGAAATCCACAAAGCCTTTATATTTTGCAATCTTGTATATGCTACACGGTCATTTCATAAAGCTTGTTGTTATCCTACTGCTTAGCATTTTGAAACAGGTACAAGAACAAGTGCCCTATGTCAGAGCTTCACAGATACATGAAGATTAAATGTCAAGAAAATCAAGGCACTAATAATTAGTAATTGTCAAGTCTTCCATATTTCAACATGGATTCAAGATCAACTCAAACCTATATTAAATTAATGACACTTGTATAATCAACTTGCAGTACAACTTAGGATGCAACCCAGACTTCAATAGAAAACATAATCAATCAGATTCTTGAACACCACCTGATCAGCAAGTTGACTGCAAAAAGGCTACTTGACTAAATATGTAGTGAATAACTCACCTGAACACGTTCTGTTATTACTGTCCAGCACATAACCAGGTATGCATGAACATTGAAACCCCCCAGCTGTATTTGTACAAGTCTGCTGACATGGAGAAACAGTCTGACATTCATCTATATCTGAAAACAAACAAACACTATCAGTTATAAGTCATCAAGTCATCCAAACACTCATATACCCTATGTTTAACTAATAAGCAAAACTATTCACAAAATTTACCTTTCAAACTTTTTATTTGTCACAATGTTGCCTCAAAAACATAGTTTATCACTCCTCATTTGCACAAGAGTGTCAAGCTCATTCCAATGAGGGTCATAAGCAGTTCTCAAGGCAAAGTGTTTACTTGTCTGAGAATTTATTTTGCAAGTGATATAATCTAGTTTTGTTGGGTAAAGGGTCAAACGTACACCATAATTTTTCCACCCAGTCAGTATGTCTACGAATATTTATTTATTGGTGTTTAAGGTCACATATTTTTGCACAATGGCTAATCATGACCACAACATGAGTATCAACTCAAGACCAGGGGTGAGCGTTAATAAGCCATATTGTCCATTTTAGAGAGGGTTTGCACCTCCCAAGCAATGGTGACTGGGTCCTATTTTACCAGTAAAACAGAGCCTGTTTACGGCAGTGAACAGGCACTGCTTCACTTCCCGGGGTTCCCGCGGGGAATGTCTATGAATGAACACAACACATGGGTGCAGTGAAGAAATCTATTTTACACTGTTAGTGCCTTCTTCAATATTACAATTGATGAAAGATTGAAGACAAGATTCTATTCCACACCAGTGGTGTCAGTGAGATGCGTACTTGCTTAATTGTTAAAAACACAGATCTGCCATTCAGGTTTTACAAAATTATGATAAAACGGAAGTATAAGGAAAAGGATATGAGAGGTGATGATAAAAATGAAAGTGTCAATGACACTGTAGCTTAACTTGTCTGTGTGTTGTGTTTGATGAAAAGGATGATGTTCAATGTTTATGAAAAGACTATGAAATAAGACAAGAATTGTGATAATTGTGAATATGTTAATTTCTGTTCTCTGTATGCTATATTTTTAATAAAAATACCGATAGGATCACCAATCCAATGTTGAGTTGTGACAGCACAAAAGTGTGTTTAATCATTATCAATCAACTTATCATCCAGAAACCAATTGTTTAAAATTTACTCTGTGAAGGGTCACTGTTACCTTGACCTTTGACCTAGTGATTCCGAAATAAATAGGGCTCTTTCTTGCACCAATCCCAACCTACCTATGAAGTTTCATGAACGTAGATGGAACCATTGTCAAATTATCATCTGGAAACCAAGTGATTATGATTTATTATGTTCAAGGTCACTGTGACCTTAGCCTTTGACCTAGTGAGTCCAAAATAAATAGGGGTCTTCCACTCACCTAGGCCAACCTACCTATGAAGTTTCATGAATTTGAGTCAAACCATTATCAAGTTATCATCTGGAAACCAATTGTTTACGATTTACTATGTTGAAGGTCACTGTGACCTTGACCTTTCACCTAGCGAGTCCAAAATAAATAGGGTTCTTCCTCTCACTGATGTCAACCTAACTATGAAGATTCATGAACATGGCTCAAATCACTATCAAGTTAACATCCGGAAACCAATTGTTTTGATTTACTATGTTCAGGGTCACTGTGTCCTTGACCTTTTACTTAGTGAGTCCAAAATAAATAAGGTTCTTCCTCTCACGAAGACCAACCTACATATGAAGTTTCATGAATGTGGGTTGAACCGTAGTCAAGTTATCATCCAGAAACCAATTGTTTATGCCCGCCCGCCAGCCCAACCGCCCGCCATTCATCAAACTATAAGTCGAGTTTGACTTCGTCACAACTTGACTAAAAATAATATGAGGTGTAGACTGTACTAAAGAACTGAGAGGTGAGTTAATGTGGCCCTCACAGTTAATGTATGTGGCCCTCACAGTTAACGCATGTCAACGAAAATTACAAAGATACAGTGAAATTATTCCAAAACGAGTCATCCCATCAAGTTACAATGAAATCCCTACATAAATATGACCTGTAGACTGTGCTAAATGTTTTCGGGCTTCAGGCCTGTGTCGCCATCATGGTTAACAGATTGCAACTAAAAGGGGACGTCCTCATCTCGACATTATACAAAGTCATTCTACCAAGTTACAATGAAATCCCTTCACAAATATGACCTGTAGTCTGTACTAAAGTTTTTCGGGTTTTGGGCTCAGGCATCCATCAGGGTTGAATGATCATGACCAAAAGGGTACATTCTCATCTGGGCATTATCTGGAGTGATCCTAAGTTACAATGAAATCCCTTCATAAATATGACCTGTAGACTGTGCTAAATGTTTTCAAGGCTTCGGGCCCCTGTAGCCATCACAGTTGATCAATCACGTAGCCATCACAGTTGACCAATCACAACCAAAAGGGGATGTCATTATCTAGGCATTATATGGAGTCAACCTAACAAGTTACAATGAAATCCTTCCATAAATATGACCATTGTCTATGCTAAAGGTTTTCGGGTTTTGGGCTCGGGCAGCCATCACGGCTAAATGATCGTGACCAAAAGGGGACGTTCTCATCTAGACATTATTTGGAGTCATCCTACCAGGTTACAATGAAATCCCTTCATAAATATGACCTGTAGACTGTGCTAAAGGTTTTAGGGCTTTGGGCCCATTAAGCCATCACAGTTGACCAATCGCATCCAAAAGGGAACGTTCTCATCCAGGCATTATATGAAGTCAACCCATGAAGTTACAATTAAATCGCTCCATAAATATGACCTGTAGACTGTGCTAAAGGTTTTCGGGTTTTGGGCTTGGGCAGTCAACTCGGTTGACAGATCACGACCAAATGGGGGAAGCTTTCATCCAGACATCATATGGAGTCATCCTACCAAGTCACTATGAAATCCATCCATATTAAATATGACCTGCAGACTGTGCTAAAAGTTTTTAGGTTTAAGGCTTTGTCAGCCATCACGGTTTACAGATCATGACCAAAAGGGGACGTTTTCATCTAGACATTACACAGAGGCATTCTACCAAATTACAATGAAATCCCTTCATAAATACGATCTGAAGACTATGCTAATGGTTTTCAGGTTTTGGGCTCGGGCAGCCATACCAGTTGACCTCGATCAAAAGGGGATGTTCTCATCTGGACATGACCCCAAACCTGCATGTGAAATTTTGTAACGATCAGACAAGAACTACAGGGTGTAGCCTGTGCTAAAGGAAAATGTGAACAGACTCACAGACTAATTGACTTCCGCATGCGTGACGACAATAGCTCATCTTGACTTTGTCAAGTTAAGCTAAAAATCAGTCCAGTTCTTCAAAACTCTCCAGTTAATGGGTTATTACTGTGAAGTCATTGACAAGGCACAAGTGTTGACATAATTATATATATATATATGCAGCTTACTATTAAAGGTACAACTTTCAAAATTGGAACACATGTACCAGCTGTCTACTGTGAGTTTGAAGATGTGAGCATTTGAATAAGTCAAGCTGTAAGAACCACACCAAGACCACAACTCTGCACAATAATGGAAGCAGCTCTTTAAAATAAACACTAAAATACATCATTCCACTGCAAACCATTACCTTGCGTTTCACTATTTGATAAAATAAGGGAAAAGCCATTTAATTAACAATTATATAGCAACTTACCAACACAAGTTGTGTTTCCAACCAGTTCATAACCATCATTACATCGACATTCTCGATAACCTTGCATATCTACGCAAATGTGATCACACCCACCATTTCCATTGGAACATTCCTGCCCAACTGAAAACAATAATTGAAAATAAGTGAGTGAATACTTTGAAGCATTTTTGCACGCACAATTTTTATTTTATTTATCTCTTTTAAAGAAATTTGTTTTTGAAATTCACATCATGTAAGACACGGGACTGATTTTGATTCAATATTCTGCTGTGAGGAGAAACTGCCAAAAGCTGATTTAATATATAGTGATTAGGATTACTGTCCACGTACTTGTGGAATTGTATATTTACAAAAACACAAACTTTTTTTAATACCCAGAAATGGGAACCTGGTTGCTCAGTGGTTATGGATTTGAACTTCAAACCAAAAGGTCTAGGATTCAGTTCTCACCAGGGGTAACTGCATTGTGTCCTTGGGTAAGGCATTTCCTCCTGACTGCCCATGTGGGGTCATGGTGACATGGTGTACTTGTGCGAGTGAAAAATAATACTTTCAGGTCCACATGTATGAGATAATTCCTGATATTCACTAAAACAGCGTAGATTTTCTTTTTATTATATGCTATGTGCCATTTTAATGTGCAATATTCAGCCCAATCAGACTACAAACAGTTTCAAGACAATAACAAAAAAGCTGCTGATATTTCCTTCAAGGGGACATTCAAGGCGACGTCATGTGCCAAAGAGTTGCGTCATTTAGGAAGCTACTGAAAAAAGTCATAGTGTGGACCTGAAGGTATTATTTTTCACTCCCGCAAGCGCTTGTGAAAAATAAAACTTTCAGGTCCACAGTCATGAGATAATTCCCGACACTGACTAAAATAGAGTAGATTTTCTTTTTATTATATGCTACGAGACATTTTATTGCATAATATTCAGTGCAAGTCGACCCCAAATGCATACGTTTCAAAACAATAACAAAGATCAGCTGATCATTCCTTCAAGGCGACATCATGCGCCGAAGCATGACATCATTTAGGAAGCTACTGAGGAACATTTCTCGATATCTATCGAATCTGAAACCAATTGAGTCGATAGATATCGAGAAATATCTTTTAGATAATTTGTGATAATTCACAGGCTACCATATAATAAATCGCTCATATGTATATACAAACTGCAGAATGAAATGCACCAACATGTATACCAGTATTACCTCATCAAATAATGAGGAAGCCTCCTCTCCTGCCATCAATGAGCTAATCAATTCCTGTAAGAGGAAGCAAGTCCTATAAATCATAGAAAATTGAGTAGAATCCTAATAAGAATCTACCAAGGAACTGTTGTTCCCTGCAGTAGAATAGTGGTGTGAACAATCCTAACACAGATAGATTACAAACTCAGTGCAGGGATTATTTTGGGTGTCTGCAGGGGCCTAATATGGGACCCTTTCCCAATGGCAATTTGGCATGATTTTTTCCCAATTCAAACTAAATATTTCCCAATCACAGTCCTCATTCAAATGAAATTTTTAATTCTACTTTACCTCTGGAAAGCTAATTTTGACTTCAAGTCACTTTTTACTGCAATAAAACAGGTGCCACAACATGCAAGGTTTAGATACATTTGCAAGTTACATGGCATGAACGTTGTCAGTAGTTTCTATGCAAGTCTTGGCTGCCCATGTAATCAGCCAAGACTTGCATAGTAGCAACTGTAAAGCCACAGAATGTAGATTGTTAATCATTATTTCATGCAATACAATGCAATGCAAGGTTAATGTCTAGAATCCACCGCAGTGCTCTCTGACTTACATTATTTCCTCCGTATCACACGTGTTCACACCCTTTGTTCATTCTATGACATTCTCAGCTCAACTCAATGGAATATACTGCCAGTGCTCCACATATGGGCACACAAGGCAAGCACCTCAACAGGTTCCTATTTTACACCTAGGTACGGTGGGGATTGCGCTGAACTGTTGAACATTCACAATGTTCACAGCTGGCATGTGAGGCAATGTTGCAGAATCACACATTCAAACTTCACTGATCGCACACCAGCCACTACTGCAGGAAGCACCCAAATCAATCACCGAATGGTCACCCATCCAAGAATTAACTGGGCTCAAAGTTGCTTAACTTCGGTGATCTAACGAGAACTGGTCTCGCTTCACTAGTGCTCATGTAATGTCAGTTCAATATGAAGGTAATAATTATTATGTGTTTGTTTTCTCCCAAACAAATTTCCAATTGGAGCATTTATGACACAAATTTTCCCAATTGCATGGGCCCCTGACCCTTTCCCAAAGAGGGCAGAATAATCCTTGCAGTATCTTGGGTTACAATACTAATGAAAACAAACTAGACCTAGGACTGTGCTCCATGGAACTACTATTTCATTAACTGGTTGAGTGCTAGAAGCTACTACCATTGAAAAGTACTGAGGCCACTTTAGTTGCTTTGCAATGTATGCACCATGAATCTCTTCTCAGCAGTAGGAAACATTCTTTACATGAAATTGTTTTATTTAACTAATTGGAGAGTGTCTTTGGCATTCTCTAATAAACTAACAAAACAATTAGTTATGAAGGAAATCTTGCACGAGTAAGGCTCCCCTTGCTAGTAGCATGATATATTTAGATAAAAATCACCTTAGAAATAATTTAGTATTCTACCAGTTAAGTTGTCAATACCATGCTAACCAATAGAAAGGATAAAACTATAGTAGACTATTTATTATTTATTTATTGGTGTTTAAGGTCACATACTTGTGCACAATGGCTAATCATGCCCGTGACAGTTTTACGGGTGGAGGAAGCCGGAGTTACCAGAGAGAACCACTGAGCATCGATGAGCAACTGTCAGCTCAACATTCTAACCCTGTTCAAGCTCTGTCCAAGAAGGGTTACAGCAGTTGAAGACAGTGCATCAGCGACATGCAGTGTGCCTTAGTACACAGCGTCATGATGCCCCCATGTAGGCAACCGGGATAAAGTGCCTTGCCCAAGGACACAACGTGGGTCGTCCCGGATAGGGATTGAACTCCGGACCTCTAGCACAGAAGTCCAACAGTCTACCACTGAGCCACCGTGCTCCTACTACTAAGTCATTAATTGGATGTGTGCTAGATGCTACTACCATGGCTCCATTGAAAAGTGCTGAAGCCTCTTTAGTGGCTTTGCACTGTATGCACCATGACTCTCTTCTTAGCAGCTGGAAACATTCTTCACAAGAAATTATTTTATTACAACTTATTGGAGAGTGCCTTTGGCATTCTCTAATAAATTGTAAAAAATAATTGTTTATGAAGGAAATCTTGCTCAAGTTAGGTTTCCCTTGTTGGTAGCATGATATTTTCAGAGAAAAATCACCTTTGAAAAATAATTTACCATTCTACCAGTTGAGTTGTCAACACAATGCTAACCAATAGAAAGGATAATATAGAGTAGACTACATACTATTCGAACCATAACACCTACAAATAGATAAAACAAGACATGGTAACACTAGGTGCAGAGTAATAGAGTGCAAATGATGGACTGAGTGCAATAACAGTTTGAGCCTCAAACAAAATAAGTCTCAGGAATGATTAGCTTAAGTTAGTATTCAGGTCTTTTGACTGAAAAATTCAAGCAAGTTGGGAAGGACCCAATTAGAACTTATACTGGATCTTTCCACGTACAAAAAGGTTTCTGTAACACAGATCTATAACACCTAATGGCAATTACTTGAAATCCCTTAGTGTCAAAAAGTAAAACAAGAAAATCTGCAATTTGAGACATACTAGGATATCTGTAGTTTATATGCTCTGAATAACATTTATTATGGATATATGAACCCAAGCCTGGAAATAAGCAGACTGCCATCTGCAGAATGAGGTACCCAGAGGATGAATTTGGTAGCATTACTAAATTTACCTTCTGTGAATCTCAATCTGATTCGGGGTCTCAGGCTTAAAAAGAAAAAGGTACACAGAGGATACAGTGGGGGATTTTAGCCCACTGTATGGGATATCAGCAAATTGCCCCTCTGGGAACCTCATACTGCAAATGATAGATTGCTTATTTCCAGGCTTGTGTATTCTACTATGATGCAGAAATATACTTCTAAATTGCTCTTCTGGAAAAATGTCTACTGTTAACCCTTTACCCAACGTAACGGCCAAAACCGGCCAGGGCTATTCTCAAAAATCGTCAATTAATTTTCAAAATATTTTCATTTTTTGTCTCAAAAACATAGGTTATGACCCCTCGTTGGAACGAATAAAAAATTAGTTATTCAACATGCTTTTCATGTTAGGTAAAGGGTTAAGATGGGTCCTGATGCCCTCTATATTCCAGAACATTGTACCACTTCACTCAAGTCAGGTCAAGGTGTTCAAGTTGTGAAGAAGGACCCCGTGAATCTCAAATTTCAGGTTGAATCAAATCAGGCAGAGGTAGAGGTTTTAAAGACAATATTTAATCTAAAATCTTAACCTACAACTCTTGTAAATATAAAAATTAAAAGTTATTGTGGTGAATTGATGGTAACATGGTCTGATGCTCTGAGGCTCTGAGCTTGTGTTGAAATGAGATGCAAAGTGTCAAGTTTATTTATTTTCAATTAGTAGGGTTCCCCTCTGCCCCACTGTATTGTAAATCTTGTGTCATATATGAAGTACCAGATGACCATCACAAAACAGTTTCTTCCTGTCGCCATGACAGACATCAAAAAACCTCTTATTGGCAGGAAATCAAGCCTTATCTATAATAAAGAATCCCAGACTTTATTTGATGACAAATTTTCAAAGTATCAATTTAAAATATAACCATTTTCAAATATAAAGTCAGTACCTGAAGAAAGTATAAAAATGTTTCTTCAACATTTACTCAATGAATCAGCCGGGGCGCGGTGGCTCAGTAGGTAGAGTAGCAGGCTGCAAGCAGAGAGGTCCTCGGTTCGAATCCCACCTGCGGCAACCGCGTTGTGTCCTTGGGCCAGACACTTCACCCTGCTTGCCTACATGGGGGCACGATGACGCTGTGTACTAAAGCGTACTGCACGTCGATGGTGCACTTGTCTTCAACCAATCTAACCCTGCCTGTGCCGCAGTGCAGAGTTCAGAGTTACGATGTTTGGGAGCTGACAGCTGCTCATCGTTGCTCGGTGGTTCTCTCTGGGTACTCCGGCGTCCTCCACCCGTAAAACTGTCACCGACATGATATGACCCTGGCTGTTAATGTGTCGTTAAACCCAAATAAAAAAAATTAAAAAAAAAAAAAAAGGAATCGGACACATATGTAATTGACAGATTGAGCACTTCAAAAATTTCAAAAAATTTCGACATAACCATACCATGTGACCTCTCACTGGAATGAGCCCAACAAACTTGTTCCATTGTGGGGTCACATTATGAAATTTTTTTTTAAAAAGTTGAAAAACGAAAATTAAATTAATAAATTTTGATTCTGTATGCATTGGGTAAAGGGTTAATGACTCTTGTCATTAATTATACTATACAGAACTACAGTTTACAGGCAGAAAATGAAATTATGCATGCATTCAATTTATAAATAAAAGTTTAAGATTTTAAATCAGTTTTCTTGAATTAGAGAAGTATCAGAGAGCGGAAAAAGAAAATTTCACCTGAGCATGTTCTGTTATTACTGTCTAGTACATATCCTGGTCTGCATGAACACTGAAAACTTCCAACTTTATTGGTACATGTTTGTTGGCATGGAGAGAAAGTCTCACATTCATTTATATCTGAAATAAACATTTGAAACTAACAGAATTCAATAAGGATAAATATAATATTCATTCATCATATTCGATGTAAGTATAGAAAGGTCTGGCTCTTGGACATATTCGGCATCAATAAGTGTACAGAAGGTCTCAATATCAGGCATTTTTCTAGTGTGGTAATGGAACCAGAGGTATAGACAAGCTAAACATACAATGGCAGCAGAAAAATATTTTCATACCATGATTACTGTGCGAATTCAAGGTTATGTGATACAACACCGACATTGGGAAATGTTCTACAAACATCATGCATGGAATCTGGATTACGTGTAAGAGCATTATGTAAGAACACAATTGGTTGGACATTCAGTGACATTATGATGCGAATGAAATGCTTTGACAAAAGACAGTCACAAGTAACAAAGTTATCAGACTAACCCTGTGTATTTTGCAGTTTAAGTCAGTGTATATTTTCATGTAGTGTGTGATATAGCAGTTATCAATTTTTCATAACCAAAAAGTGTGTCTAACCCTGTGCACTGTACAGCCTTGGTGTAAATCTCATGTAAACTCTTTACCCAATGCAATGGTCAAAACCAGCCCATACTATTCTCAAAAAGCATTGAAACTCCGCTTAAGACCCCTTCATTGTTTTTTGTTTATTAGTGAATTCCAAAAATGAAAACTATATTCTATTTTCAAAATATAGTTTGTTGTAGGTGAAAATGCAGGGTCTAATTTCTAACTTATCTTGCCAATTTGAGAATCCTTTGAGTACCCAGAAAGAGATGGGAATAACTATAACAGAGTTATTATATCATTCAATGAATGTTTGAGGTAGAGAGTGAGAGGGTGAATGTTGATACTCACCAACACATGATGTATTCCCACTGAGCTTATAGCCATCAAAACAACGACATTCATATTTTCCCCAGAAATCAACACACTCATGATCACAACCACCATTGTTGACTGCACATGGAGTTCCCACTGAAAAGAAATAAAACATTGGAAAGTATTTTTAATAATTCATTTATTTATTTATTAACCCAAATTGAATGTTGCAAGTTTATGAAACTGCAGTACTAAACAAAAAAAATTTTATAACCACAGAAAACATTTTCTATTGGCTTTCCTTCATTAACTCCTTGCATGTATAAATTTTTCTCTGAAAATTGTATCAACGTATTTACCAGCAATTTTTGAGACAACATTTCATGAATTTTTCATAAAATCTTGTCATGGGAGCTCTGAAGCAGCCATGACTAGATTTGAAGAAAAATATTCAGCAGGTATTTGAGTTAATAATAATTGCCACTAACACCATCCTTGAAAATTTCTGAGAGTTTCCAAGAATTAAGGTCAAGGCAATAAAGAAAAGATTATAGAATTTTTTTTACTTTCAGCTTTGTTCAGTTGCTAGCTGAAAAAAACTTAAATTTTTTAAAATAGATTAGATAAGTTATGTCCATTTATGATCAATGATACAGGCCACATGTTTTCACAAAAGAGACCAATTACTGAGTGGAAAATTTAGACTACCACTGGATGCACCTGTATGGTTATTACAAATGACCTGTTAATAAATTTTGTGACATAGGTTAACTGAACTGATCTGCCTCCCAGTTCACTGTTCAAAAAACTAATTTCAATAATATTTTTTGTATGAAATTCAAACCAATTCTATCTTGTTTGAATGGACTTTCGGGGCTCTGTCGAACAGATATGCCTATTTAAAAAAATTCCCGTTTCTCAGGCAATTTTCCCTCAATCTTATAATGAGGGAGAAGGGTGTTTTTGTTTATTCACAAAACAGTTCTGAAAATAGTTGGAATCCAAAATTTAACTACCGGTACTTCACTATTATGTGGCAAGCCAATGTTTTCAGCAGTGAAAATTTCCCATAATGTAGTTGAAACTTTAACCAACTATAACTTGTTTTACAGAACTCTGTTTAAAAAGGTACAATTGGTTAGATGTTTGTCCTACAAGTGCAAAACAGTGTCATAGAAGAGATTTCCAGGTTAAAAAAGGTGATGAGGCAGATTTTCTGTGAAGAGGGAGGCGCCTGAGAAACAAGAATGTTTTTTTTTAATGGCCATACTGCTGGTTCAATATTTGATCGATTGTAGATTATAATATACTCTCCATGTAATAAGATGATTCACCTTAAAAAGGCACATACACGCTCCATATATCACATATGAACATCCCATTATTTATGACCTTGAAAAAAGTTGGGGGATCCTCCCCTTCAGCACATGACACAAGTCAGTGACAATTTATTTAATGATAAGAAAAATCTAGCATCAGTTATTGCTTCTGAACTTAGCTTTCATATTTATTCAATGATAATTGTTCAAATTACGTACCTGTTGGAAGAGGACCAGTCATTCCTGCTGGACCTACAAAATGAAAACAGGAAGTTAACAACATCATAAATTTCAAAATTACCAATATACACAATTTTTTCACAAATGATAGTTTGCAATATTCAGCTATTATTGTTCAACTCTTTTTCACAAATGATAGTTTGCAACATTTAGCTGTTATTGTTCAACTCTTTACCTAATGCATATGATATTAACATTTGTTATGTTTTAATATTTTTAAAAAACAAATTTCAACAAACCTGTATCATGTGACATCCTCACTGGAATGATCTTGATTAGCTCATTCCAATGATACTGTTTGGTTGAAATTTATAAAAAAAAAATTTTTCATCAACTGCCCAATTTGCATATGCAGGTGTGGTCGATGTGTTAGGTAGTGGGTTAAATAAACTGCATAAAGTTTGAGTAAATTTTGAAAGAAGTTAACTTCTTCAGGAATAATTCATACCTCCTCAGTTCAATATTGCCTGTGCTTTCTAGAAAACATCTTGAGTGAATTTAAAAGTTGCTAATAATTATTGCTTTGTCACCAACATGAGATGACTGGCTATCAAAAGTGTTGTTAAACCCCTATAAATAAATGAATAAATTGCTTTGTCATAATTTTCAGTTTGAAATACATGTAACCTATGCCCAAGTCTGCCTTGGCAAAGATCAAAAAATTGGGAAAATGGTACACCCAGGAATGTAAAAAAAAAATCTGTTCTTTTTCTGATAGTTTTGCTGTTGGTGCTTTTGAACAATTGCCATTTTTCTGCTATTTCCAACCTCCAATTAATTTTTGACCCTTTACACAAATGTACACAAAATCAAAATCTGTTATTTTTATTATTTTTTTTTCAAAATTTTCAAAAAAATTCAACAAAACCATATCATGTGACCCCCTCAAAGTTCTTTCCTAAGACTGGTAACATGTTATAGATTTGCTGAATTTTTGTTTTCGATGGGTAGATATGGCTGATTCATTAGGTAAAGGGCTAATGTAATATTTCTGTAAACTGATCTATTCTTGATCAAAATCATCTGATTTACTCAAATAACCAAAAGAAACTTACATCAGCATGGAAGTTGGCAACAATTGAGCAAAACAATTATCTCAAGTTAATGCAAACTCCTTGGTTGTTGCTAGCAGAATTTCCACACAGTGGAATGAATGATACAGGATATTACAGGTCTGAGAGTTTCTTTCATAAAGTAGAGATTATTTTTCAACAGAATGGATTCAAGTAAATCCCACTGAATTAATGGATAGATAATCAATCCTAAAACATAGATTTCTCAACATTCTTTTTTCAATTTTTAATACAATCATTTTGCTTTAAAATATTCCAAAAACAGGTGCCCCATCATGCATTCTTTAGGCAAAGTTACATTCTAAGCTCCTTGACATTTGTTTTTGGCAAGTCTTGGCAGCCAAGACTTGCCTAGAAACAACTGCAAAGCCACAATATCCTGACTGATTGTCATCAATTTTCATTGAAGTTATCACAAGAGATCACCCAACTCAGTCATACGTCCTCTTTGCTGGTCTTTCTTCAATTACCACATGAGTATATCTTCATGTGTAAGTTGCTCCCATTATAAGTTGCAGCTCAAGGTTCTAGCCAAGATTCTTTGTTTGTTCATTGGTGTTTAACTGGTAGAGTTTTGAATTATTTCTGGTCATCAAAATTTGTTCATGTATGTTTGTCTTGTTGCAATTTATGGAAGAGTGCCTCTCGGCACTCTCTCATAAACTGTGACAACACAATTCCATACAGACCAAATAATTTCCCTTCAAAAATTATGTAAACCATATCCACAGATTATGAAGCCTTTAACTTGCAGCAACTGCCCTTCAGCATAAAGCCCAAATATGGGTTTCCAGCACTCTACCAGTTAATGAACTGTCAAACAGTGAAAATCAGTGGAGGAAGCAGAGTACCCAGGGGAGACCACCCAAATAAGAAGGATTCTCCAACTTACTGTCTCAGCACATGGAATGTTAGCATAGGTCAAAGGCAAGTATGCCATCAACGTGCTGTATACCTTAGTACATGACACTACCATGCTCCCACTCATGCAATGGGGATTATGTTTGTTGCTCAGACACACTGCAGATGGGGATCGAACACTTGAGTAATCAGCATTAAGTGTGTGGCTAAAAGACACACTGTAGATGAAGCAGGTAGGGATCAAAGGATTTGACATTTCAATCTGAAGTGCAAAGCGCTACCCAAAGAACCATCACATCCCACTCACCCAAGCGTCCCACTGGGATGTTACCAGTGTATAAGTGGCACCCAAATTTTGTGTAGAAAACTATGAATTTCAAGAGGTTTAGTGTAAATTTGCTTTTTGACAGTGAATCAGGTGACTTGGGCAAATATTTTTTTAAACATTTTACTTTCATTTAAATGATATTTTCTTTTGAATAAACTAAATGAACGAGCAATTAATAATATTCATTACTTTGCTGACAATAGGAAAATTATCTAGGCAGTGGTTTCTACTTTCAGTCTTGCCTACCTGTTAAAGCAGCCAAGACTTGACCAGAAGTCACTGCTAAGCCTCTGCACATTTTCGGGTGTGGGCTGTGGGAATGCAGGATACTTGTCAGGTCCTTAAGGGTTAAGGGTTAACTTAGCTGAAAAAAATGCTACATTTCCTTTATCCTCAAATTACTGACATTCAGCTGATGCTGATTACCGATTCCAGTTATTTGCTCATCACTAACAAAATTTCTGCTAAAATATAACAAGTAAAACAAAAAGTTGTGCTGATGCCTTTTCTCAGAGTTACTTTTGACCCTTTACCTAATGATTTGGCCGCATCCGTCCACATAATTTACAAACTGAGTAGTTGAAAAAAAAAAATCAACAAAACCACATCCACTTGTCAAGCTTGTTCCATTGATGGGGCACATATGCTTTTGTTGAAATCAAGGCTTAAAATTCGTCCGGCATCTCGAGAATCTAACATGATTCTCGCGAAATATATTCGCGCGAATCCATTTTGGCCATAACATGAAATTCTGCAAACACAAGCTAAACTTTGCTGGGGAGATCACGACATAACATGTTAACATTTCCACCCATGGTTTACCACATACTTCACATTTTCTTGATTTTGGTATCAAATCAAGTCATGGCTGCTAATAGCAGCCATGACTTGATTTGATACCAAACTCAAGAAAATGTGAATAGGCAGTTTCCCATAATTAAGTATCTAATGATACACCCCGATCAGAACGTCATTGTGAATCAAAGGCATCTTACATAAAGCTAATCCAAGCAGTAAACTGACGCGAATCCACTTAGATTTGTGCAAGTGCAGATAGCCAGAATCATTTCGAGAATCGATTCACGGATTCGCGTGTAATTTTAAGCCCTGGAAATTGTTTGAAAATTGTTTTTAAAAATATTAAAATAACAACTTTTAATATCCTGTGTGTTGGGAAAAGGGTTAGGATGAAATATAATTAAAAGACCCCCTTTCACGGTTTCCCTGCATACTGAGTGTATATACATGTATCGATATTTGTATAAGACAGGACATTGTATTTCTGTGGCATTACCAAAATATAATTTAATTTCAACATACCGACTGGTCCTGTTGCTCCTGTATCTCCAGGATTTCCCTGGGGTCCAGTTGCTCCAGTATTTCCAGTTGATCCTGGCAGTCCAGTTGGTCCAATCCTTCCAGTTTCTCCCTGTGGACCACTTGCTCCTACAAGGCCAGTGGCACCCTGTGGTCCTGTTAATCCCTGTGGCCCAGTTGCTCCCACAGCCCCAGTTGTTCCTTGTGGGCCAGTTGCCCCAATGGTTCCAGTGATGCCTTGTACTCCCGTGGGTCCCATAATTCCAGTTAAGCCTTGTGGTCCTGTTTCACCTAACAAACCTGTAGCTCCCTGAGGGCCTGTTTCTCCCACAATACCCTGTGGACCAGTTGATCCCACTATTCCTGTTGCTCCCTGTATGCCAGTTGCTCCTTGAGGTCCTGTGGGTCCCATCATTCCCGTCAATCCTTGAGATCCAGTTTCCCCTTGAAGACCTGTTGCCCCTACTAGCCCAGCGGGTCCCTGAAGTCCAGTAGTTCCCTGTGGTCCAGTTGCTCCAGGAACACCTTGTGAACCTGTAGATCCAGTCAGGCCCTGGGGTCCAGTTGCTCCCACAGTACCCTGTAGACCGGTTGATCCCACCATTCCTGTTGCTCCTTGGGCTCCAGTTGCTCCTTGCAGTCCTGTGGGTCCCATCATTCCAGTCACTCCCTGGGGTCCAGTCTCTCCTTGTAGCCCTGTTGCTCCTGCAATCCCAGTGGGTCCTTGAAGTCCAGTTGCTCCTTGAAGTCCAGTAGTTCCCTGTGGTCCAGTTGCTCCAGGCACACCCTGTGGTCCAGTAGACCCTGTCAGGCCTTGGGGTCCAGTTGCTCCCACACTTCCAGAAGGCCCCTGTGGTCCTGTTGCTCCCATACTTCCTGTAGCCCCTTGTTGTCCAGTTGGTCCCATCATTCCTGTGACTCCTTGAGGTCCAGTTGCTCCTACATCCCCAGTGCTTCCTTGCGGTCCTGTTAAGAACAAAAATAAATGACAAATTTTTCAGTGTACAAAAACCAGGCATCTAAAATCATTGTCAAAGTGAATGATGTCTTCTGTGTTTAACTGGTAGAGTGCTAAATTTTTTCTCAACACCAAACTTGTTCACGTGTTTTTGGCCTTGTTACAATTTATGGGAGAGTGCCTATAGGCACTCTCCCATAAATTGGAACAAGGCAAATCAATGAAGATGAAGTAATTTAACTTTGAAGATAATATGAAGGACATCCACAGAATATGAAGCCTTTAACTTTAAGTACCTGCTGTTCAGAATAAAGCCCAAATATGGGCTTTCAGCACTTTACCAGTTAATAAACTGCCGATAACAATTGACAAAAAATATCCAAATGTAGTGAAAGACAGATTTCTGCGTATTCATTGCTATTCATATTCTTAATATATAATGTATAAAAAATATTAACAGGTTGAGGGCTAGATTATTTTTGGTGCTCTGAATTTGTCATTCTAAATTTGTTGTATTACAAATTATTGGAGAGTGGCCATGAACACTCTCCAATAATTTGTAATAAAATAAATTTATATTAACAGAATATTATTTGCGTTTGACTGAATATGAAACGAGAGCAGTAAAAATGTTGGCTTTTGCTCTGGTACCCTCATTTTTCCGAAAGCCCTGTTAGTGGCTTCTAACACTCAACTAGTTAAAGATTTATAAGTATTCCTGATAATATTTTGAATATTTTTTAACCCTTTGTACACTGTAATTTTTTCAAAATTTCAGCCTCCAGATTTTTCCCATAATGCAACTAGGAATTTAATCAATTCAATCTTGTTTGACAGAGCTTGTTATGGTTCCTTAAATTCCTTGTTGCATTATGGGGAAAATTCAGCGACTTAAATATTTTGGTACGTTATTTGTAATTTGAATGCTTATATTGTAAACCAATTGCTTTTGATGGGAATAAATGACTAGAACCCCATGCTCTATTCCCTCTAATCTATGTGATAATGACAGAGCCTTTTCCAACAGTGTGCCATGGCTTAACCCTTTCAACATGGATTTCCTGAAGGGAATTGCTAGATACAATACTGGTTATAGTGAATGGGTAAAATCATTTGTATTTGTAGAGAGGTGCAGAAACAATTTATTTCCTAACTAATGACTTTCCATAATGTTGTTTTCTAATGGCCACAAATTTTCTGCAACGATTTATGCACACCTTGTTAAAATGGTTAACGTATTTAGTAATTTATTTGTGTTCTTGGTCAGCATCAACATCTATGGCTATATCATAACTGTAACACAGGTATGAAATCAAGGTTAGTCAATCATTATACCTAAGCTGCCCACTTTAGAAGATCTATCCCAGACACTGGTTAATGGGTCAAATTTTACCAGTAAAAACCAGAACTTTGTTACTGCAGAAAACAAGCACTTCTCCACTTCCCACAGGGGAAAGATTTAACTTGTAGTGTGCTAACTTATTTTTCAAAGGGGATTTGTAACATGAGTAATTTTCAGATACCATACTACGAGCAAGGGGAGGTCTTAGAATAGCAAGATTTTGGTAATAAATAATTGTTTTGTTACTATTTATTGGAGATTGCCAGTTGGCACTCTCCAATAAATTGTAACAAAACAAATTTATATGAACTTTTTTACTACTGTGCAAATAACAAGGTAATGCATACAATGTAAACCATAAAAGTGGCTTTCAGAACTTTTCAATAGAGCCCTGAGAGAGGCATCTTGGTCACAACCTGTTAATGAAAGACATCCTAGAAAAAATATTTTGTGTTCACTAGATTAGCATTGGTATTAATTCTAAAAGATGCATTTAAATGTTGACAAGTCTTGCGGCTCCAGAACATGTGTTCTGCTGTACATTCAACTGAAAAACATTCCGAAAATTGACCTAATATCATGGCAGTGGTTTCTGGTGAACTTTTGACTACGTTTATTTCACAGACAATCAAAACTTGTCTACACATCATCACTCCCTGGCCATGAGATGACAGGCTCAAAATTCATTGGCCAGATAGGATGCAACATTACAGGATGGACATAATGACATAATGTGGTACAAATGTACCAACATAAGCAGTTATACATCATATACACCCCCCCCCCCCCCCCCCCCCCACACACACACACACACACCTCTCAGAAGAGGACATAATAAGACTGAGATCAAGTGCTTTTCAAAGAAGGGTTCAAAGTAAATGGTTGGAGCCAAAAACGGATTCTTGAGCAAATGAGGAAAAAGTTTTAGTACCGCCTGTAACTTGTATCATGTATTTATATAACTTGGTAAGCAATCTAAAAAAGGATTTGTTGGCATTCACAATCATTTACCACATGTAATGATAAGTGCACAAAATTAGTCTCTAAAACAATACCAATAAGGCCCCCACAAAGTAGATCTTCTATTTCTCAGGCCATTTTTTGTACAATTGCACAGAATAAGATGGGTGGTGGTGTATTTCATCCCTTGAGTGCTAAAGCATTGCAAATCCTTGTTGCTCTCAAGGGATAAATTTATCAATTTTAATAACTTGGGTAAAATATCAGACATAAACCATTTATTTTTGATATTTTTAAGTTTGCATTGGCTATAAAAAATGAGAGCATGTGGCAGCCAAAAGGACCATGCAGGAGTCTTGAGAAACAGATTTTCAACTTTTTTAAACCCAAGAATAGAATGTTACAATTTACGTGTACTGCATGTGGAGAGTAGATTACTATTAAAACACTGGATGGTGGATTTTCCACCTGACAAGTTTTGAGAATATACAAATGAAGCACCAGCAAGCATTCAGGTTATACATAGGTGGATATGAGAGGGGCGCACCCATCATCACCATGAGACATGGTATCATCCATGATAATGTATGGACATGCACTGCCAAAGTTTCTATGAGCTTTTCCAAGAAAGCCCAATTTTCAGGTATTTTCAATGTTCTGAAATTTCAATTTTAAAATTCAAGCATTTAAGTATTTTTAACTGGTGGAGTGATAAATTATTTTTGGTCACCAAGATTTGTTCACATGTCTTTACCTTGTTATAATGTAACAGGCACTCTACCATACATTATAACAAGGCAAACTCATACAGACAAACAGTTTCATTTTAAAGATAATATGAAGAAAATCCACTGAATATGAAGATTTTAAGTTATGGTACCTGGACTTGTCATTAAAGCCAAAATATTGACTTCCAGCACTCTACCAGTTAAAGGCCTGTACATACTTTGCCTCAGTTTTCAAATATCTTGCTTCACCCATTAACCCTTTACCCAAAATGCAGGATATCAAAATTATTTAAATTGTTTTTTTAAGATTTAAAAAAAAAATTTCAACAAAACCATATCATGTGACCCCTCAACAAGTTTGTTCCAACGAGAGGTCACATGATATGTTTTTTTTATTTTTTTTTTTTAAATCTTTTTTTCAACTGCTTAATCTGTAAACTACACAGGTGGATGAAACCTATTTGTTAGGTAAAGGGTTAATTCAATTATCTGAAAACAATGTATGTTGTTAATTAACCCTTTGAACCCGAGAGGCCACTTTTCTGGCCCAGGAACTTGTTACATCACAATTTCATTAAGTAAAATGACTGCTAAATGAATGTGTGGGGTAGACCAATCGATATTTTCAATGTGCAGCTTCAAGGCTGCACGTTGAAAATGTGAACTGATCTGCCCCAAAGTAATGAATATGGACTCTTCCAATAGCTGCCATTGAACTCACATGGGAGATACCACCAGGGTTCAAAGAGTTAATTTTTTACCAAACGAATCGGCCACATCCGTCCACGCAATTTGCAAATTAAGCAGTTGAAAAAATATTTTTTCAAAATTTTTTACAGAACCATAACATGTGACCCCTCACTGGGACAGCTCATTGAGCTTGTTCCAATGGGGGGGGGGGGGGGGGGGGGGGGCGGGGGGGGGGGAGGGGGAGCGGGGGGGGGGTCACATGACATGGTTTTATTGAATTTGAAAAGTCAATAATTGAAATAATATATTTTGATATCGTCTGCATTGGGTAAAGGGTTAAACAGTATCTTCTGTACCTGTCTGTCCAGCTGGTCCACTTGCTCCAACAGATCCTGGTGACCCTGGAGAACCGGGGCTTCCTGCAGGTCCTTGCATGGCTGGAACAAAGAAGAATGGTTGTTTAGACTACAGTCTTAATCCAGTTATATCATCTTTTCGGCTGATAAGGAAATTTAATATTCTTTCACATAGATTGTACTTTATTATCAGACTTCCATGAATTATTGACATACCGACATCCATTAGTGGTCCATGGCAGAGCCAGTGACCACTAATCACTAAGTTTGGCAATCACTGACTGGATTCAAAAACTTTACAAAGAAAATGAGGGAAGAGGACCAAAGAAAGAAGAGTGGACACAGACTTCTTTTGAAAAAACTTTCAAGTCGAAATTGATTTCCAAGTGTAACCATACAAGACAAAAGTGTAGGAGCAGAGGCTCAAACCATCAACCTCTCTCTAGTACATAAAGTGACCGCTTTAAGATGAGACTAAGAGATCAGGACCAAACAAGCTGGTTGGTAAATGGCCCTTATATCTTGACATCTACACTACTTTCGCATTCTTTGAGATTCACTCACTGTGAATCTCACCCCAGATTCCACCAAAGAGTGGTTGAAACATCCACCATGCTTCACTACAGCATGCACAATACTACCAAATGCTAAGTGGTGGTCAACAGCACCAATGTAACAGATCAAGAGCACAGTGTGGGAGCCAAGGCTTGAACCGTCGACCTCTAGGTCGACCTCTAGCATGCTAAGCAACCGATTTACCACAAGACAAAGAGACCTGGACCAACCAGGCTGGTTGGTAAAGAACCCTTATACTAGGGCCCTGTGAATCTTCTAATTCGATTTGAATTTTGAATCATTTGTCTGATTCAATTCAATTTAATTTTCAAATACCTGATTGACGAATACTGAAATAGAATATCCTGATGACGAGCACCGAAACTTCTGTCCTTCTTTTCACCTACATCATTATATGTGGTCACTATCTCTTGCCAGTTATGTTCAATATCAAGAATATTATGGTTAACTGGTCAGTCAGAGCCGTCAAGTGGTTATTATTTTAAAAGCCAGTAGCTGGCCAGAAATGCAATCATTGGGGCAACTGGGCAGATGTTATGTCACAATGCATGCATGTGTACCAGTTGTTCAGATAGCGCATCAATGCGTGAACTTGAAAGGGGGCGAGACATGTCAACAGTGATCTGCACAGTCACCACATACACCAACTGAATGTCTGATTTGATTTTAATTCAGTTTGAAATCAGATTCAAATAGAAAAAGTCTGCTTTGCAGAACCCAACCTTATACTTCGGCCCCTACACAAGGCTATGGTCAAAAACAGAAAGTTTTTAACTGGTGCATTACAAATATACTTTTTAAAGGTCATTTGTAACCTTAATATTTTTTGTAGGATTGTTTAGAGATACCATGCTATCAGCAATGAGGGCATGGGTAGGGTGGGGTGGGGGGGGGGGGAGGTTCACAATTGCTCTGTTACAATTTATCGGAGAGTGCCTGAATGGCTCTCTCCAATAAATTGTAACAAAACAATATTATATGAACATTTTGGTCTACAAGCCAATACATACAGTGTGCAGCCACTAATGTGGCTTTCAACAATTGTTTGACAAAACCTTACATGCCATGACTTCTATCCATTTTGGCAATTGTTGAACTTGTTACTACTTCCAAAAATACATTGATAATGAATTTGGGATCAGATTTATGGGACAAATAACTGGTTATTTGGAGATTATATAGGGATTTTTCTAGGTGATGACAGGGGCCAAGTGTCTGCCCTATTCCCAACTGGATCTGAACCCAATTCTCAACTCTGAATTTTCCAATCCCTGTCATTAATCAAAGAAACAAGGAAAACAACTAAATTTGCGAAAACTTTCTAGAAACGTCCAGATACATTGCAGAGTGTAATGAGTGGCACTATATTTCGTCTTTTTAAACACTAAAAAATAATTCATTTTATTTGTGTCCCAAAATTTGAAAATGACAAGAAATTGTGATGATGTAAGAATTAGGGCCAATATTTATGTCAGGTATTTGTGCCTTGACATCCAGATAATCCACGTAGATTCCAATTCTGAACCTTCAGAGTACAGGTTGTCCCAATGGGGAGAGACCAAACCTTTTTTCTAATAGGGGTAGAAAAGCCCTGTTATAACTACTTGTGTCAACTCACTTCATGTCTCAATTTATTTCAACCCTTTACCAATCACAAATTGCAGACAACACTTGCAAAACATAACACATTCGAAATTCTTTGAATAAAAATTTACTTTTTTTTGTCTCAAAAGCACAGCTTATGAGGGATCATGAGCTATGTTTTTGAGACAAAAATTACAAATTAATAAAATTTGAACTGCAACTTTTGTGAATAGCACTGATCATTTTGGCCACTACCAGGTCTGAAAATAAGCAGTCTGACATTTGCATAATGAGGTGCCCAGAGGGTGAATTTGATGATGCTATCCCATACAGTGTGGCCAATTTATCCTCTGGGTACCACTTTCTATTTATTCTGGAGAGACTCTGATTCAGATTGAGGTTCACATAGGGTAAATTTAGTGATGCTACCCTGCTATAGCAGGGTATCATGACTAAATTCACCCTCTGGAAACCTCATTTTGCAGATGTCAGCCTGCTTATTTTCTGGTTTGGCCACTACATTAGGTAAAGAGTTAAAATAATAACAATTTCTTTGGAAGACTTATTTTTCTTGAGGAAATGCTGCTATATCATATACTGATGGCAGGAATTTCCAAGACCCTTTCTAACAACAATGTTTCAAATAATATATCTTCAACCTTAATGTAGTAATAGCTTTCGAGTTGACAAAATTTACGGAATAACGAGAAGTCCTGGTACTCACAGAGTTCCACTTCAACTTCCACAGCCCAATAATACATTCTCAGCCATGGCTCAGCTCTGTATGAACTTCCAATTTGAATATTGCTTGCTGCTGTATCCAGGAAAAGAGTTCCATTATCATCAAGAGATGATCTGAAGGCTATGGGTAATACACTTCCATTATATGTGTAACCAATGTAACTGTTTGGTTTGATGAAATGATAGTCTTTGGTGAATAAGATCTGTAACAATAACAAACATTAAATATGAGAGAATGTTCCATGTCTTAAAATGTGTCCAGATTCAAGAAAAATCAATTTTAGTTCTCGTGAACTCCTGCTTCAAGGATCAATTTTCAGTTTAACAGGCTATTAATTGAAAATAAAATATGTTCTAATAAGACCAAAATCCTCACCCTCTGATTGGACAAGAGCTCTCCAAGTTTTTTTCTATGTTTACGGCTCCATTACCATATGTTACTGTCTGATATCACCACACAAAATATTTGAAATGACATTGCCTGTTTCGTAATTATTCTGTCAACAGAGAGACTTGCAAACCACTTTATTTTTTGTAGATTTTCACACTTACAGTTGATGATGTTCCAAATGAAGTGATGTTTAACCCCCTGCACACTGATGTCAAAATATCCAAATTTCAAGTAGCCATTATTCCCATAATGCAACTAGAAATTTAATCAATTCAGTCTTGTTTGACAGAGCTCAATGAGCTCTGTCAAACAAGACTGAATTGATTAAATTTATAGTTGTATCATGGGAAAAATTAGCAACCTGAAATTTTGTGATTTTTACATCAGTGTGTAGGGGGTTAAATTACAAATCAGTGTACGATTCAATGAAAGATGGAGTGATCTCAACTTTTATCATTTATTAATTTTTTGTTTACTGAAGTTGTGGGGTACAAGAGAGATTTATTTACTAAACATGTGACCATTAAAAGTTGCCATGTTTATTTCTCAAAGTTGGTTTTGGGCTATGGATAGGGTATTTTTGGAACATATACGTCATTGTGATGAATAGACGATTCAATGGTTGGAGGTTTGCTACTTGGAGCTTATGCTCAACCTCGATGCTTTGCATCTCAGTTGAACATAATCTCCAAACCACAAACCTCAGACCATGTTACCGTTAATTCATCGCAATAACTTATGTTTTCATTTTTGGAATTCACTTTAATAAAATTTCCACAATCCAGTGTAAATATTTTATTTTTACAGCCTCAGTCTGTGTATACATGTAGGGTTTGATATGGCTGCCTATCAACTAATCATGTTTAATGCCTGTGGTTAATCAGTGTATGTTAGCTTACCAAATAACTCTTTGCATTGTACAGGGTAAGTCACTCATTTTTTCTGGTTATAAATAAGATCATCTCTATTATTTGACTAATTAATAAATATAGCATGGCTTTGAGTTGACTATGCCAAAATAGTGGTCCTCGAGGAGAGGATAGTCCCGACGCGTAGCGGAGGGACTATTCTCTCCTCGAGGACCACTATTTTGGCATAGTCAATGATAAGGCATGCTATATTTATTGTATTAGATGTGTGTGTGTGTGTGTGTGTGTGTGTGTGTGTGTGGGGGGGGGGGGGGGGGGGCGGGGTTCTTCATCAGTCATATATGCAAGATAATATTCTTATTCACAGCCAAAGAGAAAAGAAAATGGTTCAGAAATTAAACAGGTAAACTAAGTTAATTCTGCCACTCATAGTTCTGGGATAAAGAGGTAGAGAACCAAAACCCCAAGAAACACAATACCATTATTCCATTAACCCCCTCCCCGCCCCCAACACTACTACAAACATCACTTTCGATACACATATTTTTATTTCTCCAAACTAAATGTAATAATGTATATGGGACGAGATGTCTTGTAAAGTATTTACGCTTCAATGGAATTTTCTAAGCGAATTCGAATGTTACTATTTATAACTGTGCACTATTACCGTGCACTATTCTTTTTTCAAAAATGATAATAGGTCTGTGCGATTTCGCTGACGAACTATAGGAAAATGGGGTGTTTCTGTTCAACCAATCAGAACGCGGGACATCTAATATTCCTGTATATTGCTCGGCCTTATTGAGTGTACATTTTCATGTAGTGTGTGATATGATAGTTACCAATTTTTTTAACCAGGAAGTGTTACTAACCCTGTGCATTGGTTTGTGGAAAATTTTTAAGCAAATTCCAAAAATGAAAACATATTTATTTATTTATTTATTGTTGTTTAAGGTCACATACTTCTGCACAATGGCTAATCATGACCACAACATGAAGATAAAGTCAAAGTCAGTCAATCGATTATACCCCACGTTGCCTATTTTTGAGGACTTGCACCCCAAGCATTAGTGACTGAGACCTATTTTACCAGTGAAACAGAGCTTGTTTACCACAGTAAATGAAAACATATTCTGTTTTCAATTAACCCCTAGCACTCTGGTAGTGCAACCAAATTTTCTCTAATCACTCTGTTTTTGTTTTTCTCTTGTTCAAGTATGAATTTAACCAATATATTTGGGAAATATTTGCTGTTGAAAACTTTGTCATTTTGACATCAGAGTGCAGAGGGTTAATAGCTTGTTGTTCTTAATTGAGAAATTTAAAAGTACTGACATACCCTGGTGAATGCGACCAGTACAAATTCCATAGTAATAAACAAACCTCATATTTATATATTTACCAGGGTTTAACACCCATAAGGGCCTAGTTCCAACTTTGGTGAGTTTCTTGTCTTACATTTTAAGAAGCCATGACTAGATTTGATGAAAACATAAATTTAAATGTCACAAGAAATTATTGGTGAAAAAATCAATTCCATTTACAGGGAGACAATATGATTAAATATGCACAAATTATACTTATTTTAGAGACAAGAGAAGCCCTGTGCTGGGCAGGAATATCCGTCAGCAGCATGCAAAGAGTTAATGACACTTTCAGAATCTTTGATAAGTATCAAATGAATATTTGCAAGAATCAAAGATCATTCCCATCGTTTTCCTTGCAAGATTCGATTCTAATTCTCTCATGAAATTCAACACCTGTTTTCTACCTCCTAACAAAGGCATAGGAGGTCCAAAAACATTTTGGGAATGTATGATGAATGAGTTATTTATTGGTGTTTAAGGTCATGTTCCAACATACAGGTTTATGGTAGTTGATGAAAGTTACAGTGACTTGGCTGTGGTTTCTAGTGAAGTCTTGGCTGCCTGGACAGACAGCCAAGACTTCGCTAGACACCACTGCTAAGTGAAAGTGATAAATTCTACCTTGTTATGATGGAGCAAAAAAAAAGTGGAGTTCTCCAGACTTTTAATGACACTTTCAGAATCTATGACAAGAATCAAATAAATATTTTGCAAGAATCAAAGATCATTCCCAATTTGCCATTGTTTTCCTTGCAAGAATTATTTGCAAGAATCGATTCTTATCCTCACATCAATTTCGACCGCTGTTTTCTACCTCCTAACATAGGCATAGAGGCCCAAAAAACTTTGGGAATGTATGATAATTGAGTTTGCATAATGTTTTCTGCATAATGGCTAATCATGACCACAATATGGAGATAAAGTCAAGTTTAGTCAATCGTATATGCTCATGTTGCCAATTTTAGAGTACTTCCACCTCAAGCATTGGTGACTGGGTCCTATTTTGCCAGTAAAACAGAGCAGGGTTACCACAATTAACAAGCACTGCTTCACTTCCCAGGGTTCCCACATAAGAATGAACTTCAACAAGATATGGTTGTGAAAGAATGATATACCAAATATCAATCGAATCAGCTGAGGTTGGTTCGAGTAATCATTCTGATGAGCTCAAAATCTATTAAAATTAGGAACAATAAGGGCAATAACTCCACATGGAAATGTCAGATCTCATTGGTTTTCAGACTCAAAAGTATTGTTCTGGAAGACTCATATACCAAATATTCATCAAATCAATCGATGTTTATTTGAGTTATCGTACCAATGTGTAACGAGCTCAAAATTAATGAAAATTAACTAACTAAGGACCATAACTCGACATAGAAAAATCAGACTACACTAATTTTCGACCTTAAGATATTGTAGTGAAAAACACATAAACCAAATATCAATCATATCAGTTGACCTTTGTTTGGGTTATGCCAGAAATGCTCAAAATTTGTGAAAATTTTATAATTCACGACAATCATTCTGCTGCAAAAAGCCAGTCTGTACTGGTTTTTTAACTCAAAGATATTATTCTCGGAGACCCATATACTAAATATTAATCAAATCGGTTAATATTCAAATTATTGCAGTAATGAAATGAAAATAAGTGAATGGTCATAACTCTTGGCAAAAAGTGTCCAAAGACCTGATTTCTTGTCTCCAGCTGATGGATATCAACCGGCCATCGGAAAGTTTTGGAAATCTATCTATAATTCTACCTGTGTCTGTCAACTCTCAGACTTCATCAAAACATAGGCCGAGCTTTTTCCACATCTCAACCAAAAAGTAAGAAAAATTGTTATTGTCACTGGTATTTCTATAGCATTGGATCTATTTCATAAATCAGTCATACTTTTTTCAAATGAAATCTGGTTAGACTTTACCAAACACACATGCAGAAAATACCTTAAGTATTATTCCTGAATAAAAATTTTATTTTTTCGTTTAAAAACATTGCACAAGACTCACTGGAACAAGCTTGAATGTGAGTATTTAGCCATGCATCACAAAAATAGAAGAAAAAAAATTAAATTAAATCTGAATGGTAATGTTTATTCAGGGTTCTTAAATTTGCCAGGAAAAAAGTTCCATACTTTTTCAAAACAAGTCATACCATTTTTCTTAACCTTTCTAGCATTTCAAATAGATGAAAATTTGTCGGATGCAATATTTTGACAAAATCAAACACAATATAACATCTTTTAAGAAAACATTTGCAAGAAAGTCATTTTTGCATGCTCAAATGTTTCAGAAAAGTAGCCTGTTGAAGTTGTCAAAGACTCTTCAAATTTGGGGGAATTATGATGGTTTTTTTATTTCATTTTAAATGATTTATAGTTTGATAATACCCCCAAGCCTTAACTGATTGATGTTTTTCCATTCTTTTCAAGACCTTTTCCAGACAGACATAAATTTACACACTTTTCAAGAATTTCAAAACAGCATGAGAGCCCTGTAAAGTATTGTGTTGGGTAGATTTGTTTGATATGCTAGGTACACAACTACAGTCACAAAAGTGGTTTGAATCACACATTTTTGATTTGAATTGAATACTGAATTGAATCACATCTATTATTCAAAATTGAATCAAACCTCAAATCGAATCAGTGGCATCTTCAAGATGACTAAAGGGGTTGGTGTACTGTAAACCTGGTTTGTTCCGACCATGATGGCTCATGTCCTGACTGATAATCCAATTACATCGTCAAGGCATGCCTTCATCGAAGGCATGCCTTAATGATGTACAGTAGAACCTGTCTTGAGAGACTGCCCTTTGGGCCACACAAAAGTGGTCTCTCAAGACAGGTGGTCTCTCATAACAGGTTTCAGGTTTTCTCAAGTCAGTGAATAACCAACCACAAAATTCGGAAATAGAGAAGAATAGATTTTTGTAATTACTTTCTTGTTGTTCTTTTTTATGAAGTTTTTTTAACAAATTGAAATGGACTGTTATAAAAATTATAAAAATAAATTAGTGTTGAAAATCTTCAATGAAGATTTTCAACACTAATTTATTTTTATAATTTTTATAACAGTCCATTTCAATTTGTTACAAAAAGATTTTCAACACAAATTTATTTTTATTCCTATCTGTCACATTTCAGGTATTATGAAATTGTTCATTCAGTAATAATCCTAATCTTTTCACAGGGGTCTTATAAAAACATCTCAATCTTTACTGAGTTAGCAATTGAAACCCAATTAAGAGCTTTTAATACTTTTAATTATGTTAGTATAACCACAATGGATTTTCCAATTCCAGAACAGGTAAAAAGTTTTTGTCATGGTTTCAGTCTTCAAAGGGGCGGTCTCTCAAGACAGGTCCATTATGGAATAAAAATACAAATTGGTACCAGGTCACAGTGGTCTCTCAAGACAGGTGGTCTCTCAAGACAGGTGGTCTCCCATAGCAGGTCCATTATAGAGTAAAACCAATCGGTGCCTGGCAGATGTGGTCTCTCAAGACAGGTGGTCTCTCAAGACAGTGGTCTCTCAAGACAGGTTTTACTGTAGTTGGAATATTACATTGTAAGGATTATAGTTCATCATCGACATTGCTTGGAAACCTTAAATTTGCATGTAACAGTGGTATGGACTGGTGATAATGCTGGTTGGTAGGGACTGGTGATAATGCTGGTGGCATGAGTGCAGATGTTATTTACATTAATCGTGTGGAAGTTACACTCAGTCTTTTATTTCAACATTATTTATGTATGATTTCCATCTGAACTATTCATTTTGTGAGACGATGAAGATGACCAATACCATGCTATATCCCTATGACAAAGATTTAAGAGGAAACAAATTGGCCAGCAGATTTCAAATCGAACCAAATATTTACTTAAAATTCAAAATCAAATCGAATCTTGAAGCTTCGAAGGACCCTAAAAAAGTATTCTCTTTTGCGATTTGATCATGATCTGATCATAATAGGCTTACAGTGTGTTGAGGTTTTGAAGCAAAATCAAGATCACATTGAGAATAGAAACAAAAGTATTCTGCAATGGTTGGCTCATTTTCACAACCGACTAGCCGAGAGCTATAACCGAATAATATCCGGTTAACCATAGCCATTATTTCATCGAATCTGGGATCAAAACTATAGGAATAGGAAAGCGGTATTCTCAGTAACTATTCCGAAGTGTGAATACAAACGAACCTTGTCGAGTACTCGACAACGTTCGTTTGTATACATACTACGGATTAGTTTCTGCGGTTACTCAGAACTCACAGAAACTGCTGATCATTAATGAAGTCTTGAATGCCAAAGTCGATTATTTCTCAATATATACAGTGCTGCTTCGAGGTGTAATCTATCCCAAAGGAGAAGCAGCAGATTTACTATGTTTTAATCGTGGAATGATGATCACTATCGATATTTCGGATAACTGGTTGACGTTTTTTTTAATCAGTTAGGTAGGTAACCGGTTTCAAACCGGTTATCTGGTTAATCATTTCAGTACTAGTAGGATCTCAGATTAAATGTCTAAGCATTTGTTTTTTGACAGGCAGCTGAGGCTAGCAGACAGAGAATTTTGACAAGATGATTTCCTTATCATGATCACAGAACTGAAGAGTTAAAAATAAAACTATATTACAGTTTATCAACTTACATTCTGTATTCCTTCTGTTTGATTAAACTCTACTTCAGTGGAATATACAAGAGTATAATTATTTACTGCATAACTTTCCTGTTCAAAAATCAGAAACCGACCAAAGTAGCGTAAGTTTGGAAAGTTTTGCTGGATGTAACAGGATATTCTGACCATATAGCCCACTGGGAGTTGTTGTGCATTGTACAACATTATAGATGGTTCACTGGAAAAACTCCAGAAGGCAAGTCCTTTTACCAATGGCTGCCCAATTACTTCTGTGACACATTCTGCAATAATAAAAATAAACAATTAGTGAATTACTGAATTATTTTGAACCTTTACCCAACAAAAATTATTTTTCAGATGTTTCTTTTTCTTTTTCAAAGGCACCATGCAACTAGCAAGAGTGCCCTTATTTTAGCAATATTTTGTTCATAAATAATTCTTTTGTTACAATTTTTTGGAAAGTGCCAACAGGCACTCCCCAAGAAATTGCATCTAAACAATTTTATGTGAAAAGGTTTCGCCTACTTCTGAGCGAACATCAGTCTAATACATACATGTATAATGTTGAAGTGTGAGAAGCCACTATCATGGCTCTATTGAAAAGACCTAAAGTGGCTTCCAGTACTTTTCAACAGAGATATGATAGTAGCTTCTAGCACTCAAATAGTTGAGGTCACTTTCAGCATTTTTTGGCTACATGTTGACTACAACAAAGGTATGAACTCAAGTTTAGTGAATCATTTAAACCTATGCTGCCCACATTAGAGGACTTCCACCTAGGGCTGCACGATATTCAAAACTGAATACTGGTATTGGTATTGGTATTCAAAAAAATACCGCGGTATAGCGGTATATCGAAAACTGTTCAGATATATGAACACACATACCACAATTGAGACTCGAGGAATCACAGTTGGAACGAATTAGCATGCCTTGATGATTCGGTTCGAAAAACTTTTACCCAATGCAGAGGATATCAAAATTTATTATTTTCAAAATTAGTTTATCAGATTTTCCCCAAAAATTTCAACAAAACTATATCATGTGACCCCTCATTGGAACGAGCTCGTTCCAATGAGGGGTCACGATATAGTTTTGTTGAAATTTTTGAAAATTATTTTTTCAACTGCTGAATTTGTATATTTATGAGGGCACAAGCAGACGATTCCTTGGATAAAGGGATATTATTCATTCGGGGCTACAGTTAAAAAACTCAAAACATCTTGAAAATTAAATTGTGGGTAAATAAATGATGCAAACCGATATTTTTGTAATTACAACGGTATTCAATCGATATTGGTTTGAATACTGGTATATATCGGTTTATCGATATACCGTGCAGCCCTACTTCCACCCTAGATATTGGTTCCGGGTCCTATTTTACCAGTAAAGTGGAGCTTGTTTACTGCAGTAAACCACAATTTACTGCTCCATTCCCGGGATTCCCACAGGGACCTCAAAAACATAACATATGAATTTCTTATGGGAATGAGCTTGACACATTGAGCTTGTGCCAATGTATGGTCATAAGTTACGTTTTAAACAATTAAAAAGTGAAATATTTAGTAATGCAAAAACCTTTTGTAAAAGTTATCACTTTACCTAACAAATTGTATGTAATTTACAAAATGGGCAGTTGAAAAAAAAATTATCAAGAAATTACCAAAAAACCATACCATGAGACCCCCTCAGTGGAATAAGCTCATCAAGCTCATTCCAGTGAGGGACCACATATTGTTTTGTTAAAAAATTTTGAAAAATTTGAAAAAAACATTTAAGATAATAAATTTTGATAACATGTGAATTGGATAAAGGTTTAAATGAAATATAACTTGGCACTAATGATCCTGTCAACAAAAAATAGAATTTTACACTCAGTGAATTCCAGAGAGCTGTGTATTCTCATGGATAAATTTAAATTTTCGGGAACATTTATATATACTTTCTGAAAAAGTTCCTTCAGCTCATTATTAACTTATTTATTTATTTATTTATTTATTTATTTATTTATTTATTTATTGGTGTTTAAGGTCATATACTTCTGCACAATGGCTAATCATGACCACATTATTAACTTAATTACTGACATTTTTGGTCACTTTCAGCATCTATGGATAATCATGAGTATTGGCCAAGTATAAAGTCAAACCTGTCCTGCCTATTGCAAAGGACTCACACCCCCAGGTAATGAATTCTTTAGACCTATTGTACTAGTAAAACGGGGAGCGACTGATTATTTATTCAGTACTGTTTAAGGTCACATATTTCTGCACAATGGCTAATCATGAGAGAATGATTATTTATTTATTTATTTATTGTTGTTTAAGGTCACATATTTATGCACAATGGCTAATCATGACCGAGAGAGAATGATAACCATAGTTAAATATATAATCAAGTAAATTTGAGTAACCTTTTTGATTACACAAAACCATTTGCTATACCCTCAATACAAATTTGACCTGTTAAATGCATAGAGGTTATAGAGTAATCCCTAGTTAATTGAATAAAACATCTTGAACCCTGTCAAGAAATTACCCTGACAATCACCGAATTCCCCTTGTTTATAGACCTATCTGGCCTCAGTACATTCCCAATACAGGCATTTAATCTATTATATTTTGTTTTACTGAGCTCCATGAGCTCTGTCAATAAAGATACAATAGAATAAATGCTCAGTTCATCTCTAGAATACTAAAAAGTGACCTAATCCCTGTTAATTGAATTCTCCTGTTCACTAAATAATTTTCATTGGCAACTGGCAATGTGCCTTAACAAGGTTTTATTGTACTACATCACTTCCAGGGGGTCCCTTAGGGACCTTCAATTCATTTAAATGGTGTGTAAATGGAATTATACTCCCACAACAGTGAAAATTCTGATTTATTCCTTACTTTAGGTCTCTGCAATTGTTGCTGCTTAACCCTCTGCACTCTATCAAAACACAAAGATTGCAATCAAGAATTTAACCATTTATCCACTGAATTTGATAAAATTCTTAGTTGCATTATGCGAAAAATTTGTTGTGTGAAATTCTGATATTTCGACATCATGCTGCAGAGAATTAATAATATCAAAAACAAAGTTATGTTTGGTCAACTTTTTTGCGTCCCTAACCCCTGCAATTTTACACATCTGGTAAATGATAAGAGACTGATTTTTATAAAAATAATCTGCATGAAAAACATTAAAGTTTTGTCAGGAGAGTGTTTTAGATCCCGAGAATCTTTCATAGTGTTTCTGAAGAATATTATTTCATTTCCATTTAGCTTGACAACTTAACTCTTTACCAAATGAATAAAGCGTCATCTGTCGACATAATAAACAAATTGAGGGGTTGAAAAAAAAGTTATATAAGGCCCCAAATAAAAAGCAATTAGGATTCTTTTTTTTATTCATTTGATTACATAGTTTATCATATGACTCGTCCGTATGTTCACTTTAAAACATTTGATATTTTGTTTTCATATTAATCAGTGATAAATAAAGCCTTCCTTCAATTTCATTTGTCAATTTCAAAACTAGACAATTTGATTGGCTGAACAAAATACAACTGGGCCACATTTTCATAATTAGAGTTGGGAGCTTTTATTGGTCAATTTCAAAACTGGACAATTTGATTGGTTAAACAAAATACAACTGGGTCACATTTGCATAATTTCAGTAGGGAGAATTTACGTTATCTGTCCTATTTTGGGTGGGTTATATTGTATTAATCTTTTACCTACAAGAAAAACGCCAAATGTTCATTCTTTTTTATATTTTCACTTTTTGCTTCCAAAACATAGGTTATGACCCCTCATTGGAATGAGCTCGATGTTTTCTATGTTTTGGAAGCAACAAATGAAAATTTTTAGTTATACGAGGATGTTTTTTCCAAGTGCAGTCTGCAACTCAAGTTAGGTTATTAGTTAAAAAGTCATACTAAGTAGCTAATTTGTGCGTGTGGGTGTGTCATATGATAAATAGAATATGAAATGAGTGTTTTTCTCATATAATATTTATGAAACTCGTCTGAATTTTCCGTTTGGACTCGCCACAGCCTCGCCAAAACGGAAAATTTTTACACTCGTTTCATAAATATTATATGAGAAAAACACTCATTCCATATCCTCTATTTATACTCTGTGGAATGCTCCATATCAAATTACCAATTACTTGTGTTGTGTGGTGCAGGGAAATAAAAAACATTTGAAGTTTTGTTCTATTTTGAACAAGGGACTTTAATTGCTCATCCGAGAAAGTTGTTTAAAGAATGATTTAAGATCACATTCAGCATATATGGGTAGTTTTTGTGACAGGGGAATGAAGTCATGTAATAATTTATAACTCTGTTGTCCATATCAGATGATTTAAATACCCAGATTTCCAGTAACTCCAGTCATGCTAAAAATAGGCTGTTTTTTCAGGGTTTCCTAAATCTCTACCTAAATCTCTATTTTCCAGTTTCTAGAGTAGGTGGCAAACCCTTCATGCCAAATCCAATTTTGTCACTTATGCATTTTTACCAAGAGTGTGTGTGTGTTGTGTGCACGGGGGTTGGGGGTTGGGGGGATTTTCGCTTTTTGGCCTCAAAATTAGTTTTGGGGATTTTTGAGTGATTTTGTGCAAATTAAAAAAAAGTTTCATTCAACTCAAATGGGGAAAGGTGGAGCGCTGGTTGGTTGATTTTTTTTTTTTTGCGAGAAATCACTAGAAATCCTCAACACTTATTTAAAACAAAAAAAAAATCACCCTATGCACCCCATTCATCATGTGGCATGAACTGGGTGATTTAAAATTTTTGTTTTCTTAATTTTTTTTTTTTTTTTTTTATGGCGGGGGGGGGGGGGGGGGGGGGGGGGGAGGGGGGAGGGGGAAGGGGTGCAAAACATAACTCGGAATCCTTCAACATCATGTTTAAAGCAATAAGAAGAAACAAATCAACCTTTAGACCCCAACACTGCATGGGTCTCAAGCAGTCTGGAGGGAAAGCCTTTATCTTATCCACTTGCATACACTGACTGGATTTGATCAAAATCACTCTCATCTCTTGTGGGTAGAATTCATTTAAACAAACGATTACTGACTTTTACTTTGAGTTCTATGTTGATTTTCCACCCTGTCAGTCAAGTATAATGCCTTGAACAAGGTTTAATCCAGGATTCACAATGGTACTACCCGGTGTACCATATGTCAAATGCTTCTGCCTGGTGGTTCTGACAAAAAGATCTTTGAAAAATATTCCTCATATTGAACAATGTAGTGGAGCCCAAGTATGAGCATATGACATTTAATTCATACTGAATCTGACCTCGACCTCTCCCCCTCCCTCTCCCCCTCAAACCAATTTGAACAAACCTAATCTTATTCACCTGTGTATACATCTGACTAAATTTGAGCATATTATTTATTTATTTATTTATTTATTGGTGTTTAAGGTCACATACTTATGCACAATGGCTAATCGTGACCGTGACAGTTTTACGGGTGGAGGAAGCCGGAGTACCCAGAGAGAACCACCGAGCAACGACGAGCAGCTGTCAGCTCCCCAACATTGTAACTCTGAACTCTGCACCGCAGCACAGGCAGGGTTAGATTGGTTGAAGACATGCGCACCATCGACGTGCAGTACGCCTCAGTACACAGCGTCATCGTGCCCCCAAGTAGGCATTTGAGCATATGGGCAGAATTCATTTATAAAACAAACAAATAGTAAATTCCCCATTAAGTTGTTTGTTAAATTTCAAACCTGTCTGGGGCCCCCAAAATCAGTCAAGTGTAACTACTTGAACAAACATTAATCTTGGAGTCACTGTAATGCTATATAACAATTACCAAATATTCTGACTGATGAATATGAAGTAGATTTTTAAAGTATTTCTCTCATAATGCACTAAGTTAAAATTTGGGTTTTCATAAGGAGACCAAATATGAACAAAGTGACTTGATTTGAACAAATATGAATCTAACACCACTAAGGATGATGCATACCAGATATCGAAAGATTGGTAGAGCTAAGTGAGTAGCCTTTAAAAGATTGTTCCTCACACTGCATCAAGTTAAAATTGGGGCTCCCATAAGCTGCTAAAATATGAACCTTGGAACTTGATTTGAACAAACTTGCAAGGATGCTGTACATCAAATATCTCAACATTCTGACCAGTGAACCTGAATAAGTATATTTTAAAACAATTTCCCTCACTATCATAAGTGACCCAAATAGGAATCCAGGAACTGGATTTTAATTGAACAAACTTGAATCTAACGATTCCACCCCCCACCCCCCCCCCCCCCCTCCCACACACACACAAACCTCCAAGATGTTGAAAATCAAATTTCAAAATGGTGGATCTGAAGAAGATTTTTAAACAGTGCCCCTTATATTGCACAAAGTTAAAGTTTGGGTTCTTTAAAGGAGCCCAAAGAAGACCCTGGGACTTGATTTGAACAATCATGAATCTGACTCCTATAAGGATGTGGTATACAAAATATCAAAAGATTCTTATTGGTGGTTCTGGAGAAGATTTTTAAAAGATTACAAAAAAAATAAATCTGGGTGCTAACAGAGTTATGACCTTTGGGGTAGTGGTACCTCCTTTGGAAATGGCAGATTTATTTGAACAAACTGAATTGGCATATAAGGACAATACACATCAAATTTGGGTCGATTCAGTCCAGCAGTTTTTTGAGGAGAGGTCGATATTGTAAATGTAAAGTACATGATGGATGGACAGATGGACGGACAGATGAACAGAAGTATGGACGTTCTTACTTGTGGGTTTTTTCCCATGTTAAACCCTAACCCCACATTGGCCCACAAGGTCAAAAAATTAACTCCACAGTGCAAAAAATAACCTCACAAGTGGCCACTGTAGTGACTGTTCTAACCCAACCCCACAACTATCACTGTCCTGACCCTAAATTGTAAACTCCACAATGTACCTCTGCTAAGCCTGGACAGACAGGCGAAGGATAGAAAATGATTAGTAAAATTTCCCTTGAGCTTCGCTCAGGTGAGCTAAATATGGTCACAACAGGGTCGTTTGGGGGAAAATCATTTGAGGGGGAGTTTTGAGCTCAGCATAATATTTATTATGCATGATTTTTCTGGAATGTTTACAGGGTCCGATTTGTATGGAACCCTTTTTCAATGCGTCTTTAAATTTTAATCTACATTATTCCCCTATTAATGACGAGTCACGAATTCCAAATTCACAGTTTGCAATGATTAGTAACCCTTGAAGTTGAAGGCCCGGCAGTTCTCAAGACATTGTATTACACGACAGACAGTTAAAATCCTGTGGGTGGCACTGATTTCCAGTTGCGTCTTGGCAGGCTGTGTGGGTCGCAAATACTTCACTTATACTGAAAGCAATGACAACAGGACCGTGCGAAACTTCGATTCTATTCGATTCAAGTTGCACTGATTCATAAATTTCGAGTCGCGGAGACGTTCTCAAAATCGTTCAAAGTGTCTCCTCACCAAGATTTCTTTCACCAGCTCTTCTCTATGTACAGGTGACCTGATCATAGAAGAGTTCGAAAAGGTTTTATAATTATAATTTATAGTACCACCGAGCAATTGTCAGACTCTTTATTATTACTAAGTTTGCAGCCGTCGATTCTACTTAGATACTAGTGTGAATGCTTTAGTTTGCCTTTAAAATGTAAGATAATTCTCTTGTTAGCTGATCACAAAATCATTTGAAACCGATCCAGTTTGGTTTCATTAAACCGGTTCGTTCACATCTGACGGTCAAACGCCAAATAAAACGGAAAGCACTCACGAAAGCGTCTGTTGAGAACACCAAGGGAAACTACTATTAGAGAAACAATTGTTGTCAAAATCAATCAGTGTTGTCTCCCCTTCTTACACTCTTGCACGGAGTATAGAATCAACCTCCCTGACTCTTGGTCGAGGTGCAAGTGTGAATTGAGGACTCTGACTTGGACTGAAATCACACACTGAATTGAGGACGCGGACTCCCAAGTTTATTATCCTTATTCTGATAGTCTGCGGTATTTGTTTCAACTGGATGTGAATATTTTCCAAAAAGTGAAACGCTATGCACTCTCTTCAAACATGAATATTATCCTATTTGGTTGTCTAATCTGTGGCGTGTGCTACATTTTTTAAATCCTCTAAAAACAGAGAACACTAATTTATAAAATAGAAATAAACAGTCCGTGTGTGAGAGGAAATATTTTCACATTCAAGCGCAAAGATTCAACCTAGGCATTTGCGAGCTCCAATTTGTAGTCCGTTGGCGACCGTTTTATAATCGGTCAATTAGGTTTCACCAACATAAAGGAGCTATAAATATCAAAATCATAAAATAGGCTCATTCTGGGATGAAAATTTAGCTAGACATTTGAATGAAAAGATTCTGAAGCCAGACATTTTCATTTATTGAAACTCACCTGCGTGTCGAAATTGGGTAGCCAGCAACAGGAATAAAGTGAGGATGAACCCCATCCTGTCTGAAATAAAGAAAACACGGATTTAATGCTTAATTTCGTAATACTTGTCACTTTGATCTTACAGTCACTGTCTTTTATAGGATGTGAATACAGGTATATTGCAAGTAGCATAGAATACATAAGTACCACACTAACAGGACTTTTTAAATTTTTGGTGAACCCAGCTGGATGAGCCATTGTGAGACATGTTTTTCGTACCACCCATCTTCGCTAAATGGAATACATGTTTACTTTAGTATTTCTATTACATGTATTATTATCTATGGCGCAGCTACGAGGGGGGGGGGGGGGGGGATTTCCCTCCCTACAGTTGTCGGTGTTTCCAAAACACAGTATCCTAATGTAAGGTTCACACAACACAGCGGCCCAAAATGGTCTCCAATAAGGGGGGGGGGGGGGGCTACAAATGCGTCAAGTTCGTTCTTAGAGCACTAAAATTTGCAAAATTGACTCGGGATGTGTGTGAGGGGACTTGTCCTAGCTAGGACCCTGGGTGGGTGGCAATGATCTTAGGGTGCAAGTTAGGACTAGGGGAGGCCCTCGAAACGCACAGATTGGCCTTTCGAATATCATCTTTGTCCACCCCCACCCAACCCCACCCAACCCCACCCAACCCCCCCCCCAAAAAAAAGAAAACCCAAAACAACTGACTAGCGCATTCCCTATTATAGTAAACTTATTATGGTATCCTGGTTACGCGCCTGATTATTATGCATGTACCTGTCATTGCGTATATAGTATGGGTTGCTAATAGATAGTTGATGTGGAAGGATATAGTAGGGTCCTGTAGAAACTCTATCATAGGTTAGTACAAAACATATACTATACAGAGGTCCGGTCCGACAATTGTTCGATTTTGCACAAAGACACTAAACAAAACTTCTATTATTAAAACATAATTCCTACATCGCATTCCTCAGCTAATGGGCGTGGTCGCCAGAATTGGAAGAACTGTTTCATTGGCCCTTGCCACGGGCATTTGTACAATTTAAACCATTCGACGACAACTACATATGCTAGAGAAGCTTCACAACTACTTGCATTGTGATACCGTATAATCTTTAGCAAGGTAAGTGAAAAGGGCGGGAAAATCTGTCCCAATAGAAGCGTATTGACCATCCGGTTCAATTCAACCCAAGTCACTTCCATTAACCTCTACATTGCCAAATCACACCTGTACCTGGACGTAAGTCCTGAAGCTGTAATATTTAGTTGCAGACACATAGCAGAATTTATTCCGGGTAAATCAACAATCATTCTCAGTGACAATATATATCCTAACGCCACCACTGAGACATTGTAACCCCCAATGCAACGCAGACTCAAACTTCTGCTAAATACATCTCAACCTCTTATGTTTCAGGAGGCAGATGCACACCACCAACTTCCAGAATCTCGCCAACTTCGAGTTTTTCAAAACTACTCAATCTGATCTACGTCACAAATTTATCGAATAGGCTGATAAGACAAACACCTTACCGTACCGGTCTTTCCACTCAGACATTCAGTAACCAAATAAGATTGTCCTGGGTACTGTTTTGACGTTTATAACAACACCCGGGAAACCAATAAACTTCCTTCTTTATGTAGATTTCCAATCTCTTCATAGTAGAATGCACTAATATCGAGATATTAATGTCTCGATTCCAACTGCAGTCAGTTAAAAGCATGGATGAATCTCGGAAGCGCTCGTGTCAGGGACTTGAATAATTTCAGTTTACTGTAGTTTTAAGCGCTTTTGTTGGGCCAACTGGCAAGTTTCTAGAAAACTTTCAGGCTTTGGTGCTCTTAGATAAGATGTCCAGCTATGGGTGGGTGATATTTCACCCTAACATTTACCTTTATTTTTCGTCCTTGACATTTGTTACCCAACATTTAGGTAGAAGTGTTGGGGTCGTCTCGCTATGTCGGTTGGCCCTTGCCACGAAGTGTTTTCCTGGGTTGTGAAGACTCCACTCCAAAGAACTCTCGGTTTTCTTAAGGGAACCTGTCCACACTAACCTTATTTTGTCTTCCGCTGCCAGACCGATCACAATTTCCTTCTGACATCCCTGCATAAACCACCAAATGTCAGGGAACTTGGATACCGCGATGAATTTTAATATTATATAGTGATATCAGACTTGAGGTTAAGCTCTTCTTGGCTCTTGTATGTTTGTTCATCATTATCGAAAGGCAGGAGCATCGAGATGACCAATTGGAGGGGAGAGGTGTAAACTCGTTTTGCCCCGACTGCGATGGCTCGTTTAACTCTTTACTTAACGTATCGGCCACAACCGGCCAGCACTATTCTCAAAAATCGCCAATAAATTTTCGTTATTTTTTCATTTTTTGTCTCAAAAACATAGGTCATAACCTATGTTTTTGAGACAAAAAATGAAAACAATTTGTTAATCAAGAATTTTTTTGCAAGTGTCGTCTGCTTTTCATGTTAGGTAAAGGGTTAAGTCATTCAGGTTCATAGTTGAAACAAAACACCTGGCTTCATGGAAATTTATTAGTGAATAAATAACATATACATGTAGTACTCATGACGCAACTTGTTATTCAATTAACGGCCACTGTACTGGTACTCCAAGTTGGTCATGCCGGCTCTCAACCAACCACAGCCGCCCAATTGTATGATCGACTGTGTCTGTGACGTAAGTACAAGTAACAAATCTAGTCTTTTGAGAAAGTACATGATTACAAGCAAGAGGCAACTGCAAACCTTCGAGATTTCATTTGATTTCGAATCTTAAGTTGCTATTCGGTTCGATTCGAATCAGCTGGCGATTCGTTACCATTTGTATCTTTTCACTGGGTATCAGTCATCTTCGTCGTCTCACAATACGTAGAGTTCTGGTGGAAATTGTATATAAAAATATTGAAAATAAAGACTTAGTGTTTTTCACTATCTAAACAGAAACAACGTATGTACCCATCCCACCAGCCATGCTAATTCCAGTCTCACCAGACACTACCACTGTTGAATGTTTTTTTTTTAAGTTTCCAAGCAATATCCACGAGGAGCTGTTGCGTGCGGCTAGCCCGGCGCAGTCCCTAGTATCGATAATTCTCACACACATTTCATTTCTGCACTATAATCCTTACTGGCTAATATTCCAACAACATCACCAATGCATGCATTCGATGTTGGTGATGTATACTACTCTAAGTTTGCTAAGCACCAAATATTTGATACATCATTGTGAAATTTGCTTGTGACATATTTGCGATATTTTTGGTGGATATGACTGAGGAATGTATTGAGTTGGTCCCCAGTGTTTACACGCAGATTATCCGGGCAAGGTTGCACGAATGTGGTCTCCGATCGAGAAGACCATGTATTCACATTCCGCTGTCCCAGAACCACCACCAGGCACGATATGAATGGTCCATGGACCACGTTGGATGGACCAGAGAAGACTGGCGACCTGTCCTTTTTCAAGATGGGTCAAGGTACAGCCTAGACCACACAGATAGGCGTTCTAGGGTGTGGAGAAGACCAGGAGAGCGATTCCATGCATCCAACATTGCTGAGCATGACCGCTCTGGTGGAGGGTCAATCATGGTCTGGGCGACATCAGCTGGGAAGACGTACAGAGCTCTGTCCTTGAACGTGGTACATTGACTGCACAACGGTATATTGATGAGATCCTGGATGTCCACGTCAGATTGTATGCAGGTGCAGTGGGTGATAAATTCCTGCTGATGGACGATAATGCCCGGCCTCATGCTGCCTATGCTGTCCGGGAGTACCGACAGGGGAGGAGATTGAGCATATGGACTGGCCAGCAAGATCCCCTGACCTCAATTCAATCGAACATGTCTAGAATGAGTTGCAGCTTGGAATTTCAGCCCGTCCAGTCACGCCAAGTAGTGTCCAGGAGCTTGGCGCCATGCTGGTCCAAGAATGGAACAACATCCTATAAAGGACCACCAGGAACCTCACTGGGAGCATGAGAAGGCGTTGTCAAGCTGTAATTAACAGTAAAGGGTCTCATACTCGATATTGAACCCTTATCAGTTCGCTCCGTCAACGTTTTGGCAAATCTGAACAATTTCTTCTTTTACCAATAATATCCATTTTTCATGGTTATTGTATTCAAAAGCTAAAAAATAATGTCAAACACAAATAAAATCTTAATTTCTGTACTTAAATCATTACAGATATAATTAAATAAAAAAATACACACACTTTTCATTACAATATTTCAACTAAAACGTGAAACAGGTAGTTGGATATACTTGGTGCTTAGCAAACTTTGAGTGGTATAGTTTGAATATTTTATCAGACAGGGCTTGAGCCATCACTGTCGATATAAATCAGATTTACAGCACCCCCTTCACCAAGCCGGCCATAGACGCTCCTGATTCGATTCGAGATTCGATTTCAATTCAAATAGACTCAATTTGATTCGAGATTCGGTTCAAAGCGAAAATGGGTGATTCGAAGGGCCCTAGTCCTCCTTCTCATAGTTACGCCCTCGTCGAGATGTTTTACGTATGCGTCAACTTGTATCTGCGTCATTTGTAACAGCATACAAGGACTAGTATAGCACAAATCGTCGTCATCAGGCCTATCCACATTTACAGTCATTGTCTCTGGATCCATTCATCTATTTGTGTTTAAACCTTTACTCAAACTAACGGTGCACCCACCGAGAGCTATTCGCAACAAAAGCAACGCAAAGCGTTGCGTATGCGCCCGAGTGCATTTTGACGAGGTCAGTCTGAAAATGAGTTTAGGTAATATGGGATCCGGACAACTGTCGAAAGGAACCTTCCACTGCCAGACCTTTAGATCAGTCTAATTTGGGTACAACGGCAAATATGGATGTGGCCTGTATGAGTGGAGACAAATCGCCGGTATTTTCTTCTTCTTGGCGTCTCTTTTAGGCTTTAGGTCCCCGTCTTAAAATGATAGTTTACAATCCCTTGTTGTAGGTCTCACCATTATCACTGGTTCCCAACACCCTTTGACGAAAGTTTACTCGACTATCTCGAGAAGGCTTCTTAGTTTCCCAGTGTCGAGCCTAAGTCCTATCTGAATGTAAATTACGCATGGCGTTTACTGAGAAATGCCACAAACGTGAATATAATAGATCTCAAGCTTTAAGTGCATGATCATATAGAATTCGCCACAGAAAAACAATCGCCGTCGACAGTGTCGTATACGACACTGTCGACGCCGATTGCTTTTCTATGGCGAACTCTGTGGGGTTTTTTTAAAAATATTTATCTGTTGCATTGTTTGCTTCCAAGGTAAGCTCTAGGCTATATTGCAAGCATCAGGGAAAACTGGCCAAACGAGATATTGTCGAAATACTGCAAAACTTTGGAAAAAGTTTCTAACTCCGCATAATTTGAGCGCAATTATCTTATTTGGGCACAACGTTTACCGTCGTTAGTTGGGAAGAATTTAAAGGTGTGTGCACTACCGACCTCAAAACATCACCAAGAGATGAGACTGATCAGTGAAGGAATTTCTATATTAATGGACAGAAACCAAAATTAAAAGAGCCTCCGTGGCATCCACAATGGGTATCGAATCCAGACAATTATCGAAAAGAACCTTCCACTACACACACGTCACCAAGAGGTGAAGCTGATTAGTGAAGGCATTCTTGAGTTGACGGAAACCAAAAGGTGGCCGCCATGGACAAATCAATATGGCTGCCGTGGCAGCCAGACTGAACATGGAATCCGGACAATTATCGAAAAGAACCTTCCACTGCCCATCAATACATCACCACGATATTAGACTGATCAGTGAATGAATTCTTGAGTTGTCGTGGCAGCCATACTGGATATCGAATCCGGACAATTATCAAAGGAAACCTTCACATACCCACCCTCAACACATTATCCCGAGATGGGAATGATTAGTGGGGCTGTTTTTAGTTAATTGACGGAAACTAAAGGTTTACGCACCGACGCCGGATGGATTTGGTATCGACATAAAGCCTACTTTCATTGGCGATCGGGGGGATAAAAATTGGCACTCCCAATTTTTTCTTCGTTTTTTGACACCAAAACATAGCTTATTATCTTTCATTTAACCATTTACCCAACGTAACGGCCAAAACCGGCCAGCACTATTCTCAAAATTCGTCAGTTAATTTTCCTTTATTTTTTCATTTTTTGTCTCAAAAACATAAGTTGGATAAGATAAGATAAGATAATATTTATTGCAAGAACACCAAAAACAAGGCAGATTGCACGTCATTAAAATTAGTAACAATAATACCAGGAAATAGCAAAATATGTTTGAAACCATAAACACTATTTTTCAGTTGGTGCATGTTATAGCTAATGATTTCATTCTAATTGGTGTTATGCCAAAGATGCTCTTTTGGAACGAGCTCGTCGAATGAGCATGCATAAGCTATGTTCGCGGGTAAAGAATGAAAATATTTAGATATGTTTTGTTTTGTTTTTTTTTCAAGCTTTGTCTTCTAGTCGCGTGAATCAGAAGGTTAGGGTCACTTTAGGCATCCCTTATTATATAATGACCGTAACAAATATAAATTCAGCTTCAGTCATGTGATACTCTACCTACACTTCAAAATCTCGTGGGAAGAACTTGACTTCGAATCTGACCCGCATCACTTACGGTGTGTTCCAGAGTTGAACACTTCTCCCCGTACCCTACCCCACCTACATATTCCAAGGAGAATACATAGTGACTCGCAATATAATAGGACAACTCAATCGTACACATATTTCTAACTAGGACAACTTGCACTGCGCTTGTGTTCATTCAGCAAGTCCCAAGATCTTTCATATGCTGTTGCTCGGAAATCCGATAAAAAATCTCAGGGTTCCTCTACCCGTGAAACTGTAAAACACGGTGTGACCAGGGCAGTTTACAGTGTCATAAACCCACAATCAGAATCATGAACTCAGCACAAGTCCGACGTGCATATCTGTGGTAATCGGTTATGTGCGAGACCTCACCACTGCCCAGTTTTTAAAGAACGTTCGAAAGCGAATAGCTCAGCCGCCTTCCAGATCACCAACAATCTTGGTGTATTTTTATGGCTTTGTATCCAATGTCATCCGATCCTAAACCATCCCACCACACAACCATAGGTGTCGCGAAGATGATTGCTCGATGGTGTAAACTTGATTTGCCCCGATTGTGATGGCAAAAGCCCCAGTGGCGTAGATAAAGGGGGGGGGGGGGCGGGGGCAGAGGCCCCCCACCAGAAGTTGTGTCGGAAATTATTTGGGACCATTTTTAGGCGAATTTATGCCTAATAACATTAAAATGCTGGCTTTGGGGATAAAAACATGCCATTTGGGGTAAGTTTTGGGTACAAAAGACCAATTTCCAGTGCATTTGCAGTAAACAACAGATTCTTTCTGTTTGTTTGGGTTTTTGTTGTTGTTACACTGTCGGAAAATTTTCGGTCTGTCGGAGAATTTTGGGTTTGCCCCTCCGCCAGCGAAAAGCTATCTACGCCACTGAAAAGCCCGGACTGCGATGGCACAAGTCCCGTTTGTGAAAATATTCTAACTACATCATCAAGGCACGTCTTCGTCGAAGACATGCCTTGATGACATAGTTGGAATATCAGACAGCGGGAATTATAGTTAAAAAATAAACTCTCAACTTCTTAGAAATTTATTGGTTTGTGGATAACTAGTCCCCAGGCGATTAACACGAACCTTAATGCAAACTGGCTATGCTGGACCCTTAATGTGCAAAAAAGTAAGAGAATTTTGTTTATTTTGAAATTCCCACCTCTGATATTCCTTAAGGGCCTATATAAGTAATGGAATTTTGTTTATTTTGAAATTCTCACCTCTCATATTCCTTAAATTCGGATTAAATATACACAAATTATACATCAAAATGAAGGTTGGGATGTATAGAACACGAAACACATATGTAATCAACTCGTAGAGTCGATTGTAGGCATCACTGGTTCCTGGAAGTCAGGCTACCGTATTCGCACCAGAACTGATAATAAAATAATATTTCATCAGAACAACTTGTGGCCAAATGTGCTTCATATATCCAAGAACAAAGCTAGGCATTCAAAACACTTTCGAATATAGCGACATGTCTGCATTTTGGAAAAGGACAACACTGTATGCATTTTTATTGAAGATGGTTTCCATGCTCGACAGACATGCGCAAATCACTCGTTACCGCGAATTTCCATCAAAAAACAAAATCGTAATTCTAAGAAATTTCAACAGGTATCATGATATCTTGCATTGAATATGGCAACTGTGCAATCTCTATCTAATAACAGTATACTGTATGAAGGCGATCTTTTTCATTATTTGATTTTAGACGGCGTTGTTTTTACATGCTTTTTCTGTCCGATGACGTCGGCCGGAAATCGAAAGTATACCCATACGTAAACAAAAGCAAAGGCGTTGGAATTTTCCTCAATGCAACTCTGTCGCCGTGTTTTGAAGAATTTTGATCCTCTAGCTTTGTTCTTGGATATGTAAAGCACATTTGGCCACAAGCTGTTTTCGTGAAATATTATTAAATTATCAGTTCTGATGCGAATACGGCAACAGACTTCCAGGAACCAGTGGTGCCTACAGTCGACTCTATGAGTTGATTACACGTGTGTTTCGTGTTATATACATCCCAACCTTCATTTTGATGCACTTTTTGTGTATATTTAATTTGAACTGAAGGAATATCGGAGGTGAGAATTTTCAAAATAAACGAAATTTCATTACTTATATAGGCCCTTAAATTCAAATTAAATATACACAAATTATACATCAAAATGAAGGTTGAAATGTACAGAACACGGAAAATATATGTAATCAACTCATAGAGTTGACAGCAGGCACCACTGGTTCCTGGACGTCTGCTACCGTATTCGTACCAGAACTGATAATAAAACAATAATTCCGGAGAAATGCTTGTGGCCAAATGTGCTTCACATATTCAAGTACAAAGATATTCAATCAAAACACTTTAGAGCGCAGCGAAAGGACCGCATTTGGGAAAAGGACAACGCTGTCTGCATTTTCATCAAAGATGTATTGCATGTTCGACGGACATGCGCAAATCACTCGATACCACGAATATCATCCAAAAACAAAATCATAATTCTAAGAAATCTCAATAGATGCCATGATGCCTTGTATAGAATATGGTAATTGTGCACTATATAATAATAGTACGCTGCATTAAGACGATCTTTTTCATTATTTGATGTTAGACGACGTTGCATTTTGATGTTTTTTTTTCCGTCCGATGACGTTGACCGGAAATCGAAAGTAATTTACAATGTAAACAAAACCAAGAGTTTGGGAATTCACCCCTGTGCAGCTCTGTCGCTGTGTTTTGAAGGATTTTCCATGGCCTAGCTTCATTCTTGGATATGTGAAGCACATTTGGCCACAGGTGGTTCTCGTGAAATTTTATTTTATTATCAGTTCTGGTACGAATGTGGTAGCAGACTTCCAGGAACCAGTGGTGCCTGGTATCAACTCTATTAGTTGATTACATATATATGTTTCGTGTTCTATACATCTCATTTTGATGTATAATTTGTGTATATTTAATTTGAATGTGAGGAATATAAGAGGTGGGAATTTCAAAATAAAGAAAATTTAATTACTTATATAGCACCTTGATAGCCCGAAAGGGGTACTTCGGAGTACAGACCACAATTTGTATGACCAACTGTGGGTGTGATACGTAAGTCCGAATATCAAATCTGGTCTTGTGAGAAAGGTCACGATTATAAGCAAGAGCGAATCGATATCTGTACTCTAATCCAGATGAAAATGCCCCAGCTGGAAATATTACTGGAGGTGTCACACACCCCTAAACCCCCACCCCAACCCAGTAGGCACACAGAACACATTGAAACTCAGGGGACGACATGCTCCTTGCAACGGCGAAAAAAAAACAGGATCTATTGATAAATTAAATCATTGTTTCGAACGATATTTTGTCACCATAATTTATGGCACTGCAGACACAGAACAGGAAACAATGTTGTTCTTTTCAGCAATGCTGAATAACGTTTTCTTTCGGGTTTTTTTTTTAAATATTGCAAATGAACGATACTTCTGTCGACGATGCCAAAATGTGACGTGAAACAAAAATTGAAGTATTATTTATTTTATTTATTTATAACGGTTTAATTTTTTAATTTTAGTTTTGTTATTTTTTTCAATTTTGAATTGACATTTTGCATGGTTGTGAGTAGAAGAAGAACGAGATACTTACCAGTACCGTCCAGAATTAATGAAAAAAATGCTCCAAAAGTAACTTTATAACTTTTTTAAATTCCATTAATCCATCAGAGATTCCGACATTGGTGAGGACACTTGATGATGACTGATGAATAGAGATTTTTTTTTTCGTTGGTTCAACATTCGAATCTCGCTAGAAGATGACCTAATCGCCGAAGTATCCGTGCAGTGCGTGACAGATAATAGTCCAAATTGAGTCCATCTTCTTCACCCTTTCTACGGCGATTCAGTCCACAAGACCATTACGATCCCCTGCGTATTCCAATTGGAGATAGAATTTGTTAACAGTGGCATGATTGTAGTGTGTGTGTGTGTCTGTGAGTGGAGGCTTTCGACTAGAGTTCTGTCGGGAATTTAGAGGGGATGTTCTCACTTACCCAGCAGCTATTGTTTTGAGTATAGGTGTTGAAAGTGGTGACATCAAAGGGTCGCCGCTTATAGTCCGTATTATTAATTTTTTGGGGAGTTATGAACAAGACGTAGATTATCATTAATTAAATTTATTACCGATTAACCATTCAAACGCCAGACAGCAACAATAAATACATTAACTCATATCCATAATTTCAGTATTACAATGACAGACAGCAAGAATACATAAGAATAAACACAAAGTCATTCAAAAGCCAGTATTGTGGCCCACAGCATCTAAGAATTGAAGATTGTTCATTCGCCCCTGCAAGTACATTAACTTTAAATGATTGAGTTTGTTGTCGATTTGATCATATCGTTGTTGCCGAGGTCTGCTCCTGGCACCAGCTGCAGGTTTGTATGATAGACACTTCTTGATAGGCTTGCTCTTGTCTGAGAAATTCAATTAATGTAAAGATGTTTGGCTTTGACGAAATGAACAGCTGGAGCTTTCTATGCCATCCCTCGACGTGATTTGTAGTTCGCGGCCCCTGTGTTTCATGATGATTCCACACTTGACGTCCATGAGCTCCCTCCACCCAATAACTTGTCATGTAGTCGTTAAACTTCGTGACGCCGCTACCTTCCGGGGACTCTTGTAAAATGTCGAACCATGCGTCACTTATCTCTCCCATAGGAAGAAATGGCAAAGCGATGGATCTTCTTACTAGCCTCCTCACGTCCTCATTGTCCTGATAGTCACTTTGAAGTTTACACTCTTTTGTTGCATATTTATACACTGCCTGACTGTAGTGAAAAAACATCCCTTCAGAATAGACGATGGAAACACTGTCCTTGCTGCATTTTGGGCTGCTGTTTCGAAGTCCATGAATATTTGCGTTGGTGTCAATAGAGTTCGGTTGTTCTCAGCTCTCTCACTGACGAGACGGAAAAATCTCTCGTACGTTGCTTCTGTTTTATTTGGTAGAAGACCATACACGAGAGGACGCATTTGACCATCAACAAAGGCGTGGATTGAATAAAGTTGATGAAAAATCTTCGGTGATTTCTCGAACGTTCCGTCACAATAAAAAACTGAAGCCTGCGAAAGGTGATACAGGTTGTCATCAGTAGCAAAAACCAGGAGTTTGTCATTGTTGTTACCGTCGTTTGCAAGTAAGAAGTTTGATCCTGTCGACGATTTTGTATATTGATCCGGTAGGCTGATGTCGCTCCGTTGTTTTGGAAGTTTTGGTTGAGTCTTCGCTCGTGATCTGTAAAGTGATGCTTTTGCTGAGTAGAACGTTGGCATTTTAGCTTGGATATCTGGATCAGTGTCAACTCTTCTAAGGTCTGCAACAACAAGAACATAATGTTAGCAATATAAAAAATACCATGGGAGAGATCATGAGAGACCGAATGTACGGAGAGAGAGAGAGAGAGAGAGAGAGAGAGAGAGAGAGAGAGAGAGAAAGAAAGAAAGACAGAGAGAGAAAGAGAGAGAGAGAGAGAGAGAGGGGGGGGGGAGTAGTGAGAAAGAAAGAGAGAGAGAGAGAGAGAGAGAGAGAGAGAGAGAGAGAGAAATTTATTATATACATCTGTATGCATTGTAACCAATATTTTAAAATGTACGTATACATATATGCAATTTATCTCCGCAATTATTTTTGTTAACCCCTCACCCAACACACCTTTAAAAAAAACAGAATGTCAAATGTTTTTGAAATATGATATGTAATTTTCAATCAAACCAATGATATATTTACTGAAAAAACAATTTTCAGAAAAAAGTTTAATGAAGAAATACTTACTTGCTAGTTCTTCTTGGTATAATGTACTGATTGGTCTGCTGTTTTCGCGGACTCTTGTCTTGAGTTCTGCCAGGACAGTGGCTACAACTATTTTGGAACTGTCAGCTTCATGGTTGTGAACATTTCGCGATGATGTCAACAAGTCGTTCTTAGTATTAACAGTTGCATTACAAGTTTTTACACAACATTTCCAATGAACAGAATCATTTCGCCGAGTCTTAATACTAAACTTGAAGTTATTAAACACAAGATATCTACCACCTCTGTCGTTTGGGATGTAATGAACGTTTACTTGAGCATTAGCCATTTTGGAATGATATCACTGGAGGAACGCAAGACTTATATGGGAACTAAGTCCTTGAACATCTAGCAAACAATGTGAATATATATCAGGGCGGATGATGTCGGCTACATTGATACATAAAAACAGTGACCAGATAACAGATTGATTACTGCCAACTGTGAACACGGTGGAAGAAAGCAAAGGGTGCGTCAACTAAAACAACAATACTGGGTAAGTGAGAACTTCAGTTGGCAATTAAGAAAAACAAACTATAGCCATCTCTGATCAGCACTGTAATTGATGTCGACTGGGTATGTGAGAATAAGCCATTTAGAGTTCTGTCGAATATCGGAATTTGCTTACTAAGAGTTCTGTTGGAAATGTTTAGTTCTGCCAAATAAATGTACTTTCGCGATTGGCCAATATGTTAAAAACAATTACCAGTTGTCAAGTATAGCGTCAAGGAGATAAGGTCTTTCAGTCATCAGTTGTTCGATTTTTTTTTATTTTCATATCGTGGTGGCCATGTCCTGCGAGTGCGATTTCCAAACAGATTTTCTTCTTTAATTTTTGCCGCTGGATCACAGCCAATGATATCTTCTTTGGAACGCACTCGTCGTCCACTTAGGGGTTATAAGCTATGTTTTGTTTTTTTTTTTGTTTTTGTTTTTTTTTTTGAGGGGGGGGGGGGGGGTGAAAGAATTTTGTTATTTAACCCTTTGATACCTTTGTACGTCTTATGACGTACGAAGTCAAATAGCGCGTTGATAATTTTGTACGACGTACGAAATCAAAGAGCGCCTTGATACTTTGTGGCCATTTGTTTTGTTATTACTTTTCGATTTTTTAAAGTTTTAACCTCAATTCCTATTTTCTCCGAATAGTGCTCAGTGACAACCGTTGAGCCAAAGGCTGTCGCAGCTTGAAATACTAATATAATCCTGCTGTCAAAACTTCTTAACTGGTTGAGTGCAAGAAGCCACTATCAGGGCTTTCAAAAAATGAGGATACCAAAGCAAAAGCCAACACTTCCCTTGCTTATATTTCATATTCAGTCAAACACAAATAATATTTTGTTTATATGAAATTGTTTTATTACAAATTATTGGAGAGTGCCTGTGGGCACTCTCCAATAATTTGTAATAAAACAAGTCTTGAATAACAAATTCAGACCACAAAAATTAATCCAGCCCATAACCAGAAAATCACTAATGTGAAACGTATCTTGTTATTTGTACTTTCCGACGTTCGACGTCGCATTTTGAAAAACGTTCACCCTCCCCTACCCTACCTTACCCTACCATACCCTACTATCCATGAATTCCCAGTGACATTTGAAGGTCAGAATAATTAAAGTCTCAAAGGGTTAAAAGTCTTTTTTTACAAGTGTCGATTTTTGTCTTGTTAGGTAGAGTGTTAATAGGAACATCCCGTTTTACATGGGGCCTGTCTGATAAGAGCGGGGTGAAGCTAGATAATTTCCTACAGTAATCAGCACGTAAAACATCTCAGAGTGCCGCCTGTGGCTGGGAAGAGGGGGGAGGGGGTAATACTTTAGATCGCTGTTGTTTTGGGTTTTTTTGTCGCGAAGTTTTATTATATAGATCGCCGAGACGATATGACTCTGGTTGTTGAAAGTGCAGTTAAACCCCAATAAAACAAATATACAATATGATAGAGACCACCATCAAAACATGCCTTTATGCCAGTGTTTGTCATTGCTATTTAAGTCTAGAAAGTCTAGTGCCGCCCACAACAGACGAATACAACATGTATGAGCCGGATAGACGACTAACAGGATCGTTTTTGTTTCAAGCCACAGTTCATGACGCCTCATCAGAATGGGCTGAGGGCTCATACAATGGTGTGGTAGGACATAAAGCATTAATTAATCCGAAACAACGCACTATCGCTTCAGTCTGAACTTGTTAACCCTTTACCTAACACGAAAGGCAGACGACACTCGAAAACAAAATTTTCAAATAACTAATTGTTTTCATTTTTCGCGTCAAAAACATAGCTCGTTCCAATGAGGGTCATAGGCTATGTTTTTGAGACAAAAAATAATGAAAACTGAATGGTGATTTTTGTGAATAGCATTGGCCGTGTTTGGCCGTTACGTTGGGTAAAGGGTTAAAAGGTTCGTAAAAATATTTCCTGTTAACCATATGGCTTTGCACGACAGCGTATTAGCACCATATAAAAATTTCCTACTACCTTCTTACAACAAGAAAGTCATATTGTCGTAACAAGATAGTCAAGTGGTTATATCAAGGTAGCGACAAGATAGCCAAGTTGTTTTAACCCTTTACCTAACATGAAAAGCAGACGACACTTGCCAAAAAAATGATTGAATAACTAATTTTTTTTTATTTGTTGTCTTAAAAACATAGGTTATGACCCCTCATTGGAACGAGCTCGATGAGCTCGTTCCAATGAGGGGTCATAACCTATGTTTTTGAGACAAAAAATACTAAAAATTAATTGGCGATTTTTGAGAATAGCGCTGGCCGGTTTTGGCCGTTACGTTGGGTAAAGGGTTAACAATATGAGGGGGCGCGGTGACTCAGTGTGTAGATGTGCAGGTTGCAAGCCGAGAGGTCCTCGGTTCGAATCCCACCTGCGGCAACCGCTTTGTGTCCTTGGGCAAGACACTTCACCTCCATTGCCCACGTGGGGGCACGGTGACGCTGTGTACTAAGGCGTACTGCACGTCGATGGTGCACCTGTCTTCAACCAATGCTAACCCTGCTTGTGTGGAGTTGGTATGTTGGGGAGCTGGCAGTTGCTTGCCGTTGCTCGGTGGTTCTCTCCGGGTACTCCGGCTTCCTCCACCCGTAAAACTGTCACGGTCATGGTTAGCCATTGTGCAGAAATATGTGACCTTAAACACCAATAAATAAATAACAATATGAAGATATCCAAGTTGTTATAACAAAATAGCTAAGTTGTCATCACAAGAGAGCTAAGCTGTTTCAATAACTCAACAGGCTCACTGGCAATCAATGTCTCTTTGATCTAGTAGTTCACCACCCACACCTATCTACCATCGCGGTCCGTCTCTACCCTACCATCACCCCCACGTGTGTCAAAGAAGAATGATACTACAACTCATTCGACCCAGGATTCTACACGGCGACCTGACCATACCCCTCGACCCAACCTCTCAGTTCAGTTGTCTACTCCAGATATCCCACCAGGAGTCCAGATACCCACCACCACGTGTGACCTTATGAAAGGAGACCGTTACCCGACTTACCATCCAAAGCGTGACCCTACTCTACCTTACCCCTCCCCTACCCTACCTTACCCTACCTTACCCCTCCCTACCCTACCCTACCCTACCCTACCCTATACCCTACCCTACATCCAATCTGCGATCCCGCCTATCTCGAACTTCCGGCATCCTACCTTAAGAACCAGAGACTCGAAGTACTACCCTAACAGAACGTGACCCGACCCAACCATCCCACCCAAGCATCTTAACAGTGTGATCCTACCCCTACCACCCCTTCCAAGTGTCGCCCAATCCGATTTCTAACCCAGAGACCATACCCATTAGTAACCGTACGCCACCTCCACTGATTGTGCGCCCCTCTCCATGCCGCTCATCCAACACCAGCTGCCAATGGTAACCGTTGTGATATGTAACTAGTGGAAAATATAACCACAAGACTAGTATGTGTAACCACTAAGATATATAACCGCTGGGGTACGTAACAAGGATATGTAACCACAAGGATAGGTTCCTAAACCCAGACCCAAATGTCACGGGCCTACCAGATAATCTACTGTCGTCTGCATTTCGGGTTCTGCATAACGGCCAGATCCCGATTTGTATTATTTTTTTTTAAATTCAGAAGGCAGAAGTGTGTTTGGTTTGTGCTTTCTGACAAAAAGCAAAACGAGAACTTCCAGCCCGACCCACAAAAAAGTCGGGGCGTGCACTAAAGAACCCCCATTGGGCTCTCCCTCACCAGGGGATCTCATATGTCAGCCTGGTACCGGTCTCACGTACCATAAGAAAGGGTCTTGGGTTAAGTAAGAAATATTGTCGGAAGTAGTTGTGAGGGAGATGTGTCTACGTTGAAGTGAACAAAATAAAACTCCAATGTGAAGTGAACAAACTAAAACTTTAATGTTACTTTGACTGGTAACAGCATTTTGGTTGGTTTATTTGCTCACAAAGTCGATAAAACTAAAAGGACATCATCATCGCTCACATCATCATCGCCATTATCACTCTGTCCTTTCCCCAATATTCCTTCCAACAGATTTCTTTGAGTTTGTTTCGTTGGGTTTGACGACACTCTCAACAGCCGGGGTTATATCATGTCAGATGATTTCTTTCAGTTGTGACCTTTTGCCTAACACGTAGAGGAGACGACACTAGCAAAGAAATTTCTTGAATAACTAAAACAATTTGCCTCAAAAGCTGCTCTTAACCCTTCATTAAAACAATCCAAGCGAGTGCTTTCCAATGAGGGGGTCAAAGGCTTTGTTGTTTAGGCAAAGAGCAAAAAATAATCAAATCTGAATGGCGTTTTTGTGAATAATGTTGATCGGTTATGGCCGTTGTGTGAGGTCAATGATTATAAAAAGAGAAATAGTTTTTGTTGTATTCATTAATTTGCTGGGGTTTAACGACACGTTCGACAGTCAGTATCACCCCGTGACGGACAGCAACGGCGAGCACTTCACACGAGCAGGTTTAAAATTGGTTGAAGACAAGTGCATCATCGACGTGCAGTACGCCTTAGCACACAACGCCACCGTGCCCCCACGTGGGTAATGGGGGGGGGGGGGGGTGAAGTATCTTGCCCAAGGACACCACGCGGTTGCGGCAGGTGGGATTCGAACCGAGGACCTCTCGATTTGCAGCCTGCATTTGTACCTACTGAGCCACCGTATACCCCCTTTTGTGTTGTAAATCAGATATACAATAAAGACAATTTAACTCGTATTCCGCTGAGTAATTTCGAAATATTTTTTCATTCGTCAATTCTAGTCATGGCTGCTGTGAATTCACAGCAGCCATGACTAGATTTGATGAAAAATTCATCTAAATTTAACTCAAGAAATCATTGGCCAACGGTCCATTTAACTTACAGGCCGTCGGTGATTTGGTTAAATGTTCTCAAATTATACTTTTTCAGTGGTTACAGATTTCGTGTCCTGGACAACAATGACTGTCAACTGCATGAAATTGAAATATTTATTGGTGATGAAAGCCATATCAGCAGCTAAGGCTATATCGTGGCGAGAAAACGACGGCAAGTAAAACAGGCCACTGTCAGTTACGAACTAAAATGAGGCCTGATAATAAGCAGTCTGACATTTGCAGAATAAGGTCCCCTGAGGGTGAATTTGATGATTCTATCCCATACTGTGGGGCAATTTATCCTCTGGGTACCTCTTTCTTTTTAGTTAGTTAGTTTTGAGACCCTGATTCAGATTGAGGTTCACAGAGTGTAAATTTAGTGATGCTACCCTGCTGTGCAGGGTAGCATCACTAAATTCACCTCTGGGAACCTCATTTTGCAGATGACAGTCTGCTTATTTTCTGGCTTGACTAAAATAATGGATTAAAATTAGGAAAGAAATACAATGAAATGTTTATGACAGGAATGGATGAAGTTGTAGAAAAATAATTTTAAAATTTATTAAAAAGGTTGATAACTTTAAGAAATGATAGACTTTTGTGCGGGCTCGTATGATAAAATAAATCTCTTCGAGCGAAATACTGCCCACTGACATGATTAAAATCAGTGTAATGTAAAAGAATGTGCCCCACTAACAACACTTGCTGGCAAGGAACGCACTCTGGTCGCATATTAACCTATAACAAAAAGGAATGAGATGTCTTGTGTGACCAATGTGGCATCGTGTCAAAACTACATGATCTTTTCTACAAAGGTAACATGACGAATAGTGATAAAAAATGTTTGGCCAGAAGCGATGGAGCTCAACAGCATGAAAGGATGAAATGATATCTTGTGGACAGTGGATTGGGTTAATTAAAAACTAACTTAACAGAAATATTCAATTAAACATTGACATTCTCATGACGCTAACCACCAGTGTCTGCGCTGGCCCGAAATGTTTTGGGGCCAAGTGGAGTTTTTGTTCGGTGCCATTTTATTTTTTTGGGTGCCAAATGAAAGATTTTAGTGAAAAATGGAATCTAATTGTAAAAGAGAACAAATTAACCATGTATCGTCCTTTGAGTGTAACAAGGTGTCATCTGCAATGCTAAAGCTTTGTAGATGGCGCCTTGTTGCACCCAAAGTACGATATTTTAATTTAGTATTAACTGGCTATTTTAAGTACTTTAGTTGCAAAAAAAAAAGAAAAAAATACAAATGATAAAGATATAGATCATAAACAAGAGCACCGCCTAGAGTAGCATAATATGCCCGGTAGGCTTTTTCGAATTGTACATAACTCCTGTTTTCAACCAATAACATCGTACCGAACCCCGATTCGAACTTTAAAAAATCCAGTCAAACTTAAAATCACACTTGCACAGATTCTCATGGTGGTTAACTTTCATGCCAAGTTTGAAAAAGATTGGACAACAAATGACTGAGAAACGCTCCGGACAAAAATATGTCACAGACTGTATAATTTCAAAGTAGACAGTACCATAACTCTGGTAAAGAAAATCCAATCAGCTCAAAACCATTCTTGCACTGGTTCTCATGGTGGTCAACTTATGTGCCAAGTTTGAAAAAGATTGGATAACAAATGACTGAGAAACGCTCTGGACAAAACTCAATCCGGATGGACAATCCATTTGCATAATACGACCGTTTTTTTCAAACGGGAGTATAAAAAGTAAAAGTTTATTATTAATGTTTACAAAATAATTTCAAGATTATACTCACGATTTATTCACTTAAATAAACTAGTAAAAATAATTTATTATCTTCCGGAAGAATTATAAAAATGATTAACCCTTTACCCAACGTAACGGCCAAAACGGCCAGCGCTATTCTCAAAAATCGCCGATTCATTTTCATTATATTTTCATTTTTTGTTTCAAAAACATAGGTTATGACCCCTCTTTGGAACGAGCTCGTCGAGCTCGTTCCAATGAGGGGTCATAACCTATGTTTTTGAGACAAAAAATGAAAAAAACCTAATTATTCAAGAATTTTATTTGCAAGTGTCGTCTGCTTTTCATGTTAGGTAAAGGGTTAAGCAAGATAAAAAAAGATTAAGTAATAAAGAAATGTTTTAATAAGAATCAAACTAAGTGGATAAACTGTTAATTCGATTGACCCATAACAAAAAAGCATAATTCTATCTCGCCTGAGTCGCCAGACAGCGATTTTATTACAAGCCTGTTCAAAAAATCCCCATCTGCAGCAACATTAAACCATGCGGAAATGAAATTTCGTTGAGGGACTATTTTTATAAAGAAGGGAAATTTCACTGGAATTTTCTGCAAATTGTGCACCGCGATTATAATTTAAATCGCTGGTGACTGCTGAAAATCGTCCCCCGGGTTACGATGTGTTCTATGTGCCAGTAGGCACATAGGACACATTGGAACTCAGGGGACGAAACAGTAACACGTGTTACCCCCTCAAATGTGTTGTTTTTGTTGATAGTTGTCAAATGAATTAGTGAGTGTCCTTCTAATAATTGTTTTTATAGACGTGAAGGCGTGTAATAAACACAGAACGACATGCGTGTGTGTATTGGTTAATCGATATGGCACTTGTGCAATTGCGGAATAATAAAACTGGAGGCCTGCGGCATCTCGTTCTATCCTTCCGCGCTGGCACTCGTGTCATACCGATTAACCCATTTACAAACTCGTGTCGTTCTGTGTATTTATCGAAAAAAAACGCACTTAATAAACCACAAAGGCATTGAGACTTGTCAAAAGCATATTTTTGATGCCAGATTTGGGTGCTAAATACTGTAGTTTTTGTGCCAAACGAATTTGTTAAGTACAATTGGCACTCAACAGCGTGAACACTGCTAACCACGCCCAAAGAAAATCACTAACTCGGAAAACTAGCAATCCTGTATGCTTATTTAGCATATTTACACCTTTTTCCAGCTGCAGGAGCAGCTACGGGATCTAAAAAAGGTAAGCATGTGTTACACAATTTGGTCTCGGTGAGTCCTGAAAACTCACCGAGAAATAGTCTGTGAAATATCAGTCGTCTAACCTTTACTGAGGTAAAACACAGAATGCCAAGTTAAATCTGTACTGCATTTTGACGAGGTCAGTCTGAAAATGAGTTTAGGTAATATGGGATCCGGACAACTGTCGAAAGGAACCTTCCACTGCCAGACCTTTAGATCAGTCTAATTTGGGTACAACGGCAAATATGGATGTGGCCTGTATGAGTGGAGACAAATCGCCGGTATTTTCTTCTTCTTGGCGTCTCTTTTAGGCTTTAGGTCCCCGTCTTAAAATGATAGTTTACAATCCCTTGTTGTAGGTCTCACCATTATCACTGGTTCCCAACACCCTTTGACGAAAGTTTACTCGACTATCTCGAGAAGGCTTCTTAGTTTCCCAGTGTCGAGCCTAAGTCCTATCTGAATGTAAATTACGCATGGCGTTTACTGAGAAATGCCACAAACGTGAATATAATAGATCTCAAGCTTTAAGTGCATGATCATATAGAATTCGCCACAGAAAAACAATCGCCGTCGACAGTGTCGTATACGACACTGTCGACGCCGATTGCTTTTCTATGGCGAACTCTGTGGGGTTTTTTTAAAAATATTTATCTGTTGCATTGTTTGCTTCCAAGGTAAGCTCTAGGCTATATTGCAAGCATCAGGGAAAACTGGCCAAACGAGATATTGTCGAAATACTGCAAAACTTTGGAAAAAGTTTCTAACTCCGCATAATTTGAGCGCAATTATCTTATTTGGGCACAACGTTTACCGTCGTTAGTTGGGAAGAATTTAAAGGTGTGTGCACTACCGACCTCAAAACATCACCAAGAGATGAGACTGATCAGTGAAGGAATTTCTATATTAATGGACAGAAACCAAAATTAAAAGAGCCTCCGTGGCATCCACAATGGGTATCGAATCCAGACAATTATCGAAAAGAACCTTCCACTACACACACGTCACCAAGAGGTGAAGCTGATTAGTGAAGGCATTCTTGAGTTGACGGAAACCAAAAGGTGGCCGCCATGGACAAATCAATATGGCTGCCGTGGCAGCCAGACTGAACATGGAATCCGGACAATTATCGAAAAGAACCTTCCACTGCCCATCAATACATCACCACGATATTAGACTGATCAGTGAATGAATTCTTGAGTTGTCGTGGCAGCCATACTGGATATCGAATCCGGACAATTATCAAAGGAAACCTTCACATACCCACCCTCAACACATTATCCCGAGATGGGAATGATTAGTGGGGCTGTTTTTAGTTAATTGACGGAAACTAAAGGTTTACGCACCGACGCCGGATGGATTTGGTATCGACATAAAGCCTACTTTCATTGGCGATCGGGGGGATAAAAATTGGCACTCCCAATTTTTTCTTCGTTTTTTGACACCAAAACATAGCTTATTATCTTTCATTTAACCATTTACCCAACGTAACGGCCAAAACCGGCCAGCACTATTCTCAAAATTCGTCAGTTAATTTTCCTTTATTTTTTCATTTTTTGTCTCAAAAACATAAGTTGGATAAGATAAGATAAGATAATATTTATTGCAAGAACACCAAAAACAAGGCAGATTGCACGTCATTAAAATTAGTAACAATAATACCAGGAAATAGCAAAATATGTTTGAAACCATAAACACTATTTTTCAGTTGGTGCATGTTATAGCTAATGATTTCATTCTAATTGGTGTTATGCCAAAGATGCTCTTTTGGAACGAGCTCGTCGAATGAGCATGCATAAGCTATGTTCGCGGGTAAAGAATGAAAATATTTAGATATGTTTTGTTTTGTTTTTTTTTCAAGCTTTGTCTTCTAGTCGCGTGAATCAGAAGGTTAGGGTCACTTTAGGCATCCCTTATTATATAATGACCGTAACAAATATAAATTCAGCTTCAGTCATGTGATACTCTACCTACACTTCAAAATCTCGTGGGAAGAACTTGACTTCGAATCTGACCCGCATCACTTACGGTGTGTTCCAGAGTTGAACACTTCTCCCCGTACCCTACCCCACCTACATATTCCAAGGAGAATACATAGTGACTCGCAATATAATAGGACAACTCAATCGTACACATATTTCTAACTAGGACAACTTGCACTGCGCTTGTGTTCATTCAGCAAGTCCCAAGATCTTTCATATGCTGTTGCTCGGAAATCCGATAAAAAATCTCAGGGTTCCTCTACCCGTGAAACTGTAAAACACGGTGTGACCAGGGCAGTTTACAGTGTCATAAACCCACAATCAGAATCATGAACTCAGCACAAGTCCGACGTGCATATCTGTGGTAATCGGTTATGTGCGAGACCTCACCACTGCCCAGTTTTTAAAGAACGTTCGAAAGCGAATAGCTCAGCCGCCTTCCAGATCACCAACAATCTTGGTGTATTTTTATGGCTTTGTATCCAATGTCATCCGATCCTAAACCATCCCACCACACAACCATAGGTGTCGCGAAGATGATTGCTCGATGGTGTAAACTTGATTTGCCCCGATTGTGATGGCAAAAGCCCCAGTGGCGTAGATAAAGGGGGGGGGGGGCGGGGGCAGAGGCCCCCCACCAGAAGTTGTGTCGGAAATTATTTGGGACCATTTTTAGGCGAATTTATGCCTAATAACATTAAAATGCTGGCTTTGGGGATAAAAACATGCCATTTGGGGTAAGTTTTGGGTACAAAAGACCAATTTCCAGTGCATTTGCAGTAAACAACAGATTCTTTCTGTTTGTTTGGGTTTTTGTTGTTGTTACACTGTCGGAAAATTTTCGGTCTGTCGGAGAATTTTGGGTTTGCCCCTCCGCCAGCGAAAAGCTATCTACGCCACTGAAAAGCCCGGACTGCGATGGCACAAGTCCCGTTTGTGAAAATATTCTAACTACATCATCAAGGCACGTCTTCGTCGAAGACATGCCTTGATGACATAGTTGGAATATCAGACAGCGGGAATTATAGTTAAAAAATAAACTCTCAACTTCTTAGAAATTTATTGGTTTGTGGATAACTAGTCCCCAGGCGATTAACACGAACCTTAATGCAAACTGGCTATGCTGGACCCTTAATGTGCAAAAAAGTAAGAGAATTTTGTTTATTTTGAAATTCCCACCTCTGATATTCCTTAAGGGCCTATATAAGTAATGGAATTTTGTTTATTTTGAAATTCTCACCTCTCATATTCCTTAAATTCGGATTAAATATACACAAATTATACATCAAAATGAAGGTTGGGATGTATAGAACACGAAACACATATGTAATCAACTCGTAGAGTCGATTGTAGGCATCACTGGTTCCTGGAAGTCAGGCTACCGTATTCGCACCAGAACTGATAATAAAATAATATTTCATCAGAACAACTTGTGGCCAAATGTGCTTCATATATCCAAGAACAAAGCTAGGCATTCAAAACACTTTCGAATATAGCGACATGTCTGCATTTTGGAAAAGGACAACACTGTATGCATTTTTATTGAAGATGGTTTCCATGCTCGACAGACATGCGCAAATCACTCGTTACCGCGAATTTCCATCAAAAAACAAAATCGTAATTCTAAGAAATTTCAACAGGTATCATGATATCTTGCATTGAATATGGCAACTGTGCAATCTCTATCTAATAACAGTATACTGTATGAAGGCGATCTTTTTCATTATTTGATTTTAGACGGCGTTGTTTTTACATGCTTTTTCTGTCCGATGACGTCGGCCGGAAATCGAAAGTATACCCATACGTAAACAAAAGCAAAGGCGTTGGAATTTTCCTCAATGCAACTCTGTCGCCGTGTTTTGAAGAATTTTGATCCTCTAGCTTTGTTCTTGGATATGTAAAGCACATTTGGCCACAAGCTGTTTTCGTGAAATATTATTAAATTATCAGTTCTGATGCGAATACGGCAACAGACTTCCAGGAACCAGTGGTGCCTACAGTCGACTCTATGAGTTGATTACACGTGTGTTTCGTGTTATATACATCCCAACCTTCATTTTGATGCACTTTTTGTGTATATTTAATTTGAATTGAAGGAATATCGGAGGTGAGAATTTTCAAAATAAACGAAATTTCATTACTTATATAGGCCCTTAAATTCAAATTAAATATACACAAATTATACATCAAAATGAAGGTTGAAATGTACAGAACACGGAAAATATATGTAATCAACTCATAGAGTTGACAGCAGGCACCACTGGTTCCTGGACGTCTGCTACCGTATTCGTACCAGAACTGATAATAAAACAATAATTCCGGAGAAATGCTTGTGGCCAAATGTGCTTCACATATTCAAGTACAAAGATATTCAATCAAAACACTTTAGAGCGCAGCGAAAGGACCGCATTTGGGAAAAGGACAACGCTGTCTGCATTTTCATCAAAGATGTATTGCATGTTCGACGGACATGCGCAAATCACTCGATACCACGAATATCATCCAAAAACAAAATCATAATTCTAAGAAATCTCAATAGATGCCATGATGCCTTGTATAGAATATGGTAATTGTGCACTATATAATAATAGTACGCTGCATTAAGACGATCTTTTTCATTATTTGATGTTAGACGACGTTGCATTTTGATGTTTTTTTTTCCGTCCGATGACGTTGACCGGAAATCGAAAGTAATTTACAATGTAAACAAAACCAAGAGTTTGGGAATTCACCCCTGTGCAGCTCTGTCGCTGTGTTTTGAAGGATTTTCCATGGCCTAGCTTCATTCTTGGATATGTGAAGCACATTTGGCCACAGGTGGTTCTCGTGAAATTTTATTTTATTATCAGTTCTGGTACGAATGTGGTAGCAGACTTCCAGGAACCAGTGGTGCCTGGTATCAACTCTATTAGTTGATTACATATATATGTTTCGTGTTCTATACATCTCATTTTGATGTATAATTTGTGTATATTTAATTTGAATGTGAGGAATATAAGAGGTGGGAATTTCAAAATAAAGAAAATTTAATTACTTATATAGCACCTTGATAGCCCGAAAGGGGTACTTCGGAGTACAGACCACAATTTGTATGACCAACTGTGGGTGTGATACGTAAGTCCGAATATCAAATCTGGTCTTGTGAGAAAGGTCACGATTATAAGCAAGAGCGAATCGATATCTGTACTCTAATCCAGATGAAAATGCCCCAGCTGGAAATATTACTGGAGGTGTCACACACCCCTAAACCCCCACCCCAACCCAGTAGGCACACAGAACACATTGAAACTCAGGGGACGACATGCTCCTTGCAACGGCGAAAAAAAAACAGGATCTATTGATAAATTAAATCATTGTTTCGAACGATATTTTGTCACCATAATTTATGGCACTGCAGACACAGAACAGGAAACAATGTTGTTCTTTTCAGCAATGCTGAATAACGTTTTCTTTCGGGTTTTTTTTTTAAATATTGCAAATGAACGATACTTCTGTCGACGATGCCAAAATGTGACGTGAAACAAAAATTGAAGTATTATTTATTTTATTTATTTATAACGGTTTAATTTTTTAATTTTAGTTTTGTTATTTTTTTCAATTTTGAATTGACATTTTGCATGGTTGTGAGTAGAAGAAGAACGAGATACTTACCAGTACCGTCCAGAATTAATGAAAAAAATGCTCCAAAAGTAACTTTATAACTTTTTTAAATTCCATTAATCCATCAGAGATTCCGACATTGGTGAGGACACTTGATGATGACTGATGAATAGAGATTTTTTTTTTTCGTTGGTTCAACATTCGAATCTCGCTAGAAGATGACCTAATCGCCGAAGTATCCGTGCAGTGCGTGACAGATAATAGTCCAAATTGAGTCCATCTTCTTCACCCTTTCTACGGCGATTCAGTCCACAAGACCATTACGATCCCCTGCGTATTCCAATTGGAGATAGAATTTGTTAACAGTGGCATGATTGTAGTGTGTGTGTGTGTCTGTGAGTGGAGGCTTTCGACTAGAGTTCTGTCGGGAATTTAGAGGGGATGTTCTCACTTACCCAGCAGCTATTGTTTTGAGTATAGGTGTTGAAAGTGGTGACATCAAAGGGTCGCCGCTTATAGTCCGTATTATTAATTTTTTGGGGAGTTATGAACAAGACGTAGATTATCATTAATTAAATTTATTACCGATTAACCATTCAAACGCCAGACAGCAACAATAAATACATTAACTCATATCCATAATTTCAGTATTACAATGACAGACAGCAAGAATACATAAGAATAAACACAAAGTCATTCAAAAGCCAGTATTGTGGCCCACAGCATCTAAGAATTGAAGATTGTTCATTCGCCCCTGCAAGTACATTAACTTTAAATGATTGAGTTTGTTGTCGATTTGATCATATCGTTGTTGCCGAGGTCTGCTCCTGGCACCAGCTGCAGGTTTGTATGATAGACACTTCTTGATAGGCTTGCTCTTGTCTGAGAAATTCAATTAATGTAAAGATGTTTGGCTTTGACGAAATGAACAGCTGGAGCTTTCTATGCCATCCCTCGACGTGATTTGTAGTTCGCGGCCCCTGTGTTTCATGATGATTCCACACTTGACGTCCATGAGCTCCCTCCACCCAATAACTTGTCATGTAGTCGTTAAACTTCGTGACGCCGCTACCTTCCGGGGACTCTTGTAAAATGTCGAACCATGCGTCACTTATCTCTCCCATAGGAAGAAATGGCAAAGCGATGGATCTTCTTACTAGCCTCCTCACGTCCTCATTGTCCTGATAGTCACTTTGAAGTTTACACTCTTTTGTTGCATATTTATACACTGCCTGACTGTAGTGAAAAAACATCCCTTCAGAATAGACGATGGAAACACTGTCCTTGCTGCATTTTGGGCTGCTGTTTCGAAGTCCATGAATATTTGCGTTGGTGTCAATAGAGTTCGGTTGTTCTCAGCTCTCTCACTGACGAGACGGAAAAATCTCTCGTACGTTGCTTCTGTTTTATTTGGTAGAAGACCATACACGAGAGGACGCATTTGACCATCAACAAAGGCGTGGATTGAATAAAGTTGATGAAAAATCTTCGGTGATTTCTCGAACGTTCCGTCACAATAAAAAACTGAAGCCTGCGAAAGGTGATACAGGTTGTCATCAGTAGCAAAAACCAGGAGTTTGTCATTGTTGTTACCGTCGTTTGCAAGTAAGAAGTTTGATCCTGTCGACGATTTTGTATATTGATCCGGTAGGCTGATGTCGCTCCGTTGTTTTGGAAGTTTTGGTTGAGTCTTCGCTCGTGATCTGTAAAGTGATGCTTTTGCTGAGTAGAACGTTGGCATTTTAGCTTGGATATCTGGATCAGTGTCAACTCTTCTAAGGTCTGCAACAACAAGAACATAATGTTAGCAATATAAAAAATACCATGGGAGAGATCATGAGAGACCGAATGTACGGAGAGAGAGAGAGAGAGAGAGAGAGAGAGAGAGAGAGAGAGAGAAAGAAAGAAAGACAGAGAGAGAAAGAGAGAGAGAGAGAGAGAGAGGGGGGGGGGGAGTAGTGAGAAAGAAAGAGAGAGAGAGAGAGAGAGAGAGAGAGAGAGAGAGAAATTTATTATATACATCTGTATGCATTGTAACCAATATTTTAAAATGTACGTATACATATATGCAATTTATCTCCGCAATTATTTTTGTTAACCCCTCACCCAACACACCTTTAAAAAAAACAGAATGTCAAATGTTTTTGAAATATGATATGTAATTTTCAATCAAACCAATGATATATTTACTGAAAAAACAATTTTCAGAAAAAAGTTTAATGAAGAAATACTTACTTGCTAGTTCTTCTTGGTATAATGTACTGATTGGTCTGCTGTTTTCGCGGACTCTTGTCTTGAGTTCTGCCAGGACAGTGGCTACAACTATTTTGGAACTGTCAGCTTCATGGTTGTGAACATTTCGCGATGATGTCAACAAGTCGTTCTTAGTATTAACAGTTGCATTACAAGTTTTTACACAACATTTCCAATGAACAGAATCATTTCGCCGAGTCTTAATACTAAACTTGAAGTTATTAAACACAAGATATCTACCACCTCTGTCGTTTGGGATGTAATGAACGTTTACTTGAGCATTAGCCATTTTGGAATGATATCACTGGAGGAACGCAAGACTTATATGGGAACTAAGTCCTTGAACATCTAGCAAACAATGTGAATATATATCAGGGCGGATGATGTCGGCTACATTGATACATAAAAACAGTGACCAGATAACAGATTGATTACTGCCAACTGTGAACACGGTGGAAGAAAGCAAAGGGTGCGTCAACTAAAACAACAATACTGGGTAAGTGAGAACTTCAGTTGGCAATTAAGAAAAACAAACTATAGCCATCTCTGATCAGCACTGTAATTGATGTCGACTGGGTATGTGAGAATAAGCCATTTAGAGTTCTGTCGAATATCGGAATTTGCTTACTAAGAGTTCTGTTGGAAATGTTTAGTTCTGCCAAATAAATGTACTTTCGCGATTGGCCAATATGTTAAAAACAATTACCAGTTGTCAAGTATAGCGTCAAGGAGATAAGGTCTTTCAGTCATCAGTTGTTCGATTTTTTTTTATTTTCATATCGTGGTGGCCATGTCCTGCGAGTGCGATTTCCAAACAGATTTTCTTCTTTAATTTTTGCCGCTGGATCACAGCCAATGATATCTTCTTTGGAACGCACTCGTCGTCCACTTAGGGGTTATAAGCTATGTTTTGTTTTTTTTTTTGTTTTTGTTTTTTTTTTTGAGGGGGGGGGGGGGGTGAAAGAATTTTGTTATTTAACCCTTTGATACCTTTGTACGTCTTATGACGTACGAAGTCAAATAGCGCGTTGATAATTTTGTACGACGTACGAAATCAAAGAGCGCCTTGATACTTTGTGGCCATTTGTTTTGTTATTACTTTTCGATTTTTTAAAGTTTTAACCTCAATTCCTATTTTCTCCGAATAGTGCTCAGTGACAACCGTTGAGCCAAAGGCTGTCGCAGCTTGAAATACTAATATAATCCTGCTGTCAAAACTTCTTAACTGGTTGAGTGCAAGAAGCCACTATCAGGGCTTTCAAAAAATGAGGATACCAAAGCAAAAGCCAACACTTCCCTTGCTTATATTTCATATTCAGTCAAACACAAATAATATTTTGTTTATATGAAATTGTTTTATTACAAATTATTGGAGAGTGCCTGTGGGCACTCTCCAATAATTTGTAATAAAACAAGTCTTGAATAACAAATTCAGACCACAAAAATTAATCCAGCCCATAACCAGAAAATCACTAATGTGAAACGTATCTTGTTATTTGTACTTTCCGACGTTCGACGTCGCATTTTGAAAAACGTTCACCCTCCCCTACCCTACCTTACCCTACCATACCCTACTATCCATGAATTCCCAGTGACATTTGAAGGTCAGAATAATTAAAGTCTCAAAGGGTTAAAAGTCTTTTTTTACAAGTGTCGATTTTTGTCTTGTTAGGTAGAGTGTTAATAGGAACATCCCGTTTTACATGGGGCCTGTCTGATAAGAGCGGGGTGAAGCTAGATAATTTCCTACAGTAATCAGCACGTAAAACATCTCAGAGTGCCGCCTGTGGCTGGGAAGAGGGGGGAGGGGGTAATACTTTAGATCGCTGTTGTTTTGGGTTTTTTTGTCGCGAAGTTTTATTATATAGATCGCCGAGACGATATGACTCTGGTTGTTGAAAGTGCAGTTAAACCCCAATAAAACAAATATACAATATGATAGAGACCACCATCAAAACATGCCTTTATGCCAGTGTTTGTCATTGCTATTTAAGTCTAGAAAGTCTAGTGCCGCCCACAACAGACGAATACAACATGTATGAGCCGGATAGACGACTAACAGGATCGTTTTTGTTTCAAGCCACAGTTCATGACGCCTCATCAGAATGGGCTGAGGGCTCATACAATGGTGTGGTAGGACATAAAGCATTAATTAATCCGAAACAACGCACTATCGCTTCAGTCTGAACTTGTTAACCCTTTACCTAACACGAAAGGCAGACGACACTCGAAAACAAAATTTTCAAATAACTAATTGTTTTCATTTTTCGCGTCAAAAACATAGCTCGTTCCAATGAGGGTCATAGGCTATGTTTTTGAGACAAAAAATAATGAAAACTGAATGGTGATTTTTGTGAATAGCATTGGCCGTGTTTGGCCGTTACGTTGGGTAAAGGGTTAAAAGGTTCGTAAAAATATTTCCTGTTAACCATATGGCTTTGCACGACAGCGTATTAGCACCATATAAAAATTTCCTACTACCTTCTTACAACAAGAAAGTCATATTGTCGTAACAAGATAGTCAAGTGGTTATATCAAGGTAGCGACAAGATAGCCAAGTTGTTTTAACCCTTTACCTAACATGAAAAGCAGACGACACTTGCCAAAAAAATGATTGAATAACTAATTTTTTTTTATTTGTTGTCTTAAAAACATAGGTTATGACCCCTCATTGGAACGAGCTCGATGAGCTCGTTCCAATGAGGGGTCATAACCTATGTTTTTGAGACAAAAAATACTAAAAATTAATTGGCGATTTTTGAGAATAGCGCTGGCCGGTTTTGGCCGTTACGTTGGGTAAAGGGTTAACAATATGAGGGGGCGCGGTGACTCAGTGTGTAGATGTGCAGGTTGCAAGCCGAGAGGTCCTCGGTTCGAATCCCACCTGCGGCAACCGCTTTGTGTCCTTGGGCAAGACACTTCACCTCCATTGCCCACGTGGGGGCACGGTGACGCTGTGTACTAAGGCGTACTGCACGTCGATGGTGCACCTGTCTTCAACCAATGCTAACCCTGCTTGTGTGGAGTTGGTATGTTGGGGAGCTGGCAGTTGCTTGCCGTTGCTCGGTGGTTCTCTCCGGGTACTCCGGCTTCCTCCACCCGTAAAACTGTCACGGTCATGGTTAGCCATTGTGCAGAAATATGTGACCTTAAACACCAATAAATAAATAACAATATGAAGATATCCAAGTTGTTATAACAAAATAGCTAAGTTGTCATCACAAGAGAGCTAAGCTGTTTCAATAACTCAACAGGCTCACTGGCAATCAATGTCTCTTTGATCTAGTAGTTCACCACCCACACCTATCTACCATCGCGGTCCGTCTCTACCCTACCATCACCCCCACGTGTGTCAAAGAAGAATGATACTACAACTCATTCGACCCAGGATTCTACACGGCGACCTGACCATACCCCTCGACCCAACCTCTCAGTTCAGTTGTCTACTCCAGATATCCCACCAGGAGTCCAGATACCCACCACCACGTGTGACCTTATGAAAGGAGACCGTTACCCGACTTACCATCCAAAGCGTGACCCTACTCTACCTTACCCCTCCCCTACCCTACCTTACCCTACCTTACCCCTCCCTACCCTACCCTACCCTACCCTACCCTATACCCTACCCTACATCCAATCTGCGATCCCGCCTATCTCGAACTTCCGGCATCCTACCTTAAGAACCAGAGACTCGAAGTACTACCCTAACAGAACGTGACCCGACCCAACCATCCCACCCAAGCATCTTAACAGTGTGATCCTACCCCTACCACCCCTTCCAAGTGTCGCCCAATCCGATTTCTAACCCAGAGACCATACCCATTAGTAACCGTACGCCACCTCCACTGATTGTGCGCCCCTCTCCATGCCGCTCATCCAACACCAGCTGCCAATGGTAACCGTTGTGATATGTAACTAGTGGAAAATATAACCACAAGACTAGTATGTGTAACCACTAAGATATATAACCGCTGGGGTACGTAACAAGGATATGTAACCACAAGGATAGGTTCCTAAACCCAGACCCAAATGTCACGGGCCTACCAGATAATCTACTGTCGTCTGCATTTCGGGTTCTGCATAACGGCCAGATCCCGATTTGTATTATTTTTTTTTAAATTCAGAAGGCAGAAGTGTGTTTGGTTTGTGCTTTCTGACAAAAAGCAAAACGAGAACTTCCAGCCCGACCCACAAAAAAGTCGGGGCGTGCACTAAAGAACCCCCATTGGGCTCTCCCTCACCAGGGGATCTCATATGTCAGCCTGGTACCGGTCTCACGTACCATAAGAAAGGGTCTTGGGTTAAGTAAGAAATATTGTCGGAAGTAGTTGTGAGGGAGATGTGTCTACGTTGAAGTGAACAAAATAAAACTCCAATGTGAAGTGAACAAACTAAAACTTTAATGTTACTTTGACTGGTAACAGCATTTTGGTTGGTTTATTTGCTCACAAAGTCGATAAAACTAAAAGGACATCATCATCGCTCACATCATCATCGCCATTATCACTCTGTCCTTTCCCCAATATTCCTTCCAACAGATTTCTTTGAGTTTGTTTCGTTGGGTTTGACGACACTCTCAACAGCCGGGGTTATATCATGTCAGATGATTTCTTTCAGTTGTGACCTTTTGCCTAACACGTAGAGGAGACGACACTAGCAAAGAAATTTCTTGAATAACTAAAACAATTTGCCTCAAAAGCTGCTCTTAACCCTTCATTAAAACAATCCAAGCGAGTGCTTTCCAATGAGGGGGTCAAAGGCTTTGTTGTTTAGGCAAAGAGCAAAAAATAATCAAATCTGAATGGCGTTTTTGTGAATAATGTTGATCGGTTATGGCCGTTGTGTGAGGTCAATGATTATAAAAAGAGAAATAGTTTTTGTTGTATTCATTAATTTGCTGGGGTTTAACGACACGTTCGACAGTCAGTATCACCCCGTGACGGACAGCAACGGCGAGCACTTCACACGAGCAGGTTTAAAATTGGTTGAAGACAAGTGCATCATCGACGTGCAGTACGCCTTAGCACACAACGCCACCGTGCCCCCACGTGGGTAATGGGGGGGGGGGGGGGGGTGAAGTATCTTGCCCAAGGACACCACGCGGTTGCGGCAGGTGGGATTCGAACCGAGGACCTCTCGATTTGCAGCCTGCATTTGTACCTACTGAGCCACCGTATACCCCCTTTTGTGTTGTAAATCAGATATACAATAAAGACAATTTAACTCGTATTCCGCTGAGTAATTTCGAAATATTTTTTCATTCGTCAATTCTAGTCATGGCTGCTGTGAATTCACAGCAGCCATGACTAGATTTGATGAAAAATTCATCTAAATTTAACTCAAGAAATCATTGGCCAACGGTCCATTTAACTTACAGGCCGTCGGTGATTTGGTTAAATGTTCTCAAATTATACTTTTTCAGTGGTTAGAGATTTCGTGTCCTGGACAACAATGACTGTCAACTGCATGAAATTGAAATATTTATTGGTGATGAAAGCCATATCAGCAGCTAAGGCTATATCGTGGCGAGAAAACGACGGCAAGTAAAACAGGCCACTGTCAGTTACGAACTAAAATGAGGCCTGATAATAAGCAGTCTGACATTTGCAGAATAAGGTCCCCTGAGGGTGAATTTGATGATTCTATCCCATACTGTGGGGCAATTTATCCTCTGGGTACCTCTTTCTTTTTAGTTAGTTAGTTTTGAGACCCTGATTCAGATTGAGGTTCACAGAGTGTAAATTTAGTGATGCTACCCTGCTGTGCAGGGTAGCATCACTAAATTCACCTCTGGGAACCTCATTTTGCAGATGACAGTCTGCTTATTTTCTGGCTTGACTAAAATAATGGATTAAAATTAGGAAAGAAATACAATGAAATGTTTATGACAGGAATGGATGAAGTTGTAGAAAAATAATTTTAAAATTTATTAAAAAGGTTGATAACTTTAAGAAATGATAGACTTTTGTGCGGGCTCGTATGATAAAATAAATCTCTTCGAGCGAAATACTGCCCACTGACATGATTAAAATCAGTGTAATGTAAAAGAATGTGCCCCACTAACAACACTTGCTGGCAAGGAACGCACTCTGGTCGCATATTAACCTATAACAAAAAGGAATGAGATGTCTTGTGTGACCAATGTGGCATCGTGTCAAAACTACATGATCTTTTCTACAAAGGTAACATGACGAATAGTGATAAAAAATGTTTGGCCAGAAGCGATGGAGCTCAACAGCATGAAAGGATGAAATGATATCTTGTGGACAGTGGATTGGGTTAATTAAAAACTAACTTAACAGAAATATTCAATTAAACATTGACATTCTCATGACGCTAACCACCAGTGTCTGCGCTGGCCCGAAATGTTTTGGGGCCAAGTGGAGTTTTTGTTCGGTGCCATTTTATTTTTTTGGGTGCCAAATGAAAGATTTTAGTGAAAAATGGAATCTAATTGTAAAAGAGAACAAATTAACCATGTATCGTCCTTTGAGTGTAACAAGGTGTCATCTGCAATGCTAAAGCTTTGTAGATGGCGCCTTGTTGCACCCAAAGTACGATATTTTAATTTAGTATTAACTGGCTATTTTAAGTACTTTAGTTGCAAAAAAAAAAGAAAAAAATACAAATGATAAAGATATAGATCATAAACAAGAGCACCGCCTAGAGTAGCATAATATGCCCGGTAGGCTTTTTCGAATTGTACATAACTCCTGTTTTCAACCAATAACATCGTACCGAACCCCGATTCGAACTTTAAAAAATCCAGTCAAACTTAAAATCACACTTGCACAGATTCTCATGGTGGTTAACTTTCATGCCAAGTTTGAAAAAGATTGGACAACAAATGACTGAGAAACGCTCCGGACAAAAATATGTCACAGACTGTATAATTTCAAAGTAGACAGTACCATAACTCTGGTAAAGAAAATCCAATCAGCTCAAAACCATTCTTGCACTGGTTCTCATGGTGGTCAACTTATGTGCCAAGTTTGAAAAAGATTGGATAACAAATGACTGAGAAACGCTCTGGACAAAACTCAATCCGGATGGACAATCCATTTGCATAATACGACCGTTTTTTTCAAACGGGAGTATAAAAAGTAAAAGTTTATTATTAATGTTTACAAAATAATTTCAAGATTATACTCACGATTTATTCACTTAAATAAACTAGTAAAAATAATTTATTATCTTCCGGAAGAATTATAAAAATGATTAACCCTTTACCCAACGTAACGGCCAAAACGGCCAGCGCTATTCTCAAAAATCGCCGATTCATTTTCATTATATTTTCATTTTTTGTTTCAAAAACATAGGTTATGACCCCTCTTTGGAACGAGCTCGTCGAGCTCGTTCCAATGAGGGGTCATAACCTATGTTTTTGAGACAAAAAATGAAAAAAACCTAATTATTCAAGAATTTTATTTGCAAGTGTCGTCTGCTTTTCATGTTAGGTAAAGGGTTAAGCAAGATAAAAAAAGATTAAGTAATAAAGAAATGTTTTAATAAGAATCAAACTAAGTGGATAAACTGTTAATTCGATTGACCCATAACAAAAAAGCATAATTCTATCTCGCCTGAGTCGCCAGACAGCGATTTTATTACAAGCCTGTTCAAAAAATCCCCATCTGCAGCAACATTAAACCATGCGGAAATGAAATTTCGTTGAGGGACTATTTTTATAAAGAAGGGAAATTTCACTGGAATTTTCTGCAAATTGTGCACCGCGATTATAATTTAAATCGCTGGTGACTGCTGAAAATCGTCCCCCGGGTTACGATGTGTTCTATGTGCCAGTAGGCACATAGGACACATTGGAACTCAGGGGACGAAACAGTAACACGTGTTACCCCCTCAAATGTGTTGTTTTTGTTGATAGTTGTCAAATGAATTAGTGAGTGTCCTTCTAATAATTGTTTTTATAGACGTGAAGGCGTGTAATAAACACAGAACGACATGCGTGTGTGTATTGGTTAATCGATATGGCACTTGTGCAATTGCGGAATAATAAAACTGGAGGCCTGCGGCATCTCGTTCTATCCTTCCGCGCTGGCACTCGTGTCATACCGATTAACCCATTTACAAACTCGTGTCGTTCTGTGTATTTATCGAAAAAAAACGCACTTAATAAACCACAAAGGCATTGAGACTTGTCAAAAGCATATTTTTGATGCCAGATTTGGGTGCTAAATACTGTAGTTTTTGTGCCAAACGAATTTGTTAAGTACAATTGGCACTCAACAGCGTGAACACTGCTAACCACGCCCAAAGAAAATCACTAACTCGGAAAACTAGCAATCCTGTATGCTTATTTAGCATATTTACACCTTTTTCCAGCTGCAGGAGCAGCTACGGGATCTAAAAAAGGTAAGCATGTGTTACACAATTTGGTCTCGGTGAGTCCTGAAAACTCACCGAGAAATAGTCTGTGAAATATCAGTCGTCTAACCTTTACTGAGGTAAAACACAGAATGCCAAGTTAAATCTGTACTAATAAATATTGCATTCGGGTTTGCTTACAGCCATTTGTATGTGGGGAGATAGATAACGCATATGCGCGTAAGGGGCGTGTGAGAGTGAGTGTGTGGCCTGTGTAAGTTTGATTCAGTGTGAGTATAGATGAAAGAGAGACAGAGAGGGAGTGAGGGAGTGAAAGATTGTTCTAAATAAATAGACAAAAGGATATGAGGACAATAGCGAGCAAATAAGAGGGAGAAAAATAGAAAGGCCGACGGACAGACGGACTTATCAGAGCTACAAAGAGGGGTTTAGGGTCGATTCAGTTGTACGAGGTTAGGATGTGTGCATTTGGTTTTGTGGTGGTTGGGGGGGGGGGGGTGCTGAAATCCCATTTCTGATCCCAATCCCAGAGGAAAGGTACAATGTACATTTCGTCAGACTACCCTGGCGGACAAACAGAAGGACGTGTATAATCTCTGCAAAAAGTGGTTGAAATTATGAGAGAGTGAGAGAGAGAGAGAGAGAGAGAGAGAAAGAGAGAGCGAGAGAGAGAGAGAGTAAATTAAGGCAATTTTAATGGTGATGTCTGTCTAGAGGTATGTCAATGTTGAAAAAGGGTAAATCAATAACATAGCGGTGAGCGACATTCTTCTCCACAGTAGGGAAGGTCGGGTATTGATCATATTTTGTGTTTATAGTAGCCATGGAAGTATTTGTGTATTCACTGAAAAGGACTTTCTGTATGGCGCATGGATTTATAATACAAAAGAGATAAGTACATATGTGCTCAAAATGAATGTCATCCTTCTTGTGAATTGATTTACTCTCCAAATATTTGGAATGTGTACGATAAATACTTATTGATGCGTCTTTGTTAAGCAAATCGTATACCTTGTGTTTTGATCGCCAAACTTGAATACATCAGACCAACTGTTAAATTTAAAGAGGACTGTCTTGACAAAGAAATGTTTTTATTATCACAAGTTTTCCTTTAAGTTATAATTTACACGTGGGTCTATGCAAAAGAGGCAGAATTTTGTAAAAATATGTAACTTTTTATGAGAGACCAATATGACACAAAAAATACCCCATGAGTATAGTTTTATGTGTTTTCTCTAATTACTCTCTAATGGACGAAGACAATAGACACTGTCCTTGGATGCAGCAAGAAGACACTTTATTCTATTTATGTCAAGTTTTAAAATGTATTGGAAAGACAATTCATGTGGATGCTGTTGAATATAACAGGACGACCAGGATTGATAATAGTTTGGAATGTGACGAAGCACTAAGATCCATGTGATAGTCGTGATCAGTTGAGCTTTATGCCGGAAAATAGCTGACAGACCAATATCTAACAGCGTGGTGTTACTATTATTTTTGTATATTTATATTTACGGAATGGTGAAACCAACCAAATTTGAAGTTCGCTTGAACAAGGAACCAAACAATAGATATTATGCAGGTGAAATGATGACAGGGGATGTCGTCTTGGAGGTCGATTCACCAATGAAAGTAAAAGGTAAGGTGCATTATTTATTTATTTATTTATTTATTTATTTATTTATTTATTTATTTATTAGGGTTTAACGACACTTTCGGCAGCCAGGGCCATCTATTGTCGGACAGTTTTACGGGCGGAGGAAGCCGGAATACCCGGAGAGAATCATTGAACATTGGTTAGTAGCTGTCCGACTCCACAACGTGCTAACTCCACACAAACAGGGTTAGCATTGGTTGAACTCAGGTGCACCATCGACGTGCGGTACACAACGCCACCGTGTCCCCACGTGGGCAATTGGGATTAAGTGCCTTGCCCAAGAACACAACGGGGATCGAACAGTGGACCTTTCGGTTTGAAGTCCACTGCCGTAACCACTGAGTCACTGCGCTCCCCGTAAGGCGCAGTAACCCTTTAAATAACCAAATGGTTTTAACCGGCCAGTGCTATTTTTAAAAACTGGCATTCATTTTTTTTAATTTTCGCAACAAAAACATAGCCCGTGACCCTTCACTGAGACATTTTCATTTAATTTTATCCAAAAACATAGTTCGAGCTCTATCACTGAAACGATCTCCTGGAGCTCGTTTCATTGAGATGGGACGCGCTATGTATTAAGCACAAAATGAAATGAAAATGTTTGGTAATTCAATAATTTTTTTACAAGTCCTTTGATAGTCGTGTTAAGGAGAGGGATGGGGGTTAATCCTTCCCTAATTCATCGACCAGGCTTTACAATTTTTCTTTCAAATTAATTTAAAAACCCTTTGAGACTTTAATTATCCTGACGTTCAAACGTCACTGGGAATTCAGTTTCTTCAACGTTTTTCAAAATGCGACGTCAAACGTCGGAAAGTACAAATAACAAGATATTTTTCACATTAGTGATTATCTGGTTGAGGGCCAGATTATTTTTGATGGTCTGAATTTGTTATTCAAAACTTGTTTTATTACAAATTATTGGAGAGTGCCCACAGGCAGGCACTCTCCAATAACTTGTAATAAAACAAATTTATATAAACAAAATATTTTTTTGTGTTTGACTGAATATGAAATATAAGCAAGGAAAGTGTTGGCTTTTGCTCTGGTATCCTCATTTTTTGAAAGCCCTGATAGTCCTTTCTAGCACTCAACCAGTTAAGAAGTCTTGACAGCAGGATTATATTATTTATTTATTTATTATTTATTTATTTATTTATTTATTTATTTATTGGTGTTTTTAAGGTCACATATTTCTGCACAATGGCTAATCATGACCACGATAGTTTTACGGGTGGAGGAAGCCGGAGTACCCGGAGAGAAGCACTGAGCAACGGCGAGCAACTGTCAGCTCCCCAACATACTAACTCCACACAAGCAGGGTTAGCATTGGTTGAAGACAGGTGCACCATCGACGTGCAGTACGCCTTAGTACACAGCGTCACCGTGCTCCCACATGGAGCAATGGGGGTGAAGTGTCTTGCCTAAGGACACAACACGGTTGCCGCAGGTGGGATTCGAACCGAGGACCTCTCGGCTTGCAGTCTGCACCTCTACCAACTGAGCCACCGCCCAGCCCCCTCCCCCCCCCCCCCCGATTATATTAGTATTTTAAGTTGCGATAACATTTGGCTCAACGATTGTCACTGAGCACTATTCGGGAAAAAAATAGGAATTGAGGTTAAAAGTTTAAAAAATCGAAAAATAATAACAAAACAAATGACCACTAAGTATCAACGCGCTGTTCGATTTCGTACGTCATAAGGCCTACAAAAGTATCATAGGGTTAACAGCTTCATTTTGACCTCCATAACCTCAGCCGTTAATGGAACGAGCTAGTGAGCGCGGTGGATCAGTGATTAGAGCACTGAACTTCAAACAGAAAGGTCCACGATTCGATCCCAACCAACAACAGCTGCGTTGTATCCTTGGATAAAGCATTTCATCCTGACTGCCTACATGTGGGCACAATGGCGCTGTGTACTGAGACGTTGTGTACTTTGATGGTACACTTGCCTTCAACCAATGCTATCCCTGCTTTTCACCTAGTGTCTGGCAGTTTTACGGGAGGGAGAAGCCGGGGTGCCCAAGAGAGCAACCGAGCAGCGGCGAGCAACCGTCAGACTCCCTAACGTACTAAATCTGCACTAGCAGGGTTAGCGTCGGTGAAGGAAAGTGCACCATCGACGTTCCGCACGCCTTAGTACACAGCGTCACCATATCCCCCACATGGACAATCGGGATGAAGTGCTTGGCCCAAAGACACAACGCAGGTGGACCTTTCGGTTTGCGGTTCAATGTTCTAATCACCAAGCCAACGCGATCCCCATGTTGTGCCTCTAGACACTCTCCTATAAATTACAACAAAAGAATTTCCTATCAACATATTTAACCAGTAAATTAGTCTAACACTCTACTAGTTAATGTCTGAAGTGGGGGCTTGGTGGCTCAGTTGGTAGAGGTGCAGGCTGCAAGCCGAGAGGTCCTCGGTTCGAATTCCACCTGCGGCAATCGCGTTGTGTCCTTGGGCAAGACACTTCACCCCCATTGCCCACGTGGGGGCACGGTGACGCTGTGTACTAAGGCGTACTGCACGTCGATGGTGCACCTGTCTTCAACCAATGCTAACCCTGCTTGTGTGGAGTTGGTATGTTGGGGAGCTGGCAGTTGCTCGCCATTGCTCGGTGGTTCTCTCCGGGTACTCCGGCTTCCTCCACCCGTAAAACTGTCACGGTCATGGTTAGCCATTGTGCAGAAATATGTGACCTTAAACATCAATAAATAAATAAATATGTCTGAAGAGTAAACAGTTATCCACTCAGAGTTAATAACGCATGCTATAACATCCAAGTTATTTATTATTTATTTATTGGTGTTTAAGGTCACATACTTGTGCACAGTGGCTAATCGTGACCGTGACAGTTTCACGGGTGGAGGAAGCCGGAGAACCCGGATAGAACCACCGAGCATCAACGAGCAACTGTCAGCTCCTCAACATTCTAACTCTGTTCAAGCTCCTCTCAAGAAGGGTTACAGAGGTTGAAGACATGTGCACCAACGACGTGCAGTACGCCTTAGTACACAGCGTCATCGTGCCCCTATGTAGGCAGCCGGGATGAAGTGCCTTGCCCAAGGACACAACGCGGGTCGTCCCGAACGGGGATCGAACTCGGGACCTCTAGCATAAATTCCAACAGTCTACCACTGAGCCACCACGCTCCCAACATCCAAGTAGAGAAGAAGAGGTTTTATTTGATTTAACCCTTTACCTAACATGAAAAGCAGACGACACATGCAAACAAAATTTTTGAATAACTATTTTTTTAAATTTTTTGTCTGAAAAACATAGGTTATGACCCCTCATTGGAACGAGCTCGACGAGCTCGTTCCAAAGAGGGGTCATAACCTATGTTTTTCAGACAAAAAATGAAAAAATAATAAAAATTAATTGGGGATTTTTGTGAACAGTTCGGTTCGTTACGTTGGGTAAAGGGTTAACCCCTAGTCCGGACAATATTGGTGGTGGACACTTTCCATCATTGGAAGAGATTTACAGAAAAGTTAGCTCCTATGCATTTCAGATAAAAATTGAAATTTCGAAACGTTAGCAACTTTGCATCATCGATGTGCGCATCATTTCACAAACTTCAGCCATTTTCCCGTAGAACAGTAAAAGAATACAAAAGCCGAATTTTTTTTTTTTTTTCCCCCAATCACTTTGAACATTTGACTATTATTCTGTAGAAACCCATTTTAAAATAATGAAATGCCGTTTTCACAATCTTTTCATGTCCTGTAACTTTTGTCTGTTAAGTATATCAACAGTGTGGGCATCATGGCAAATAATATAGACAATGTCCTTTCCTGCATGAGATAGTAACTCCGGGGTCGGGGGATTCAGGGGATCCAGACCAGGCTAAGGACTAGCAAGACAAGTTGCCAATTGAATTGGAATAAAAGTCGCCGGTATTCACAGACGAAATGTGAGCCTATGGGGCGTGGTTAGGCCAAATGGAATGGGGAAGAGGGGACAAAATATTTTCTAACACAAATAGACCACAACTGCTCGAAGACAAGACGAAGATAAGACAGGACCAAAGAGCAACAAAATTCGACAGCAGCAGCTGAAACTATAGCACAGACGAACAGAAGAACCCGAGGCATATTATACTTGACCGTGACGGCTCCAGCAAAACCTGCTAGTGGCAGATTTTAATTGCCCGAAGACACGATAGTGCCCAAGACCACGACGAGCACGAGGGTTGGTCCTGCGTCCCCTGTGCCCCTTTTTGTAAACGTTCTCTGAACGCATTATGGTCCCCGCCAAGTGGCTTAACAAGCATGCTTTTGGTGGTGCCTTGAATGGGGACGTTGTTTGTACAAGTTGTTAACCGAATCCGCTCTTCCTTAAACACCCAAATCAGCCTGAGACAGAGTGTACTTGCCAAGGACAGCTCCAACTATCAAACAACTGACGGAAGTGGTAGACTCTATACTTGCCTGAAAAATATCACCAGAACTCCTCTCTCTCACACTTTTCTCCTTTGCTGCGGTCGGACATGATGCCGATTTGCGAGAAATTTCTAAAATTTAAAACGTTAAAGTAGGGTCGAAATGGGCTTGACCCTCACCATTCCTGCGCGCCAACGGTGCGCGAAACCATTGATTCACGGGCAAATATTTTTCTGCTGCCAATGGCTGCCGCCAATGGTCTTGAGCTCGTTCCAATGAGGGGTCACATGATATGGTTTTGTTGAAATTTTTTGTAATTTTTAAAAAATAGTAATTAAAATAATAAATTTTGATATTGTCTGCGTTGGGTAAAGGGTTAAGGCCTGGATGTATATAAGGTTGGAATTTCTCAGCAAAAGTGTGTGTCTGTGTGTTGGGGGACAAATACTCCTAACCAATCTCATTGTGACTTCGCTCCTGTTTGAGAGCCCCTACTTCCACCCATCCACATGTTGTCGCTTATTCTGTTATCTATTCATTTCGCCCAGGTATTCGAGGATATGGGTTACTTTCGCAGTACAAATTCTACAAGTTTCCCGGAATGTGATATCTCGGGAACTTTTCTGTATTTGGAAAGCAAAATACGTCCCCTCATTCTCTCGCTACTTCGAGACCCGGACCTTATGTTCACCACCATTAGCTACTGGCAATCGAAGGCTCCGGGCCGCGTAATAAAATTCACCCGAGGCTTGAAAAACCTTTCGTCGGCCTTGATTCAAACTCATTTTCGATCACCATTTTCGGGTAAAAATACCAACCAAATCATCGTCCAAAATCTTCACTATTTATCAATATAAAGCGGAAAGTTCCGAGTACATGTGTTAACTAGGATATAAATATCGATAGGGACGCAGGAAGCACGGGGGCAGTGGGGGCAGCTGCCCTCCCTGCCTTCGGCCATGGGGGCGAGGGAAGGCAGACAATGCCCTTCCCAGGTTCGTTACTCAATATATTTCAATGATTTATTTTCGAAGTAAAGCTAAAATACACCCCAAATCCGCTCTGGAAGCTTTCAAAATTCAGTTGGGGATTTGGGGGAGGTTGGTAGGAGGCGCCCTCTCCCGATGGGAGGGAAACAAACATCCCCACCGCGGGCCTTCTACCTTCGAGACATGCATGCTTCGGTATGTCATGGCGGGCCTGCTAGTGCGAGTAAATGCCCTTTTCCCGGGGTCTGACGCCCCTGCCCTGAAGTGCTTCCGGCGTCCCTGAATAACAGCTTAATAAAAAAAAATAATAATTCGCGGGCCTTCCGCTGACTTGTCCTCTAACGATGAGGCCTACATCAACCCAGTCCTCCACCGGGCTATTCCTCCCCAACTCTCCCTCCTTATCTCCCAGTATTCAGTCAAAAACTGTTTCATAATTCCCCCATTGGCGCTTTCTCGATCCTCCCAATTATAATATTGACCCTTTCCCTCATGTCATTCATCAACCACTCATCCCTCGTTTTCATCCTATTTTTCCACCAGTTTCTAAAGGAGTCTTCTTCTACTAGGCAAATATTTGAGGCAATCTAAAATGAAATGTTGCAGGGTGTCCATTACTCCTTGTCGTGACGATGTTAGATGGCATTAGGGTATTGCTGAGACTGTTCATATTCTATTGCAGGTATATTCCTCACGATAGAAGGTGTGTGCGGCGTGGAATTTCACGGCCGAAAGGGCCACATCCACAAACAAAAAGAGAAGTACTTTGAAAATAAGATCTATCTGTACGGTAAAGGTAAAGTTCTCACATAATACAGTTTAATCCTCTTAAGTGAATTGCCACTTTGCAGGTGAAAAATATTCATTTAATAGAAGTATTCAATGAAACAGGATTTTGATTATTTTCATGTATTTTATTGATAAACCTATTTACATCATTTACTTTTTGGGGAATAGTATATCTTGTTTGACAGAGCTCCATTGGAGCTCTGTCAAACAAGATATACTATTCCCCAAAATGTAGGGGATATCCAAACTGATGTTGATATTTTCGGAAAATGGTATTGGAATTGGTTACGTGTTATTGTACACATCAATATGTTACCAAGTTTAGTGTGGATCATGAATGTCACCGGCCCACAAAAACTTCATGCAGGTTTTTTTGCACGAGCACCACGTTAATGTCTGTGGAGTACGTTTTGAAACTTTCATTTGTACTGGGCGGGCTTTTTCGGAGGTCACATCGTTCTTTTCTTGATATAAACTCGTTCATCAATAGTTTCTGGTCTAAACATAACTTCTGAGGTATGCGAATAATGACACGTGACGAAAGTTTACGTGTCGTTGGCATGTTGGAAGCTGACAACAGACAGACTGCAGTGGCTCAAATTCTCAACATTATTCAATCGGTGATTAGCAGGTTGTGGTTACGCTACCGTCAGACAGGCAATGTTGATGACAGGCGTCCGGTCAGGTCGTCTAAGGGCGACAACTGCTAACCAGGATCGTTTCATCCGAGCCAGAGCATTACGTAACCGCCATCAAAGTTCCCCAGAAATTGGACAGCAGCTGCACCGAGCGACAGATGTACTAGTCAGTGGTCATGACGCCTAGACAGCTGGAATTTGTACGCTCGACTACTTCGAATGATGACACGTTTGACTGAACGTCACATCGCAGCAAGGCGTAATTGGTGTGGAGCACGACAGCGCTGGGACAATCGTCGGTGGAGCAACGTCATGTTTTCCGATGAATCGAGGATCACTCTCGACTTCCACGATAGGCGAAACAGGGTGTGGCGGCGGAGGAACGAGCGATACCATGACGTAACAGTTAGTTAGGCAGCACGATCGTTTTGGTGGTGGATTGGTTAGGGTGTGGGGAGGCATAACCATGACAAGCAGAACAGTATTACATGTCATCCAAGGGCGTGTCACAGGGCAGTACTACCATGACAACATGTTAGCAGTTCATGTGGTACCGTTTGCGCGACGTCACGGCCGTCAATTCATTTTCCAAGATGACAGTGCAAGAGCACACAAGGCCCGTGTCGCTACAGTGTTCCTCCAGGAGCAGAACATCACCACACTGCCTTGGCCAGCACTACGTCCAGACTTTTCACCAATCGAGCACGTCTGGGATATGCTTGGCAAGCGCCTACGACAACGCCAACAGCCCCCTACCAATGTCCAGGAACTCGTCGCTGTACTACAGAAAGAATGGAATAACATCAGTCAAGCTGATATTGGACGTTTGGTGAGGAGTATGTCACGTCGGATCCGCGCTTGTCTAGCGAACCGAGGAGTATTTACAAGGTATTGAGGTCTTGGACTGAATGTGGTAAATTCTCTGACTGACTGACCATCCATGTCTTCTTCAGCTCAGTGCTTGTCAGACACCCAACTATCGCTGAAATCATTCACCAGATGTCACAGTGCAATGCCTCAACTGTCTTTTTGATGAAAATATAAATATATTTCTTCATATATCTCATTTGTATCAAATATCCCCTACTTTTTTTAATAGTGTATAAACGATTAATGGCGTGTATTGAATATGCTGCATGCGGTCAACCTGAGGAATCCAATAGTTGTCGGGGAAATTCTTCGATGGATTTTAACATTTTTATTCAATTAACAGGTGTTTATACTTTATAACATTTATGCAATTAACAGGTCAAATATGTATTGAAATTACAGTACATAGTTTGGTGTTTTGAAGTTATATGTAGTTAATTTAGTTATTTGATTAAGATATATCCAATGAAGTGGGTAGGAATGCACACCTCTTTACTTAAAGAGTCGTTGCTTGTCGACCTGTGTGTTACCTTGCAGTAAATCAGTACTGGCGCATCAGGAGACCGCGAGTATTCCAAATAGGCGGTCAAGCCAGTAGTCAAGTCCAACTCTTCACCAAAGGGCTAATACATACACCATATGTTATCCTGTAATACCGTACTGCCAGTATTTCTGTCCCATATAGGAATGTGGTATCGTATAACTATAAAAATACTTAGGTTTAGCAATTGAACAGATTCCAATTTTGGGGGATTATGAAGGAAGACGAAGAGTTTTATTATCGGAATTGATGTATTAACCCTTTACCTAACGTAACGGCCAAAACCGGCCAGCGCTATTCTCAAAAATCGCCAATTAATTTTCATTTTTTGTTCATTTTTTGTCTCAAAAACATAGGTTATGACCCCTCGTTGGAACAAGCTCGTCGAGATCGTTCCAACGAGGTGTCATAACCTATGTTTTTGAGACAAAAAATGAACAAAATTACTTATTCAAGAATTATTTTTGCAAGTGTCGTCTGCTTTTCAGGTTACGTAAAGGGTTAAACACTGATGGTATTTTTCATGTCAATTCAATGGCAGTAATTGGAAGAGTCCATATTCCTTATTTGGTTTTAGACCAATTAATATTTTCAACGTGCAGCCTAAGGGCTGCACGTTGAAAATATTGGTTGGTTTACCCACCTTCACTCAGCAGCCATTCAACTTAATAAAATTATGACGTATCATGTTCCTAGACAAGACAAAACGGCCTATCGGGTTCAGAGGGTTAGACATCTCAGAGACATAAAATAGACATTCTGTCGTTGATCTAAAATGACCAAATGAGGACTTTTTGCTGCATGTTGATACTATTGGGTTTGATGCCATCGGGTATCAGGCAGCGCCGTTAAATTTGCATGTTGTGCCACTGAAGGTCTAACCAGCGGCCTATTTACTGAGGTCAAGAACATATTACAGCTACGGTCTCAGGCTACATGCATGGGGGTGTTTTCGTTTTTAAAGCTATACCTTGGGGTATATTTGTCATTGCTACCCATCATTCACAAAGAAAAAATATAATCTGAAAAATGTTTAGCCCCGCATGTGTTCTACCCGCTGTACAGATAGGGGCGCTCTTAAGGGCTACAACACGAATGGACCTGTAGCAGACCAACCATATCCCCTTACCCTTATACGGTCAGCGCAATTTTGAAGAAATGATTTATAAATTTTATTATTTTTTCATTTTCAGTTTCCAAAACATGTGTTTGACTCCTCCTCGGAACGAGCTCGTCGAGGTCGTTCCAAGGAGGGATCATAAGCCATGTTTTTGGATTCAACAAATGAACACTTTTAGTTATTATCCCTCGCCAAAACGAAAGGGATATAGAATTGGAGTCCATCGGGCTCCGTCTGTCCGTCCGTCCGTAACAACTTTGGACCTTCATATCTCAGTCAGTGGATTTAAATGATCTTTGGTATGCTGAGAGACCACCATGGGGAAAGGATATTCACAGGTAACGGGTTTTGTCCAGTCAGTTTTTTCTAGAGTTATGGGCCTTTTTCGGCTTTTTTCGCCTAAGAAAATTTCAATATTAAAAGTTTCTGGTTAGTAACGACTTCTTGGCGGGGGATACCGGTGGCGTTGCACCTTGTTTAAAGAATTGTTTTGCAAGTTAATTTGTCCTCTAGCCGTTTGGGTAAAGCAATATATCAAATCGTTTCCACTGGAAAAGTCTGTGATGAAAACTTTATATTTGATTTCTTTGATTTCAGATCGAACCGATGGTTCTCCCGGACATTCGGACAATCCCGAACAATCGGAGCTGCAAGCGGGTTCTCATTCTCTGCCTTTCCAGTGGCAGGTTTTTCCAGGTTTACCGTCGTCGATTGAAGGAGTTCTAGGTCATGTGAGATATTCGATTAAAGCTAGCATAAAACAGAACTGGCAACTGCTAGCTGACACAGTGCTTAAATGGTTCTTTGTGGTTTCACCCCTGGACCTGAATACAGAACCATGTGCAATGGTTAGTTATCTTATATCGGTAGCGCGTATGTATGTCTTTCTCGGGTCATATCCCCACTTTTTTTCAAGAGTGCACTCTAAAATCAGTTGGGTTAAACATCCCCCAAAATCGACTGGGTTGAGTGAATATGAACCCAGTTGGGTTCATATTCACCCAACCCAGATGATTTTGGTTGTTATTTTTTTTTAACCACTCAACTGATTTTATGGTGTGTCTTAAATTGGAAAGAAGCAGGGGGTGTTACTTAATAGAAATTAAAGAATCAAAATATTCTAGTCGTGCCATGCTACCAACCAACTTGAACTGGCCAACCAGCGCTATTCACAATTCACCATACGCCATTTAAATGCTAGCATTTTTTTCAGTTATGGTCTAAAACAGCATGTAACGTGGAGCACGGTGGGCTGTGTACTAAGGCATACCACACGTCGACGGTGCACTTGCAACAGCGCCTAACTTTGCTTGGACCGAGCTAGAGAGATGGTGAATCTGACAGTCGCTCACCGCTGCTTGTCAATTCGCTGATACTCCGGCTGTCCAGGGGCGGATCCAGGGGGGAGGGGTGCTCTGGGTGCTCGAGCACCCCCCCCCCCCACACACACACACACGCCTACTCACTACTCACAGTCATCCAAAAAAATTGAATTTGCAGACATTCTGAAAGAGTGAGAACTTCATCCCAATCACAAGTATTACTGTAATAAGCATACGCGATTACTGTATTTCCGATCCAGCCTCCAATAATCTATTTTGAAGATTTAATTTCAATAAAATGTAACTGTTATAAGAATGTGCCTGGAATTTAACCAGTTACCAATCACAGCTTTTCCCAAAATGGGTGGCATTTGAATCAGTTGACGAGCTGATTCCAATGTCATCCATATATTTACGGTCTTATGGACAAAGTTTCCACGTATATCAGCTCTGTTCGTAAATATATCTTTGTTCAGCTGAATCAGTTATGCTATAGTAACGTTCGCCTTCAGCAATAGTTTTACACTATGACAGATGATTGAATGGGACAATTTAATATTTAACAAAGAGCATTTAACATTGGTGAATGATTCACCAATGTTAAAAGCTCTTTGTTAAATATTAAATTGTCGCAACAGTTGAACTTGCTGGATAATGCCTACAGGCATTCTCTAGTAAACTGAAACAATTTAATGTTACAGAGCAACAGGACATCTAGTATCCAGACTTATTTCTTCGATAACATGAATAAAATAATTAAGCTACTTACCAGTTAAGATTAGTTGATGGAACAATGTATTTACACAGTGTACAAGTTTGTGCGTTCACATAGCACGGTTGAAGCGCACAAACTGAGACAGGACTTGGGTGTTTCAGAAGCGGATCCAGGATTTTAAAATAGAGGGACGTCGCCCTCTATACTTATATGGTCACAAACTGTTGTGATGCAAGTGTGCACATACTATTAATTTATAGTACGCACTGGCTTCAATTATTTTATTAGAATTGACTGGGGCGTGCCTTTGCCTTTGGCACGCTCCAGTCAATTCTAACAAAATAATTTTCAACGACATATACTTTTTATATCTGATTAATAGACGGGGACGCACGCGGCATGCGCCCCTCTATTTTCTCAGAAATGATTTCTGAGAAAATAGAGGGGCGCACGCCATGTGCGCCCCCGTCTAAATCTGCCTTTGGGGTGTTTAACATTTAAATAGTATATGCATCTCAAAGTTGACCAGAAGAAATGTGACCCCCCCCCCCCCCCCCACCTCGGCCACTCACCCAGTGGCACCAACCCATCCACACATTCACCCACCTACACACACTCATACTTCTTGGAACTTCTGTCGCCCCTGCGTACAACAGGTATGTCATGGTGAAAATTATTATGTTTCTTCCAGGCAATCCCCGCATTTCAGTTAATTTGATGCAAAATCCAGGGGTGATTATATTTGCTTCTTGGTAGGTAACAATTTCGAATGATTATTTTGTTTTTCATTGGGCAGTGTCAGTACCATAATTGTTTTTACCAAATTTCAAGCCAAATCGGCAGAAAACAGGTTTAAAACTATTGTTTTATTGCATTCTGTTTACAGCTGGGCGACCAAGGATCTGCCTCTGAGACTTACTGCTGTTGCTGCTGTACAACCGCTCCGATTGCCGCAGAATTTTCTATTGCAAGAAGAGGTTATGTTGCTGGAGATGTGATGCATATGAAGGCAAAAATTAACAATTACTCGAGGAAGAATGTTAAGAGATTTCGAGTTGAACTATTCTCCGTATGTATTGACTTGTTTAATTTCAAATGGTGAAATATAAGCTTGTGAAATCTCTAGTTTACACTAGCCATCTAACGTAAAAGCATGAGATTATCTGCCAATAAAAATATGTGCTATTTAACATGCGTTATCAAAAGCATATAAGTGTGTGCTGCCACATCAGTAAGATATGGACAAAACAATGCCTTGTTGAAAGCAAACTCGGCTATAAACTCACTAAATTTTGATATTAATACAACGAATACTCTAGAAGAGAATAACACCTTGTTTTGGTCTACTCCCAGGCCTTATGACGCCTATTCTGTGAACTTCATTTCCGGAAGTTTGGCTTCTGTTCAACTTTTTTTTCTTACCGCTTACGCAAAGCATTGACTATGGGGGTAACTCTTTTCTGATCGACAATATCTGATCGACAATACCCCCCAACATAACATGAGCGCTGAAAACAAAACAGGCGGCCTGTTTTGGGGCTTTGATCACTTCGGGGATCGTGCATTGTACTATTGTTCAGTACTCTTGGGGTGAGTCCATTCAGTTGCTTCCCTACTCTAATACAACACTACGAAAATAGCAAGATTTTTTACTCAGGAAAGAATTTGTGAGAAACGAACGACGTTACTATTAAATGAGGCACAACTTGACCCCCCCCCCCCCCCACACACACACACACACACACACACACACTCCCCAATCAAAAATAGTCTGACCCACTTGCAATTGCGAACTGTGTATATATGCTCAAGCAGACAATGCGTCTGCAAGTTGCAGACAATGCGTCTGCAGGTTGCAGACGCATTGCCTCCTTGAGCATATATACACAGTTCTCATGTGTGTACTACGGAAGTTTAAAAAACAGTTTTCGCACCTATTTTGCACCCGATTTAAATGAGTCACTTCGATAAAACTTGGGTAACTGTCACAATGAGTTTCAAAGACCTCCAACAAATCATGAATATTCAGGTGATTAAAAAAATCCATCTCACAGTTTACCAATACGCTGTGACCTCAGCCATTAGCCATGCGAGCTCAAAGATACACGCCTCAGCTTTCTATTTTGGAGCCGCAAATTAATTTTAGAGACACCCCTCGTTCTATTCATCTTTCGATGAATCATCGCTCTGCCACTGTATCATGTTTTAATTTCACAGGTTCAAAGTTTTTGTGCCGAAGAAAGGCACCGCAAAAGAAGACAGATGATAAAATATATCGAGAAAAAGTTCATTGCAGCTGGAAAAGAAGATAAAAGAGATAACATGAGAATGGCTGTACCGGAACTTCCCACGTCACATTTAAACAACTGTAACCTTATGGAGGTGGATTATCGAGTGCAGGTATATATATGTTAAGTTCAAACGAAGTCTCACGTTTAATCTTTAACGCAACTTGACAGGGACGTAAGAACCGGGTGGGGGTGCAGAGGGGAAACGTTCCCCCAACTTTTTGAGAGAGAGAGAGAGAGAGAGAGAGAGAATTTAGGCCAACAATATCTTTACCATCCCACCATTTTCAATTTTATTAGAAATTAGCAGAAGGATGTGCAGGCACTCCTTACTCTATAGATGTGACTCCATTTAACGTCTACGGTCGCCAAAGTTGAGAAAAATGTACAATTCTGGTTCCATATTTAATAAATTTATTAAATATGGAACCCAAGCAGTGCAGTTTACTTAATGCAGAGGTATACGAGTCCCAAACATGGCTTTCTATATTGTATGTGCCTTTGTGGGGTGGAAGGAATACAATATACAAAGCTATGTATATCGAGAATCCCATAACTTGTAACAAGGCAAATTCATACATACCTAACAGTTTCATTTCGAAGGTAACATGACACTCATCCACTGTCCATATATCTTACCGACTGTTGCATAGATGCACAGAACATGACACACATCCACACATCCATATATCTTACCGACTGTCATATATCTTACCGACTGCTGTAAGAGTATGGCCGTGCCCGCGCCCTCTCTATATATATATCTTACCTCCTACAAGTATCTGGGAATTTCCTTGGTTCAAAGACGTCACATGCAGACTGCATATAAAACCATATACTGCCTGTCAACATCAATATACGCTGACAGCTTAGGGTAATCTCCCCTTTGTTCATTGATTATTCAAAATGGCGGCAACCGATAAACGCTTCAAGTTGAAAGATTGAGTGTTGGAAGCCCATATTTGGTCTGAAGTGCAGGTTAGGCAACTTAAAAGGTTTCATGTTCTGTGGATGTGTGTCATGTTACCTTCGAAATGAAACTGTTTGGTATGTATGAATTTGCCTTGTTACAATTTAAGGCACTCTCCCATAAATTGAAACAAGGAAAAGACACGTGAACACATTGTGCGAATTCTCTCATCTAATTTTGATCGCTGTTGTTATTACTTCTGTGCATCGATGCAGCAGTCGGTAAGATATATTCGTTACACAGTTTGTTGGTGGCCTAATATGGTATATATGGTGTCAGTTAATTCCATATTGGACTCGAGCGAAGCTCGAGTCCAATATGGAATTAACTGACATCATACATACCATATTAGACCATCAACAAACTGTGTAACTCGCTCGAGTCCAATATGGAATTAACTGACACCATATATACCATATTAGGCCACCAACAAACCGTGTAACTAATAATATATATCAGTGCCCTTGTATGGCAGTGCCCGCACCCTCTCCAAGTTAAATTCGAGATGATGCCTATACATCCCGGCAACTTGTTGATAACAAGTGAATTTGTTTTTCTTTTCTTCTTCCAAAACTGTTATAACCTCACTCCACTCCTCCCGAGTCACACACCCTGGAACGAGCTGTACTGTCTCGTAACAGTTTATTTGTCCTGTGTTTTACGGAGATGACTTCTGCATTTCGAGATCAGAGAATCAGTGTACATTGGTAGGGTAACAGCCAATGGTTTCGGGGTGGAAATTACCCTTCAGCAAACAAACAGACCAATTCTACAAAAACATATAATAGGAAAATCAGGGCTCAATACTGAATATTCTCTGACTGTTGGGATAATGTCTTGGTCAATATATACAATATGTGTTTCCCCATAACTTACCATAAAATTAGGTAAAATATCAGTGACATAAATTACGTATCTTCACCAGTGAAGGGCACATTGTTACATATTCACTGATGTAGGATACATGCTATAGCTCGAACTGCTGTTGACCTTCAATCGTTTAACCCTTTACCTTACGAATCGGCCGCACCCACCCACGTAAAACGTAACAGATACGAGTTCGTCGAGCTTGTTCCAATGCGGATTTTTGTTCAAATTTTTTTAAAAATTGGAAAAAATACTATTTAAAATTATAAATTTTGATATCGTCTTCGTTGGGTAAGTGATTAACCATTTACCCAACACAATTAGAAAACAATCCTTTTAATTTTTGCATCAAAACATAGCGTATGAACCGTCACTGGAACGAGCTCCGCGAGCTCGTTCCGATGAGGGTCATAACCGATGTTTTGGTGGCAAAAATTGGAAAAAGAATATAAATTGAATGGATTTTTTTTTTTTTGTGAATAGTTATGGGTGTATACAACGTTTAGGTTAGGTAAAGGGGTATTTAGGTATCATTGTTTCAAACTGTTTTTTGAAGTGGAAATTTTGCTGGCCAGAGCTAATCACACAAATAATCATTCAAATTTTAATATTTTCTTCAATATCTACCTTGAGCTCGCTCCAACGAGAGGTTGTAAGCTATGACTTTGAGGTAAACAATGAAAATTTTTAGTTATTCAAGAAACTTATTTTCAATTGTCGTGTGTCCCTGTTAGTTGACACTTTATCCAACAAATAAAAGATTACACTTGCAAAAAATTCTTGAATGGCTAAAACTTTTCATTTTTGGACTCAAAAACCTAGATTTTGAATCGCCATTGAATAGAGCTCAATCAGCTCGCTGCAATTAGGGTCCGTAAGCTACATTTTTTAAACAAAAGCTGAAAAAATAACAAGAATTGAATTGCCATTTTGTCAACAGCGCTGGTCGATTTTAGTCTTTGCATTCAGTGAAGGGTTGAAGTCATGTAAGTTTAAAGATTTAACACGTTATAGCCGGATTTTCCTGCGAAACTAGTTCTAAGTCCTGTCCCTTATTGTATTATTATTATTATTATTATTATTATTATTATTATTATTATATTATTATTATTATTATTATTATTATTATTATTATTATTATTATTATTATTATTATAGTATTCTATAGTTAACACGTCATATTAATAACAACGTTTATAAAAATAATGGAATCAAACCATCATACCTGCTTCACGTTTAACCAAAAATATATCAATTTATAAATTATAGATCCAAGTTCATGATTTAGAATCAACTTAAACATATTGATTCCATATAAAAACACATTAATATTTTTGGTTCTAAAAAGAACTCCCAAGAATCATTGTTTGGCAGTGCCGTAGAGATATGTTCCTGGTTCTTGTAAATAAAATGTACCATATCAACAGAACTCTTATCAGTGGTTATTTGATGCCTGACCCAACTGGGGTTTTCTGGCGGTGTGTGCTGCACGTCAACGGCGCACTTGCCAGCAACCAATGGTAACTCTGCTTGTGAGGGATTAGTACGTTTGGGAGTCTGACAGTTGCTTGCCGCTGCTCAGTGATTCTCTCCGGGTACTCAGGCTCCCTCCAACCGTAAAACAACTCTAGCTGACTGACTGCATTAAGTGTCATTAAACTCCAATAAAAAACAGAGGTTTTAATCATATTAAGTCAACATTTATATGTATAACTAGATTTCACACTAAATTCAAAAACATACTCCCAAGCCAGAAAATAAGCAGACTGTCATCTGCACAGCAGGGTAGCATCACTAAATTTACCCTCTGTGAACCTCAATCTGAATCAGGGTCTCAAAACTAAACAGAAAGAAGTACCAGGAGGATAAATTGGCCCACTGTATGGGATAGCATCATCAAATTCACCCTCTGGGAACCTCATTCTGCAAATGTCAGACTGCTTATTTTCAGGCCTGCATACTCCACAGATTAAGAAATAAGAATACTTGCCAAAATGTCGTTAGACATAAAAAAGTTGAAAATCTTTTTCTCAGGCCCTCCTGTATGGTCCTTTTGACAGCCGCATGCTCTCTTTTTATTACCAATGCAAACTTTAAAACATAAAAATTAAATGGTTTATGTCTAATATTTTACCCAAGTTAATAAAGTTGATAAATTTGTTCCTTGGATGGAACAAGGCTTTAGCATTGCAAAGCGTTCTTGCACACAAGAGGCTAAATACACCATGCTATTCTACCAAGGACATGAACTTTTGATGGCAAAGAAATAAATACAAAAATAAAAAGGAAAATTAAAAAACCGCCCGCCCACATGCAATTTTGCTAAAAATAAATGACCCGAGAAACAGAAGATCTACTTTGTGGGGTCTTATGGAAATATTTTGTATAACGGTAATGTGCGTGCACCCGGAGGACATGAATGAATGCGATTTCTAAATTTCAAGCCTTCCATTGCGAAACATGAAAACTTCTTAGCCAGTCAACTGTTTGAATCCTGCAAGCCCATAGTTTAGCTCCACTGCGCAGTTCAGTTTTTTTTCAAATACGTGAATATTATTTTAAAATTTAGAGGTTTCCATTGCAAAACTCGAAAAAACATTTAGTCGGTTAACTACTTGAATGTTGTAAGTCCATATTGTGGGCCTGTTCTGAAGTGCAGGGACCCGTCCCTTACATTTCTCGTCATGAAAATCGACTTTCAATAAAGCTATCTCCCCTGAAATTAATGGACGGGCGAGGAAGGGTCAATTAACCCTTTACCCAACGAATCGGCCACATCCGCCCGCGTAATATGCAAATTCAGCAGCTGAAAAAATACCATTTCAAAAACATTTTCAAGAAAACCATATCATGTGACCCCTCTTTGGAACGAGCTCGTCGAGCTCGTTCCAATGAGGGGGTCACGTGATATGGTTTTGTTGTAATATTTTGAAAAATTAAAAAAAATGATGTTTAAAGTAATAAATTTTGATATCGTCTGCGTTGGGTAAAGGGTTAAGAAGCATGTAATTGTTGAGAAAACACTTATGACATCAGTAGTAAATAAAGCGATATTTCCCTTTGTTACTTTTAATAAACGTTTATTGAAAGTTACAAAACAAAACCTGGCTTTTTATGGCAAGTTAATTAAAAGCAACAAAGTAACGCCCACTTTGGCTTTTTGTTTAGCAAATGTACGAACACTGTTGATATAATGAACAGAGAAAATTTCCACAACATCAAAAGATGGTGAAAGCGTCGTTTTCTTATTATATTTTAAATGGGTTTAAAAAGAGAATAATAGTCAAACGTTCAAACTGATTGGGAACAAATTGTAAAAAGCCAGTTTATGTATTTTTATACTTTTCAACAGGAAAATGCCTGAAGTTTGTGAAATGATGCGCACATCGATGATACAACTTTGAAATTTAAATTTTTATATAAAATTCCCTCATCCTTGGTGTTAAATTTCCTGACAAATAGAAAATAAAGGGGAGCTAACTTTCCTGTAAATCTCTTCCATATATTTATTTATTTATTGATGTTTAAGGTCACATATTTATGCACAATGGCTAATCATGACCGTGACAGTTTTACGGGTGGAGGAAGCCGGAGTACCCGGAGAGAACCACCGAGCAACGACGAGCAGCTGCCAGCTCCCCAACATCGGAACTCCGCACTGCAGTACAGGCAGGGTTAGAGTGGTTAAAGACATGCGTACCATCGACGTGCAGTACGGCTTAGTACACGGCGTCATCGTGCCCCCACGCGGGCAATGGGGATGAAGTGTCTTGCCCAAGGACACAACGCGGTTGCCGCAGGTGGGATTTGAACCGAGGACCTCTCGGCTTGCAGCCTGCACCTCTACCTACTGAGCCACCGCGCTCCCATCTCTTCCATTAATGAAAATTGTCAGCCATAACAAGTAACCCTTTACCCAATGAATCGTCCGCATCCGCCCGCGTAATATGCAAATTCGGCAGCTGAAAAAATATTATCTTTCGAAAAAAAATCAACAAAACCATATCCTGTGACCACTCTTTGGAACGAGCTCGTCGAGCTCGTTCCAAAGAGGGGTCACATGATATGGTTTTGTTGAAATTTTTTGAAACAATTTAAAAAATGATATTTAAAATAATAAATTTTGAAATCGTCTGCGTTGGGTAAAGGTTTAAAAGAAATTCATATTCTGTCCAGGTGTTTTAATTTAGTCTGTAAAGATTGTCTTGTCAGAAATGCCTGCAGACACTCTCCAATTGATTCTAACAAGTCAAAGATATGTCAACAAATACTGATGACCAAAAATAATAAAGCACTCTACCCGGTTAATCAAAGAATAGAAGCTTATGAAAACTTCCTATTTATTCATTTTTTTCCACGTAATTTATTGGTATAATTGCATATACATTACAAGTGGAAATAATCCTGTCCTATTTTCCCTTGCTGATAGCAGCTTCTCGTTTTTTCTGTTAGCCCTTGAACCAATGCGACGGCCAGACAAACATAATTTTTTTTTCTTAATCCCGATTGCCTCGTGGGGGTGGGGATGGGGTGGGGAGAGACACAGTGGAGCTGTGCTGTAAGGCGTAATGCACGTCAATGGCGAATTTGCCTTCAACCACTGCTTACTCCGGCTTCCACCACCCGTAAAACTTCCCTATACAATGTGACTCTGGCTGCTGAAAGTGTCGTTAACCGCCAGTAAACAAACAAACAGTGGTGATCTGAAAGGTACACTCTCCTTGATTCTAAGAACTGGATGGGACCAAAGTGTGAGTAAATTGCAACCGAACTTTAATCGGTGGTGAGGTGGGGTTGTTCCCAACCCCTTTATATAACTGACACTAGCGCAATAATTCAAAATCAGCAATTTTTACACCATGCAACCCAGGAACGATGTGATGACTTTTCGTCGGGACCTCGCTCCCCTCACAACCTATGTATAATGCTGTCTAAATATTTCGTGAACAATAAACAGAAGAAGGAATTCCTATGTTTAGGCAAACTTTGCCTTGTAAAAAAGGTGGGTGCACGCCACCATTGGGCCACCACGTCGCAAAGAATACTGCAAGCTTCCATTGAATTCCTTTCCCAGCCATATGCTTAACACACACGCCACACCGAGATGCATCCTTGGGACAAGGGACACCGGAAACACGGGGCAGAGAGGGCAACTGTCCTCCCTGCCTTCGGGCCAGGGGACGAGATGAGGCAGACAATGCCCTTCTCAGGTTCGTCATTCAATTTTTTTCAATGATTTATTCTCGAAGTAAAACCAAAATACACCCTAAACCCGTTCTGGGAGCTTTCAAACATTTAATGAGGGGAGTTTGGGAGGAGGTGCCCCATGCACGATTGGAGGGGGACACATCTCAAACTCTCCCACCTCGGGCCTTCGGCCTTCGAGGCATGCAAGCTTCGGCATGTCATGGCGGGGCTGCTAGTGCGAGTAAATGCCATTTTCCGGCACCCCCGCCCTGAAGTGCTTTCGGTGCCACTGCTTGAGACCAAGTATATATTCGTCATGGTATCCCTTTCAAGTCGTGTTTTTCACTATTTGAAGTAATACTATATGTATATTAACTCTTTACCCAACGTAACGGCCAAAGCGACCAGAGCTATTCTCAAAAATAGCCAAGTAATTTTCAGTATTTTTTCATTTTTTTGTCTCAAAAACATAGGTTATGACCCCTCGTCGAGTTCGTTCCAATGAGGGGATCATAACCTATGCTTTTGAGACAAAAATGAAAAAAAAATAGTTATTCAAGAATTGTTTTTGCAAGTGTCGTCAGCTTCTCATGTTAGGTAAAGGGTTAAATTGTTTTAGTTTTCTTCTCTCGTTCCTCAAGCTAACAGTTACACCGGACTCGTGTTGCGGCAAAGACGTTACAGTTCCTTTGGAAATCATCATTGGTACAACTCCACATGTAGGTGCATTGTCAGAGCAACAGGATACCGAAGTCATTGTAACGCAGCCACAGTCTATTCAGAATCTTGGGATGCCGGTATCACAGCAGCACATTTCGTCCAATCAACCACAGTTCGTCCACCCGACACAAGGAACTACAAACGGCCATTACTCAGAGTTTGTTCACACCAATATTCAAGAAACTCGCGTACAAGATTTTTCTGATGTAAAGGCACACTTACCTCCTCCTGTTTACCAGACTGGCTTACAAGCATCACAGACTTCAAACCAACAACATGCTTATAATCCACAGCTGCATGCCGCTTATGCACAAATGCCACAATCTTCACATCAGATACCGGGAGCTGTTCCCCACCACTACACACATCCCATGACATCATATTCATCATCAATGACGCCGGTTGAAATGCCTAGCTTCAACACTGCTACAACAATCCAGCCGACAGCCCCACCAATGGAATTAGGTAATACGTCCTACAATAGCATAGAACTTTAAAAAATTACCCTAATGGGGTGAAAAAAAGAATATCTACAACACATTTATATATTTTCCATCAAGTTTACATCAGTGGCGCATTCAGGCGGGAAATTATGAACCAGAGAACAAGGGCCACGTTCACCCCCACCCCCAACTTTTTCCAGAAATAGTTGAGAGAGACAAAGAGAGAGACAAAGAGAGAGAGAGAGAGAGCGAGAATTTAGGCCAACATTATCTCCACTACGTTCCAGCCATTGCAATCTTATGGAGAAAAAGCAGGGAGGAGTTCATCTGACTGTACAGTCCATCGTTTGATTAGCCTCTGCCACGGTATTTAGAATCGGGAAAAGCACACGTTTTGGGCTCCATATTTAACAAATTTCCCCATCGGATCGAAAATTCGTCAAATATTGAGCATTTTTGTGTATGTTTGTTAATGTAGAGGTGCGTGAGTCCCAAACATAGTGTATGGTTTTCGTACCCTGCCAGTAATGCGTTTGTACCAGCAATGGTATATATCATTGTGAGGGTGCCTTTGTATGATTGCCCTCCCCCCCCCCCCCAACAATACAAGTTTGAAATGCATTGAGGCAGACAAGGGGCTTTAGTGTGAGTAATGTGACCCCCCCCCCCCCCCCCCACACACACACACACATAAACACGCCCAATATTATTTCCTGTCGGGATATTTTCGTCTCGATTGCAGTCTTGTATATCGATTTAACAAATTCATAATTTATTGTAATTTTTCATTTACTCGAATTACCCAGATATGGTATGAATCTCCTTCCCTCGTTTCAACCTCGATTCATGAGATGATGATTTTGGAAATACTATATTTCGAATATCAAGGCGAAAATCTGATCTTTTAGAACAATATAAAGATTTGAAAACAAAATGAAATGCTGAAAACTCAAAGTTTGGTTTCTTACCTTGATATCTGAGAAACTTGAGTTTTTTCCTTGCGAATGTAACGTTAGGATGGTTTTTGATTGAATGTGTGAGGGTTTTAACGTGCATGTATATATGTGGGAAGGGGTACGTGTGTGTGAGTGTGCGTAAGAATATGGGGTATAAATCCTCAGATATTTAGGTAGGGTAATACATGTATGCTCGACCACAACATTAAGATATCCGATTGTTCTTGTGTAGGTCGACCAGTGGCGGATCCATGATTCTGGGGGAGCATCCGACATTTCAATCATGGGTCATTCAACGCGCTGGGATGAGCACGAGATGGGGTATCCCATTTTCGTCGACAGGGTCCGGGGTAAATTTTGTAAATGGAAGGCCAGCGTGGCTCTATGTGGCTTTTTTCCACTTGACCACAATGATTTCCATCAGTTTAAAATAGTCTCATTCAAGTTTTGAGAAAGGACGCCCATTTTCACCACTCGCAGGCCAATCGTGTATGAGGTATAGCTGTAGCTCGAAGATGATAAGAGCGATAACACATGGATATCCACTCCTGGAGTGGATGTCTATGTGTTATCGCGAATAATATCGTGTAGCCCTCTAAAGGTTCTTGTGAAAAAAAAATAAAAAAATAGGAGGGGCGCGCTGGTTGCACCCCTCCCTCTGAACCCCCATGCATACGTATGCTCACAAACCTTATAGTGGCTGCAATCGACAACGACGTAGTAAAAGCGTGACCATGGCTAATTTCGAAAGCACATCGTCGCCTGAGTGCTAGAATGTTCTATTTCCCGTAGGGGGACACAGAACATTCTAGCACTCAGGCAACGATATGTCACCAAACTACCAGCTGCACCTTCTCAGTTTTCTGTATTTGAAGAGGACAAGCGGTCTCTCACTTTTAATGATGCTGGATGTCAAGGACAACTGATATTTCCGTTGGACTGCTTACGACCATGTGCTCTAACTTCGGGTACGCGGTTGATACTGAGTTGTGGCCGTAGGTTCACAACACTCCATGGAGCATCATTTACAAAACTAGTATTCATACACCAATGTTCCGCATTTTCAATTGCGTCGGGTAAGCTCCAAAAACTTGTCCAATTGTTTCAATTAATATAAGCTTGCGGCATGGGCAGATTAAGAGCGGGCGATAGTACTCTGTGGGGGTACATCTGTGTATGTTGTGTGTTACTCTCTCATAGCAAAGGCCCCTAGTTAAGTGTTATGCTACCCCCCCCCCCCCCCTCTCTCTCTCTCTCTCTCTCTCTCTCTCTCTCTCTCTCTCTCTCTCTCTCTCTCTCTTCGCACACACACAGAGTATGTCTTTTGACCAAATTAAACAAACTTGTAATTGCTGTAAATTTTAATATTTTTTAACAGGCCAGATGAGAAAAAAATCTTGAATTATTGCCTTCATTGCAGATATTTTATTTTCCTGTAATTTCAGAACCGCCAGGTTACGAAGAATCGAACAGTGCTTGGGGACCAGAAATAATTCCCACAGAAAAACATTTAAATAGACAGACATGACATTTAACAAGAGTAATTTGAAGAAAGACAGACGAATGCGCAAAAAGTATTAAGTGTTAAAACTGGATGAACTTAAACCCTTGGAAACGAGAGGCCGCTTTTGCGGCCCAGGAACATGATACTTCATAATTTCATTAAATGGGGTGACTTATAAGTGATTATGTGGGGTAGACCCCAAGGCTGCACGTTGAAAATATTAATTGGTCTACCCCTAAATGATGAATATGGATTATTCCAACTGCTGCATTTAACTGACAAGAAAGATACCACCAGTATTCAAAGGGTTAAAATTGAAGGACGAAAAAAAACTGATATGAGATGAAGAACATTTACCTCTTACCAAGCGTATTGTGAAGTTAGTTGCATGAATTAAGAAGGGTTCGGGAGCGGGGTTTATCAGATATTTAAAAAATTCTATCGGATTTTTCACTTCTTTTTTGACGAAAAAAATAATTGCTGACACCGTCTTGACGTTCCTTGTTTAAAAAATAACAAAACTAAGAGTCAAACTCCCTCTCAATATGAGCGGTCAGGATCATTTTTTAATAGAAATTAGCGAGGCGAAGTGTCGCCACGTACCGCTATTGACACACGGTACTGTTTTGCATCGGCAATACCTGTTGGAAAAATTTTGGGCTCGGCCACACACAGAAGCTGTGCTTACTGGCGAAAAGGAAGACATTTTCCTCACAGATTTAGAATTATTCAAACTGTATAACGAAAAAACAGTAGTGATCAAGTATCTATCTACTCTTGACATAACGTTTTAAATTTGTTTGCCTCCAAAATGTAGCTTATGACCCCTTATTGGAATGTGGGCGTCGAGCTCGTTCCAATAAAAGAGTCATAAGCAATGTTTTGGATAAAAAAAATGAAAGTTTAGTTATTCAAGAAGTATTTTTGCAAGTTTTGTACCTGAATTATTTGATGAATAATACAGTTTCAGTATTTACACATGTTTTATTGTGGAATATCATCACCTCAGGTTATGAGTGTTTCAAAGTTTCCCCCATCCGCAAAACAGCCCAACACAGAGTGCCATTAGGAGTAAAAATGTCGTTAACCCCTTTAGCGCGTATGGCATGGATTTGTGCGTGAAGAAGTTGGCCGTCCACGAGCAATCAAGAAAGTAATTACGAAACTGGGAATGAGGATCATTATTAGGTCTGTATAATTAAATTATTACTGATCTTAAAGGCAAATAGAAAAGATAATGGTCTATTTTCCTGCAACCAGGTAGTGAATAATATTATAAGTTACGGGACGTTTAATTGGCGGATACGATGTCACATGATGCAAAGTGAGAAATGATTTAGCCGAGCCTGAATATTGTTCTCACTGAGCCTCGCGTGACACCGTCTCTCGCAACTAAACGTCCCGTAATGCATTTATTATGCCAGCCTACGACGTGCTTGCAAACCGTTTCATGTTTTTGTTTAATTTTCCTATCAGCATTCATTTGATTACAAAAGCAAACGAGCAGTGATGCAATGCATGGGGAGTAATCCAACATCTCATTGATCGTCGAGAAAATTATTGATTATTACCTCCGACATTTTTAGATGCATTTACAATTTTACTTGCTTTCTGGCGTTTTTTTTCGAAAAACATGGCGGACAGTGACCATTAATATATCGTCAGTGCCGGTATACTGAATTAATACGGGATCACTGTAGACCATTACTGTCGGTGTATTCCTCAGGCCTCGGTCACAGCTAGTGACCAAGGCTTGAGGAATACATCGAAAATAATAGGTTAATCTATCCGACTGGCGTGATAAGATGCCCTTCGGGGCGTCAACAGGGACGTGGCTAGCAGAGTTGGTGCATGAAATTTTGTGAAAATGACCAACAGGCAAATGGATCTGATTGCATAGACCGCCGGTATACAGAAATGGCAGTTCACAAAGAGACATTTCGAAATATCAGCAGTCAATTTAAGTCTGCATTTGATCGCTCAGATGCAAGGAAACAGAATTCTGACAGTTTGAAAAATCCAAATCTTCTCCCATTGGGTCGAACTATGATCGTCTTGATGGGTTCACCCCCTCCCCCGGCCACTCCCTCCCCCGGTGCAACCATTCTTTTCCGAATGGGCGACGAAGATGATATTAATGCGCTATCGAAATGCCCACTCTGTGGTCTGCAACTGACCGCTCAGATGCAGGGAAGTAGCGTTCTTTCAGGTCGAAAAATCCAAATTTTCTCTGGGTCTCGGACCCCCTCCCCTCCCCCCCCCCCCCCCCCCCCGGTGCATTTCCCGGTAACTTTTCTTGGCCAAGTCCACCCCTGGTGGATAAAGGGTCTTGGTTCGGGGGTGTTCCTCCCTAGAATTTCCAACTGTACCTCTCTTCGCCTGGCTGCTGAACATCCAACTTTTCAGAAAACCATTTACACCGCCACCACCCTTGTGTAAGAACTGTTACCTGCAAATTTCCAACTGCTGGCGACATTTAAATCCATCTCTCTCCTTTTTCGAAATATATGACCTGTGGGTTCCAGAATAGAGAAATCGTATCTTAACTGCAACAAGGCGCCATCTGCAATGCTTTAGAAATATCTGCAATATTTCGTCAAGGGACGAAATATTGACTTCAGTTAGAAAATTCAAGGGAATATGGTTGATCTTTTACCCAACGTAACGGCCCAAACCGGCCAGCGATATTCACAAAAATCACCGTTCAATTTTCATTATTTTTTTCATTTTTTGTCTCAAAAACATAGCCGGTAACTTTTCTTGGCCAAGTCCACCCCTGGTGGATAAAGGGTCTTGGTTCGGGGGTGTTCCTCCCTAGAATTTCCAACTGTACCTCTCTTCGCCTGGCTGCTGAACATCCAACTTTTCAGAAAACCATTTACACCGCCACCACCCTTGTGTAAGAACTGTTACCTGCAAATTTCCAACTGCTGGCGACATTTAAATCCATCTCTCTCCTTTTTCGAAATATATGACCTGTGGGTTCCAGAATAGAGAAATCGTATCTTAACTGCAACAAGGCGCCATCTGCAATGCTTTAGAAATATCTGCAATATTTCGTCAAGGGACGAAATATTGACTTCAGTTAGAAAATTCAAGGGAATATGGTTGATCTTTTACCCAACGTAACGGCCCAAACCGGCCAGCGATATTCACAAAAATCACCGTTCAATTTTCATTATTTTTTTCATTTTTTGTCTCAAAAACATAGCCTATGACCCCTCATTGGAACGGGCTCGTTGAGTTCGTTCCAATGGGGGTCTTAAGATATGTTTTTGACGCAAAAAAATTAAAAAAAAATAGTTGTTCAAGAATTTTATTTGCTAGTGTCGTCTGCCTTTCGTGTAAAGTAAAGGGTTAGAAAATCACTAAATGTCTGTCAGAAACGGGTCAGGCTTATCCACAGATAAAATGTCACGAAGTCTACTGCATCATTTGTCAAGGAATTTCCAACTGTTGGTAGTTTGAGGTTTAACCCTTTACCTAACATAGCGACCAAAAACGGCCAGACAATTAACCAGAATAATCCTACCACAGCCCAAAATATCTTGGAAGTTCCTCAAACCCATACAAATATGGATATCATTAGAACCAGCTCGTCGAGCTGGTTCTAATGATATCCATATTTGTATGGTTTTATTGAAAAATTGTTAAATTTGCTTTCGAAAAATGTGAATAATTTATTTTTTTTAAAATACTGTATTAGGTAAAGGGTTAAAATGTTGATAATTTTTGACGGAAATGGGAGGGGGACTCCCTTACCCACACCCCACTACCCTGTCTCCACGTCCCCGGCCGTCAGTATATGATGGAAAAAAAACATCAAATTGTGGAAATGGCTGAGAGGAACTGAAAAAAAGCCATCAAACCCAAAATATCGACCCGTTCGACTGACTAATTGTATTTTTTAGAGTGCACACATATCGAGAAGCAGAAGTCAAACGCACCCAATAAACGAATCAATAGAGTGTAAAAGAAGTGACAGTGTGTGCCCGTTTTTCTATGGAGATATTGATCACAATGTGCTGGTTTTATAAGTTGTAGCTATGACAGTAATAATTCATAAAGCATTGACACGGGTTTTCATTCTACAGGTATTGTCCACTGGATATAAAGTACATTTAAAAATTATGGCTTTAAATTTACAGATAAAAACTTTATGTGACTAAAAACTGTTTTGACATGGCACTTTGTCGGTAAAGTTTCTTAACCCTGCTTTTTTATAATACCCGGAAACCAGCGAAATACAAGACATTTTCTGTGTTGGAAAGACGTGTTTGACAACACTTGACAACACTCGACTACAATTTGTCTGACACTTCAAATGTATTGTTGGAAAAAACTATTTTTGACACGGAAGTTGATCAAACGGATGTAGTATTCTTTGAAGCAGGAGCAGTTAACAGTTTCTCCCAAATGAGACGGGTAAGACACTACAATTATAGTACACTTCTTAAATGCTTAACCCATTCAAATCGTTATGTATAAGACCTGGCGTATCTAAAGAAAAAGTAGGAGTGGCTCCAGGGGTGGGGGTAGGGGGTCAGGGGGCAGCCACTTCCCATCCCAGTCGAGGTAAGTGCTTCATTTATTGTGTGCCTGTCGTGGAATACCTTAGCCCCCGCGCCGGGGAGCAGAAGGTCTCAGTTGGTGAAATTATGTTGCCACCACTGAGAAAAAAGAAAGTTTCCATGTTAACTCCGGGAAGAAAAGCAGACCTGTTGTACTGGTAACATAGGACCCACTCACCAATGCTTGGAAGTCCTCTAAAATGGGAAACATGGGTATAAACGATTCACTAAACTTTACTTTATTTCCATGTTTGCCACGATTAGCTATTGTGCATAAATATGTGACCGTGAACACCAATAAATAAAAAAAAATGATTAAATAAAGAAAAAGGTGACCGCCCACGAGCAGACAGCAATGGAAATACGAAAAAGAGAATAGGGATCAGTAATAACTTAATACTACAGCCCTATGGGGCTGTAGTATTAAGTTATTACTGAATCTCCCTATAAATAGAAACAGACTCATCTATTTTCCCGTTGACGGTAGTATAAGAAGAAACCACTCAGGGCGTTAGGTTGAAAAGCATAAATGCGAATTAGTGTCTACTTGGACAATACGTTTACCGGCCTGAGTGCTGGATTGCTAAAATATGTTTTAGGATGTGTGTGGATATGTGTGTGGATGAGGTGGGTGGTAGTTCTCAGAGGCGGAGAGAGGGAGAGGGTGTATGTGCTTGTGTGAGTGTGTACGCTTCAATGCGTCTGTGTATATGCGTCCATGTTAGAGTACCTATTACTCGAGGTGACGGAGAAAATGATGTAATTTCAGCACCTTGAAGGTTACGGACAAACGGAAGGACTGACAACGCCATCACCTGAAAAGATTCTTCCTAATAGAATCGAGTATCGAAAATATTTGGATAAACAGTTCGTATAGACAATTATTCTCTCAGTGCCTATAGTTTTGAAATGTGGAATCTCTCTGAAAAAGACCTAGGCGGATTGTTTTAACCCTTTACCCAACGAATCGCCCGCATCCGCCCGCGTAATTTGCAAATTCAGCAGTTGGAAAAATATTATTTTTCAAAAAATTTCAACAAAACCATATCATGTGACCCCTCGTTGGAACGAGCTCGTTCCAACGAGGGGTCACATGATATGGTTTTGTTGAAATTTTTTGAAAAAATTTAAAAAAATGGTATTTAAAATAATAAATTCTGATATCGTCTGCGTTGGGTAAAGGGTTAAACAAACTTGCAACTCACCACGAGACAATCAAGGTCCAAAAATGTATAGAATAGTTGAAAGTAATATCAATTAACTGACGTTACGCCATGACAGACCAGTATTGTTCACAAAATTTGCCATTCAATTTTTATTATAATCAATTCATTGTGCGTACCTTCATGTTTATACTGATTTACACAGCCTGTGAGGGAGCATAAAAAAATTAAAACAAGAATTGTAAGGCGTAGCCGGTCGCTAATGGCTATTTTTAGTCACGCGGACCGGCTACCACATCCTGCCGTTCTGCGCATTACGTCATTTCGTCTTCCTGCAGATCTGTTTACATTTCCCTAAATATAAAGTGTTTTGCATGAAATTGCTTTATAAATGATGTTTCGCATTGATTCTTTTCACGAGATAATATAAATCCAAAAGGTTCGAAAATCGTTCTTAGAATTTCTAAGTATTGTTAATAATAATAATAACATGATTTTCTAACCCCCTACCCCCTCCCAATCATGGATTGGCTGCCCCACACCCACCTCGGGCCGCTAATCAGTGCCGGATTAAGGCATGGGCTTTATAGGCTGCAGCCCCGGGGTGTGGGGAGGGGGGGGGCTCCGCCTGATATGGCCTCCAGAGATTAAGTGGACTAAATTTACTGTGAAAAGTTACTTTTGAATGAAATTATAAGTATGCAGAATTATCTCTTTAAAAAGGGCTCATTTCATGTACTGTACAATATACAGGAATTTTTTTCTTGCACATTATTCCAACTCGTTGGCACTGGCAATTCAGATTACAATGAGACGATCTTATACCCGCTTAGAGCCTGTACAAAAAAATCGCTCATTCCTTCGAAACTTTCTTTTTTCTTCTTTGCGGTTGTGCTTGCACAAGACAAAAGTGCTGATAGAGGGATCAGAAATTCGATTTGCGTGGTTTTGTTAATTATCACTGAGGGCCTCACAGTCACAGTATCTGTAGCCTCGGGGCCTACAAAATCGTAATCCGGCCCTGTCGCTAATGACTGTTGCGCTGCTAATAACAGTAATGGAGCCCAACGCCCTCGACAATCATGTTATTGTATAATTGCATAATTTATGACCTCTCATTGGAATGTCCTCATTGAGCCCCTTCCAAGGAGTGATCATAAGCTGTGTTTCTGAGGCACAAATTTAAAATGCTAAGTTATTCAAGAATTCTTTTGGAGAAGTACAGTGTACTCTTTATTATCAAGTACACAGAACTTGGCGACACTGTAAATGAAATTCCTCATGAATCGAAGTGTTTGTCCCCAAGCATGATGCTGGTGGATATTGCTTCCCAGGACACCAAATTTCGTGTCAATCTCGTGCCACAAAAAGTATAATTTGGGCATGTCTAACCGCATTTCCCCTGAACATTGGTTCGACCTTTTGACCAGTGATTTATTGATTTAATGTTCACGAATTTCACCTGAACTCAAGTCATGGCTGCTTCAAAGTTATTTTTAAAAATATTGTTCCTCCTCAAATCGATTCACGGCTGCTTCTCAGCAGCCATGACTCGATTTGAGGAACTATATTTTTTTTTTAATATTCAGCGATTACGAGTTAACTCACCCGAAAATCATATTACAGGTATAAAGTACTCAAATATTTCAAGTCGGAAAAAAATAATCGTAATGCCTGAGGATTTGAATTGCAGGATAATCGTAAATAAACTTTACTTTCATTTTTTCGTTGACAATACCAGCTCAGACATTGAGTCCAGGACAATTTTCATAGAGAGATTGGGATAAAAATACATCTTTGGTCGTTATTTTGCCGCATATTTCATTGATACCATAGAACATTTCGCAATTATTTAGACATTGCTTTGAAAATATGTAATTAAACAGAGAGACAAAACTGAAGACCGAAATTTGTTTTACCAAACCGAATCGAACCAAATTATAACTATTACCGTGGCGTGATTAATACCCACATCCACTTGGCTGAGGAGGGGGATGGTTGATTGAGTATACCAATTTGTCTATTTCACATAGAAATCAATAATAAATCTAAGTTCACAAGGATGAAAATTTAGTTAACCCTTTACCTAACATGAAAAGCAGACGACACTTACAAAACAAATTCTTGAATAATTTTTTTCATTTTTGTCTCAAAAACATAGGTAATGACCCCTCGATGGAACGAGCTCGTTCCAATGGGGGGTGAGGGGGGGGGGGGGTCATAACCTATGTTTTGAGACAAAAAATGAAAATAAAATGAACATTTGACGATTTTTGAGAATAGCGCTGACCGGTTTTGGCCGTTACGTTGGGTAAAGGGTTAAAAATCGCTGCAACCTAAAAACTGAGAAGAAGACAAATATCTGCCTGTTGGTGATACTGTTTGAGAAGTTTAACCTACCCCTGACTGATCTCTTGATGAAAATCGACTTTCGATAAAGTTATCTCCGTTCAAATTATTTTTCGATGGATCATTTATTTATTTATTTATTTATTTATTTATTTATTTATTTATTTATTTATTGGTGTTTAAGGTCACATACTTATGCACAATGACTAATCGTGACCGTGATGGAGGAAGCCGGAGTACCCGGAGAGAACCACCGAGCAACGACGAGCAGCTGTCAGCTCTTCAACATCGCAACTCTGAACTCTGCACCGAGGCACAGGCTTTCGATGGAGAAAGAGCCAATTAAGAAGCATGTAATTGTGGAGAAACACCAGTGGCATCAATCGAAAATAAAACGAAGTTTCGTTGTTACTTGAAATAAACCAAAACAACAGACAACTCTCGGAGCGTCTGCTTTGGCTCTGTGTTTATCGAAGGTGTTTTTATAGTAATTTGCAAGTTTTTATTCTTTCCAGAAAAAAATGGTACATCTTATCTCCTAGATTTTTATATTAACCCTTTGAACCCTGGTGGTATCTTCCTTGTCAGTTCACTGGCAGCAATTGGAGGAGTCCATATTTATTATTTGGGGTTAGACCAATTAATATTTTCAGCGTGCAGCCTTAGGGCTGCACGTTGAAAATATTGATTGATCTACACCACGCATTTACCTTGCAGCCACCCCCTTTAATGACATTTTGACGTAGCTTATGACCCGGCCGGAAAAACAGCCTCTGGTGTTCAAAGGATTAATGGAAGGATAGTGTCTGTATTATATGTCACGAAGCGCGCACTGTTGATATATTGAAAAGAAAAAAGGTTACAGAAAATCAAAACATGGTGAAAGTGCCGTTTCCTTATTTTTTAATGAGTTTAAACCGAGAATAATAGACAAGCGTTCAAACTGATTGCGGCAAATTTGAAAAAAACAGCTGCTGAATTTTTATACTACTCTTCGGGAAAATGCCCGAAGTTTGTGAAATGATGCGCACATCGATGATGCAACTTCACCAATATTTCGAAATTTCAATTTTACAAGAAATTCTCATACCCTTGATGTTAAATTTACTGACAACTTCAGAAAATTACGGGGAGCTAACTCTCCTGTTAATCTCTTCCAACGACGAAAATTGTCAGCCATGGAAAATCGGTTCACTGACCTGAGAGAAGTTGTGCATCCAATAATTTTACACAGACATCAATAATAAATGTAAGTTCGAGGGGAGATAATTCAATTACAAACTGAGATATATGCGTACCTCTGCTTGTGATCATCTATTGGGGAGTTTAATTAAAATTGGGCCGTAAACCTATGAGAGGCTGCACACAGGAATTACATATCAAAAATCAATTTATAAAAATACTAGTGGACCGACCCATCCCAGGAGGGAGCCCAATCCTCGCGACGAAACGTTCTTGTTGCATTGCATATCAAGGGAGATAATCAAACCTTGAATTTCTAGCTGCACTGAATTGGAAAATATGAAATTTCAAGGGTGAATGGAGATAATTAAGTATAGAACTGTCAGAACTTGAAAATGTGGAAATATGGAAGTGTGTGCTTGTATGCTTACCGATGGTCATGTGAGAGAAATTGTCTAAAAAACTTTTGTTCACAAACATAGGAGCAGGGCACATAAGAACAAGAGGGAACACACGGGATGGGACGGGATATATAAGCTCAAGAGGATATAATTCAGTTGAAAATCCTCGCAATTTGTAAATTGAAAGGGGGCATAATTCAAAACCAGTTTACAAATCTAGAAGCAAAGCACACAAGAACAAACGAGGCGGGCTTCGGGCAGACGGGCGGGACGGGTTCCGAGACGGGGCAGATGAACATTCGAGTGATTCCTTTTGGGTGTCCACTTTTGAAAAAAAATAGGTAGAATAACTAGCTAAAAAAAAACGAACAGCTACTTTTGAAACATAGCCGGGCGGTGAAAGGCAAAAAACGTTTCCCGTGAAAAGTCTGAGATTCGTTTGAGGTCTCATAAATTCTGAGAGTATGTGGGAGCATAGTTGCAAAATTCTCTATTTCCCGAGGAGAACTGAGTCAACATTCTTTCCTCAGTGAAATCATCATAAATATTTGCTTTCCCCACGATGTCTGTCTATATTAAACAGTAAGAAGGTTTTTTATTCTATATTGTCATTGAACTGTGGACAGAAGACGTGGCAAGGGTGCCAGAACATCCGAGGGCAGGCGGCAGCAGTATCAAAAGGGCACTAGATTCTGGGTTGAGTTAAGACCAGGAGTTTACAACGAATTATAAATTGTAATGCGACACTCAGAAGTACTGACATTATATATATATATCGTCCATTGAGTGGGACAAGGTGCCGCCTGCAATGCTAAAGCATTGCAGGTGGCACCTTTTCCCACTCAATGGCGATATAAAGCTTTAGAAATGACCCCGCTGATTGTATTTCTCCTTTGTTTGGTGATTATTGACCAAATTCCGCCATTATAGCTGACCCACACCCCTTCCCATTGGCATTGGCACGCGTAAGCTACGTTATACCTGCTCCACCAGGAGCGCAGTGGCTCAGTGGTAGACTGTTGGACTTCTATGCTAGAGATCCCGAGTTCGATTTCCGTCCTGGACGACCCGCGTTGTGTCCTTGGGCAAGGCACTTTATCCCGGTTTCCTACATGGGGGCGCGATGACGCCGTGTACTAGGGCGCACTGCACATCGATGGTGCACATGTCTTCAACCACTGTAACCCTGCTTGGGTGGAGCTTGAACAGAGTTAGAATGTTGAGGAGCTGACAGTTGCTCGTCGATGCTCGGTGGTTCTCTCCGGGTACTCCGGCTTCTTCCACCCGTAAAACTATTACGCTCACGATTAGCCATTGTGCATAAGTTTGTGACCTTAAACACCAATAAATAAATAAATAAATAACCTGATCCACCCCACCACCTATTGGCACTGGCACATGTAAAGTACGTTAGAAGCGAATACTCGAGAGTTTTTCAGTTACAGTTCTCCGAAAGTAAATTCTTTTTCACTAGTGCAATTTGCGAAAAAGGGCAAGCGCTATCCACTTGCCCACCTAGCATGGAGAAAGGGCGCAGCTGCTCCCATTAGCACCCGCTTCCAGTGCCCTAGGGGCGTTGATCTTCGACATCCCTTTTGGAAATTTAAAATAAGCTTCTTGAACGGATGTAGGACTGTCTTTCTTTCGTTAATCAGGTTCTAGATGAACATGTAAAACCGTGAAACTAAACTCACGGTGGTTTAAACTGTACATGGGATGCTGTCCGTCTAACGTTTTACAACGGCTTGCCAAAGTTATATTTTTGTAAGTGTTAGTCCTTTCTTCCAAAGTCTTCCTCTATTATAGCATACGAAAGCTCTATGTATCAGAGAAAAAACAACAAAATGGCAGTCTCATAGTGTTCCCAATGGCATCAGAGAATCATATTGAAGTACTATTTAACCCTTTACCCAACCCGAAAAGCAGACGACACTTGCAAAAATAATTCTTGAATAACTAATTTTTTTCATTTTTTGTCTCAAAAATATAGATTATGACCCCTCGTTGGAACGAGCTCGTCGAGCTCGTTCCAACGAGGGGTCATAACCTATGTTTTTGAGACAATAAATGAAAAAAATAATGAAAATTAATTGGCGATTTTTGAGAATAGTGCTGGCCGGTTTTGGCCGTTACGTTAGGTAAATGGTTAAGCACTTTTCAAGGACTCTGACCATGATTTTTAAGGACCATTAACATTTCCAGGTGACACCATGAACAACATTACGAATTTTAGCCTCGATAACCTGATTTCTGAAAAAAAACGAAATGAGAGACATTTTTCGTCCCTTGAGTGCACTAAAGCACCATCTTCATTGCTGAAGCATTGCTGATGGTGCCTTGTAGCACTTTGAGGGATAACACAGAGATCAAAAGCGATGTGGTTTCTGTTCGGTTCTGCGATATCGCACAAGTAATCATGACAAGCCTTGTCTCAGCGGTTAAAGGTTATATGAATCTAAGTACCTTTCAAGGAGGGTGGTGGAAATGCAGTACTTTTCAATGACAACAAATTCAAGCACATTTTCAAGGAATGTCTCAATATTCAAGGACGATTCATTTAAGTGGGAACCCTGTCTACAGCCCTCGCGAATACTGTACTATATCACATAAAACACAATATTGTATCGAATTGTCGGGTCAGGGGCGTAACTAAAGAGGGTGCAAGAGCGTGGAATCCCCATCCCAATAATTTTTCCAGACGGAACATTTTCGTCTAAATTGGTGACTTAGGTATCGATTTGCTCTTGCTTGTATTCTTGTATTTTTTCCGAGATTTGACTTGATACATGGTATTATGTCACACACACATTTGTCCATACAAGTAGAGGTCTGTAGTACCCGATTCGGACAGTTGGGGACCAAGCATGACCAATTTGGAGTAAGGTACGTGTTAATTTAATAGTACGTCGTGAGGCATAAACTCCACGAACTCTGAGTGTTTCTACCATAATCCCGACAGCATAATAGCCCAACTACGTCATCAATCCCCCCCACCCACCTTAATCGCCCACCCCACCCCACCCCAGTCGGTCATTTTCGCAATGACCCTAATGATAATCATACTGTTAATTATGTCCACACATTCAGAAAATCTAAATGATAGAACACGTGACCGTTTTATCATCTGTAATGGATTAGGTTTTCTCACTCGTCATTTTCATTTTCTGTTCGTCTACAATCTGTCTTGCATTGCACTCGAGTCCTAACTCTTTCAATATTTTTATTTTCATTCAGACTAAAACTATCACAAAGATCTACAAGACTGACTGAAGGGCCAGCTTGTTCACTGAAGACTTGTACTCGTGCTAAAGCAGTATAATGGGGAAACCAAAGAAGTTTGAAATTCATCTGGCTAAAGACCCCTCAAACAAGTTTTTGACTGGAGAGATGATCACTGGGAATGTGTTGCTGGAATTAGATTCACCAATCAAAACAAAAGGTAATTCATTAACCCTGTACCTAACATGAAAAGCAGACGACACTTGCAAAAAAAAAATTCTTCTATAACTAATGTTTTTCATTTTTTGTCTCAAAAACAGAGGTTATGAACCCTCGTTGGAACGAGCTCGACGAGCTCGTTCCAACGAGGGGTCATAACCTATGTTTTTGAGACAAAAAATGAAAATATTTTGAAAATTAATTGGCGATTTTTGAGAATAGCGCTGGCCGGTTTTGGCCGTTACGTTGGGTAAAGGGTTAAGTCTGACTCTTCAGGCCATCTATAATTTTAATATCCAAAATTTTGCACTGGTATTTATTTAGAAATGCGTTCATATGCTATTCTCAAAATATGTAAATAAGTTGAAAGGGTAACGCCTGGCGAGGAGGAACAAGAGAGTTTCCATAAGGCGAAACGCACACCATACACTGATGAAACCACATCATATAATGAAACGACCACATCATATAATGACAAAACTACGTCAAGGAATGAAAAGGTCACGTCACATAATGGCAAGACCACGTCATGTAACGAAACGATCACATTATGTAAATACGATGCACATCATACAATAATGAAACCACATCATTTAATGAAAAGGTCATATAATATAATGACAGAACACATCATATAATAACGAAAGCACTCCATACAATGTCAAAAATATATCGTATAATTGTAACAAAACCACATCATATAATGAAAATGTCATAATGACAGAATCATATAATGAAACAATCTCATCATGTGATGACAAAAGCACATCGTATAATGAAACGACCACATCACATGATGGCAAAACTACACCAGATAATGAAAGGTCACATGATATAATGACAAAACACACATTATATAAGGACGAAAACATTCCATATACTGTCAAACGAATATCGTATAATGAAACTACCATATCAGATGATGACAAAACCACATCATATAATGAAAGGTCACATGATATAATCACAAAAACACATCATATAATAACGAAAGCACTCCATATTATGACAAAAACACATCGTATGACGAAATCACTCCATATACTGTCAAACGAATATCGTATAATGAAACTATCATATCAGATGACGACAAAACCACATCATATAATGAAAGGTCACATCATATGCTAATATAATAGCAAAAGCACATCGTATAAATACGAATGCACAACTTACAATGATGAAACTATATCATATAATGAATTGGTCACTTAATATAATGACAAAAACACATCATATCATGACGAAAGTCATCCATATAAAGCCAAAAGCACGTCGTATAATGTAACGACCACGTCATATAACGGCAGAAGCACACCATATAAATACGAACGCACAACATACAATGATGAAACCATATTATATAATGAAAAGTCACATGAAATAACGACAAAAACACAAACTATAACGACGAAGCACACCATGTAATGTGAAAAGCACTTCGTATAATGAAACAATCACATCATGTAATGACAAAACCACATCATATAATGACAAAACCACGTCACGTAAATACGAACACGCATCATATAATGATGAAACCACATCATATAACGAAAAGGTCGCATAATATAATGACAAATACCCATCGTATAATGACGAAAGCACATCATATACTGTCAAAAGCACATCTTATAATGAAACGACCACATCATATAATGACAAAACCACATCATATAATGAAACGATCACATCATATAATGGCGTTTATTTATTTAACCCTTTACCCAACCTGAAAAGCAGACGACACTTGCAAAAATAATTCTTGAATAATTAATTTTTTCATTTTTTGTCTCAAAAACATAGGTTATGACCCCTCGTTGGAAAGAGCTCGACGAGCTCGTTCCAACGAGGGGTCATAACCTATGTTTTTGAGACAAAAAATGAAAAAAATAATGAAAATTAATTGGGGATTTTTGAGAATAGCGCTGGCCGGTTTTGGCCGTTACGTTAGGTAAAGGGTTAAAGGGGTTTAATATACTTTCGACAGCCAGGGTCACCTCGTGTCGACCAGTTTTACCGTTTGAGGAAGGCGGAGTACCCGGAGGGAACCACCAGCAACGACGAGCAACTGTCGGACTCCCGAACGTACAAACTCCACACAAGCAGGGTTAGCATTGGTTGAAGATAAGTGCACCATCGACGTGCAGTATGCCTTAGTACACAACGCCACCGTGTCTCCGGCATGGGCAATTGGAATTACGTGTCTTGCCCGAGGACACAACACGGTTACTGCAGGTGGGATTCGAACCATATAATGGCAATAGCACATCATATAATGAAACGATCACATCATATAATGGCTAGAGCACATCATAAAAATACTAACGCACAACATACAATGATGAAACCATATCATATAATGTAAATGTCACATAATAGTATAGCAAAAATGCATCATATAACCACGAAACCGCACCGTAAAATGTCAAAGGCTCATCGTACCGGCCATAGAGCAAAGGCAGATGTAGCATTCCATACATGACCTTCTTACCGACACTATGAATTGCTGTCCACACCACTGACACTAGAAGGTGTTATAAAACCGACAATTGAGAAAATCTTGTAATACTTTCCTCTAACAAACGAATGTACACATTCAACACTCAAAAATTAGACTTGATCAAATCTGGGATTCTTTGCAGACAACATTCTTAACCAAACGAAACGTGAACGAGGTGCTTTCGCGCTCGGTACCGAAATGCTTTACAGCTGATTAGAAATAGAGTGCAGTGGTAATTTGAGCAGATAACCTTCAGTTAAAGAGAACGCAAATAAAAGGTCTCAAGGACAGTCGGGTTCAATAGGTTTCAAAATATGGAATCAGGGGTATTTGGAGAGGGTGGGATTGGGAAGCTCTCCTGCCCTGAATGCAAATCATAAGCTAAAAACTGATAATTAAATGTTTTACACCAACTTTTATATATTATTTCAGGCATCTGTCTTATAATTGAAGGAATATGCCATGTGAAGGTTGAACTTGGAAGTGACTCTGAAGAATGTGACCCTTCCCCCGTGAAACACAAGTATTTTGAACACAATATTCCACTTCATGGCAAAGGTAAGCTTCGTCACAATATATTCTTCACATCATATTAAGTACATTTTTTCTACTCGAAGAAACACATTATTATGTCCCCGAACTCTTTTGGGAAGTTCGGCGGTTATATACTCAGGTCTCCGTCCGTCCGTTCGTCCGTCCGTCCGTGTAAATAGTTTGTATTATAACTCTGGCATCAGTTGTCAGATTTGTATGCCCTTTTGGTACGATGATAGACCAGCGTGAGGGAAATGATAGTCACAAATCACGGATTTTGTCCACACATTCATACCAGAATTATGGCCCTTGTATGACTTGGAAAAGTAGTAAAATGAACGTGTTGGATTAAACTGTGGAATCGGTTAGCGGATTTTGATGTCCTTGTGATATGGTGATAGACCGGCATGGGGGAAATGATATCCACAAATTGCGGGTTTGTGCACACATTCATACCAGAGTTAAGGCCCTTGTAAACTTGAAAAAATAGTAAAATGAACATTTTGTATTATAATTCGGGACATGATATCCACATATCGCGGGTTTCGTCCATAAATTCCTACCATTTATGGCCCTTGTTATACTTAGAAAACTAAACTATCTGTATGAACATTTTGCATTCTAACTCAGACATTTGTGTGCGGAATTGATGCCCGGTGGTATGGTGAGAGACTAACATGCGGGAGAAGACATTCATATATTGCGGGTTTCATCCATGCATACAGACCAGAGTTATGGCCCTTGTTTCACTTATATAACTTTCGGTACAAACATTATGCATTATAACTCAGGCATTGATTGTTGGACTTTGATGCCCTGTAGTTTGGATGTAGGCCATCCTGCGGGAAAAGATATCCGCATATTGTGGGTTACGCCTATGCATACTTACCAGTTACCAGAGTGATGTACCATTTTAGACTTAGAAAAACTATCCGACTGAAGTTTCCGCATTGCCTTTGTTCATGGGAATATTTTTTGTTGAATGGCAGCATTGTTGTATTAACCATGTTGACAATGCATGAGGGGACATATGCAATGCTTTGCGGTACACAATTTTCTTTTTATGTAGGCATGGATGTCTCTAAGACGTATTTGAGGTGGCTCATTCCTTTTCAAATATCTGAGTCGGCACATGTTTCAAAACGAACAATAATCGCCTGCATCACGACACCTAGTTGGCTGCATTCATCCAATTAATCTAATGCTACTAAAGGTGTCTCCCGAGATGAAAATAACCACAACAGGTACAAACCGCCACTAATATACTTCTTACTGAACATATCTGAAGAGCACACAACCAATGCATGAAAGGTCATCCGATCTACAGCAATCGGGTGCCACTTCCCAACGGCACAGTTCTGCCCATCCCCATTATCTTGTATCAACATGATGTGGCCGCCCGCGAAGGTTACCACAACAACATGCATCATGACAAATACTTTTGGAGTATTTTTTTTCTTTTGGACGTCGAAAATGGAGAAAAAGAAAGCGCAATTTAATGTTTTCTTGGAGGGGAACCGCTCGCTCGTCTGCTCGTCTCCTCTCGAAAAGTGCATCTGCCCCCTACCCCCCCCCCCCCCCAAACACGCACACATCGTGAATCTTTTTCTGACGCCGTCGATGATGTTTGGGTGGGTTAACTAATTCTGAACTCGACTGCCCAGCGCATGGTGCATGGGTTTTTGGATCTCGTGATAACCGCATGCAAAGGGCTCTTATGTTTAATTTTAGCATGCATTAATGCATATGTAAATTTGATTCTGTACATGGATAAATTGATCACGCTGGTCATCCTATACTACCCGCTGCGGGCAGTAAAATTCCACTACGGGCGTCAGTAACGCCCGCATCGGGTTTTAGTTTCCTAGTTTAATTGGTTATAAATTGACAATTATGGAGTAATGTGTCTTTGATAATAATCTATATGCGAGTTTCGAAAAGAAGCAACCAGAATCCCAAACTAGTTACCCCAAAAAACGTCTTTCTGACCATATATCGCAGAAGATTATAAAGTAATGTTCGAAGCGGGCATGCAGTAAACCACGCACCGGGCTGCGTCATGGCCGTCACGGGTTTTACAAAAAACAGCGAGGAGTGTCACAATAAATCGAAGGTATGTTCTTACTTAAATACGGCACATTTTGTTTTGAAGTAAGATTTAGTTTGCTAAAATGTATTTATCAATCGAGCGCTGTCCAGTTATCTAAATCCGTGACACAATACTCTATTTCGTAGCGAAAACACACAGCATTGAGATACAGAATGTTTATTATCACCATCCATTTAGTTTTGTAACCAAAATAGAACCTTCTTTAACAAACTATTGAAATGCTGTAGATGCGGAATTCATCAGTCAATAATGTTAACTCGGAATTCGTTCAGAGAAAAACGTATTTATCACAAAATTGCACGTACAACAACAGACTCGCCTATCACCAAAAGGCTGCCCGCACCGGGTTTTACATGGTATTTGCCCGATGCGGGTTTTACAAGATGACCAGAGTGTTTATGCCAATGACATGTGAGTCTTCTCAAATGGTTCTAACCCAGAATTTCCAGTCGCGTTTGTTGTCTAGAATTGTATTGTGATGTTCTCCACATTCTGGCATGAGCTGATTAAAAATCCCATCTGAATAACTGTTGGAAAGATGTTGGAACGGGATGGTGTAGTTACAGCTGTGTTGTCAATTCTATTAAACTTAGTTACATGCGGCATTTATATAGATTCTCCATATAAGGTAAAAGTGGGCGTTACAGGAAACAGGAAAAGAGCTAAGTCACCGAACAAAGTAGGTCTATGAAAAGTACAGTATGATCATATAATTGCATGTAAAGTTGATACTTTCGTTCATATTCCATGTCGGGAGCTAATAAGGGAGTGTTATTGATGGATTATTAATTCAAAATATTGCCGACCACGAGCTGGTTGGAGAAAATGCAATTCTTTAGTCGATTATACTCGTTACACGCTAAAAACTAAAGTGTTAAAAACTACACTTGAAGTGCTGTATTTAACACTTACCAAGTGCTGAACTAGCACTTTGTTCAAGCGTACAAGTGTAATGTCGCGACGCTTAAAAGGAAACAACGCAGATGACGCGGATCAGGCTCGAACTCTCGAGCCTGATCCGCGTCATCTGCGTTGTGTCCTTTTAATTGTGTACCCACCAAGCGCAAATCAAATTATGGACGATTCTGGAAAAACCACCAATGCTGGACACATGGGAAGTGCCATCCATTCAAGTTTCAGATGTCTGACGATTGTAATGTCTAAGTGCTTAAAGCATTACACTTTGAGTGTTAAAATCAAACCCTAAGAGTTAGAATGTACACACTAAAAACTAAAGTGTTAAAACTGACACCTTGAAAGTGTCAGTTTTAACATTTTAGTTTTTAGTGTGTACAGGGATATTACAATACCTCTTGCCCACAGGTTCAAATCAGCTTCGTACCTATGTTAGAAAGGGATAACACGAAAGTGTGTCTGTGTGTGTGTGTTTTTGGTTTTTTTTGGGGGGGGGGGGGGGGAGGGTTGGGGGGGGTCACAAATTTTAAAGGCTACCGTGGTTTGAACCAGTGGGGAAAAGTTACAATCGATTCAAGGGTGTCGCCAAGGAGGGTCCGGGGGATTACCACTCCCCCTCCGGTTTGGGAAACTGCCTTCTTTGTCATGTGTTTGTCGGGAAATACCCTGATCCTTGTGTCAGGGAACGAAATTTTGAGGCCATCCCCAAGTCATATATGAGTAAATGTAAACCATGTATCATGGCACACTGTGGTCTCTCTTTATTGTTGAGCATGACGAAGTGTGGTCACTCTCCCTCCAGTCCATTTCTTCTACTTTAATCATATCGTCCGCTGAGTTCCAATGTGTTCTATGTGCCTACTGGCACATAGAACACATTGGAACTCAGGGGACGATATTCCAGCCAGAAGGTTAGCCTTTGGGTTGGAAGATGGTTGAAGTAGAAGAAACGGATCGAAAGTGGGCTTCATTGACGAAATGTTGTTTGAATTTACAAATAATATATTACAAGAATGTGTGTATATTGACACGTTTGCAGGCGCCCATTTTAACTCATTGTTTAAACGCGTAACATGACTGTGGGAAAAAATGGAAGGGCACGTGTCCCTTCTACACCCGGTTCAGACGCCTCTGCCGGCATATCTATTCTATTATAGAGCTGAACCAAGACACAGAACTTCGCAGAATACTGCTAAATTGTCGACCTATGCATTCATACCATTTTAAATTTCATTCAATTGCAGAAAGATCTGATACTTCAGATGAACATCACCAGATGCAGGAGGGTTCTTATATTTTCCCATTCCAATGGCAGCTTTTTCGTGATTTGCCGTCCTCCTTTCAAGGCCAATGGGGATGTGTAAAATATTCGATGAAAGCAGTAGTCAAACGAAACTGGAAATTCGATGACACAGTTATCAGAGAATTTATTGTTGTCTGCCCCTTAGATTTGAATCAAGAACCATTTGCAGAGGTCAGTATATCTCAATAACGGTATGTGTTAGAACTTGTGATCAAAGCCAGCATGCATTATCAATAGCTGGCAGGAATCGGATTATTTTTCAGATAGCAAATGCTTTAATATGCCCGTATCGTGTTGCCGTCCTCTTAATTTTACTTTTTCCTAACATGAATTACCGACTATTTTCTCCTAACCTTTTGAACACCGGTTGTATCTTCCATGTTAGTTCCACAGCAACAATAGGGAGAGTCCAATTAATATTTATGGTAGACCAATTTATTATTTATGGTAGACCAATTAATATATTTATTATTTATGGTTGATGGGAGAACGGTGGCTCAGTCGTAGGCTGTTGGACTTCTATGCTAGATGTCCCGAGTTCGAACCCCATCCGGGACAACCCGCATTGTAAGGTTGTCGGGGGGGGGGGGGGCATGGTGACGCCGTGTACTAAGGCGTACTGCACATCGGTGGTGTACATGCCTTCAACCGCTGTAACCCTGCTTGAACGGAGCTTGAACAGAGTTAGAATGTTTCAGCAGCTGACAGTTGCTCGTCGATGCTCGGTGGTTCTCTCTGGGTACTCCGCCTTCCTCAGCCCGTAAAACTGTCACGATCAGGATTAGCCATTGTGCATAAGTATATGTGACCTTAAACACCAATAAATAATAAATAAATTTATGGCAGACTCAATATTTTCAACGTGCAGCCTTGGAGCTGCACGTTGAAAATATTGATTGGTCTACCATAATTGGGGCTGCACGCTGAATATATTAATTGGTCTACAAAACATCCATGCAATCTTCAGTCGTCCTACTTAATGAAATTATGACGCATCATGTTCCTCAGACAGAAAAACGGCCTCTTGGGTTCAAAGGGATGTTCTTCGCTAATTTACTTTTACAAATATCTGGCACTTTTTATTTTTATGCTTCCAAAACATGGTCTATGACACTGCATTAGAACTGACTCGTTAAGCTCGTGGAATATAAGGTGTTGTGATTTATGTTTCTTAAACAAAGTATTAAAAAGTAACAGAACTTGAATAGCATTTTTTGTGTATAGTACAAAGAAGACGAATGGTCCTGTTTGTTTGTTCATTTATTAAGATTTTACAACACTTTCAATAGCCAGGGTCATATCGTATTCGACGCGTTTTACGAGTGGAGGAAGCCGGGGTACCCGAAAAGAACCACGAAGTAGCAACGACTAACTGTTGGAATCTCCAACTTACTAACCCCTCACAAACAGGGGTAGCAGCGGTTTTGAAAGCATTGTACCATCGTTCGCCTTAGCGTACTGCACCACCCTTACAGTGCGCCTTTGCGCACTGCACCGCTGTCATGCCACAAGCGCAACTGGGATTAAGTGTCTTACGACACAAGGCAGATGACACGTGTTAGGGTCCAACCAACGACCTTTCGATCTAACCCATCGCGCTTCCAATTTCCAACTTCTTGATACAGAGAAGCCTTGTTTGACAAACACCGAAAATTACCAGACAGCGCGGTGGTTCAGTGGTTACGGGATTGGACTTCAAACCGAAAGGTCTACGGTTCGATCCCCACCAGGGGCAACTGGGTTGTGTCTTTGTGAAAGGCACTTAAACCCGATTGCCCTCGGTGGCGCTGTCTACTAAGGCGTACTACACGTCGATGGTGCACTTGCCTTCAACCAATGCTCACCCTGCTTGTGTGGATTTCGTATGTTGAGGCGTTTGTCATTGCTCGGCGCTGCTCGGTAGTTCTCTCCGGGTACCCCGGCTTCCTCCACCCGTAAAACTGTCCAACGCGAGGTGTCCCTGGCTGTCGAAAGTGCCGTTAAGTCCCAATAAATACCGAAATTTACCTTGATTTTTTTACAGAAAGACTCTCCACCGTTCGCGTTTGCCAAATGATCCCTCTGATAATTCTTTATATTGATCGGTCCCATTTTTTTTCAAGATCCGCCATGCAGGCGTGAGAATCGTGCAGACCCGATGTCACTTGATATAAAATTTCAAATGTGACATTGCGTCAAGATTTCAGTACAGCCGCCGTGGAATGGTCAATATCACGCGTTGTCTGTGTCGCCCACAGGTGCTTTTCTCAATCAATAATCTGCAATACAATAATGAGTAGTTTTCAGCAAATATTCAATTTAAGAAGTACCGGGTCGTACCCGGTACTTCATTTATTGAACATTTGATGGCGAATCAATTGTTTTATGTCGGAGAATCACTGTTAACACATGCGTGGAAATATTGTCCACGAGTGGATTTTAGCCTTTCCACGGCGACCGTACTGTACATCAAAGACTGTAACATGTTTCAACTGGAACACCTTGGATAATTCCTGTTTGACAGCAAAGTTTAAATTAGGAGCATCACATTGTGTAGAAATTGCGAATTGAGAAAATAGGTGCGCGTGCACGAGGTGTGATAATAACACAAACAATCAACAGCAAATAGTTATAAAGAAACAGTTGAGGCAATGTGAACAACGCGTATGAAACACATCAAGGGCCATAACTCATAGCATGATCATCTGCAATGCGTTGTTTTTGAACAAACCAAGAAACCATCTCACACGAATACTTTTTGAGCTGCTGGCCCAGGGACGTGGCTAGAGGTTTCCGATTGGGGGTGTGTAGGGTACTGAAATTTCAACTAGGGGGAGGGACCGGAGGGGCATCCCACTCCCGGTCCCTCCCCCTGGTTGGAAATTCACTACCGAGAAAAAGTTTGAAAATGAAGCCGTGAAAGGGGGCCTAACATTGATTCTAGTAAATGCCAACACATTTATGATAGAATTATCAGGTTATTATTATTTGGTATTATTCTGGGAACTAAATATGTACTTAACAAATGCTCAAGCTGAGAACTTTGAGCAATTCACACTCTCCTGACATTAAATCAGATCTTATGCAGGAGTGATCAGTTTTCGATGTTTCATCATTTTGTAACTGTGAATGATGGAATTAACTGAGGATAAGGATTTTACACGATGCGATTTTCTTGAAGTGCATTTCCAGGATTTTTTTTTATTACGATAAGTAAACGTACTATAGAAATCTCGTACCTATTGACATCATGCATACTTATGAAGCTCGATATTGCGTACACTGTAGTTTTAAATAGGAACAGTTGGAATTTCTGCCAATTTGAAACCGAGTTGGAATTTTGGGAAGTAAAGAAGACATCGGCATCGCCAAAGAAGCTCTAAAATCCAGATAGATGGAATTTCCAACTACTCATGACTTGCTCTCCGAATTTCCAACTATGGGAAATTTTGGCCAGGATTGGGGGTGATACCCCCCCCCCCCCCCCCTCCAATGACCCCCACCCCCCTGACGCCACGTCCCTGTTAATTTTTTTTTTTTTATTTGGGTTTAACGACACATTAACAGCCAGGGTCATATCATGTCGGTGACAGTTTTACGGGCGGAGGAAGCTGGAGTACCCGGAGAGAACCACCGAGCAACGACGAGCAGCTGTCAGCTCCCCGACATCGTAACTCTGAACTCTGCACCGCGGCACAGGCATGGTTAGATTGGTTGAAGACATGTGCACCATCGACGTGCAGTACGCCTTAGTACACAGCGTCATCGTGCCCTCATGTGGGCAAGCGGGGTGAAGTGTCTTGCCCAAGGACACAACGCGGTTGCCGCAGGTGGGATTCGAACCGAGGACCTCTCGGCTGGCAGCCTGCACCTCTACCTACTGAGTCACCGCACCCCCAGAATTAAATTAATTAAAACCTCATCACATCACTCCAAATGACTAATTACATTTACTTGGTAGAATGCTTGTATTACCAATGTTCGTGTATTGTATCAAGTGCATTCGTTTCCAGAACTTCCATGGGCGATGAAGACAAAAGGGGGTGGGTATTTTTATTGGCGCGCCCACCCGTCTCAGGGTGGGAAGTCCCCACCCGCGCGACGGAAAAGTAGCCCACTGCATGCCAAGGAAAATAATCAAAACTGGAATTTCTAGCTGGACGGAATGGATGGAATCACAGACTTCCCATTTATATAATAGCTTACAACTAATTTATTGTAGCTTGGTAATCAAGATGTAGTCACGAGGGATTATACTGTATGTAGGTGCTGCAGCAGCAATGATACTGGAAGGATAGCTGTAACTTTCTCCGTTGAAAGACGAGGATATATTCCTGGAGATAAAATTTGTATGAAGGCAAAGATTACGAATTACTTGAAGGCTATTGAGAGATTTGAAGTAGGATTATACAGTGTATGTATTCAAGAACACATATTACTAGACATGAATGTTAACCCTTTACCCAACGAATCGGCAACAACCGCCCACGTAATATGCAATTTCAGCAACTGAAAAAAATTATTTTACTAAAATTAAAAAAAAACATAGCATATGACCCCTCTTTGGAACAACCTTGATGAGCTCGTTCCAATGAGGGCTCACATGATATGGTTTTGTTGATTTTTTTTTAATAATTTAAAAAAATGATATTTAAAATAATAAATTTTGATATCGTCTGCGTTGGGTAAAGGGTTAAGGACAATGAATGGGACGACTGGTGCTTGGGAGATTTCTGTGGAGGGATCGACTCGGTTAACCATTTACCTAACATGAAAAGCAGACGACACTTGCAAAAAAAATTCTTGAATAACTAATTTTTTTCATTTTTTGTCTCAAAAAAATTCTTGAATAACTAATTTTTTTCATTTTTTGTTTTTGAGACAAAAAATGAAAATATTTTGAAAATTAATTGGCGATTTTTGAGAATAGCGCTGGCCGGTTTTGGCCGTAACGTTGGGAAAGGGTTAATGGGTTTATCTGGGCAAATATAAAATTTCTCTGCAAAATGTCTCCATGTCCCTCGTGACGAATCGAGGAAAAATGATATGGAGTGATTGGAATGTATGTGTGGGGTGCCGGCCGGTTCGCATTTAAAGCATATTAAAGTGAGCCGGTCGATAAACGGTCTGGATTTGGAATCAGCCCATCACTGAAAGATTTCCGGTTGTAAAACTGAGTGGGTTCATATTTTCTGTATTAAATATCTTTATCCCTATGCCTCACAGTGTAGGGTCAAAACAAAAATCCGAAATATGATTTACAATGGAAACTTCTGGGGAGAAAATGGTATGCTCGGCGTTTATATATAAGTGGTATATTATACTGAGATCAAGCATTTTGGGATGATTCCGGGAGGACGCCATACTGAGGAACATGCTGTGTATCATGTAGACGGCGATGGCAGCACGCGTGAGTGGCAATGTTATGATATGATCACCATAATGACACCGTTCTTATGGCGACACGTCTCCGTCGCACTTGTTTGTTCGTGGACGTTGAATTCCATGATCGCACCACGTGGTTGTTATGTTGAGCGAATGAGTCGGGATTAGAAGGTGTGTTCTTGATTATTAAAACCCTTCTTGAACACTCCCGCTGAATGGGATACATTCTCAGACTACACCCCATACGATACTCAGGACTTGTCATGACTAAAGGAGTAAGGGAGGGATAACTTGTGAAGTTGTGAGATACATGAATATTCTGGGCTCGACATCTAACAGTGAAATGTAATATTATTAGTGATCTGTGATACTAAAACTTTACACTTTGAAAACAAATTATATCTATATATATTTTTGATAAATTTCAGTAATATATCCCTACATGTCAGATTCAGATTCAGATTCAGATTCTTTATTCACGGTACACATGCATGCAAAATGGTTACAAATAAACATATTGCACAAATGTAATGAGAAGTATACCGTGGGAAGTGGCATAGCCAGATTGGCTGTCTACCTGCCACCCCCTGGAAGAAGATGGGGTGATTGCAAATAGACTGTGACTGAAAGAATGAACTGAGAGCCAATTATGTGACACATGATGGAGAATGACGATGTTTTGTCTGGTAGAAGTAGTAGTGCTCGCACGTTTCAGGGATCATTGGCAGGACCTCGGTGCCGGACCTCGGAAGTGACGTCATGTCACGTGACGTAGTGGCGCCATGTTGTGTTGTCATGGTAATCCGGGTGAGCGGCCATCTTGTAACGTCATCTCCATAGTGATACGTGGTGTGAGTGCGCATGCGCAGCGCGTGTTGTTTGGGTGACAAGTGTTTCCGTCGTCCATTTTGTATACTGGAGGCCGCCATCTTGGTTTCTATGGTAGCACGTGATTGCTATGTTACCTAAGGCCTACAATAGGGTAGGGGTATGTTCGGAGGGTATGTTCGATTGAATCGGAGTATTTTCTGGAACGACTTCCCTGGATAATTACCACAAACAACCCGACAACTTGTATTATTTTGAATTCTTTCAGAATTCTCTGCTTCTATCTATATATGCAATAGTTTTCCTCTACCTGACCATGTTCCTTTATTCTATAGTATACCCCAGTAGCGTAGAAGAGCCTATCAGTTGGAACAGTTTACCTTATTATTACTATATTTAGCTATTTCTGGTCTATTCTTGTTAGTTCTGACCCTATTCTAAGTACTCTTGTTGTTTCATTTATCTAGATCATTTATATAACTAACCAATCAGATTGCTTGATTTCCCATAACGTGTATGCAGAGTTTTCTCCCTTCTGTATAACAAAAGACTATATACAATGGCAATATCCCATGGAATCCCATTTTTTGCAAAACACCTGTGGCTGTGGAATTAGTTTTTTGTCGTATGAGGCCATGACGGCTATGTAAAAGCCCTCAATGAGTCCTCATTATCCCTCAAACCCTCATTGAATTTTGAGGTTATGAGGACCTTCAAAAATCCCTCAATGAGGTATAATTTACTACGACTCTTATCCTCATTTCAGTATTTGACAGGTATATCCTATGGAATCCCATTTTGGAAAACGCCTGTGACTGTGGAATCCCTTTTTGTCGTATGAGGCCATGAGGGTTATGTAAAAGCCCTCAATGAATCCTCATTTACTATCCCTCATAGCCTCATTGGATTTTGAGGTTATGAGGACCATTAAAAATCCCTCAATGAGGCATAATTTACTACGACTCTTAGCCTCATCTCGGTATTTGAGGATACCCATGGCCTGGTATTGTATTATTCGAGGATACCTATCGAGGATACCTTTTATAGGATACTTATCTGAGGATACTATATAGGCTGTACATATCCCTATAGGTCTCTTGCTGGTCCTTAGTACTATTAATCCACCTGATGCTTTATGTTATCCTATGACTGGTATAGGTAGTATGCAATGCTAGGCATAGGGGTATTGTGGGTAGGGGTACTCCCTGGTAGTTTAGAACGATACTATAGTATGGCGGTATATACACCTATAGGCCCCTGTTAGTGCTCGGTACTATTAACCAACCGATTGCTTTGTTTTATTATATGGCTGGTATATGTAGTACGTTATGGTAGACCTAGTGATTTTGTGTGTGTGTGTGTGGGGGGGGGGGGGGGGGGGGTAATGCTTGGTAGTTTAGAACGGTAGAATAGCATTGGCTGTACATATCCCTGTAGGTCTCTTGCTGGCCCTTGGTACTACTGATCCACCAGATGCTTCATATTATTGAGCGGTATTCTGGGGTGGGGTCAATGCCTGGTAATACAGAACAGCGGCAGAGTATGGTTGGTATATTCCCCTATAGGTCCCATCCTAACCGTTCATAGTATTAACCTACCAAATGCTTTGTATCATCCTGTTACTGGTAAGGTGGTACGTGATACCAGTAGTTCCTACCTTATTCCGAGTACTCTTGTTGTTTCATTTATCTAGATCATTTATATAACTAACCAATCGGATTGCTTGATTTTCCATAACCTGGACTTAATCGTACAGAGTTATCTCCCTTCTGTATAATAAAAACCTATATCAATGGCAATATCCCCGGCACCCCAATTTAGGCACCTCTTTTTTGAAAAACATATGGCCTTAGGCACCCCTTTTTTCTGAAATGAGGATAAGAGTCGTAGTAAATTAGACCTCAATGAGGGATTTTTAATACGACTCTTATCCTCATTTCAGAAAAAAGGGTTGCCGAAGGCCATATGTTTTTCAAAAAAGGGGTGCCCAAATTGGGGTGCCTTCTGGAGAATCCCTTTTTTCTGAAATGAGGATAAGAGTCGTATTAAAAATCCCTCAATGAGGTCTAATTTACTACGACTCTTATCCTCATTTGACAAAAAAGGGATTCTCCAGAAGGCACCCCAATTTGGGCACCCCTTTTTTGAAAAACATATGGCCTTCGGCACCCCTTTTTTCTGAAATGAGGATAAGAGTCGTATTAAAAATCCCTCAATGAGGGATTTTTAATACGACTCTTATCCTCATTTCAGAAAAAAGGGGTGCAGAAGGCCATATGTTTTTCAAAAAAAGGGGTGCCGAAATTGGGGTGCCGGGGATATTGCCATTGATATAGGTTTTTATTATACAGAAGGGAGATAACTCTGTACGATTAAGTCCAGGTTATGGGAAATCAAGCAATCTGATTGGTTAGTTATATAAATGATCTAGATAAATGAAACAACAAGAGTACTCGGAATAAGGTAGGAACTACTGGTATCACGTACCACCTTACCAGTAACAGGATGATACAAAGCATTTGGTAGGTTAATACTATGAACGGTTAGGATGGGACCGATAGGGGAATATACCAACCATACTCTGCTGCTGTTCTGTATTACCAGGCATTGACCCCACCCCAGAATACCGCTCAATAATATGAAGCATCTGGTGGATCAGTAGTACCAAGGGCCAGCAAGAGACCTACAAGGATATGTACAGCCAATGCTATTCTACCGTTCTAAACTACCAAGCATTACCCCCACCCCCCACAAAATCACTAGGTCTACCATAACGTACTACATATACCAGCCATATAATAAACAAAGCAATCGGTTGGTTAGTAGTACCAAGCACTAACAGGGGCCTATAGGTGTATATACCGTCATACTATAGTATCGTTCTAAACTACCAGGCAGCACCCCTACCCACAATACCCCTATGTCTAGCATTGCATACTACCTATACCAGTCATAGGATAACATAAAGCATCAGGTGGATTAATAGTACTAAGGACCAGCAAGAGACCTATAGGGATATGTACAGCCTATATAGTATCCTCAGATAAGTATCCTATAAAAGGTATCCTCGATAGGTATCCTCGAATAATACAATCCCAGGCCATGGGTATCCTCAAATACCGAGATGAGACTACGAGTCGTAGTAAATTATGCCTCATTGAGGGATTTTAATGGTCCTCATAACCTCAAAATTCAATGAGGCTATGAGGGATAGTAATATGAGGACTCATTGAGGGCTTTTACATAGCCATCATGGCCTCATACGACAAAAAGGGATTCCACAGTCACAGGCGTTTTCCAAAATGGGATTCCATAGGATATACCTGTTAAATACTAAAATGAGGATAAGAGTCGTAGTAAATTATACCTCATTGAGGGATTTTTCAAGGTCCTCATAACCTCAAAATTCAATGAGGGTATGAGGGATAATAAATGAGGACTCATTGAGGGCTTTTACATAGCCCTCATGGCCCCATACGACAAAAAAGGAATTCCATAGCCACAGGTGTTTTGCAAAAATGGGATTCCATGGGATATTGCCATTGGATATAGTCTTTTGATATACAGAAGGGAAATAACTCTGCATACAGGTTATGGGAAATCAAGCAATCTGATTGGTTAGTTATATAAATGATCTAGATAAATGAAGCAACAAGAGTACTTAGAATAGGGTCAGAACTAACAAGAATAGACCAGAAATAGCTAAATATAGTAATAATAAGGTAAACTGTTCCAACTGATAGGCTCTTCTACGCTACTGGGGTATACTCTAGAATAAAGGAACATGGTCAGGTAGAGGAAAACTATTGCATATATAGATAGAAGCAGAGAATTCTGAAAGAATTCGAAATAATACAATTTGTCGGGTTGTGGTAATTATCCAGGGAAGTCGTTCCAGAAAATACTCCGATTCAATCGAACATACCCTCCGAACATACCACTGTCCTATTGTAGGCCTTAGGTAACATAGCAATCACGTGCTACCATAGAAACCAAGATGGCGGCCTCCAGTATACAAAATGGACGACGGAAACACGTGTCACCCTAACAACACGCGCTGCGCATGCGCACTCACACCACGTATCACTATGGAGATGACGTCACAAGATGGCCGCTCACGCGGGTAACCATGACAACACAACATGGCGCCACTACGTCACGTGACATGACGTCACTTCCGAGGTCCGCCACCGAGGTCCGGCCAATGATCCCTGAAACGTGCGAGCACTACTACTGGTAGGGCTCTTCGAGCCCCCCCCCCCCCCCCCCCTACCATTTGTAAAATTTACAACAGTTAGAAATTTGAAGCCCAAAATTGGAAAAAGAGTTGGAAATTTGAGACAGAGCGTTAGTGGAATTTTTACAAACGTGTGTAGAATTTGGACAAAATATGGATTTTTTAGACTGAAAAGTATAGTGGAAGTCTTCAAATATTAACCCTTTACCCAACGCAGACGATACCAAAATTAATTATTTTAAATATAATTTTTAAAAAATTTTTTCAAAACATTTCAACAAAACCATATTATGTGGCCCCTCGTTGGAACGAGCTCGTTCCAACGAGGGGTCACATGATATGGTTTTGTTGAAATTTTTTGAAAATTTTTTTTTTTTTCAACTGCTGAATTTGCATATTACGCGGACGGATGAGGACGATTCGTTGGGTAAAGGGTTAATTGAAAAGGCGTAAATATCCTCAAAAATATTACTTGTAGTTAGAATTTGTGATTATATTGAGAACTTTAGTTTACAGTAAAGAGGGAGTCAAATGGAATTTCTCATCTATAAACCTTCACTTGGAACATTTTGGCTCAATAGGGAGGGGTGTGCTGACGGAGTTGCCCATTTGTTGGAAATTGTGTAGGGGTAACCGGAATTTTGCATACCGGGAAGGGGATGCAATTGGAAATCTAGAGATGAACACCCTCATTCAAGACCCCTTAGCAACGTTCCTGCTTATGCTTACTGTAGATATTGCCACATGTATGATATACTTTCAGATATGCGGACCACGTGGCGAAGGAACTATCAGGAATAACTGTTTTGTTATTACTGTATATTTACAGATTATTATCGGTTGACCAGAGACGTCATATTCAGCAGAGTTGACGGGATCTGATCAGCCAGATTAAACAAGACGCTGCAGGCGTCTTGTTTGATGTGTCTGATCTGGTCTTGTCGCGAAACGGAATACGACGACCCAGATTGATTGACGATTGTAATAATTTGTTCATTATTTGACAGTGGATATTTAAAAACCAGTTTGACATCATTCTGACGTGTACACAAAAAAGAATTTTGGAATGTTTGTCCAGAATGTTCAATGCAAAATCACACTGATTTTTTCCTTCGCGTTTGTACAATTACCGTCTCGAAAAGGTTCCATGTAAGTGACGTCACTTTGGCCCGTTTGAGACAGGCATGATATGGATTTAGAAAACTTGAGACTCGTTTTCCGGCGAATCAGATTTGAGGGTAAAATACGACGATACGGATAAGTGGCTAACTATCTGGGGCAGTTATATAAATATACATTATCATGACCATGTGCATTCCCCCATTTTTTAGTTGAAATTGGTCAAAATTTTGAATTTCAACAAGTATATTTTAATGCGTAATAACAATGCATATATGTGATAGTACGGTGTTTACCGGAAATTGAATCTGTCGAATACGGAATCGGACCGGAGGGAAGGGGGGGGGGGGAGGCGGGGGTAGTAGCAAACGTTTTTTCCGAGTTTTGGGGTGCAAATTAAGTTGATTGTTAGATAATAGGCATATAATATACAGAGGGTCAATACGAGCAAGTAACTGAATAAATCCATTGGATGACTCGCTATGAAAGTTTTTAGCGGACCCAAAAAGGCGGAAAACGGACATAAATGTTTGGTGGCGATCTTTTATACAGATTATCCCACCCCATATGGAAGCGTATTATTGTCATACTTGATAAATTTATTTCACAGTTATCTCGTGAATTAAGATTTACGTATCACTGAATTATGACTTATTTTCTCTAAATGATGACATATGGGATCTCTCAATTAAGACTTACAGTATCTCTTGGATTAACCCTTTATCTAACCTGAAAAGCAGACGACACTTGCAAAAATAATTCTTGAATAACTAATTTTTTTCATTTTTTGTCTCAAAAACATAGGTTATGACCCCTCGTTGGAACGAGCTCGACGAGCTCGTTCCAACGAGGGGTCATACCCTATGTTTTTGAGACAAAAAATGAAAAAAATAATGAAAATTAATTGGCGAGTTTTGAGAATAGCGCTGGTCGGTTTTGGCTGTTACGTTAGGTAAAGGGTTAAGACTAACACATCTCTGAATTAAGAGTTATTATCTCTTAAATAAGACTTATTATCTCTTAAATAATATTAGTTATCCTTGTGTGTTTCCAGGGTATATGGGAATTTACGCCGGTTTTGGAACCCATAGACCCTGAGGCGAAAACTCTTATACACCCTGGAAAACACAAGGATAATGGGTTTATTTCCAAGAATTTTGTTTTACTTAATACTTTAACCTACACTGTTGGCAAAAACTGACAGAAAATTTGTACTTCATAAGTTTCTTAATAAAACCAGACAAATATGGATGCCATTGGAACTGGATCAATCAGCCAGTTCCAATGACATCCATATGTGTAATATTTTTTTGCAAATAAATATTATTTTCCTGTATTCTTATTTTTGTTCTAATATAACCAAACAGAAGGAATGAATTAATAATTAAAATGGGTACTTTTTTTTAGCTATATATCCTGCTATTGTGTATTCTTGTTTTTACACCGTGGTTAGCCACTGCGGATTGCAAGTTACACCGTACCTCTCAGCCAATCAAAATGCAGTATTTTGTTTCATTTGGAAACAAGACTTATCCCTGAATTAAAACTAATAGTATGCCTGAATTAAAACACTTTATGTTATAAATGTTGAAAGAAATTTATTATATGAGTACCACAAGTTGCTCCTCAGTATCGCTGTGGTTTGTTCATCATTTTCGGTTCACCCTAAAATGGGTATCAAACTTTTCAAATCCATATCACGCAGGTCTGTCTAAAACGAAGCTCGCAACACGTAAGGTCTCGTTACAGTTATTCAGGTTTTAGGTGCGATATTCCATTTTTAAATATCTACTGCCATATAATATACAAATTATTACAACAGTCAATCAATCTAGTTTTTAATACTCCGTCTTGTATACGAGACCAGATCAGCCAGATCAAACACGACGACGTCGACGGTGTCGACGGCGTCGTGTTTGTTCCGGCTGATCTGGTCTCACCACGTGTTTGATCTGGCTGATCTGGTATCGCCACTTCGACAGAATATGGCAACCCAGTCGACTGCGTCATGTTAGTTCTGGCTGATCTGGTCTCACCACGTGTTTGATCTGGTATCGCCATTTCGACAGAATACGGCGACCCAGGTCAACTAAGAGGTGTGAGAATTAATATGTAGCCGTCCATTCGCACACGGAGGTTTCCAATCTACAAGCACACTGACGACATATCAAACACTGTCAGACTTTCAACACTGACGTGACTAATCTTTAACAGCCATCACTTCAGATTTGAAAATCTATTATGTATTTCAAACAGAATGAAGTCTACCATGTCGGGGAAAGAACCTACGGGGCGAGCAGTATATTTAGACACATCCTAAATGGTCCTATCCCAGCAGGTGAAGAAGAACACAGATTTGATGGCTTGTGGATGATTGTACCTGAGCTGCCATCATCGCACTTCACTAACTGCGCATTTATCAAAGTTAACTACAATGTGAAAGTAAGTGAGATAGTTCTGGTATTCTAAGGAGTAGAGGCCATTCTTTAATCTTTTGAAAGTGGCGGTTCCTTCCCACACCGACTCCCTGTTTTGAAATCGGTCTATTGTGCCCGTGAACGAATTTTGGTACATTTGATTAAACTTTTTTCCTATATTCTTGAACCATTGTTAATCGATTTAGTTAATTATCTACGTGACGACGTAGTGGGTTAACCCTTTGAACTAGGGCTGGGCGGTTTTGAAATTTGCATTTCCTTTCGGTTTCGGTTTCGGTTTTGTACAAAAACTCGGTTTTCGGTCCGGTTTTCGGTTTTTCATAATATATTGTAGAAATCCACATTTTAGAGGGTAATGTACACATAAAATCTGTCTGTATTTGTCATCCAAGTCATGAGGCTGATATAGCGAGTTGAGTCCTTCGGGTTAATCAGTGTTCACCACTCTTCTCAGCAAATGGACATATTGTGTTGGGCTACTGTGGTGGGCAACGGTGGTGGAGCCATGAGGTATCTAGGGAGACCAGCCCCCCCCCCCCCCACCCTCCACTCAAAATCCCACTTGCTTTTCCCATCCCGACCCCAAATTTGAAAAGATTCTTTTTGATTTCCTGCCCTCAGTACAAGTACAGTACCCTCAGTCCTGAGATCCCCCCCCCCCCCCCAAAAAAAAAAAAAAATCTCCACCAGCATGGTCCACAGGATTTCAAACCATGGCTCCACCACTGGTGGGAGCTGCCTTGTTCTGTCAGTGAGATTTGGGACCTTGTCAAGACAAGATGCAGAAATTCACAAGAAAAGCTACATTTTAGCAAAAATCAACATTTCCTTATTTTTTATGGAGTCGCAATGCTCTCACCCCGGTTTTGGTGGATAATGTGCAATTGTTGTGCTTATTTCGGTAATTATCACATCGCTTGAAAATAGACGTGCCCCGTGTTTCTTGATGGTTCCTGCTTCAAATGACAGTGGAATAAGAGGAACACAAATCATAGTTTTTCTGATTTTGATAACTATTATTGAAGTAATATTGAAGTAAGTCGTGATATACGAATCACTTTTATTGGTAACTCACTCCAATGCTTTCACAATATCTCTCCTAATTTCGACTGTAGAGGTTCGTTTTTTACTTTGCTTCTGCCCAAACACAGAAATTGGGCGAAATGGGCGGTGCCAAGGCGAAGATATTACCAACTTTACTTTGCCCTCTTGGCTTATCCCTGCGTTAATTTCATCTTATTCAAGACAGGCAATTGATGTTTTTGAAGGGAGGGGAGACTGCTGCATAATGGGGTTTGAAAGAAAGTTTGCAATATTGCATCTTGGGATTTGTTGTGTTTACAAAATACACATGGTCATGACACGTGTTGATTATAACATCTTCGTATTGGGAATGCAGCGTGTGTACCTGACAGACCTGCAGTACTGCGCGATTCCTTAAAGTAAGTTCAAATAGTATACAAACAATTCCCAATAAGTTTTAAAAAAACTTTCAATAGTTACCTGCCATCCATTTAATTGGATGTGTTCTATTTTAATTTAACCATTTTATTGTTGACAAAAAACATAACTGCCAATGCGCAGCGTTATCTCTGAGCATGTGACTTCAGAGAACGTGCCAGTGGTCGGTTAATTAACATAATTTACTCATCATTTTTCCCATGTGAACATTGAGGTTTTAAAACTCAATAAATTTTATGTTTACCTCCAATCTAATTTACAACGTGTCGCACGCAGATGATTTTGGGTCAAAGGTAATTTATAATACTTTTACACCATATATTGTCGGGTAACTTGCAATACCTCTTTGGTCGAATGTACCCGGTTCATTAAATTTATTTAACGATTCTTGAATTGCATGTGTGGATTTTTACGTACGGCTTTTTAATTTTTCATATTCCATCTGCTGGTGGTTCTGTAGATATTGTTTAAGATACAAGAAATTTGCTACCACTATTTGTGGGGGGGGGGGGGGGGGTGGGGGGGATTTGTTGTCAGTCCTCTCGAAGTAAGCATAAATGGCACAGCATTTACCTTAGCCTGACATTTAAGCCTTTGGCGTGCGGAAAGCAAGTGATTGAGTGGTCATAAACTTAACCAATTCTTGGAAATTTGTTGAAACCGAAAGTCTCGGTTTTTTGTTAAGGCGGCGGTTCGGTTTCGGTTTAAAAAAAAAACCGAACCGAACCGATAAACCGCCCAGCCCTACTTTGAACCCTGATGGTATCTTCCTTAGTCTGGCTATGGCATCTCCCAGTAGTATACAAAATGTTATATATTAATTGAACTATGTGATTGTAACCATTGTATTTCCTGTATGCTACTGAACGAATAAATATCTATCTATCTATATCTCTATCTATCCATCCATGTCAGTTCAATGTTAGCAATTGGAGGCCATGTTCATTATTTGGGGATAGAGCAATTAATATTTTGATTTGATTGGTCTACCCAACACTTTACCTAAGGAGCCATCCGACTTGAATGAAGTATGACTTATAATGTCCCCTGGTCAGAAAACCGGCCTTTTGGGGTAAAGGGTCAAGTATTTGTTGGTTATACATGGCTGACAATTTAGTAATTGGAAGAGATTTACAGGAAAGTTAGCTCCCCTTAATTTTCTGAAGTTGTCAGTAAATTTGACACTAAGGGTATGGGAATTTCATATAAAAATTGAAATTTCAATATGTTATCCAAGTTGTATCAGCGATGTGCGCATCATTTCACAAATTTCGGGCATTTTACCGTAGAGTTGCATAACAGAAGCCGGCTATTTACAATTGTTTTCCCAATCAGTTTGAACGTTTGACTATTATTATGTGTTTAAACCCATTTAAAAAGAAGAAAACGGCGCCTTCACCATCTTTTGATGTTCTGTAACACTCTTTTTTTCTGTTCATAATATCAAAGGTGTACGCATCGTGGCATATAATACAGACTCTATCCATTCCATTAATATACACCTGGAACTTAATTAAGCACCCCCTGTTTTTCTTCGCACTGGTGTTAATAGAAACTGCCATTACTTTCATGCTATCTTTCAGATGGTCAAATGTGATTGTTTGCGGAAAGAATGGGCTATTGACAAATGAAAGACAACAACAATTATGAAAACATGTAGTATTTTAATGGCGTTAATGTTTTGATGGAAAAAAATTCTCTCGACAAGTATGGTGCTGGAATGGTCCATGATGAAACAATTTCTGACAAAAAATGTAACTTGTGATCTCCTGAACACAATAGCAGTGTCTAACGTCAGTAGCGAGTGTATCCACCGCGTGCCCGTCGCCCGGATGACCCTTCACCTAATGCTACCAGTGAGCCTTCTGATACGATCCAGAGGCAACTATTGCCACTCCTCATGCAATGCAACTTCCAAATCGACCAAATTCTGTACAGGCGGATACCTTGCTTGCACACGACGTCCAAGAAAGTTCCAGATGTATTCTAAGGGATTCAAATCGGAGCCCATAGCAGGTCAAGGTAGTGTTGTAATAGCATTGTTCTGAAGGAATGCTGTCACAGCATGGAAACTATGTGGCCTTACATTGTCGTCCATGAATATATGGCGGGTAGCCAACGGGTTGTTGTCAAAATGAGGCACGACAACCGAATTGAGAATGTCCCGGATGTACTGACGACCCCATTGAGATTCCAACGTACAGTCACCATATCAAGTTTACAGTCATGAGAGAGGCATCCCCAGATCATTACTGATCCTCCACCATAGGGAACAGTAGGTCTGATGTTCCTGGGCAAGTAAACAGTATTTCTATGCCTCCACACTATCATGCGATCATCTGTGACGTGAAGCAGGAACCTACTCTCGTCTGATCAATGGACTCTCCTTCACGTCCTGAGATCCCAATGTTGTCGTGCCATACACCACTCCAAACCTCGTCTTTGCTGCTGATAACCCTTCTGGACCTCATACCCAGTGCTTTGAGACGGTGTCGGACAGCTCTATTGCACAAACGCCTGTTGGGGAACCAAAGGCGTTTCAAAACCCCCACTTGAAGCAAAGGGTTAATGCCTAACGAGGCGTGCCAGACTCCGATCTTCCCGGGGGGAAAGGTCTTTTGGGGTTAACCAGGCCTTGGTCGGTAGTTAACATCATTGGTTTGTTGATGTTTTCGGACCAGTATGCTGATGACAGAATGACTATAGCGGAGTTGTCTTCCAATAGCTTTGAATGAGATGCATGTTGCATACATGCCAACAATTTGCCATCTTAGTGCCTCTGTCAGCCTCCTCCTTGCCATGTCAATATTTATTGATAAAAGAAGTGACAAATTTTCTTGTTTTATACTCAGATATTGCATGTGGATGATAGCGTTTTTGTGTGACATTCGTGTGAAGCATGCTTCACGTGGACGCGGGGATGTGTTTGGGGTACGCTATCAACCAGAACATCATTTGTCACTAGATGAAATGTACTGCAAGACTGAGCAAACATTAAACATAATAATCAAAAACAGCAACTTCACATTCATGAAACACTTCAAGAGGTGCTTAATTAAGTTTCGGGTGTATATAAAGGTTTATGAGGTAAGATATGCTAATTCATTTCCTGGGAAGAATAAAAACTTGAAGATTACTGTAAAAACACATTCGCACACAAAGAGCCAAAGTGGGCGGTTACTTAGTTGCTTCTACTTACATTGCCATAAAAGGCCAAGTTTCCTTTTGTAACTTTTAATAAACGAAAACAACTACTCCCAACTCTCACGTTTGGCATTCCATGTCATCGTCTTTTTCAATTTTCTTGACTTCAATTTGAACAACAAATACCGCCCCTCTTGTTTCATCTCGGTGTTCCTCAAATTTTGGCAACTCTCTGCTCCGTCCGAAGTCCATTTTGCCCTGATCCTTTCTCGCCCCACCCCCCCCCCCCCTCTCTCTCTCTCTCTCTCTCTCTCTCTCTCTCTCTCTCTCTCTCTCTCTCTCTCTCTCTCTCTCTCTGAATGTTTTGTTTATGTTTTTTTCAGATGACCATTTACCCAACTTCGGGGGATGAAATAGAAATTCCGTTGGAGATCATAATAGGAACGATTCCTCATAGACTGGTACAACAACAGCCCTCGATGAATTCTACCTGTATAACAAATCAGCCCGTGTCCATCAACAGTGCGATGTTAGAAACTTCAAAACAAAACTTGATCGAAGGCGCATTGCAAGCGACAAATGCTTCGCATCAGGGTACTTCACAGAGGCCAGCAGCTAATGATGTCAAATCTAGATCTGAACAGGTGAAAAGCAGTCACCAGAGGCAGTATTCTTCTCCAGTGCCACGTTCAATGCCACTTACTCCTGTGGAAATGACAAATGCCTGGAATAATTCCCAGACATACCCATCTGCTCCACCTCTTGAATCAGGTAACATATAGTTATAACCATTGCAACTGTAAAGAAAATATGTGCCTGTGTGCTGCATATGTTTTGCGCATATTGTGTATTTCCACCTGAGCACATATCAGAACATCTTTCATGTGCCCGCGCGCTGTATGCAATGCATACACATTATGAAACATTGTACACAAGCACATCCCGCCAAACGTCAGTCTCACATTCCGGGGAATTCCTACCTCGTATCTTACTAAGTGTCAACTATCCCTTTTTCACCGCATGTGCCTATGTGCTGAATGTGTGGTACGCACATTGTGCATTTTCACACAAGTACATCGGCACATTCAATGTGGGCCCATGTGCTGCATGTCATGTGTTCGCATTGTGCACTTTCACATAAGCACAGCTCGGTTCGGTCAATAGACTGTTTTTTATATGTAAGGCACCCTTGCATGCACTTCAAGCAACTGTATAGATTTGATGAATGTAGCGATCTAATGGAACTCATTAAGGACTTGGCCGAGGACTGAGATTGATACAGGACCAGACATAGCTAGCAAGCCCGAAGTTGTACCACGAGTCAGTAGTAATGGTTCAAGGCTGAAAGGGTGGTGGAAGAATATGGTATTGGGTGAATACAGTGGAAGCTGGTCATAGGGCAGATGACGATGACTACAGACAAGTCAGCAGTTGTGGCGCTGGAGATATGAAGGTTTTGAGTGGTCGAGGCGATAGTCAGATATTCTCTAAGTATTCTCCAAAAGATATCCTTCACTAAGTATCCGCCAATAATAGATTACCATGTCATAGGTGTCCCTGAAATGCCTGAAATGAATTGTGTATTTTCACATAGGCCCATATCGGCGCACCAAGCATGTTCCCAGGTGCTGCATGTGATGTGTACACATGGTTATACACCGTGTGCTATCACATAAACATATACTGGAAGTCATAACATAGGCAAACAGGTCAATGAATGGAGAGAATGAGAACAGGAATAAGCAGAAACTGGGGATTCTGGGAGTATTCTAGCCAAATAACAATTGTCTGGTTGTTTGTGATAATTCTTGGAAGTAACCGAGGATTTCGGGAAAATCCTAACCAGCAAAAATACTCTAATGCAATCGAGCATCCCCCCCCCCCCCCCCCCACAATACACCCACACACTATTTGGGGACCAATAGCACTAGGTGCTCTCTTATAATGGGTATTCTGCAGTTTGGGGGAATTGTCGGATTGTTCGTGGTAATTAGATATACCCTCGATTAATCCCTCTGATTCCTCCCCTGTCCTATTAAAGGGCTTTTGGGTGACCTTGCAACCAGGTACCACCATAGAAACCAAGATGGCGACGACTAGTATACAAAATGGAGGATGAGACCGCATGTAACCAACCCTAACAACGCGGTGCACTGACACCACGTATCACTATGGTAATTACGTCACAACAATGTCATGGGCCGTTCTTGCGGGCTCCCATGACAATCCAACAAACATGACGTAAATGGACCACGAGACATGATATCATTTCTGTGGTCTCCCACCAAGTTTCCCCAAATGTGACCTGTCCGGGAACGTGCACTACTACTGACATCCAGTACTATGTTTTATTGCGAATAATACCGTACCATACGCATACAGCTTTCTTGCTCCTGTGTGGGTCCCCAGTTGTATGAGCCCTTCTAAACTGATTTCCATCAGCGAGAAGGGGTATACGATGCAACCCATCACTGAATCTCCCCTTCAAAAAAGAAAACTCAGAATAATGGAAACGCCAATGTTTGGCCATGTCCATTTCTTTAGAGTTCTAATTTTTCAGACTGCTTCTATGTGGGTTTTATGAGAGTGAAGGAGAATGACGTGAACTTGGAAAAAGATAAGATCCAGTGTAAACATAATTACAATAACATTACCTTTTTCAGTGCTATATCCCAACAACTCTACATGTGGACTCAAAGTACCTTTGCTATCAGCGCTCGGGTGTACTGCTCGCGTCGGAGGAGTATGCACATTGAGTCGTGTTGAGATAGAAGGTAGAAGATTTCCATTGGATGTATGATGTAGTTTCCCCGACGGGGGGTGGGGGAGGGGGTAGAACTCCCTGTCATTTAATTTCTCTCTATTTATATTCATCCATTGTTTTACAGATTCAGTACATTTTTTTTTAAAAGACCAAAAAAAAAAAAAAAGCAACAAAGACAACCCCAAAATAAATATTAGAAGCACAAGTAATGGGTATGCTGAACAGAAGCATGCCTTTTGGCCTCCATTTCCCGTCGCGTGGATAGGGGGAGAGCCCGAGAAGCAGTTCCGTCATTAAGGACATTTTTTCAGATTTCTTCTCATTTAAACAACGGTCCATTTTATATTGAAATTAATTGCCTATTGGATGGATGAGGTAAAAAAGACTACAACTTTTAGATCAAAGGCGCCAGAATCACAATTGGGCATGTCTGTGGAAAAGGGTATCGCGGAACAAATACAGATATTCCAACCTATCCACAGCCCGTTTCTACGGAAGCCTATTAGCTTCACGTCGTTTTTAGTTATTAAATTGTAACAATTCAATAAATTGTAACTTCAATTTAGCTAAATTGTAGTTACAATTTAATAAATTGTAGTTACAATTTAGCTAAATTGTACTTACAATTTAATAAATTGTAACTACAATTTAGCTAAATTGTTGTTACAATTTAATAAATTGTAGTTACAGTTTAGCTAAATTGTACTTACAATTTAATAAATTGTAGCTACAATTTAGCGCCTGTACTTTTATTGGTCAAGCTAAATTGTAGCTGCAATTTAACTGGCCAATCGGGTTCGTTGTTTTGTTTTCGCTGAAAATGGTCTGAATAATCTCTTTCTTTGAGATGTTTCACACATTCCGCCGATTGAGTCAGTCACGGCAACAAAATCTAACAACAGAAATGGGAAAATAAAATCATCATCATTTTATTATAAATATAATTATTTTTATTTTGGTTATCATTGAGCATAAATTGAGTATTACTGGGTAACATTGGCAACTTGGGTGTCATTGTGTATCATTGGGGTAAAACACATGCCGAAAGAAATAGAGGGCCCTAGGTAGCGCCGATCTGCGTGGGCCTGTAGGTTCGAGTAATGTACAAGATCAACCATGTTGTGGCCCCGCGGAAGAAAATTTGTTTAATCCAAAAGGAAAAGGAGCCATCTCCTGGCACTTGAACCTCTCAGAAACTTCGTTTCACGCGATTCATGTTGCATATTTGAGAGAATGTTATCGTCTTGCACAATTCCCTGTGAAATGTGGGACCCCCTAAATGAGTGAAGCCCTGGGCGTTTGTCACTCTGGCCATTCCTGAACAATTGGTGGAAAAGTTTTGTGTACGACTTTTGGTGATAATATAGAACATATACATCTACTCCCATGATTTGAAATACCTTGGCTTTATTCTCTCAGCATGCAACCAGGGCATTCACAAAACAACTGCAAACCCCACAAGTGACGAGAAGGCTATTTTGTTAGGCCTAATTAGTTATTGTGGTTTCATGACACTTTCAACGACCAGTGTTGTGTTATGTCGGTGACAGGTTTACGGATGGAGGAAGCCAGAGTACCCAGAGAGAATCACCTAGTAACGATGAACACCTACCAGTTACCCAACATCATAACACTACCCTGCAGCATAGGCAAGGTTGGAGCGGTTGACAACAGAAGTAAGTCGATAGCAGTTTTTTACCTCAACACACAGAGTCATCGCGCCTAATGTGTGCACTGGCATGAAATGCCTTGTCCATTATATACAATGAGGGTCGCTCTTATGGCTTAACGAGCCATAGGCCATAGGTATCCTCAAATACCCGTATGTGTCTATGTGATAGGGCATATTGTGTCACATTGTGCCTTTTCACATAAGCACATATGACAAAAACGGATTCTCCAGTTGGTATCCTCGATAGATATCCTCAAATAATATAATACCAGGCCATAGGTATCCTCAAATACCCGTACGTGCCTATGTGATAGGGCATATTGTGTCACATTGTGCCTTTTCACATAAGCACATATCGGCACATAAAGCATGTGCCTATGTGATATGGCATATTGTGTCACATTGTGCCTTTTCACATAAGCACATATGACAAAAAGGGATTCTCCAGTAGGTATCCTCGATAGGTATCCTCAAATAATACAATACCGGGCCAAAGGTATCCTCAAATACCCGTATGTGCCTATGTGATAGGGCACATTGTGTCACATTGTGCCTTTTCACATAAGCACATATCGGCACATAAAACATGTGCCTTTGTGCTAGGGCACATTGTGACACATTGTGCTTTTTCACATAAGCACATATGACAAAAAAGGGATTCCATAGCCACAGGTGTTTCCAAAAAAATGGAATTCCACTGGATATAACTCTGCATACAGGTTATGGGAAATAAAGCAATCTGATTGGTTAGTTATTATCTAGATAAATGAAACAACAAGAGTACTTGGAATAGGGTCAGAACTAACAAGAATAGACCAGAAAAGCTAAATATAATAATAATAAGTAAAGCTGTTCCAGTTGATAGGCTCTTCTATGCTACTGGAGTGTACTCCAGAACAAAGGAACATGGCCAGATAGACGAAAACTATTGCATATATAGATAGAAGCAGAGAATTCTGAAAGAATTCGAAATAGTAAAAGTTGGGATAGATTTTGGTGATTTGGAAGAATTGTCGGGTTGTTTGTGGTAATTAGATTTACTCTTCTACAATCGAACACACCCTCCGAACATACCCCGTCTTATTGCAGAAAAATTGAGTAACATAGCAAAAATAAATAACCAAAACATTAACAAGGTTGGGGCCACCGAAACAGAAAAATCTGTTAAATTCTTGGGAATTAGCATTGATGAACATTTATCCTACAAGGCTCACATATCCCGATTATGCTCGAAAATAGCACGCGCAAACTATAGTCTAAACAAAGTTAAAAATATCCTCCCCCACGGAGCTCTGAAAACATTGTATTACGCCCTCTTACATAGCCATTTGGTATACGGAATCCAGGCATGGGGCAACTCAAGAGCTATCAAAAAACTAGCTGTCCTGCAAAAACATTCAATACGAATAATTAATAACAAAAAGTACAATTCTCATACAGATCCCCTGTTTAAAGAAAACCAAATACTCAAGGTTGATGATTTGTTTAGGCTACATGCACTACTGTTCGTGTTTGACTGGCAGAACGGCTGATTACCGGTGTCTTTCAATGATATATTTAAAATTACAGACAATCCATCTGGTAAGAGAACTAGACAGTGAGGCCTCCTATACATAGAAAAAACACGGACCCAAACTCTGGATAAATTTCCTTTATACTCCTTCCCGAAACTATGGAATGCTCTGAACGACGCAACTCGAAACATTAGCGACAGAAGCATGCTTAAGAACAAGTTAACTTCCACATTCATTTCCTCATATTCCAGTTATGTCAACTGCAACAATCCCTACTGCCCTGATTGCACTTCGTAAATTGTCAAAGTCGTGGTCCGCGTCTAAATCTGGAATCCTCGTCTTGTGTAACCTGTCGCGCTTCCTCCTTACAGTGGTGCTATGTAAAATACTATATGGATACAAGTAAGAACTTGCAAATAAAAGTCTAAACAAATAAATCATAACATTCGTCATCCTACGATGATGATGCAGCTAACGTAGACACCACGCCCAAACATCGTGACCAACCTCCTTGTCACAGTCTAAACGATACGAACTTCACGATGGGACTTGTTGCCGCCCTCATGTGTTATGATAAGTAGTGGAGGGAGTCCTATAGACAGGTTGCTTCTTGCCTACCTTGAATCACCGTCTTTCCGCTGGCGAAAATGAAACACTAATACTCTAATCTCAGAAAAGTAATGATTCGATCGTCATTCTCCATCATGTGTCACATAATTGGCTCTCAGTTCATTCTTTCAGTCACAGTCTGTTTGCAATCACCCCATCTTCTTCCAGGGGGTGGCAGGTAGACAGCCAACCTGGCTATGCCACTTCCCACGGTATACTTCTCATTACATTTGTGCAATATGTTTATTTTTAACCATTTTACATGTATGTGTACCGTGAATAAAGAATCTGAATCTGAATCTAGCAATCACGTGCTACCATAGAAACCAAGATGGCTGCCTCCAGTATATAAAATGGACGACGGAAACACGTATCACCCTAACAACACGCGCTGCGCATGCACAGAAACACCACGTATCACTATGGAGATGACGTCACAAGATGGCCGCTCACGCGGGTTACCATGACAACACAACATGGAGGCACTGGGTCACGTGACATGACGTCACTTCCGGGGTCCCCCAAATATTCCCTCAAACGTGCATGACATACTACTTGCATAACACTGGCAAAAAAGTCTGTTCGCAACTACAATCACAGGTTCCCGTGATGGTAAACATCCACACCAAGTTTCAAAGGAATCGACCCATAAACATCTGAAAAAATCTCCGGACAAAATTCTTGGCAATTCAGGCATTCTAAAACGAAAGGGACACAACTCTGGCAAAAAAGATCGAAAACTATAATCGCAGGTGCATGGGATCCCATGGGAGTGAACATCCATACTAAGTTTCAATAGAATCGACCCATAAACATCCGAGAAACTCTCAGGACAAAGTTCAGGCATTCTAAGACGAAAAGGAGCATAACTCTGGCAAATTACCGATCGAAACTATAATCGCAGGTGCACATGTTCCCATGGTAGTAAACAACCATACCAAGTTTCAAAGGAATCGACCCATAAACATCTGAGAAAATTTCTGGACAAAACTCTAAGCCTGCTTTTTTAAGTCGAAAAAGGGGATAATTCTGGCAAAAATAATCCGACCGCAACTATAATCGCAGATGTATAGGTTTTCATGGTGGTGAACATTCGTCCCAAGTTTCGAGCAGATTGGTCCATAAACGTCTGAGAACATCTCCGGACAAAAATTATGTCTTTGGACAGACGGACGGACGGACGGACGGACGTTCCGAAAAACGGGAGTTGTGAGCTTAATTTTTTGCGGAAAAATTGATCATTTTAAAACATTCGGACTAACGCTAAAAAGTCGTTTCTTCGGAATTTTTTTGGTGGGAATAGACATGGTTAGACCCCCCCCCCCCCCCCCCCCCAAGATAAACATGAAGAGGAGGCAACGCTAGCCCCAGCCGTGTATTGACCATAAACCTTAACAAAACCCCCGAAAAATCGCTACAACTCGATTCTTGCCTCATAAGTATCATATTTTGGCAATTAACCTCATAATATTTGTCTGCAAGCTCATAATGTGGAAGTAAGCTCATAATGGCTGTATGGACCAAAAAAGCTCATAAGTGTCATATTACACACACACACAACACGTTGCTGGGGGTATAAAAATAAAACCAAACCATTCTTGTAAAGCGGTATCAAACCGCAACTAGTCCCGTGTTAAGTCTTTACCAACACGAATAGAGATACCTTCATAAAAATGATTCTGAATAATTAAAAAAAAAGAAATTTCACCATAAAAAAACATAGCTTATGACCCGTCAATGTTATGAGCTCGAGCAGCTTATTCCAATGAGAGGCCATGAGCTTTTGGACGCAATGGTTGAACTTTTTTAAAAGCTGAATCGGTATGAATGGCAGTTTTTGTGGATACCGTTGGACGGATAATATTATTCCGTTAGGAAAAAGGTTGAAGCAAAACACAGCTTCCCAGCTGCAGACGTACATGACATGATATTTTCTCTCAGCTTCCTTGCGTGTTGAAAATGGATTGGCTCAAATAGTGTTTATGGTAATCTAAAAGAACCTTGGAAAGAATCAAATGGTTGCAATACACTATATGGAGGAAAAAACGCCCCCTATCGGATTTTACGTTAACATTTAATAGAGTATAAAATGAAGGAGATCAGCTGATTGGGGCATTATTTATTGAATTTGGAACCCTCAATAAAAATCGCACAGTGTCTATTTTGAAATGAAAAAGACTTGCAATATTTGCACCGGTTGTCCTTTCAAAATTGGGAGAAGTGAAAAATAAGGTGATGGAGGCAAGTAAAATATGCTTTTTCAATTGAGTGCGAAGCTGGACGATAGTCGGGGAAACGCCAAATTTGAACACAAAAAAAAAACACGCGGCGACATATATTTTTTTTTCCTGTTTATTTTTTAATGAAATGATATGCTTAGTGGATACATGACTGTTTTCCTCTAAATGAGCTTGATGAGCTCAGGTGACGGGAAAATGTTTACACTGTCGCCAATGGAAATCATTTAGTGTTTTGTAACCATGAAATCGAATGAAAACATCAGGGGAGGTAGTCAATAATGTATAGAGTATGGGTTAATCTGTATTTTCATTTCACTCTTTCATTCCCTTCCATAGTTCTGTTCCAAACAACGGTAAAGATATTTTTCAGTAGCGTCCTGATAGCGTGGGGATAAAAGTAGCAACGAAAAGCAAATGAAGGTGTTATAAATCGATTTAACCTGCTAAAGACTGAGAAGAAATTCAAAATGAGCCCCTAACAAGGCATCATTTTTTTTCGCCTGGCTCAAAGCAGTCAGGTTTCATCTTTTCAACATCGAGAATATTTTATTTGACAAAAAGAAATCCGACAGAACCTAAAGTTTTCCGATAAAACGTTTGATGGATAGGCCGCCGCCCCCCCCCCCCCCCCCCCGCCCTCCCATGTTTAAGCCTTCACCTAACAAATGGGTCGTAATTTACAAATAAAGCAGTGAAAAAAAAAATACAAATTTCAACAAAAGCATATCATGTGACCCATCTTTGGAACGAACTCGGCGAGCTCGTTCCAATGAGAGGTCACATGATATGATTTTGTTGAAATTGTTTGGAAAAATTTGAAAAAATAAAATTGAAATAATAAATTTTGATATTTTATGAGTTTTGTAAAGGGTTAACTGTGAATGTATGATTATAAAAAAAAGTAGTAAAGAATTTAACTTACAGCTAATTCTGACATCTGTTGTAATTTTCACGTTTTTGTGGAAAATTTCGACGACACGACCCATTTTCAAAAGAATTTCATCTTCGATTGTCAAGCCTATCTGAAATAAAATCAAATTATAAATAAGGTAGGTGTAAGGCACACTGTTGTTCTTTCTGTCAGCAACATTTTGTGGGAGGGCAGTGATGGTCAATGGAGGGAGGCGACGATGACGAGTCTCGGGGCGACAAGACATGTCAAAATATGTTAATAAAGCCATGACACATCAGGCCTTAGAATTTAACCATTTTGTCCCGTAAGATTTGATTCTCGTGAACACCTGCTACGAGAATCAGTTTTCAGTTCTTAAATAAACTTGAAGTAGAGAGTAGAGTTGAAACGGTTAACCGATTAATCGATTAACCAATGCTCAACGTCTTGGTGGATCAAAAAAGTAATTGATCGATTAAAAGTTACTTTTGAACTACTGTATTTTCTGGATTAACAAAGGAACAAACTTGCTCCAAACAGGCAAACATTGTCACACTGACTCACATCAACTATATGAGACAGAGTAAAGCATGCAAGTTATGTAATGACATACTTGTTCACTTGCATGATCAGTATACTGTATCAGTATCTGGAGCTGGCAATTCTAAAGTTAACCTTTACCCAATGCGTGTAGCAGACGACATTTGCAAAATAGATTCTTAAATTACTAAAAATTTTCAATTTTTGTCTCAAAAACATAGCTTATAATCCCTCATTGGAACGAGCTCAACGAGCTCATTGGAACGAGCTCAACGAGCTCATTCCAATGTGGGACCATAACCTATGTTTTTGAGACAAAAATTGAAAACATAATAAAATCTGAATGGAGATTTTTGAATGTAGAGATGGCCGATTTTGTCCTTTACGTTGTTTAAAGGGTTAATGCTATAAATCATCAACGGTACGGCAATTATTCAGCTACCTATAAGGGTAAGTGATTAATCGCTAAACCAAGGTTTATCCATGTGATTAACTCCCTTCACTCTGATGTCAAAATATCCAAATTTCAAGTAGCCATTTTTCCCATAATGCAACTGGGAATTTAACCAATTCAATCTTGTTTGACAGAGCTCAATGAGCTCTGTCAAACAAGATTGAATTGGTTAAATTTCTAGTTGTATTGTGGGAAAAATTTGCACATTGAACTTTAGATATTTCGACATCAGTGTGCAGGGGGTTAATCGATCAAGAAAATCCTTTAATCGTTTCGGCTCTAATTGAGAGTACTGTTGTATACTGTTGTAGGTGGAACCAGTACATATTCCTTAGTTAAAAAAACAATCCGCATATTTCTATATTTACTGGAGATCAACTCTTGGGGGACCAGCTCCAAGTCTGGGAAATTATCTGAAGTGTTTTCCAAATAGAACGCGTTCCAACATACAAATGAAAACGTACTTAGTGGAAACTAACTCGGCGGAAGACCGGGAAATTTTCACTAAGCTTCGTATCAGCAAGCATCAGTCAGCGATTGAGAAAGGGCGACATTATCAACCGCCGAAGCCTGTTATGGACATGATATGTACTCACTGTGAAGCTAACTCTGAGAAAATAGAAAACGAACACCATTTTCTTATGGAATGTTCCCATTATTCAGAGCTTCGATCAGAACTATTTGTTCTGATCAACAGTGAGATCGACGGTTTTATTAATCTGAGTAAATTTTACAAATTCAAATTAATATTTGAAAATAGAACCCCCAGTTTATGCCATACAATCTGCAGCGTGATCCGGGATTTTTTCGCCAGACAATTATATGTTTAGTGATGTGTATTGGAAATTCTAGTTCAAATCTCCACGATCTTCTGCGTATCAAATTAATAAAAAATATAGTACTTTGATCATGGAAAATTGATGGATGAAATTGTAATGTTTTGAGTACTACTATTGTTCATGTTACTTGTTAATTATCGCATACTGTCCTGTATAGGATGTTTTATGCTAATAAATGTTATGTTATGTTATGTTATGTTATGTTATGTTACAAACTTTCGGTAGTTTTGCTGATGGAAGTTCAAGTTGCAGTACTTTGACAGTGGTGCCTCGTGATGTCTATGCTCCCTACATGTATATAGACAGCTAAAGCTTCACTAGATACCGCCGCTAAATCAGAATGTTGTTGCCTCATTATCGGTATTTACTATTATCGGGCGGGGGTGAGGGGGGGGGGGGGGGTGCACTGTTGTTCTTTCTGTGCGCAGCATTTTGTAGAACGGTCGGATTAACGCAGTATGTTATCTTTTTTATTTCAGCACCACCCAGTTATGAAGAATCGAATGCAGCACACGAAAGAACACTGTCAACTCACTATCGACCGAATCGACGCGATTCGATCGGCGATATTACGTAGCATTTTTACTTCGGTTGGTACTTCATCCTGTGTCAGGCCTAATAACATTCTGGATCTGATGCAAAACAAATTGTAATTTTGTGGGTTTTTAACACTTTACGATCGAATCGATCGCAACAGCCTGCATAATGTATAAATTGTGCAGGTAAAAGAAAATTTCAAAACATTTCAACAAAACCATATCATGTGACCCCTCATTGGAACGAGCTCGGCAAGCTCGTTCCAATGAGGGGGTCACATGATATGGTTTGTTGAAATATTTTGAAAAATTTGAAAAAAAAAAAATTAAAATAGTAAATGTTGATATGGTTTGCTTTGGGTTAAATTCTAAAATGCTGTACTTTCAATCACGCCTGGAAATAAACAGACTGTCATATGCAGAATGAGGTCCCAAGAGGGTGAATTTGGCGATGCTGCTCCGCACAGCAGGGTAGCATCACTAAATTTACCCTCTGTGAAGTGTGAACCTCAGTCTGAATCATGGTCTCAGGCTCAAACAGAAATAGGTACCCAGGGGATAAATTGGGGGATTCTAGTCCGATGTGTGGGATAGAATTACCAAATTCCCCCTCCGGGGACCTTATTCTGCAAATGACTGTTTATTTTCAGGTTTGCTTTCAGGTAAGGTACTATATAAGTAATACAATTTTGTTTATTTTGATATTCCCACCTCTGATATTCCTTAAATTCAAATCTGGCCACAAGTTGTTCTCAGGAAATATTATTTTATTATCAGTTCTGGTACGAATACGGTAGCAGACATTCAGGAACCAGTGGTGACTGCTGTTAACTCTATGAGTTGATTTCATATATTTTGCGTGTTTTATACCTCCCAACCTTCATTTTGATGTATAATTTGTGCATATTTAATTTGAATTTAAGGAATATCAGAGGTGAGAATTTCAAAATAAACAAAATTCTATTACTGATATAGCATCTTAGGTGGGAACGTTATTTAGCATAACCGACAAGAGCTTTAAAACCGGGTACTTTTTTCCATGTTGGTGCTTTTAGATTACGGAAAAAGTGAGGAAATGATCGGAATGGCTGAAATGACGTCTGAACACTACAGAATTTTTAAACCCTTTACCTAACATGAAAAGCAGACGACAGCTGCAAAAAGAATTCTTGAATAACTATTTTTTTTCATTTTTTATCTCAAAAACATAGGTTATGACCCCTCATTGGAACGAGCTCGACGAGCTCGTTCCAATGAGGGGTCATAACCTATGTTTTTGAGACAAAAAATGAAAAAATAATGAAAATTTATTGGCGATTTTTGAGAATAGCGCTGGCCGGTTTTACCCATTACGTTGTGTAAAGGGTTAAAGCTCTGCAGACCTATATAGTATACTCGTCTCTGTGAAGAGATGTGTGACGTTGCTTTTAGATTTATGCCTGGTCGGTGGAAATGTTTCGGTGGTCAGTGCAATAAACACAAAAAAAGAAAAGGAAAAGAAAAAATGGGTTGATTTGCATTTTGTTAAATATTGGGTGTCTAGCAGTATATGAGTGTCCTAATAGCATGGCATGTCATTCATAGTCCCTTGCTTTCGGTGGTATATGACACACTACAGGAAAGATTTCTGTGATCCCTTTCCAGGAGTATGTCATATCGAGGCCGTAGAAATGGGTACATGGAAGGAGGGGTATGGCCCTCCCACCTCCACCCACACTATTTTTACCACCTCTTGTTGGAATGGGATAGATAGTAAATGCAGTATATATACGGCAGAAAATCTCGAAAAACATCACACGTTCATTAATGACTTCCCACTCCAAGATAGGCCCACATTTCAGGCCATTGTTACGGAAAAGTAGTAGTATTGGAAGCTAACATTATAAGTCCAAAGTTATAGGTCCAGACTTATAGGCACTGAGTCGGTATAGGTCCAGAATTAAAGGTCCAATGGGAATTCCTGTTGCAGCGTTTTGCAGTCGACTCACTGCAAAAAAATTACTACATGAATTCCCACTGGGCCTATAATTCTGGATTTATACCGACTCAGTGCCTATAAGTCTAGGACCTATAACTTTGGGCTTATAATGTTAGCTTCCAATACTACTACTTTTCTGTAACAATGGCCTGAAATGTCAATGCCATTTTTTATGTTCACATGTAATAATAATAATTCTAACCAGGAAGTCTACATCAATCCCGTCACCAGCCTAATCACCCCCCCCCCCCCCCCACCACCACCACTATTCCTCCTAATTTGCAAATATCTCAGCCTTCTGACGCAAACCGTTTTAGTATTTTCCCAATGGCGCTTTCTCAATCTCCCCGACTGTGATACTGACTCTTTCCCTATCATCACGCATCATACCCTTATCTGCCATGCATTCATCCCATTCTTCCATTAATTTTTCAGTGAATCTTATTCTTCTTGTCATTTAATATTTAGGGCCTTATAAAATGAAAAGTTCCGAGGTTTCCGTTACCCCTAATTAGCACATTTGGCGCCCTCTTTCGTCACCTTTCCCGATTTTCCTCCTTAACTCGAGTTGATCTCACTTTGAACTACACTGACCCCCCCCCCCACCCCCCACCTGCCCAAAACGATCCATCACGGTACTCCTCAAAAGCTGGTGCATCTTTTTTTGAATAACCCATCAAAAGAGTTCTTGGCCCTAACTCCGGCTCGCCAATTTCTATTACAATCCTCGAGAACCCTTTCCTGATAAAAACTACCCCTACCACCCTCCGCTTCACTCCCCTTCTGTTTGTTTGCATTTTGTGGGGGTTTAGCAACACTTTCAACAACCTGGGGCATATATCGTGTCGGACATTTTTGCACGGGGGGGGGGGGGGGGGGGGAGCCGGAGTACCCGACGAGAACAACGGAGTAGCGGTAAGAAACTGTCAGACTCTATAATGCGCTGACCGGCATAGACACAGCAATTTACAAAGAGTGATGGCAGAGTGGATAAGTGCGTTTGTTCCTCACACCCAAATCATCTGTTTTATCCCTTTTCGATTCCCTTGCGGTGAAACCCTCTTTCCTTTCAGCTCTTATAGTGCTGTCCGGGTTTGATCCAGGACGGGAAAATATTCTCTTGCGATGAAACTCTCTTTCAGCACTCATAGTACTGTCCCTGGATTGATCCTGTGTGGGGAAAGATTTCGAGATAACTGACCTCTGTCACAGTGTTCTTTTCTTTTAGATGATGACATGTCGAGGGTGAATAGAAATCAATACCTGGCTCAACTACGTGCAATTTTGCGGCGTTTCACTCTCAGGATCCAACACCAAAGGTGTCAGGTGGCTCACAAACTTCTCTGTATGATTTTTTTTATAATTGATAATGTTATATTTTGTAAATCAGTCAACGCCTCGTGAAGGTTTGTAAAATCCTTTGTGTGTCTTTACCATGAAATCGAGGCTGCCATTTTCAAATGTGACAAATGGTTGATCAACATACAGTAACCCCAAGCTATGTTTCAGTTTTCAGTTACGTGCGTAACCTATGCGTTTATGGGTCATGTCCAGTCACATCGAACAACTTGAAGATGGCAGATTTTCTCGACCGATTCATTATATCATGTTTTATCTACACACAATTTGTCTTGTGTGCCAAGTCCCGTGGGCTAAAACGGGACGTGGCTATCATAACAAACACAACATTTTATACATAACATTTGATGCACAGTCACAAAGCCACTGTACAGTGTGTACACACAAAAATAGTTACGTACAAAGTTGGTGGTGTATGGCACAGGTCAATACATGACACACAATCAATAAAATTCAAGACACATGGGTTCCGGAGCGACTTTGAAAGTGTGGGAGAGAGGGAGGGGGCTGAAGAGTAAGTGGGGATTGCGGAACCTTCTCTTACAAATTCATGTAAAAAACGTAACCTAAGAAGCAATCTGGGAGATTTGGGGGATTATTTATTTATTTATTTATTTATTTATTTATTTATTTATTTATTTATTTATTTATTTATTTATTTATTTATTTATTTATTTATTTGGTTTAACGAGACTGTCGACAGCCAGGATCCCCTCGTGTCGGACAGTGTTACGGGTGGGGGAAGCCGAAGTACCCGGAGAGAACCACCGAGCAACAGCGAGCAACTGTTAGACACCAGAGAGTACTAACTCCACAAAAGCAGTGTTAGCATTGCTTGAAGACAAGTGCACCATCGACGTGCAGTATCCATGAGTATACACCGCCACCGTACCCCACGTGGGCAATCGGGATTAAGTGCAATCATAGAACTGGGTAGGGTTTCGATGAGGTCTCTTCGGAATCGCGTGTGGATCGACATCGTATACAGGATGTTTCGTTTGGGTCTTGCCAAAGAGGAGACAATCACAACATACGGAATGTTAAGGCAATGTTGTACTCTGCTGTAACAAGATAGTTTTTACTGTAGTGAGGAGAGACAATAAAAAATTCCAACAGAATTTTCTGAGGCTTATGTCGGAAATTCATGGCCTCTACCCATATATGAGAGGATGCTACACCTAACCTGGAAAATATTTCAACTTTAAGGACGGAATATCTTTTGATTCTAACTGTCAACTCCCTATTATCTCCGTCCCAGTTTTCTGAACATTTTCCACGACTTCAAGCCTAACAAACATTCGGACAAGCCTGCAAATTTCCATATAAAACTTTTGGTTGTACATCGCCCCCTGTATCTCCAATGTGTGTGTATCTACCTAGTTAGGTGCGCTGGAGATTACGATTTCAACAACTTTTGGTATTTATCCTGGTGAAAAGTGATTTATTATCCCCATGAGCTTCCGCTCCATCTCACTCTTCTGAGCACCTTGTGGTTTCCTAGTTTGAATAGTTAGTTCTATGAACTATCTTAGTTTTTTGGAGCTAGTCCCTAACCTGATGTCTTTACCCCAGAACGTTAATGGTAGGGCCCTGCGAATCTCAAATTTTGAATCGAATCGAATCCCGAATCGAACTGGGCAGAGAATTTCGAATCGAATCGCATTGCTCTTTAGGATGAAGATATTACACCTTCTTACAACTGTAAATATTGCCAGTATCCACTCAAGTATTCTATTTAACCCTTTACCCATCGCAGACGATATCAAAATTGATGATGCCAAAGAAACTTGATATCTTTCTTTTTACGGGAATGGCAGGAAGACAGCCTTATAGGCTACGCCATTTCCATGCCGTACACTAGCTTATGTTCCTGTTTGTTGTAATGTTATTTTGTAATCAATGTACTGGTATACTGCAAAATAAAGATCTATCTATCTATCTATCTAAATTTATTATTTTAAATATAATTTTTAATTTTTTTTTTTTTAAAGATTTCAACAACACCATATCATGTGTCCCCTCGTAGGAACGAGCTCGACGAGCTCGTTCCAACGAGGGGTCACATGATATGGTTTTGTTGAAAGTTTTTTGAAAAATACTATTTTTTCAACTGCTGAATTTGCATATTACGCGGGCGCATGCGGCCGATTCGTTGGGTAAAGGGTTAACTGCAACTCGTCTGGATTTTTTTTTTTTGGGGGGGGGGGGGGGTGGGGGGCAAATCATTCAAACAATCCGGAATAGCCCAGGTCGGGATCAAAGTAGTTTCAGACGCGGAGCTTTTTTTTTTTTTGACTCTTCTCCTATCATCGGGTCTCCTGTACAGGGCACCCCCCCCCCCTTCACCCTCCTGTAAAGGAGATCCGATCATAGAATAAGAGTTCAGGAGGAGACACTTGGTGGGATTTTGAGAACTTCTTGACGATTCAAATTTTTCGAATCAGCGCAACTCGAATTGAGTCGAGACATTTTCAAATCAAATCGAATTCGGATCTTCGCAAGGCTTTAGTTAATGGGTTTTGAATCAAGACTGTTCGAAATTCACGAGGTGATGAAACAAACTGATCAGTGATCATGTGTAAATTCCATGAAGCCTTTCATGGTAAATTTGCGTGTGGTCAATTTGTTTCATCGTTTTGTGAATTTCAATTAGTCATGATTCAATTCTTATGTCTATTCCATTCATAAAACAGAATTATTTTATGTCCTGACAGGATATCGAGTTGGCTTAGCTGCAAGGCGCCGCCTTGGGTAACTAAAATTCGGCCAAGGTCTATTCTTAAAAATGAAAGATAACAACGTAGCTTCTGATACAATTTAATTCCTGCAAACAGTCAATATAGTGCCTAAAATACAACGCACTCACACATCTTCAAAATAAAATATCTCTCTATTGGATTCCGTCTGTTTAGAAAACGTAAACAGAATGGAGTGCGTAACATCAAGGCACGGTGTTTGAATGCCACATCATCAACTGGTATCCATGGGATAAGTCACATGATTAACTGGTATTCATGGGAAAACAACTTCACCCGAGAATCCAAAGTTCAGTTGCGGTGAAAACATAACCACTTAACCCTTTACCCAACGTAACGTTCAAAACCGGCCAGTGCTATTCTCAAAAATCGCCAATTAATTTTCATTATTTTTTCATTTTTTGTCTCAAAAACATAGGTTATGACCCCTCATTGGAACGAGCTCTTCGAGCTCGTTCCAATGAGGGGTCATAACGTATGTTTTTGAGACAAAAAATGAAACAAATTGGTTATTGAAGAATTTTTTTGCAAGTGTCGTCTTCTTTTCATGTTAGGTAAAGGGTTAAACAACGTGATGGAACAGTAATGGAACATCAAGGGAGACCACTGAGAACTTGAATTTTAGGTTACAATACAGTGTTTTTTTTCCATTGACGACAGTACTAATCTTTCCTGTTCTCCCCATGTCATCAAGCTGATTTGGGCAAAAACAACCATCTATCCATTTAGTTTATCATCTCATGAAAAAAAAAGATACTGAAAAAAAATATAGGTCGCCATGTGAATTTTGCCTTTAAATTTGGAGCTTCCTGTACTCCCATTCAGTTTCGCACTGAATGAAAAAGACATATTTTTACCTACCCCCGCCCAATTTTAATCTTCTCTCACACATTTCAGAAGACAATAGTCACTAATATTTTATATCTTTTCCATGCACTTTAAAATTGTATTCACACTAACAAGCTCGGTTCATTTTCCACCAATCGGATAATTCCAGGAACTTTTATCCTCCATTAGGGTGTCAACCACTAGAGGCGCTGTTTGCACGAAAACACTGTATTGTAACCCGGGATTGTGTGAGATTTCACTTCGAAATCATCGACTGGAACCAACCAAGATGCAAAAGGTCGTGGTACTTTTGAGTGTTTAATTTTTAAAACATATTTATTTGGCTTGTTGAGTCGCTTTCAGTGTGTGTCAAAGAGTTCTAACCTCTTGCTCCTTAAGCGTCGTTTGTTAAAAGCGATACTTCTCGATACCCACCTATCCGTCCACGTCTTAGGACATCATTTGAGCATATAAGGTTATTGTATTAATCAAATAGTAGGCATACACAAAAGTCTACTAGAACCATCATGATTTCACGTCTTATTATTTACATCAGCAATTATTAGTGAAGAAAATGGTTTACTTTCCGTCGTTGACCCTTTATATAACACGAAAAAAGCCGACATTACCAGAAAAAAATGCCGATCAGAAAATGCCGATGAACTGAAACTTGATACTTTTTGCCTCAAACATACTTTAGGCCCTTCAATGGAACGAGCTCAACGTTCCGAATGAAGTTATCTCTATTTCTAGACTGAACTTCAGAAACTGTTTCACAGCTGTCCAAGCGTGACTGTATTTTGTATAGAAAATGGGTTGTTGTGATCGTGTGACTGAAGTAGCCTACAGGGGGCAAGCTACCGAGATGAAAAAAAAGTTTTTTACGCTGTCAACCAGCGTTAACTAAGTCAAGGTATACTTCTCTGCATCGATCACTCCGGACCTGAGCAACATATACTGCGCATCCTCAATCTACTCGGCTAGCTCTACGGTATAATTTGGCAATAAAGAGTTAGAATAAAACTCAAAGAATCCAAGTGTTCCAAATTAAAAAAAATGACAGATAATTTAATAGCTAATGGTTGTACAACGTCTAAAAGAGGTGTTTAAATTCAAAGAAATATAAGACTATTGAACAAACACTTTGACTAGACACAGATTTAATGTACATCCTTTCTGAACAGAATGGCGGTGTTAGAGCGCATGCGAAAAGAAGGGTGGCGTTACCGCACATACGCCCGTCCTGTGTAGGATTCTTTATACCATAGGAACCAAAGGTCATCAAAGAGGCCGGTTTGGAGAAGCAGAAACTGAGGATTCCTAAAGGATTGGAGGGAGCTGTCGAGTTCATTTTGGGTAATTAGATATACTTCCGTCGAATAGAACACATACCCTCAGAATACGCCTCGGCCCAATAGTACGACGTTGGGTTCCATAGCAGCCGCGTGTCACTAAGGGAGCCAAGATGGCAACATCCAGTAAACAAAACGGACAAAGGAAACACGTGTCACTATAACAACCATGGCAACTTCATACAACGGCAGTATTCACGTGACTATGACGTTATATATGAGATCCGACAAACCGGGGACGATCCGTCACTGGATAACTACTACCATTTTCATTATTTGATATAACGGAACTGTTTCGGCGTTCAGTTGAAGAGAGGGTCGTCTGAAATGAGCCAAATGTCAATTAAGCTATCTCGAAACCCCAAAAGGGACAACAAAATTGATAACTGCTTCCAAACTTGGTTAAACACATTGGATTGGAATGAATTCTCAACCACCCATAGTTCATGATGCACAATTCTCTGCATATACATAATCCCAAAGTTAAACGTGAACATAAACTAATTCCCCCAGTCGACAGCGCATTTCCTCGTGCTTAATATTATAGAATCACAAACCACACATGCTCGATATTTTAAAGTATTTAAAGTTTTACTTTTTGATCAATATACAAGACTGCCTGAAAATGAAGCCTTTTTTGAACCACAATCTATTATCATAGTAACTACTTGTTACCAATGAAACTAAGAAGGCTGCCTCCTGCAAAAAAAAATGGACGACGGAAACACGTGGGCCCTATTGAGACGCACGGCGCAGTCTGCATGTGTTTAAGATTTGTATGGAAAAAAAAATAATTTAGTTCACATTACCTTGCGGGGAAATTCCATATACATGTCAGTGACTGTGCTATTTACTTTGATGATGAGAACAGCGTATTATGTTCTTATACGCCACGTTATTGTTTGTGTACATTAAGGCAGGATATAACGAGGGTGGAGTATGGGGAACAGAGATCAACGGCCCGAGCTGAAGTTTTCCAAGGCGCGAGTGAAATGTAGAAAAAAATGTAACAAGGATTGTTGAACCTATTAGGGCTAAAACGGTTGACTCATTTTCAGAACCGACTAACCAAGAGTTATAACCGGATAATATCCGGTTATCCGTGGCCACTTTTTCACCGAATATGGGATCAAAACTATAGGAATTGGAAAGCAGTATTCGCAGAAACTATTCCACAAACAAACGTCGTCGAGTACTTGACAACGTTCGTTTGTTGACATAATTCCGAATACTTTCTGCGATTACTCAGTACTCACGGAAATTGTCGATCATTAACGAAGACTTTAACGCCAAAGTCGATTACTTCTCAACAGATAGTGTGTAATCCACTCCAAAGGAAAAACTGCAGATTTACTACGTTTTGACCGTGGAATGACGATCACTATCGATATTTCGGATAACCGGTTGACTGTTTTTCTAATCGGTCAGGCAGGTATCTGGTTTCAAACAGGTTAACCATTTCAGTACTAATTCCTATCCCTCGTACTCTATATGAGTTGTGTTCTGTATTTAACAGCGATTGGACTTTAATAAACTGGTTGAGTGCTAGAAGCCACTCTCAGTGCTCTATTGAAAAGTTGAAAGCCACTATAGTGGCTTTACAATGTTTGCAGTAATTTGTTGTTGGCTCAGCAGTAGAAGAAGCCACTATCAGGGCTCAACTGAAAAGCAGAAAGCCATTTTAGTGGCTTTACAATGCTTGCACTAATTTGTTGTTAGCTCAGCAGTAGAAGAAAAATATTAATATAAAATCGTTTTGTTACAATTTATTGGAGAGTGCCAACTGGCACTCTCCAATAAATTGCAACAAAACAATTATTTATTAGCAACATTTTGCAAAACTAAGTCTCCTTTTGCTGGTAGTGTGATATCTTAAAAAAAATACTCACGTTAAAGATGATTTTGAAAAGTAGTTTAGCACTCTACCATTTAAGTGAAATAAGCTTAAATTTGTAAAGAAAATCTTCAACCGATGCTAACCCTACTTGCGCGGTGTTAGTACGTTGGGGAGTCTGGCGGTTGCTCGCCGTTACTCGGTGGTTCTCTCCGGATACTTCGGCTTCCTCCACTCGTAAAATTGTCCGACACGAAGTGACCCCAGCGTCGAAAGTGTCTTTAAATCCCAATAAATAAATAAATTAATAAAGAAATAAATAAACTTCTGCGGTCTGTTTCCTTTCTTGTGTGACACTGATTTGTGTCGAAACACTTGATTCACGTCATGGCGTAAATGGGATGCGTGACGACCACATCAGATGCGTCCTTACCTGACTTTCTTACATGTAAGCTGGATTTCACGCGTGATGTATCTAGCACATTTCTCAATTTTAGTGTATCAGGTAACATTGAATACACACAACAATCGTGTTATAATTTTCTTCCTTATGAAGTCATAACACATTGAACATGATAGACAGACATTTTATTTTACGATATAAACATTCTACAAGATAAACATTTCTGAAGAACAAAATTGTTCCAAAAATACCGAATGCATTTGCTGTAGAGAAATGGCATAGCCAGATTTGCTCTTTCAACATTTTTTTCTGACATCAAATGACCGATAACGAGTGCCTGTGTTGCTTCCAGAAGTTTGACACCTCGGCAGCTTTATCTGGTGTAAAATGGTGAACTACAATAGTATATCCAAAATACCTTTTGATATTAGTATCGGTGTGAGTAGGGAGCGCAGTTGTTCAGTGATTACGGCATTAGACTTTAAACAGAAAGGTTTACGGTTCGCTCACTGTCGTGGGTAACTACGTTGTGCCCTTGGGCAACACACTTAATCCCGATTACCCGCGTGGGGAACGGTGATGCTGAGCACTAAGGCGCACTGCATGTCAGAGGCAGCAGAAGGTCGATAAAGGTGACTTTTCACGGCTATCACAGTACGGCCCAGTGGGAGAAAAGTTACTGTATTATATCAGAAAATGTAGTGACATACTATAGTTTTACTGTCCTGTCCATTTCTGCTTCAATCATCTTCTAACCCGGAGGATAGCCTTCGGGTTGGAAGATGGGTGAAGTAGAAGAAACGGACTGAAGCGACCGATGGTGGGATTCTTTTTGCCAAATGTTGCTTAGATTTGCAAATAATATATTACAGGAATGCCTTATATTGACACGTTTGCGTGCGCCCATTTTAAATCATTGAGTAACCGCGCAACATGTCTGTGGAAAAAAGTGGAGGGGCACTTGCCCCATGTGGTTCCGCCACCTCTCCTGCAAGTGGATGGTGCACTTGTCTTCAACCAGTGCTAACCCTGCTTAGATCTCTCGGGGTACTTACTGCGCCTTCCTAAACCCGTAAAACTGTCCGAAACGAGATTACCCTGGCTGTCAAAAGTGTCGTTAAACCCCAATAAAATAATTAAATCAATCAGTCACTGTGAGTACATGTATATTGTTATATTGTTGACGCCGAATACAGTAGCGATACCGAGTTAAATCATTCTAAAATACCGATACCGATACCGAAGTAGAAATTTCAATACTGCCAGACTCTAAAGGGTTGATCTTGTTGGGCTGATTAACACATTCTATTGTCAAGGAGTCATTTCGACAGTGTGATACTTCAAAGTTCATTCACATTCTCACTACAAAATAAAAAAAATCGATTGAACGGAGACAAATAATCAGACAAGTGAAACAAAAAAAAAAATCAATAATTGGAGTTCTGACGTAATGAATCTATATCTAGCTTTTCTTTTTTCGTCATTCGAAGCGATTTTCAGTACAGTTATCTTCTAACTTGCAAATCTGTCAGCAGTCATGCCTTCCAGCATAAAAAAGTAGGCTATGGCCGCGCCGCGTGTCGGCCATCGATGCGCTTTGAGCGCCCGTTCGGAACAGGCGCGCAGCAATGGTCAACGTGGGTTGTCTCGTTGGGCAGAATGCCCCCTTCAAAGTGGTAGAGGGTGTGCGGTCTACCTCCGGGGGATTTTCTAAATTTAGTACCCAAAATTCTTCAAAAGAAGTGGAATTCTTATGCGGGGTTGTGAGTTACACACAGCTAAAATGGATTTAGTGTGGCTTACAAGATGAGTTAGTGGTCGTTGTGTTGAATATCTGTAAAGATCAAGCCATGCCAGGTGTCCAAACTTTAGGGGAATGGCGTGTCCCCTCAGACAAAAGTAGGGGAGCGGTGTTCCCTGCGCTCCCCGGGAAGGTAGCCCTGCCTGTCAGTAAATTTAACACTAATGGATTATAAGCTATGGGACCTTTATAAAAACTAAAACAAATTCGCATAATTTTAGTTTCTGTTTGGGCGGAAACACCACCCTGCGATTATTTTAGTGGTATCCACTCTCTGCGTGTCCACTCTTCGTGAATTATGAATACTTGGCAGTGTTGACCGTACGTCACCGTGTCTGTTCATATTTTCCTTTTATACAGTGTACAATATTTGACGAGAACGCTCAATTCGTTCGCGTTGTGGTTACGCAAATTTAAATCTACGCGAACGCATGACCGGTTAGCCAAAGTTAAATCTTGAATGGTAAAGTCTGAGTAACTTAACTGGTAGAGTACTAATTTTTTTCTCATCCTCAAGATTTGTTCACACATGTTTGTCTTGTTACAATTAATGGGAGAGTGCCTATAGGCACTCTCCAATAATTGTAACAATGCAAATCGACGGAACTGAAGTAATTTTACTTCCAAAACAACATGAAGGACATCTACAGAATATCAAGCTTTTAACTGTAAGTACCTGCATAAAGCACAAATATGGGCTTCTAGCACTCCGCCAGTAAACCAGCCTTTCTTGTGTCTTGATATTTTTTAGACCTTTGCCTTGAGAGGCTGCATACATTTCAGTTCCACGCAATTTATGAATACTTGTCAATGATAAAAAGGCATTTTCCCAGGAATTTTTATGCAGCCGAGCGTTTGGTTAGCCATCTCTAAATCACGTGAACAGTCAGTAGGTTAAAGTCATTTTTGAAATTTTGCACAATGTTTACGCTCGATCGATATTCAACAAAACGGGTCTCGACAAGGCTGTCTATTTTAATTGTTGTTGTTTTGTGTTGGCAATCTTTACGTATATACAACGTTATTGATGTGACTGGAGAACAACTCAGGTATGCTTTTCATTCAAGGGTACAGGTACAAAAAGTAAACGAAATGTAATCAGAAAGATTGGAAAGTTGTTGAGAATAATACAAACCAAAATTAACCAGTATTTTAAAGATATTGGTATAACATTAGTTTTGCTTTTCTTATTAACGCTGACGAAACAAAGCACTAAATTAAGGAAGAAAAAATATTTTAGTGCGAAAACACTCGTCGAGTGTTATCTATGTTTTGAATACATAAGAAGAAGTATTAATTAATAGTCAAACATCCACGACAATCCATTAGACTTCTTCGTGAGGTCCGAATGTTGTGGGTTATTTCTTACCTGGCACGGAAACGTTGTGCTCAACAACACAACTTTTCCCGACTGAGGCTTCTTAGGAGCTGAGGTTGGCGATACTTGCTCGAGTGCATAATATTTTGATGAGGGTGTTTAACACAGACACCCGACCAATTACAATGACAACTGCGAACTTTCTTAAAAATAACTATTAAGTTGGGGGACAATACCGTTAAAATTGATATAATTTTTCACAACTTGATTTTCAATGATAACAACTATCGAAAGAGCCGAGAAACATTGGTTTGATGAGGCGTCAAGAAAACGAAAATGGGAACCAGTCTTGATTTTTTTCGAATTTTGAATGTCGAATAAGGAAACGGGAATAAGTAGCGAAATTCACAGCACTGCCAGTCCATTCGAGTTTGTTCCATATAAAGCTGCGAGGTAAAACATAAAAAAAAAACAATTATTGACAATTCGTCCACCGAGTTTCAATGTGTTCCATGTGCCAGTAGGCACATAGAACACATTGGAACTCAGGGGACGAATTTGTTGTGATTGACAAGCTGATGATTCGAACAAAATTTATATTGAATTGCATCCGCGTTAATCTCCATGAACTTGGTAAAACACTTCGAAGGAAACTTTTCCATAGTCGAGTGCTTATATTTCATCTAAATTTAGAAGAATCCATCAGACTTTTGGCTCCAAAGTGTGAAGACGGAATTATGACCGCACGCCACAATGGTACCTCTGGAAATCACAATTAAGCTGAAGAATACCCTGTCAGCTCAGGACGTATCTTGTCCTAAAAACTGGAATCTCCAGATGAGCGACAAGAGCGTTCACCTTACTTTAGAATTCGAAGCGCAGGAGACCACCACACCACCATCGGGGAGAGGCAGTACCTTTGGTGGTGAGAGGATCCCCCCTCACACTGGTCCTCACCGCTGGCTGATTCATCGGAGAAGAAGGAGAGAAAGAAGAGTCCATCCACCAGTTGCAGGGATGCCAGGCGCCGGCAGGCATGGCTTCCGAAGAAAAGAGCAGGAACAGAGAAACAGGAGGCGGTGAGGGAGACTCCCATAGAATCACCACTACCTTCTCATCACAACCTTTTCACCGGAGAAGTCAGAAAGCAGGGATACGAAGGAGTGGAAGCAGTGGCGTAGATAAAGGGGGGCCGGGGGGCGGAGCCCCCCCCCCCCCCCCACCAGAAGTTTTGTCGGAAATTTGTTGGGACCATTTTTAGTCGAATTTATGCCTAATAACATTAAAATGCCGGCTTTGGGGATAAAAACATGCCATTTTGGGTAAATTTGGGGTAAAAAAGACCAATTTTCAGTACATTTGCAGTAAACAACAGATTCTTTCTGTTTGGGTTTTTGTTGTTGTTACACTGTCGGAAAATTTTCGCTCTGTTGGAAAATGTTGGGCTTGGCCCTCCGCCAGCGAAAAGCTATCTACGCCACTGGGTAGAAGAGGCGATGGAGGTCACCCAAACCACATCTGAATCTCTTACCTGCTTGGATCAAGAAAGCCACAGAACCAAGGATGAGGTCAATAACATCAGCAAGAAAATACTAACAGGCACATCCAAATCACCCAACGCCTCTCTCCCTAGCACCATCTCTAGCTTGGACCCCCACGCTAGAGAGGAAGATGAAGATTTAAGCAAGCTCGCACACGAACTGGAACAACAGATCATGGGAACAGAAGAGTCAACCGACAGCTCTCTCTCTCTCTGTCTCCCCCGTTGAAACCGAGCTAACCACACAGCTCAAGAAAAAAAACTCAGTTCATGTTCCAAAAGACGCTCAAAGAGACTAAGGATGCACAAGATAACCAACTGGCACAGCTAAGAAAGCAAAGAGACGAACTACGTTCCCAAGTCGCCATGGTAACAAATCGGGCTCAAAAGATCAAAACGTAACCACAGCCAACATCAAAAGTCAAGGAATCCCCATCCCCACCGCCGCCACCAAAGAAAAAAAATGAAGAAGGAAAGGAAATAAGAAGCAGGAAGTAAGCGAGCCGACAACCAAAGAACATCGCCAAATCACATCCACTTATGGGATGCACGTCGCATCCCCTTGTGAAGAATCTTTCGGAGGAGAATCCATTTTCTCTCAAACTGTTGCGAGAATCCATACCTGCTATGAGTGTCCCAGAATCCAATGCGGCTACCTTGGTTGAACCACTGACCGGTGACACGTGTTAACCCTTTCCTCAACACGTATTTTTAATTTTTAAAAATACTATAAAACTTTTTTCAATTGTATTTTTTGAAATTGTATTTTCAACCTATTAAAATAACTGACTAAAATGAATCATTAGAAAAGATATGGTAATTTGCAAGTTGGCAAATTGTCAGATCTTGGAAAATGCTAATGATTCATTTTAACCCATTTAAAAACTGTTACGATAACCTTTTCTCGCCAGATCACCGAAGTTAAGCAACGTCGAGCCCGGTTGGGTGATCGACTGAGCGATCGATTCGGACTCCCGTGCTGTGTCCTTGGGCAAAGCACTTAACCCCCATTGTCTACATGGGGGCACGATGACGCCGTGTACTAAGGTGTACTGCACGTCGATGGTGCGCATGTCTTCAATCAGTCTAACCCTGCCTGTGCTGAAGTGGGGAGTTATGATGTTGGGGAGCTGGCAGCTGCTCGTCGTTACTCGATGGTTCTCTCCGGATACTCCGACTTCCTCCACCCGTAAAACTGTCCCGGCCATGATTAGCCATTGTGCATAATGTATGTGACCTTAATCACCAATAAATAAATTTCTAGATCCAGGATTCTATTAATGGCGGTACCCAATTGAATTCATCTTGTCTTGCACTCTCGTCGCATGTTTCCAGGAACATAGACATCGGATAGAACACGTCTAGGAGTGTTATTTACTGGAATTTATTGTACACCTGAATGGGGTCGCCTGCGGGTTACCTTGGAAGTGTGTTTACTCTCCAGCGATCGTCCATTCTTATGCTATTGGGCATGTGTATGTTATACATTATATAACCGGTTTTTGACCTATCTGCGTATGCCGCCTTCGGTATACGTTACTAGCAGGTGATATTAATTACCGGGATCACCACTATATCCATTAATATCCATATTAACGACCAATAAATAAATAAATAACCCATTTAAAGTTATAACTAGAAAATACAATTCTAGAGAAAACAATTGTAAAGGTTTTATAGTATTGGCCCCTGGGCGTTTTTTCCCCTGGTCTTTTGGTTCAGTCCCAGTCTTGTGGCAAACCGAACTGACCGAACGAGTTTTCTCTGCCTGTGCATAAACCGAACATCTTACTACGACTGAAACTAGACTAGTGGCTCCCACGGACTCTCGCCACTTAGCCTTCCCGAAAAAGGGGCCAAAAACGTCGTTTTCTCAGAGGGGTCGACTCAGGGCATTGCCATGGGTAAACGCACTTTATTACCCCCCGCCCCCACCCTCAATGTTTACATTTCCATAGCTCTGTTAACATACCCGTATAGTTAAAATTGCACCCACTCGATTGAGACTCCCCCCCCCCCCCCCCCCCACACACACACACACAAACACACACTCACCCCTGCTGACATCAACACATTCTAACGAGCTCACCCCCTAGCATATCATGGGTGAAAGGCTGTTTTCCCCATTGCGCCGCACCATTAACCAATTCGCATTCTTTCCCATTTTCATCCTTCTGTTAGCGCGGAATGTGTGGTTGCATATACCGCTGTTCACTAAAACACCATTCATGCGGTACCGATTCAATTGAGTTGGAAAACAATGAAAAATGGAACCGTAGATATACTGGATCAACTAATATTCGGAATTCGTTATTTAACTGGGATTCGCCGTATTCAGTGTCATCAATATTTGTTTTGTGTTATGCCACCTCCAAACTTAGAAGTACTTTTTAAAAGCATTTTCGTTATGATACACCCACCCTCTATTATATTAGATGAGATGTCTGTATGAATATTTCCCCCAATTCGCCTTATGTCTGTGTGGCCTACATTCAAGCATTCTGCTTTGGTCATTTTGTGTGGATGGGGTAGTTTTCCCATTTTTCTTTCGAATAATGGAGATCTTACTCCCCAAAGTAAGTGTACACCCCCTCCCCACCCCCACCCCCCACCTAATAAACTTGAAATTCTTTATAAAAGGCCCGCTGACAATACTTGGAGATGGTGCCGGGGCAGATCCTCTCAAAATCATCTCGGCACTGGCGTTTTGTCCCAGCCGAGTTTCGTGCCGGGGAGATTCGTCTAAAAAATGCTGATCTTTTGGGGGAAGGGGTGTTTGTGCGTGGGTGGGAGGGGGGGGGGTGCTCTTTCAAGTGTTTCCAAAGGAAGATATTAACCCTCATAGCCTGGAACCCTGTCCAATAAACTTGAAATTATTTTAAACTAATTTATTGTGAATCATCAGTCACAATGTTTTGAGATGTGGTAGTCACCAAGTAAGAGAGATTCAACTTTGGTCACAGAATGTTTCTTGTGTATGTGCTAATACGAAGAGATTGCATGATATATGCACAAAGAGTGTTTCATATGCATTTTCTCGCGCACTTGTGCGTGCACAAAACCTTCTCTTGTATCGTGTGTGGTAATTTAAACCCAGTATCGACCGCGAATAAAGAATGACCCAAGCATAAACTTTCCGGAATAAATTGAACTAAATTATGAATGTATACTATACTGGGTTAAAAAAGAAAATATAATAAACTTTGAGGAGCATTTTGTTTAGTATTATCGACTTTAATCCCAAACAAACTATTGAAAATTCATATTTTGAGTCTAGCTGTATAAATTTGCATACGCTCATGTTTCTTATCTTGTCAGCGTCACGTCGGGACGTCGCTATTCACATCGCTCGCAATTCAGACATGCATGGGATGAAATGAAAAGTTCACACATGCATTCAATAGCGTGAATGTCCACCGTTTGCCTCCTGGATGGCAAGACATCGACGGCGTATGAACCTGATAAGTCTCTGGATGTCACCCTGTAGTGTTGCGTTCCACTGCTGCCTTAGAACATTACGTAAATCGCCTAACGTCTGAAGATCATGAAGTTGAATCCAACGGTCCAACTGATCCCAAAGATGCTCGATTGGCAACAAATCTGGGGAAAGCGGGGGCCAGGGAAGAAGTTCGATGCTGTGCTCCTCAATAAAGTCACGACAGATACGCACCACGTGACATCGGGCGTTGTCTTGCTGGAATAACTGCAATCCGACGTTAGCGTTGAACAAAGCGACAACAACAGCGTTAAGAATTTTGTCCCTGTATCGCTGTCCATTCAGATTACCATCGAAGACGATCAACTGCGTTCGATGGTGCAAGGAAATTCCCGCCAAACCGTTACACTACCCCCGGCCAAAACGGTCGCATTCTAGCACGCAAGCATCACAAAACCGTTCTCCCCGTCGGCGATACACTCTTGCCCTAACATCAGCCCGCCGTAGACAAAATCCTGACTCATCACTAAAAAGAACTGTACTCCAACGCTGCTGTGTCCAGCGAACAAGCTGATGTATCCATTCCATTCTGTTGGTACGATGACGTTGGGTAAGGACCGCCCGTGGTATGGTCGCGTACTTCGGATTCCGTGTTCAGCGAGTCTGATGTGGGCAGTTTGTGCACTGATTCTATTGTTAGTTCTACCAGGAGTAATTGCTGCTGTTCTCGTCGCCGGAAGGAGACGATCCCGCAAGTAAGACGTCCTGATGTGTCGGTCGTATGCAGGTGTCGTAACTCTTGGTCGACCTGAACGCGGTCGGTGGGTGGTCGATTCAGTGGTTCTGTACCTTCCAATGAGATGGTAAATAGTGGCCACAGTGACTCCGAACCCAGCCTCATACATACCAATGGCACACGACCTCTGCTTTTCGGTAAACCTTGGCATTTTTCAAAATGTCGAAAGACAAACACTAGCTGTTTTCTCAATATCCCAGACTCTCTAGTACAACATAACTCAAAGAAAATCGTCTGTCACCCATTCAATTGGACATTCTCGGGTAGCACGTGCTATTTTGAAATCCGTAGCAAAATTGTATACGGTTGGGTGGACAACAACAACATGTCATTAAACTCTTTGCACAACTTCTTGTCCACAAACATGCAACATTAGAACTATTATATTTCATCCTTTACACTATTTTTTCACATTTGTTTCTATTATTCTTTCTTTTTTGACTCTGTATTTAAGTAACTTGCCCAAGTGGTTTTCGGTAAACACAAACAGATTCGGTCAAGCTTTGGTATACCGGTTCTAGTCGGCATCCGAGTCAAGTCCTCAATCGGATTTGGCGTCAGGTGTATATCCAGGGTTTTATAATAGTGGGGCCCTAACCAGTTTTGGGAGGTCCAACGATAATAGTTGAAAGACCGCTGCATGGGGTTTCTGGGAGGGCTCTCTTAGTTTTAACTGAGGTCCTCCATGCGTGGACCCCTCTTCCCAGTTTCCCGAAGGAAAAAGTGAAGAGGGAGCATCGACCGATGGAGCGTAGTTAGGAATTCGTTTTTGATCTTCCTGGGGGTAGCGTTCTTTTATGTTTTCGATTTATTGTTCAGTTGAGTCGATAAAGTCATTTTTAGCCCGATTCTTTACAGTGAGGGCTATAGTCATGACTTTCGTCCGTCCGTCTGTCCGTCCGTCCGTCTGTTAACATTATTTAGAGTTTGGGTTAAAGTTTGTGGTTAAAGTTTTTTACTGAAGGTTCAAGTATTGTTTTTTTTTTACTGTTTAGTCATGACTTTCGTCTGTCCGTCTGTTAACATTTGGAGTTTTGGTTAAAGTTTGTGGTTAAAGTTTTTTAGTCAACCTTAAAGTTTGTTTTTTCTCTTTTAAATTAATATTACTATTGATTGTATCATTCTCATTATGTTTTTTTATGTTTCATGTTAATTTGGGAAATATTCAACCCTTTTTGTATGGCAATTTAACTTACAACTCCAGGTTAAAGTTTTTGGTTAAAATTTTTGGGGGTGGGGGGGGGGGGGTAAAATTACACCTTTAATTCTTCAAACAGCTTAGTGGAATGTCACTGTTTCTTATTTGGGGCAATGTCTATTATCTACTGAATATTTCTGAAGCGATTTTCATTAATATCGTTATGAATTTAACCCCTTTTAAACATGTTTTCAGACTGACTTTCTTTGTATTTGAAATTAGACTTTGCCACATACTTTTTTACTCTAATTCAATACAACTTAATGATTCCAATTACATCAATGATTTCTTTTATAGGTTTTGGGAAATATTTAACCCTTTTTGCAAATAAATTTTACTTCGTATTCCCAGCTTAAAGTTTCGGATGAAAGTTCTGCTTTTCAAGGTTCTACCTTTCATTCTCCAAACATTCTGTTACGTCATTTTTTTTTTCATTTCGGGCAAGGTCTACTGAAGCTGTACACAGTGGTTTCAAATAATATTGGCATTAATTTAACCTTATTCACAACGCTTTTCGAACTTAGTTTCTCTAAATTCCAAGTAAGGCTTCTGCCACATACTTTGTTACTTTGTATCCCCTCCCACAAGGGAGGGATATAGCACAGAGCTCGCTCCGTCCGTCCGTCCGTCCGTCCGTCCGTCCGTCCGTCCGTCCCTCCCTCCCTCCGTCTATCTGTCCGTCCGTCTATCCGAACTTTCTTTATGCCATAACTTAAACAAAAGTTAACGGATTTCAGTTCTTTTCAGAACATGTCTCTAGGTCAAGTTTGATGACCACATTTATCCAATGAAAATTGTTGAAGTTATTGCCCTGCCCAGCCCCCGCCAAATAGGATTTTTTTTCCTTTCTTCCAATATGCATTTTGTTCTATTTACGGTCACTACATGCGGAACTTTTTTTTCAACTCACGTACCCCCCCCCCCCCCCCCCACCCGGGCCAATCAGTCAAAAATGCATTTTTACAGTTTTGCTTAAAGTTCATGGTTTACAGTCAGGGCTATAGTCATGACTTTCGTCCGTCCGTACCCCCCCCCCCCCACCCCACACATGTGTCATTTAGGCAATTATTCCCAAAGTGCATTTTGAAGGATTGGGAGTTATTACATGCAAAAAAGAAAATTGACTCCTGTAGCCCAACATTGCTTTATGTACTGCATCTTTAATCCTTTACCTAACACAAGTTGAATCCAACAGTACAAATTATTTTTCTGAAACATCATATTTTTTCATTTTTTACTTCTAACCATGGCTTATTAGTCCTTAATTGGAACAAGCTTGTTCCATTAATAGGCCATGAGGTATGTTTTGGAGTAGAAAAGTGAAAAAGATAAAATTTGAATAGCAAAATTTGTATATCACGAGTGCAGATATGGCAGATTCGTTAGGTAAACGGTTAACAAAAAATGTCTCCGACTATTTTGTGTCTAAGCATTGCCATTGCTGGGACAGTCGGGCTGCATGCGTGATATCACTCCAGTTTAAGCTGCCGAGGGTGTTGATAGAATCCTGGTCTAGTTTCTCAATAAATTCTGCTGGTGGTATGTTCCGGCTGTCGTCACCATCTTCTGCCTCGGAGTGGTGGCTTGATTGATCCAAGCAGGTGGGAGATCCAGGGTTGGAAAGAGGGGCCTCCATCTCATCATCCGCCTCCTCAATCTCCCAGATCCCGAATTGTTTCGCCCTAGTTCTCGTTCGCTCCCCGGATCGCTTCACCCCAAGCCTCGTTAACCCCGGGTCATTTCGAGCTGTTCCGTTTCGTCCTACAAGCGGAGGTGGGTGGTTTCGCCCCAGAATTTCATTTTGGTAATGCAATGTAATTGTTTCCTTTAACACGTTTTTTTCCGAAGGATTTACCGAAGTAAACAATTTCCATTACAATCATCATATTTGTTAATAAATTGAGAATTTTCATCCTTTCCGTATGGTCTGATACGTGAAATCAGACAAATAGAGAGGGTTTTGGTGGTATGTCGATGAGGTATGATTAGGTAATAACAGGACTAGCAGTGACAATATATGTTTTACTCCTGTTTTATTTATGTATTTGTTTATAATTGACAGTTTTGTTTTCATATCCAGTAATAATGGAATTTATTGTTTAACTTTACTCCACTTGAAAACTCGTCACTCGATACTAACAATCGGCCTCTTCGTTTACTTCCGGATTCGCACGTGACCGCTTCCATCATCAAGAATTGCATCCAATGCAACAGGTAGTGGAATTTAATTTTCAGTCGTTGTTTTCAAGATGGTAAACTTGTGTTGTGCTCTGATTAATTATAAGCATTTAATGTTAATTGATGGTGAAAAGATATTTTGAAACCATTAATTTAAATCATCGTCGATTTGCCCCCCTCCCCCATACCCAGGTCGTTTCGCCCCAGTATAGGTGCGAAACGACCGAGGCGATCGGGAATTGGGGCGAAACGATGCAGAGGTGAAGAGGTGGGGGTAGGCGTGGGGGGTGGTGGCGTTGATGTGATGGTCGTCCCACAGTCCGTCTCCTAGTGTTTTTCTGTCCCTGCCCTTCTCTTCTCAAGTCAGACCTCCAGGCGTCGGGCATCCCTGCGCTTGGTCACTGGACTTTTTCCTTATCTTCGTTTTTCCTTCTGAATGTGCGGCCTCCCTCGGGTGAGGACCAGTGTGAGAGGAGTTCCTCTCAGCAAAGATGCTACCTCTCCTCGAGGGTGGTTGGGTGGAGTTCTCTGTTGCACCATATTCCAGTGTCAGGAAAACGCTCTTGCCTTTCACTTGGAGAGCCCTGTTGAGAGGACAAGGGACGTCCTGAGCTGACATGGCTATATTGAGCAGAATCGGGATATCCAAATTGGCCGTGCTGAGCGAGTTGTCAACCCGTCCGCACACTTTGAATTGAAATGTGAGAAGTGGGTGAGAGTGAGTGAATTCAAATCCCAGGTACATTGATCTGAGGTTGGCCCATCTCACCTGTTCGTGAGATAAAAAAAACCTTCAAAATCCGGGCTGAACCGATCCAGTTACGATCATAATCGGAGCTTTCCGTTGATTTGGAGTGCGCTGATTTCGACCAATCACAGGGCGACAACACACGTTGGGTTTCCACGTTGTCCCAACCCACAGTAAAACCGATCAGGTCCTTGTGTGGAATTCTCCCAAGAAGACAGACACCACAATGTATCAGATTATTTTATCGTTTTCAACGTTTGTTGCGGTAGCATTTGCAAGCGATGTGCTCGAATTCAATAAAGACAATTTTGATTCCAGAGTATCGGAACATGACATAATTCTTGTGGAGTTTTACGCTCCTTGGTAAGTCGCCGGGTTTTCATCAACTTACCCAAATAAACCGTAAAAGAACTCCAAAGATTGTTTTAAAACACAATATGTACTCTTGTCTGAAAATAATGTTAAGACTAGTTAGTCACACGGACTTTCCTCACCAGTAACAATGCGTTAAATGTTTCTCGAAAACTCTTGAAGGCGCAGATGATTTTGAATTTACTTCCTTGTAAATTCAAAATTGAAATTTTCAGCTTGGTCTGATTTTACTTTTGGAACTGATAGTGCAAGTTGGAAAATCTGGAAAATTTCACAGCGGAAACCAACACGTAGTTTTGTTTGGTGTCTGTGGTTGAAATTAGTTTTTCAGTTTGGTACAATAAATAAGTAAAACGAGAGAATTGCCAGGGTAATAGCACCAACACTACAGTACATAGAGAGTGTATTGTCACTAAATCACTCGCAGAGTTAAGATTCCACCCAAGCAATAATAATTTGTTGCAAAGCATTACAAGCACAAGCAAAGTTCCAACCAATGGACCTCCGGGTTTTTACCCGGAAGTCCATTGGCTGAAACATTGCCTGTGTTTTTTGTCCCCATGTACAGAATTAGAAAGTGATACTTTGGGTGATAACTCCACTCCTCCAGTGATTTAGTGACATTCCACTCTCCATGTTCTGTAAATAAAATAAATCAAAATAGGCTGTCTTTTCACTTTTAAACGGTAAACAAAATAATGTGTTCAACGATTTACCCCATATAACCCATTGATACCCCATAGAACCCAATAGAGCATAACAGGTACCCCATAGAACATCATGGAGTGATAAACAAACATTATTGCACCCTTCAAGTGTCAGTTACTCATTTGTTGATGGAAGTTACTTCACTTGGTTGAGTTCTTGGAACCAAATGCATCTGACTCTTGGATAATGAAAATTAATCGCCAAAAATCCAGTATATAGAATCATTATCAAATATTACACTTATAATCATATAATAAATATTTTATGATTATAAGTGTAATATTTGATAGTGGTCTTATATATTGGATTTTGGGCGATTATTTTTCATTAACCAAGAGTCAGGTGCCAGTGGTTGAACAGGGTGGCAAAATGAAACGGAGCTTGAACAAATAACAAAAACATGTTTATGGTGTTTAGTGGTTTATTTATACTCATGCAATAGAAGGAAAAGTGGAAACAAAATGAAGATAAAAACAAGATTAACAACTTCAAAGATCAACAGATAAAGAGACTTGCAAATACAACTATACAAGACTTTTTTGGCTGGTTATAGTTCTTGGTACAAAACTCTGCCAAACTTTCGAGACATACATGTATAGTTAGCATAAAAAGGAGGTATGTGAACAACCCTCTTGTGGTTTGATGCGGCCACTGCAGCTGAGTTGGCTGAAAAGCATGCAACATGGAGAGGGGTTAAGGTATTAGGTAAAAATAAGAAAAATGGAGACGATACTTTGAAAAAAAATCGTAGCATAACCGTCGCCAGCAACAGATACATCGTCTACATCTCGCGGCCGCTGCAGCTGAGTTGGCCGAAAAGCATGCAACACTGCCAGCAGGGAGAGGGGTTAAGGTATTAGGTAAAAGGGAGTTAGGTCCGGTACTCTTCTATGGGGTACCTGTCATGCTCTATGAGGTAAATTGTCGAACTGCAAATAATTATTGAATGCTAGTCCGCTCATAACCTGGTAATTTCGTGACCTGGTAAACCAAAATATGAGTGGATCATATATCAGGAGCTGCTAAATGCCAAACATAGAGTATAACAATTCACCCAGTCAAAAATAGACACCATTTATTACTACTTTATTAACACTATTAATACTAAAGTGTTGGTAAACTTATTCATGTTGTTCATAATTGATTAGAATCTTGATTCTTTACCAGTTATTCTCGTCTTTCAAAACACTACAGTCATTCAGGCAGTAACCGGTCAGATAATGTTGAGCCTTAAGAAACTTGACTTTGAAGAGCATTTCAAACTAAAATTTTACACTGGGTTTGTGGAGTAATATGTTGCCTGTCGTCTTTGAAAGTTTTACGAGTTCATTGTTTTTCGTTGACCAAAGCAATTTTTTTGCATTCATCATGAAGTCTGCAGACTACCGACTGAACACATTTTATTTATACATGTACCATGGGCCTATGCAGTGTTGTACAGCACCATGATTGAAGGCCAGTGACTTCGATCAGCTGGAAAATGGTGATCTGGTACCGATTGCAGATGGTAAATTCAGTAATATCTCTGCTCTGCAACTCCGTAAATATTGTGCTATGCACTACACACGTTTTTAATGGGGAAACTTTATTGAAATGGCCAGCTATCGAAGGAATTTTTAATAGCCAGTGATAAATATAGAATAACCGGGAACTGTCGGTTGTCATAATCGGCCAATACCCTGTCACCGGTCGATTCCGATTATTGGTTCATCCCCATTTTAGAGTAGCGGTCTTTCGAGTTACGTGGAACTCTTTTTTATGATCATGTTGCATGTGAGATTTAAGGTTAGGTTACTGCCATGGCCTGCAGCTCCATTTCTTTTGCATAATGAACAGACGCATGTTTTGCACAGTCTGAACGCGTGAATTGTGCCCATTGACTTTTTGCTTTGGCCGTTTTTGCACCTTCGGTTCAGTATTTTGGTATGATATAATGATCGCACTACCAATACTGTTCAGTATTTTCGGTATACCGCCCATCTCTACGTCACATCAGGTGCAGTTTTGGGGGTATTTGCATACATGGTGCAGATACAGGAACAAATTGAAAGGGAAGCCAGCACAAAAATAATCCATTCAGATATTAATAGTGGTCACTTATGTGAACATTAATTATTAACACAAATATCCTTCTGGGCATGTCTCTCAACTCTTGAAATACAATAGGTCTTAAGAAGAACCAAACAATAGAGAGGAAGATGTAGGGTGCAAAGTGTCCACTTTCCATAACCAGCTGTATTAATGTTCATGAACAAAGGAAAATGAACACTCCAGTGATGCATTGTGGTCAGCTATCGTTTCTGATTTGTACAGGCCATTTAATTTGTACATGCCTGTACTTCATTTGAGAGCTCTGCATTTTCTATATTTTAGGTGCGGTCATTGTAAGAAGCTTGCCCCAGAGTATGAAAGTGCTGCAACTGCTCTGAAAAGAAGTGACCCATCAGTTCCACTAGCAAAAGTAAGTAATAGGTGAATTAGCTTCAATATTGTCACATAATTAGATTTTCCAGTAAGTCAACCGGTCGTACTAAAAGACGACCGTAGACGATCGTAGAAAAAGTAAGAGGGTTATGGGGAAAGTGAAAGCACAAAAGGGTTGATATCGACCTTATAAACCCATGTTTAAAATATTATAACGATAGGATATGCTTATCCCATTTTTTAACGAAAAATATTAATCCATAATCAAAAATCTACGGTCGTCTTCTCGTACAATACTAAAAGGCGACCGTAGATCGAGCTATTGAGTGAGTGAGAGACGGCAACATTAAAGATTAATCTCCTTACATCTTGATTACCATCCGCCGACATCAACGCAAAAATTTGAACTTTTATTTCAGGTGGTAAAAAACAAATAATTACATTTTGCCATTTTGTAATTATTTAACGAATTTCATGTAGTCGGGCTTGTCTAATTTATTGACTAATTGAATACCCAAGAGGTTTCCAACAGAACTCTCAAACCTAACAAGACAGTCGCTACATTTATGACCCCTGTAAGTTGTCCATATCTCCGCAAGAGTACATCAAACCAACCAGCACAGCATTGAAAACAGTTCTACTTACACATGTTAAGTACACCTGTCAATACGGCTCGGGCTAGAGTCTGTTTTCATGAACCGATCTTCACGAAATGTCTTTGGTACCTTTGTTATCACCTTGGGATGCGAACGAGTGTTTCTGGGTGCGGTCCAAAATTCAAGATGGCTGCCAGTGGCCATTTTGTACCAAAATTCGTGCAATCAGTCTTTTGTACAGAACTTCTGTATGAAAGTTCTGATTTGAATAAATTTTTGTATGAATGTTTAGTAACATGGAAAACATCACATATAGTAGAGGTTTTTTCTCATGCAGAAATTATGCAAATTAGATGAACTTTGATTTATTCAGTGCTACTTGTACACTGTAAGTGCACACGTGTCAATACAGCTCGGGCTAGATGCTGTATTTATCAACCGATCTTCACGAAACTTCTTGGGTACCTTTGTTATCACCTTTGGACGAGAACGAGTGTTTCTGGGTGCGGTCCAAGATTCAAGATGGCTGCCAGTGACCATTTTGTACCGAAATTAGGTCCAATCGGTTTTTTGTCACAACTTCTATACAGCTCGTATTTATGAACTGATCTTCACAAAACTTCTTGGGTACCTTTGTTTTCACCTTGGGACAGGAATGAGTGTGTTTTGGGGTGCCTTTGTTATCACTGTGCTATGAGAACAAATATTTTGGGGTTCAGTCAGACCCACTCTGGGACTCAAAGATTTCTTTTCTAGTTTAGCATCTGTCACCCCACTTTTACAATACTTTACCTATACATTTGTTACAGGCTACGGTCGGTATTTATGTACAGACCATTACAATACTTAAAATGTACCTTTGTTATCAGGTCATTACCTAGATGTTTGTCATTGCTGTGTCACATACTGTTCATGTACATGTCTTAACAAGTTGAGCTACAGTGTCATTAACACTTTCATTGATCATAGATTAACATTTTTCGTTATAAAATGGGATAAGCATATCCTATCGTTATAATATTTTAAACATAGGTTTATGAGGTCGATATCAGCCCTTTTGTGCTTTCACTTTCCCCATAACCCTCTTACTTTTTCTACGGTCGTCTTTTAGTAGACATGGAAATCGGGTCTGGTGACGATCTTGTCGGTAGTTTTCATAGCCTCTTCAGTGCTTTGTAAATGGATGATTCTGGGATTTAGAGTTTGCTCCTTTCAGGTACAAATGTCAACTTGTCAAATTAGTTAGATTATGAAATCTGTATCTGTTTTACTGAAAGTAAATGGCATATTCTAAAGTTCACAACATCTCCTTGAAATTGGGCAGTTGCCTTCTCAAATTCTGACCCGTTTCACTTATTTTCTTGTCGGACAACACGACATTGCTGTGAATGGAAATGGAAAACAAATCAAACAGGGCGGTGGAATCATAAAGTTTCCGTCCCAAACGGCACCTTTATCAGTCCTTCGCATGAGACAGGCGCTATTACGCTCGTGCTCGCAAGCGCCTGTAATTTAAAAAAGACAAGCGCAAAAAATCGCACCTGTCATCGAACAGTTCAACTTCACTTAAATTGCACTCAACTCACAAGCATTGCCACGCTTCAAGTCAGAATGGACATCTGTTGTGTTATTGTCCATTGGTTAATGGTAAAACAAAATAAAAACTGCTGTTATATGCCAACCCCCCCCCCCCCCCCCCCACCCCACCCCCACCCCTCCACCTTCATATCACCATCCGCTCCGCAAGAGGTCGGAATCAATATTGTCAGTGAAAACTGAAACATTTCCAATTTCCTTTGTTCACTGCGCATGTCATTATACATCCCCATTCATCTTGTAAACGAAACAGAAAGTACAGCGCTAATTTAATCAGAATTTGCTTTAAAAATTCTCATACGTTTCATTTTCAGATTTCGAGTTTTAATTCTCAATTTAATGAATAAAACAAACAGAAAACCATGCGGTGTTGTTTTCATTTTTTGTACAGGTTACTCTCGAAGCTAGAAATGGACGTAAGTTAAGTATGTCAATCAACACTGCAAACCACCCCCTTGAAAACAGACAAACATAGTCTGTTTAAAAATAGCTGTTTTTTGTCTTTTTTTAAATATGTACATTTATTACGAATAAACAAAATATAGCTTCACACAAAAATCAATAAAAAAAAATCATAATATGAAGACCAGATAAAATTTTCACAGCGGAGTATGAATAACAAAATAGTTGCCTCCCTTGGCAAAATTAAAAAAATTGATTTTACACTGAAAGTCATAATTTCACATGTTGCAGAGCATGATGGAATGATAAATGAGCCTGTTTTATTAAACCAATAAGTCATACATCATATCGCTGGTTAAATTGTTATATAATTCTCAAATACCAGAGTTGTAATTATTTTTTATTTTTAATTACCACTTTCTCATTAATTTCTGAACACCCGTTTTCACAGTGAGTTGTGCATGCTCGAAAGTGGCAGTGTTCTTTCACAATGAGTGGCGAACCGCTCGAAAGTGGCAGTGTTCAATCAGTATCTTTGTGATGATGTTCGACCACTGTGAAAACTATGTTATGGCCGTGTTTCAGACAACTATTGACAGCAGTCTGCACATTTATTTGAAACAAGTCACAGCTTCCAAAACGAGGTCGACAAAAAATAAACAAGTCAATTTTGCTTGGGATATATAATTTTTTAATAAAGACTTATTACACTGAAAACAGACATAATGTATTACACAAAGGACGAATTTAACAACACAAAAACCCCAACTCCCCAAAATATACATAATACAGTATTACAGTTCTATTTGACACTGGGGTAAGTACAGTGTTGCAACAAGTCACCTGTTTTTCCATTTGATGCCTGTATTAAATTTGACGTCTCAAACAACTTTCGTCCAATTTGAAACTTGGGGGGGGGGGGGGGGGGTATTGACTCGAGTAGGGCACTCTGGTTCATAAATCTGAAAAAGCGAGGGTGGGCCTAATCACGAATATGGGCTTCGACACGGGTGAGTACGGTAGCTGTGTTTAAACACATCTGTCTCAAACATGCACAGTTGTGAAACTTTGGGGAATTTTGCGAGTGCGATCGCACTCGCAACACAATTTGCGAGTGCACTTTTTTGCACCCGTAAAATTTACTCACACGATGGACTGCTTTATTACTAAATGTTTTGAGTCCTCTCTCCCTTACACGCACTCCCGGCTCTCGTATATACGCCCTTGGACTTGAATTGCAGATATCATTTCAAGTTCACTTATTTGTTATTTAATATGTTTTAGTACTATCCTGTCCCAGTTTTGGTACCATGGTATGGTGGTCCTAAAAAGGATTATGGGGGATATCCATATCAAATAAAGTCAATTTCTGCAGTTTGGGGTGGATTTTGGTGGTTTGGAGGGATTTTCGGGTTGTTTGTGGTAATTTTAGGAATTGGGAAATCACTCCTATTTGATCAAACATACCCCTGTCCTATAAGGTTTTAGGTCACATAGCAAGTTTATTAGCAACCATGTGCTATTATAGAAACCGAGATGGCGGCCTTCAGTTTTCAAAATGGACGACGGTAACACATATCACCCTAACACCATGTGCTGTGCATGTACACTAACACCACTTATCACTGTGGGGATGACGTCACAAGATGGCTGCTCATGCGGGTTAAGTGACATGGCGTAGCATCTGGGTTCCTGCCAGAAAAAGGTGAAATGTACATGACATTCTACTAACGTCAAAGTCGATTACTTCTCAACATATACAATGCGTCTTCAAGGTGTAATCTATTCCAAAGGAAAAGCTGCAGATTTACTTTCAGTGAGTATTTGTGAAATAATAATGAGCGGTATTGTTATTCAAATTGAATGCAGTCTGATTTTATAATAGTATTTTGTCTGCAGCTGCAATATGTGTGGATTTTTCAATCCAGTTTCATTTGGTGATATACAGAAATTGAGTATTCAGGGTTTTTCCTGGGTGACGACAGGGGCCGAATATAGGTCCCATTCCCAATGGCAAATAGGCTATATTTTTCCCAATTCCCAAAATTCACCTCTCACAACTCATAATTATTAGAGTAAAGGACTGTGTGAACATGTGAATAGTTAACAATCGAGTCAAAAGACTCATTTTTAGTGTGTATATATGCAAAATAGGCCAAGATATTCTGTTTTTAAATTCATTATCCCTTTAGAAATGTCTGTTTTTGTTTCTTTTCAAAGATAGCACAAATTCCCAAAATGAGACAAAACAACGCTAATTTTCCCAATCCCATGGGCCCAGGCCCCTTTCCCAAAAGGGTAGGAAAAAACCCTGATATTGTGCACCATAACCCCTTTGGGTTAGATTAGAAGGGTTAAAAAGAATTTTGTATACCTCTTTGTTATAAATTATAAATGGTACGGAATTTTGTCATTCAGGAACAAAAGCCCTCTCTTGGGCCCTCGAATGCCCTGACTCGTCATTGGTTCGATCAGTGTAGGTATTCATTTTAACCCTTGGCCAAATAAACTTTTTTATAAATCAGATCTGTCCACGACATTCTGGGGGGGGGGTGTCAGATTCAAGTTTCTCAGTTCAAGTTCCTAGACTCGTATTTGGGGTCCCTTTCGGAGTCTGAATTTTAACTTAGTGGAATGTTCTTTAAAAATATCCTCCAGAACCACCAATCATGATTTTTAAAATATATTATGGTATGTAGCGTTGGGAGGTGGGTGTGGGGGTTACTGGATGATGTTTCTTCAAACCAAGTCAGTAGGTTAATATTTGTGCTTCCTTTGGGAAACAAACTTTTAACTTAAAGGTCTACAGTTCGATCCCAGCCTTGGGGTAACTGCGCTGTGGCCTTGGCAAGGCACTCAATCTTGATTGACCACGTGTACTAAAGTGGGCTGCATGTCATGTCTTCAACCTGTTCCAAAACTGTTTGTGTGTAGTTTGTTCGTTGGGGAGCCTGACAGTTGCATGCTGTTGCTCAGTGGTTCTCTCAGAGTACTCCAGCTTCCTCCACCGTGAACTGTTTAACATGAGGTGACCCTGTCTGTCGAAAATGTTCTTGAAACCATGATAAATAGATAAAAGTTTACATTTGAATAATGGAATCTGCTTAGATTCCTGCGATTTCATTTTACGGGGATATTACAAGAATCCATTCCACGACAATAAATAATTATTTGACTGCTCTCACAGATGTGTGTACCATCATGTGAAGTATGGTGGTTTACTGGTGCATCGGTGTATCCTTAAAAGTTTACATTTGAATAATGGAATCTGCTTAGATTCCTGCGATTTCATTTTACGGGGATATTACAAGAATCCATTCCACGACAATAAATAATTATTTGACTGCTCTCACAGATGTGTGTACCATCATGTGAAGTATGGTGGTTTACTGGTGCATCGGTGTATCCTTAACCCCCCCCCCCCCCCCCCCCCCCCCAAAAAAAAAAATACAAAACAAAGAACCATTTATTGTTACCAGGGCTGAATCCCTGAAATGCACTTTTCAAGCAAAAGATTGATCCATATAGTTCCCATTGAATTAACCCTCTGCACTCTGGTGTCAAAATGTTTTCAGCAGCAAATATTTCCCATAATACAGTTTGATACTTAACCAAATATACCTTGTTTGACAGAGCTCGGTGAGCTGTGTCAAATTATATTTGCTTAAATTCATAGTCCAAAAAGAGAACAGAGGAACTGGAGAAAATTCTGTTTCACTACCAGAGTGCTAGGGGTTAAAACAGAACTAGACATTGGATTCTATTTACTTGTATACTTGTTCTGATATCTTCTTGTAAATTTTAAACAGGTTGATTGTACAGCAGAGCAGGATATCTGCAGTCGATTTGGTGTTAGTGGCTACCCAACATTAAAAATATTCCGAGGTGGAGAATTTTCTGAAGAATATAATGGTCCACGAGAATCAAGTAAGTTTCACATGTTGTCTTGATTGGACGTCTTTAAATTCTTGTTCAATCATGATCAGGGTAAAGAATGTATGTCATTACCATACTGAGCAGAGAATAATCGAAATGAGCCCACTTAACAACTTTTCAGATTTCAGTTCGAGTCCCCTCCTTGCTTTAATAAGAGGAGTTCCTGGGAATGGTAACATCTATGACAGCCAAGATTTTACATTGAAAAAGAACACCTTACCCAATGCTCATGATATCAAAATTTATTTTAATAAAAAAAATTTCCAAATTTTTCCAATATTTTCAAGAGAACCATACAATGACCCGCTCTTTGGAACGAGCTCAATGCGCATGTTCTATAGGTAGGGGTCACATGTTATGCTTTTATGTTTTTAAAAAAAAATTCAACAGTTCAATTTGTAAATTTTGTGGACACACTCAGGCGATTTGTAAGGTAAATGAGTTTGTTTTTTTTTTTTATGCGTTTCGGTCAATTCTAAGACAAAAAAATTTTTTTTTACACTTTCTATGGTGGGTGGGACCAAAATCCGGAAATTATTTTTTTTTGTTTTTTATGCGTTTTGGTCAATTTTAAGAAGAAAAAAAAAATTTAGTCCTGAAAATATTTTGTTTGGAACTTACGAACAAAAATAAAAAAAAAATCTGTTTTTTTATGCGTTTATCTCAATTTTGGGACGTAAAAGTGCAGGAACTGAAAATAGAAGGAAAATCCTGTGTATTGTGTGGGCACAATCGCTTCATCTAGTTTGTATGTTTTCTTCTGAGGGGCGCATGCAGCTTATTCAAGTCAAGTCCCTGGTTTTATATTTAGACTACCATGTCAGGTGTGCACCCTCAGGCCCCCTGGGGCCTCTTGTTTGAACATGTGTTTAATTCCATGTCAATCAATGATAATCTGTTTACTTTCCTGCAATAGGTGTGACAGACCCAAATCCGGTAGCTTGATAATGAGATTGTTTTTGCTCAACCCCTTTACGTACAGTACAGTAGTCATGGACTGGTCATAATCCATGTGGGGCAGTGATATCCACCGATACGTTCACCAGGTATTTAAAATCATCAGCAAAATTTCAATTAATGAAGCACCGGGTTCTACCCAGTGCTTCATTAATTAAATTTTTGATGATTATTCCCGTAAGTAGTGTTCCAAATCTAAAATTATTGCGTCTGTGGAAATATTGCCCACCTGTGGATAGTGTCCAGTCCACGGCAGGTCTACTGTACATGTAGCTGTTCACTTCACTTAGCAATCTCAATGCTACAGAATATTATGAGAAGACTGTAGTGTTGGGATATTGCTGTGTGGCAACAGTTCCTCTGTGGATGCACATACATGTAGATTGAGTCATCACCTGTGGTTGGCTTGGTTTCTTTGGTCAACCAATGAATCTGCAGGTTTATCATTTTACTCCACATTCTTCTTAAATTATACCACAGTTTATTCAGAAATGGAAGTGATGCAGCTGCAGTTCTTTTTATTACTGTGGTAAAGACGCTCTGTTTTACTTGTAAAATATGCTAGTCACAAGTGCTTGGAGTGGAAGTCCTTCAAATTGACCAGCATGGGTATAAACGATTGACAGCACTTGACTTTATCTCCATATTGCAGTCATGATTAGCCATTGCGCAGAAGTACGTGACCTTAAACACCTATAAATAAATGTCAGAAATAATTTAAAAAAAAACCACAGTGCTTTGTTCTCACAATGTTGGCACTTTGCCAGTGGAATTTTCAAATACCCTGTGTCCATATTGGGCAGGAAACAACTGATTATAGAAGATTACAATTTTATTAAATAATTAGTACAGAATGCATCAAGTAACATTATTAACACATAATACATTGAATGTCAATTGTTTCAAATTATGGGTGCAATTAGTGTAAATTACACCCATCTCTAATTTTACGGGTGCAAAATTTTGCTCCTGTAAAAATCGCTCACATGAAGGACTGCTGTTATAGTTGTTCGATGTCATGGGTTACCACCTCTTGTCTCTTCAAGACCCCTCTCCACCTCTGGCCTACTTGGGCTGTGGCTGGGCACAGGTAGGCCAGAGGTTGTAGGGCATCTTACAGAGACTACAGTGCATGCCTAACCACTTGCAATTACCATTCACATTCACATTTTCGATGTACAAATTTGGCTGTTTGCACATGTCTGAGTGGTCAGGCAAAAGTGAGCAATTTGGCATTGATGGATTCTAAGCCTTTTGCAAAGGCTTTTCTCTTTCTCTCCCAAAATACCATGTTTATAACCACACAGCGGGAGTACTAGAAGTGAGGATCAATGATGGATTTATGTCCGGGAGACATCAAGATTGTGAATAACAGGTTGCGACTTGCAAGACATTCTGTTATACATTAGAACCACAGATACTGATGGAGCAGAGGGAGACATGTTGATTTATCAACTAGTAATCGACTAAGGATGGTGATTGGATGATTATAAAATTCACCAATCATTTCAACAGTAATATAGACTATCGATGTGTAGCATAAATGTATAGAAATCCAGAAGCCTTTACAGAATAGAGCCTTTGAACTAACTGCAAATGTGATGGTGCTCTTTAAATTAGTTTTGTAAAAGCTCATTTTATATCAGTTTGAAGCAGAAAACAGAGGAAAGTGTGTTAACCTTCTGACCAAACCAAGTACTTAACACTTGCAAAACAAGATTTTGAATAACAGAAAATTTTCACTTTTTGCCTCTAAAATGTAGCTTATGACAAAAGTTATGTTTTTGAAACAAGAAGTGAAAAAAATAACGAAATTTTTATGTTAATAGCTCTGGCTTCTTTTGGTCATTTTTACGTTTGGCAAATGTTTAGGGATCAGTTTCCCTCTGGGATCCTCAGGAAGTGAAGCAGTGCATGTTTACTGTGGTAAATAAGCTCTGTTTCCCTGGTACAACAAGGCTCAGTACAGGCTTGCCATTTTGAAGTGGGCGATCACCCCGGGCTGCAATCGCCTGACTGAAGGCAAAATTCCTCAGATGGTAAACGTCTGTCTAACCCCGATTTCTGCAACCTGTTAATTCAGTCGCTGACACAACAAAATCGGCCGTCTCAAACTGCAATTTTCGTGGATTGAAGGAGGAACAGTGCAATTAGTGAAGCTAGTTTGTCATTGATGCAGTCACCCAGAGACAGTAAGTAAATTTCCCAAGATGAGCGAGAGGTCTGCCAATTCCAAAGTTGTAATTAGTTATTACATTGTACATCAGACCCTGACAACTCTCGTGTCATTCGCAGTTATGGGCCGTAAAATCTCCAAGCCAGTTTGACCCCTGACGATTTGCCTGGGATGTTTCGTCCCAGAATCAAAGCAGACAATTCATCCCCCAAATCTGCTTTGCCCCAAGTTATCAGCATCTGGCAGTGAGCACAGTGCACTGACTTGTACAGACCCCATGTAATGTGTAGATACGGGCTTGGTTATTTGGATCCAAGATAACTATAACCCTCACTTTTAGTGTCATGGGTAACCTGGTATCTTGCATCCAAATATTCAAGCCTGCATCTTCACATTTCGTGATAACATACATAACAGTTACACAGACCACGTACCTGAAAATGATATGAGTTGTCCACCCAGCCGACAGAAATAAAATGTCCCATTAGCTGAAACTTTGCTTGTGCAAATTATGCTTTGCAACAAATTTGCAATTATTGCTTGGGTGGATTCTCCACTCTGCGAGCGATTTAATGATTATACACTGTCCACGTACTGTACAATCAAAACAATTGATTTTACTTTTCATTTTGTAGATGGAATAATTAAGTTTATGAAATCAAAAGCAGGTCCATCTTCCAGAGAACTATCTGATGTCGATGATGCAGAGAAATTTATTAAGACCAGTGAACATAGTGTTGTTGGTATGTTTATTTTTTATCTTTGTAGTATCTACGGAAGATGCATGTAAATGCTTTAACCTGTGTCGGTGTCTTTCTTAACAAATAACCCTAAAGTTTAAATTTCCAAAAACATGCATGGGAGTGTGGTGGCTCATTGGCTAGGGGATTGAACTTAACTCATGGTTCCCACAGGGCATTGGATTCAAGGATTGGCCTTGAATTTGACTAAGGGTCATTTAATGCGTTGGGATCTTGGAAAATGTGCCAAGAGGCCTTGAATAGCCTTGAAGATTCATGACATAAAATGCCAACAAAGCATGCAATCATAACTATGCAGTGTTATATGCTAGTGTCCGTGAAGGCACAGTCCAAACTAGTCCAGTCATTATCCCCTCCTCCCACTTTTCTTGAAGGGATGTGGGAGAGAAGGGAATAAAGACCAGAGGGTCCTCAGGGACAAAGGAGGGGAGGGGGTAATGACTGGGGGGACTAGTTAGGACTAGCAAAGGCAGGCCTTGAAAGTCCTTAATTAGGCTGTTATAAAGCCATGAAAATGCTGCAATATGTTACAAAACTGCCTTAAATAGCCTTGAATTTATCTGTCCTTGTCTGCAGGAACCTTGTAACTGAAAGGTTGATGGCTCAATCCTGACCCATGCCTGTTGCACTGTCTCCTTCAGAAAGGCAGTTAACCCTAATTGCACAATGTTGCACTGTGTACCTGGTGAGAACAACATGTCGGCATGTCATGCTGCATGTGCTGGGTTAGTACATTGGGGAGTCTGGTGCGTACTTGCTGCTGCTCCATAGTTGTCTTCAGGCACTCCGATCTTCACCTGTTACACTGTTCAACGCGATATGACACGGGTTGTTGGAAGTGTCATTAAACTCCCAATAAGAAACAAACAAATTAAAACATGCATGCATACATGCTGTTACTGGGAGTATTAATTAATTTCAAGTTAGTTGCTTGTTTCAGTGGATTGTGTGACTTAACAGAAATTTCCAATTCTAGTCCTCTATGACTCTGCTTTTCCCAGTGGTAACTTAAGGGTCTTCTGACCCTTTTACAAGAGTGTAGAAAAATCCCTCGGTGTGTCCAGCAAGCAAGTGACCATGGAATCATCATTAGTGGACTTCCAAATTAGTTTTGTGGTTGATAATCACAGAAGGGCTATTGTTTACCTGAAATAACTGCAGGAGGGTAATAACCAGTACTGTCATTTGTGATTTCCATATGAGGATAAACACTACTACCATATGCCTTTCTCAAGTACCATTACCCAGGATCTGTTAAACTTTAAAGCAGGCCCATACAAAATAAGAAATAAAGGTAATCCAAAATTGTATTTTTCAGGCAACTGATTCTTTGAGTGTTTTATTAGGCGAAAGGTAAAGTTGTTACTGACGTATTTTACTAGGATTGTTACAGAGGGTGAGATGAGTAACATAAAATACTGAAGGTTATTTCATGAAATTGTTCCATTGAGACAGTGAGATGCTGTGATGTATCTTGACACTAAAGAAGCTATTAGTTGAAAAGAGGATACATTGGCATTGCAAGGGTTCGAACCCACACCAAGAGAGTTTCCTTCGGCACCAACCGCCAAGCGAAACTATTCTGAACCACGCACACCACTCTGCCACTGACAGACCCCAAATAAGGGAATGCTAGTTAACCAAGTATATACGAGGCCCGTAAACAATGTAAACAAAACCAGCGTCCTTTCTTAAGTATATGGCATCCAAGAAATTTGAAAAAGACTGAGTGTCGCTGATTTCTTCTGAGGTGCAGTTCCTAGAATTAAGTACTTAGATGCAACTATCTGATGAATAATTAAATGAGTATTCTGTGTGTTCTGTACTGGCCTTGTATATACTTGGTTAACTAGCATTCCCTTATTTGGGGTCTGTCGGTGGCCGAGTGGTGTGCGTGGTTCAGTCTAGTTTCGCTAGGCCTTTGGTACTGAAGGAAACTCTCTCGGCATGGGTTCGAACCCCCGCTATGCCAATGTAAACAAAACCAGCGTCCTTTCTTAATTTGAAAAAGGCAAATGTTGCTGATTTCTTCTGAGGTGCAGTTCGTAGAATTAAGTACTTAGATGCAACTATCTGATGAATAATGAAAATAGGATATGTTTTCATTTTTAGCTTAACTTGGCAGAGTTGAGATAAGTTATTGCCATCACACGTGCAGTATTCTGAATCTGTCAGTCTGTTTACATTTCTTTAGTGCAAGCTACACCCCATAGTTCTTGTCTGATCGTCACAAAATTTTATAGGCAGATTCGAGGTCAAGTTTGATGAGAATGCCCCCTTTTTGGTCACCATTTCAACCGTGACGGCTGTGTGAACCAGAAACCTGAAAACCTTTAGCACAGTCTACAGCTCGTATTTATGAAGGGATTTTATTGTAACTTGGTAGGATGACTCTGTATAATGTCGAGATGAGAATGTCCCCTTTTGGGGTCACAATCGGTCAACTGTGACGGCTACACGAGCCCACACCCAAAAACCTTAAGCATCAGTCTACAGGTCATATTTAGGAAGGGAACTCATTGTAACTTGGTAGGATGACTCTGTATATTGTCTAGATGAGAACATCCTCTGTTTGTCGCAATTGATCAGTGGTGATGACAACGTGGACCCAAAGCCCAAAAACCTTTAGCACAGTCTACAGGTCGTATTTAAGAAGGGATTTTATTATTACTTCGTAGGATGACTCCAGATAATGTCTAGATGAGAACGTCCTCTTTTGGTCGTGATCATTCAGCCTTTATGGCAGCAGGGGGACATTACCTAGATTCCTTTAGCACAGTCTACAGCTTGCATTTACAAAGGGATTTCATTCCAAATTTGTAGGATGACTCCATATAATGTCTAGATGAGAACATCTTATTTTGGCCATGATTGGTCAACCGTTACGGCCACACAGGCACATGACCTAGATTTGTATTGAAATGATTTCATTGTAACTTGGAAGGATAACTTAGTATGATGTCTAGATGAGACTCCTATTTTGGCCATGATCGGTCGGCCATTAGCGGGTAACTCAGGGTTGGTAACACTTATTGGTTATAAAAGATTTTCATTATTGACTGAGTAACTAACCCTGTGCACTGTACATGCCACCTTAGTGTAAATCTCATCTGTTATCAACTCTTTACCCAAAGTAATGGCCAAAACCAGCCAGTGCTATTAAAACTCCGCTTAAGACCCATCGTTGTTTTTTTTTTTTGTAGTAAATTCCAAAAATGAAAACATTCTATTTTCAATTAATAGCTTATTACTATTGGAAATGAAAAGCAAGGCTGTTTGCATTTTTATTATCCTCATAATAAAGAAGTTAATGATTCTCAAGGGATTTGGGTATACATTCTTATTTGTTTAAGGGCCAGTAATAAAGGTTAATGCAAAATTGGTCTCCTAATTTCTTTGAAGATGATCAATAGGCAAGGATCACTTGCCGAATTTGTACAGGCCTTTTAAAGATCAATATCCTGCATTAGCAAACTTTGTGGTCTGTGCACAGATACTTGAACACACAATCAAGACATCTTGCAGACTCTTGTCAAATTGACTTTGCAGTAGTTTTCTGCTCAGGCTTGGGTAGAAATGACCGATAAGCTCTCGCCCGGACTCACACTGTGGTGAAATAGAAATTCAAGGAAGCTGCTCAGGTCCGCACGTGGGAAGCATGTAGTTTGTATGAAAGATTACTGACTTTGACTTGTACTTATGGTGTGGTCATGGTACAGCCTTAGATGCTGGAAATGATCAAATTAGGATTGTTTACCCTCAAGGGTCTGGAGGTTTTTTTATCAGCTGCGACGAGCAGCTCTATATGTGGCAATGTCGGTCTGACTGTCGGTCAATCTGTCACCAATGAGTTTAAAACACACCATAACTCCTATGACACCATATTTGGTATGCAAGTGTATCTTCATGATGTCTACACCCTCTCAATAGTGCATGTCTTTCGGATAATTTCTGTCACATTTATGGACTTGTCACCAACGAGTTTAAAAACACCATAACTCCTAAAATACTTGATGGAATGACACCATACTTGGTATGCAAGTGTATCTTCATGATGTCTTAACCCTCTCAATAGTGCATGTCATTCGAATAATTTCTGTCACATTTATGGACTTGTCACCAACAAGATTTTTTGTCACCAACGAGTTTTAAAACATCATTGGCATTGCACGAATCATCACAGCTTTGGCTTTTTGACAGTGTGCTCTAGTTTAAACATTTTGCTTCACTTTGATAGCCTCTATCTCATCATAGTTATGCAGTTGGTTTTAGGCAAGTCTTGACTGCCTTTCTACGCAGCCAAGACTTGCCTAAAAATGACTGCCACGGTAATTTTTTGTGAATTAACTAGTCACCAGATGAATTAACTGGATACACCACCATTTTAGGGTGCCAGCACTGTTGTATTGAAACTGATCAAAGTCACTGTTAGACCCTTAAAGGGTGAAATAAGAGACTTTCTTTCTTTTTTTTATTAAATTGTGCACAAATGGATTCTGAAGTTTATCAAGGAATCCCCAGTTGGGAAAACACCACTCGACGAAGTTTCCCTAAATGGGACCTAAAATGAGATGGGTCGATTAGTCGTTAACCCTTTACCCAACATAAGGGCCCAAACCGGCCAGCTGTATTCACAAAAATTGCCAATTAATTTTCATTTTTTTGTCTCAAAAACATAGGTTATGACCCCTCTATGGAATGGGCACATCAAGCTCATTCCAAACTTCCAAAGAGGGGTCATAACCTATGTTTTTGAGACAAAAAATGAGTTGTTCAGGAATTTAGTTTGCAAGTGTCATCTGCTTTAAATGTTAGGTAAAGGGTTAATAGATGTCAGAAACTTGAGAAAAATGCTCACTGGAGGAGCATGTTGTTGAAGTAGTAATCAGAAATGGACATAATTTTAAAACAAAAAGAGAACAAATATGACTGTTTTCAAAAAATCAAAATAAATTTGCCACAGTCAATTTTTAGCTCAACTTTGACGGAAGTCAAATTTGAGCTATTGTCATGGCCCGTCTGTCCGACGTCAACAATTGGCTATGGCTCGGGCTAGAGGTCGTATTTATGAACCGATCTTTACGAAACTTCTTGTGTACCTTTGTTATGACCCTGGGACGGGAACGAGTGTTTTTAGGTGTGGTCCGAAATTCAAGATGGCTGCCAGCGGCCATTTTGTACCGATGATGCAAAAATCAGTTTTTTGTACAGAACTTCTGTATGAAAGTTCTGATTTGAATAAAGTTTTGTATAAATGTTTAGTACCATGGGATACATCACATATAATACGGGTTTTTTTCTCATGCGTAAATTGTGCAAATTAGACTGACTTTGATTTATTTAGTGTTACTTTCAGAGCTGTAAGTGCCAAGCTGCTATGGCTCGGGCTAGAGGCCGTATTTATGAACCGATCTTTACGAAACTTCTTGGGTACCTTTGTTATGACCCTGGGACGGGAACGAGTGTTTTTAGGTGTGGTCCGAAATTCAAGATGGCTGCCAGCGGCCATTTTGTACCGACGATGCAGAAATCCGTTTTTTGTACAGAACTTCCATGTGAAAGCTCTGATTCGAATAATTTTGTGTATGAATGTTTAGTACCATGGGATACATAACATATAATACGTTTTTTTTTCTCGTGCGTAAATTGTTCAAATTAGACTAATTTTGATGTTTTTTGGGGTTACTTTCAGCACTGTAAGTGCAAATGCCAATACGGCTCGGGCTAGAAGCTGTATTTATGAGCCGATCTTTACGAAACTTCTTGGGTACCTTTGGTATCACCGTGGGACGAGAACGAGTGTTTTTGGGTCCGGTCCAAAATTCAAGATGGCCGATGGCAGCCATTTTGTACAAAATTAGGTGCAATCAGATTTTTGCACAGAACTTCCATATGAAAGCGCTGATTTGAATAATTTTTTGTGTGAATGTTTAGTACCATGGGATACATCACATATAATACGGGTTTTTTTCTCGTGCAGAAATTATGCAAATTAGATGAACTTTGATTTTTTCAGTGCAACTTACACACAGTAAGTACATATGTCAATACGGCTCAGACTAGAGTCTGTATTTATGAACTGATCTTCACGAAATGTCTTGGGTACCTTTGTTATCACCTTGGGACGAGAACGAGTGTTTCTGGGTGCGGTCTAAAATTCAAGATGGCTGCCAGTGGCCATTTTGTACCGAAATTAGGTCTAATCAGTTTTTTGTCACAAGTTCTATACAGCTCAGACTAGAGGCCATATTTGTGAACCAATCTTTACTAAACTTCTTGGGTACTTTTGTTATCACCGTGGGATGAGAGCGAGTGTTTTTGGGTGTGGTCCGAAATTCAAGATGGCCACCAGCAGCCATTTTGTACCAAAATTAGTGCAATCAGTCTTTTGTACAGAACTTCTGTATGAAAGTTCTGATTTTAATAAATTTTTGTATGAATGTTTAGTAACATGGAATACATCACATATTGTAAGGGGTTTTTTTTCGTGCAGAAATTATGCAAATTAGATGAACTTTGATTTATTCAGTGCTACTTACACAATGTAAGCACACATGTCAATACGGCTCAGGGTAGAGGCTGTATTTATGAACCGATCTTCACAAAACTTCTTGGGTACCTTTGTTATCGCCTTGGGATGAGAATTAGTGTTTCTGGGTACGGTCCAAAATTCAAGATGGCTGCCAGTAGCCATTTTGTACCAAAATTAGGTCCAATCAGTTTTTTGTAACAAGTTCTATACAGCTAGTATTTATGAACTGATCTTCACAAAACTTCTTGGGTACTTTTGTTTTCACCTTGGGACAGGAACGAGTGTGTTTTGGGGTGCCTTTGTTATCACTGTGCTATGAGAACAAATATTTTGGGGTTCAGTCAGACCCACTCTGGGACTCAAAAGATTTTTTTCTAGTTTAACATCTGACTGTCACCCACCTTTACAATACTTTACCTATACATTTGTTACAGGCAACGGTCAGTATTTATGTACAGACCGTTACAATACTTTATATGTACCTTTGTTATCAGGTCATTACCTAGATGTTTGTCATTGCTGTATCACATACTATACATGTACATGTCTTTGTCTTGACAAGTTGAGCTACAGTGTCATTGACACTTTCATTTTTTTGTAGGGTCGATCAGGTTAGAGAAAATGCATTCTTTTTTATTTACACCTACTTTTGAGGTCAAGTGGTTGATAGAGAGTGAGGGCAATTGCCTGTCTAAAAATTGATTTTTATGGAATTTGTTTTATCAATAATTAACTTGTCACAACTTTTAAAATAGCTAATTCATTCCAGTGCAGTTTATTTTGTTTTAACTGGGTTTGATAAAAAATCTTATTACAGTAATTTTATTACTCTCACCAATGTCAATATGGCAGAATTTCAAAATGCTTTGTTATTGCTGGTTTGTACTTAAAAAATTATATATTTTGTAATAAATGTTTGTTTTGTGTGTTGTATATTTCAGGATTTTTCTCAAAACCCGGTAGTAATTTAGCTAAAACATTCCAGAAAGCAGCAGATGCCCTCAGCTCAGAACTAAGATTTGCTCATACATCAGAAAAATCTATCAGGGATAAATATGATTATGATGAGTAAGTTTATTCAGCAATGCTGTGAGAGTTTTATTGGGTCTGTTTTGAAAATTGCTTTAATCCTTCACTCATGCACAGGACAACATAATTTATAACTTTAATTGTTAGGCTTTTTTTTTCCCAAATTTTTCAAAAGTTCAACAAAACCATATGTGACCCTCCCCCCCTGTGCAGTGCCTCTTAGTCCCTTGTAACTATATCTGCTTAACCCTTTTCCATACACAAAATACGAGATGACACTTGCAAACAAAATTTATGGATAACTCATTTTCTCAATTTTTACCTAAAAAACATAGCTTATGACCCTCATTGGAATGAGCTTGTTCCATTAAGGCGTCCTAAGGTGTGTTTTTGAGCCAAAAATTGAAAATGGTGATTTTTGTGAATAAAGCTTGCCTGTTTTTCCCATTTGGTAAAGGGTTAATAGAATACTCCTCTTGATCTATGTCTATAAATGTATAAAGGTTAGCTTGTGTAACATTGACAGTTGTGCATTTTAGAACATAGATAGTGGGGGCTCACATTTCCCACTTGGGGTAATTTTGTTTGGAAGTACTTTTGAATATTTTTCTTTTCTCCTGAACCTCACTTTCCTGTCAGTGGAATTTAGCATGAGATGTTGGGACCGAGTGATTTCTGTTAATACAGGCATCAATAGATGAAATAGCACACATACTCTCTTGACAACTTTTGGGGACTAACTTGACCCAAAGGTTGTACATTGCATTCACAAATGAAAGAGTGGCGTGTGGTTTATGTCTCAATAGAATTTCTGCCAAAACAAATACAGGGTTCGCACAAAAATGAAAAGTCCTTGAATTTCGGCCCTCTCCATGAAAAGTGCTTGAATTCAGTTTCAACCTTGAAAAGTACTTGAAATCCTGTACAGTGCCTTGAATAGTGCTTGAATTTGGCGAAATGGTGGATTGTGATTACTTTGTCAACTTGAGAACCACTGGTAAACACAGAAAGTCGCAAACCAATCGGAAATAAAGCTTAATTTACGTTTCTTCAAAGTACAGTGTTATCCTTGCATAATGAGTAATATGACCCATTTCGCACTCCGTAGTTTTCCATTCTAAAACTAAAATGTGGGGCATTCTCTTTTCGTGCAGTGTTTGAATGATAATGTACAGGTCAATTTTGACCAATCAGAAAATTGAAACGGCAGCATGTGATCTTTTTGCATACCATCATGTGGCTTACTGTACACACAGACTGCTGTATTATGGAGAGCATCGAATTAAAATGAGCAGTGAATTGTGTTTTGCAAACTGGTTTTTCCAATCAATGTCTGCATCTCCGCCTTCTTCGTTTATTTCATCGTGTCACAGAAAAGGATAGTTACTGGAAGCGATAATATATCAAACATTCACCTTACTTTGTATGAAAATAACAGAGGTATTTGATAATAAATCATGAATTATTATTTGTGAACACTCGAATTTGAATGTCGAATTACCACAAACAACCCAACAACATTGCAAGAAGTTCTGAAAATTAACCAAAAGGACAGAAATAGGCCTGAATATTACCTGACATACACTCATTCTTGAAATATGCACTGTGTGGAGAGCAGTTATAAAAAGAACATGTCACAGTTGGTTTCTTAGAATGGAAAAATAGTCCTTGAAAATGAATGACAGCCCTTGAAAAGTGCTTGAATAGTCCTTGAATTTCATTTTACTGAACCTGTACGAACCCTGAAATAGGAAAACTAAGCTGTGAGCACGCACACGCTAGATTGTGTATTGGTCGATACCATTTACTGTGGCAGAAATTCTGTTAAGACATAAACATGACGCATTGAAAAATGAAGGCAGACACTTTTTTTTCCGTTGGGGCAAAACTGATATTTGGTACATTGTTCAGACATAAGAAAATGCATATGAATTTGGGGTTCCAAGCCTTGATAAACCAATACCTTTTCACAAGTCCAGCACTCCATTGGGGACTGAAATGCCTTCTGCAATAGCTTTAGTTTTTTGTTTGCTTGTTAGTTTGTTACCCAACCTGACTGAAAGTCAGGATGAGGTATAGTGATCACTCGTTCGTTGTCTGTTGTCCATCGTTCATGAACATGGTGTTTGCACCCTCTCCTCCAAAACCACTGAACCGATAGTGCTTAGTCAGTTCAAGTTTGTTTAAGTCCTTAGGTCGATGTTTGGTCTCCTAATTTCCATTAATGAAAATCTTGGCATTATTTGTGGTAGCATGACCAGTATCTCAAGACTAGAAAAATCATCTTACTGGACAACAGAGTTTTGAATAATTACATGACTTCATTCCTCTGTAGCGTTGACTAGCCATAGATGCTAAGTAAATCCTTCTTTAAACAACTTTGTCAGGTGGGCGCCTCAGACTCCATGTGGCCTCTTGTTTTTACTTTGTACTAACCTTTACTACTTATTTCTATTCAGTTCTATTGTTGTATTTCAACCCAAAAGACTGCAGAATAAATTTGAAGATGCAAACCAAAAATATGATGGCAAAGAAACTACAGACAAAATCAAATCCTGGTTGCAAAAAACTGTGTAAGTTAACATTTCTTCACTTAGTTTATATAAATTTGATGAGTTAACTCTTTACCCAACATAGAGAATATCAAAATTTCTTATTTTAATTGCTTGTCATTACTCGGTGGTTCTCTCCGGGTACTCCATCTTCCTCCACCCATAAAACTGTCGCGGTCATAATTAGCCATTGGCATAAGTTTGTGACCTTAAACACCAATAAATAAACAAATGAATTATTTTAATTACTATTTCTTTAAATTTTTCAAAAACATTTCAACAAAACCATATCTTGTGACCCCCTCATTGGAACGAGCTCGATGAGCTCGTTCCAAAGAGGTGTCACATGATATGGTTTTGTTGAAATATTTCAATTTGCAAATTTTGCGGGCAATTCATTAGGTAAAGGGTTAAGAGCTATATTCATTGTTTTGTCTATTATACTTTTTTTTTTTTTTTTTTTTTACTTCACTTTGGTAATCGATCTGCCTTTCAAATTCTCAAGATTGGCTATTAATCCGTTCATATAAAAGTGCCATTAAGTTACATTGACAGCCCATGATAAAAACTAACTAACTATATACTAGACTTCTGCAGAGAGGTTACTCTCTGGGACACTATAGAGACCACATGTGTCTGGTTGTATATACCAAATTCACCACCATATGGCCGACACAAAGTTTAGGTGCAAGTTTATTACTCTCTAATCTGATAAAGCTTGTAGGTATGTCCAGTGAAATGGGTAGACTTTTAACCCTTTACCTAACACTAAAAACAGACGACACTTGCAAACATTATTCCTCAATAACTAATATTTTTGTCTCAAAAAACACGAGCTCGTTCCAAAGAGGGGTCATAACCTATGTTTTTGAGACAAAAAAATGAAGATATAATGAAAATTAATTGGCGATTTTTTAGAATAGCGCTGACCGGTTTTGACTGTTACGTTGGGTAAAGGGTAAAATACTAATTCTTTTACATTGAAACAAATGGTCTTAGCCCAGTCCATAACATTCTATGATAGACTTCTTCAATTAAAGATGAACTGGATGTTGATTTCTGAGGTAGCTTGACAAATCTGAGTGCCGCTCAAGCAGCAGGCTAGATCCGACATTGCTGATAGGAAGTCTTGTTTCTCTGTCAATCCCTTTATTTTGGATTCATCCCCAGTTTGTACATATAAAAAGCATTTCCTTTTTTTCTCTGGCAATTTTCCCTCAATACAGAGTAGCCTTTTTCCTTGGATTAACAAAGTCAGGAAAAAAAGAGCCCTCCTCCCTCACCTACTCGCACACATAATGCAATTGCAAATGTAACCAGCTATTACTTGTTTACAGAACACTTTGAGGTTGTCAAACGAGATATAGTTGGTTAACCCTTTACCCAACGCAGACGATTTCAAAATTTATTATTTTAAATATCATTTTTTAAATTTTTTCAAAAAACTTACAACAAAACCATATAGTGTGACTCCTCTTTGGAACGAGCTCAGCGAGCTCGTTCCAAAGAGGGGGTCACTGATATGGTTTTGTTGAAATTTTTCGAAAAAGAATATTTTTTCAGCTGCTGAATTTGCATATTACGCGGGCGAATGCGGGCGATTCGTTGGGTAAAGGGTTAAATGGTCAGTCATATAAGTGGAAAATGGTATCGAAGGAGATTTCAAGTGTAAAAAAAGTGATGACCGATTTTAATGACAAGGGAGGTGTCTGAGAAACAAGAATTTGTTTTTGAATAGCCTTTTTACAAAATTTATGAAATTTGTTCAGTAAATTATGTCTGGACCTTGCCAAAGGTTTGGTTTGAACCTGAACATACTAAACTGTCTATGTATGACTTCTCGAGCCTATATTTAAAGCCTCACTTTTCTATGAATGAAAATGTAACCAATTCGGAAGCAAAAACTGCCATATTCCATACGGATGGATCTGGAGGAAAACAAATAGGCATGTAATAAGGTAACTAAAAGAAAATTCTTGTTTCTCGGATTCCTCCCTTGTCATAGAAAATAGGTCTCATCACCCTTTTTTTTACCTGGAAATCTCTTCTGTGACACTACTTAGCACTTGTAGGACAAATATTTAATCAACTATATCACAGAGCTCTGTCGAACAAGATATAGTTGATTAAATTTTCAATTACATTTCGGGAAATTTTTACTGCTGTAAACATTGGTTTGACACAAGCCTGAAAATAAGCAGACTGTCATCTTCAAAATGAGGTCCCCAGAGGGTGAATTTGGTGATGCTACCCTGCACAGCAGTGTAGCATCACTTAATTTACCCTCTGTGAACCTCAATCTGAATCAGGGTCTCAAACTTAAACAGAAAGATATACCCAGAGGATAAACTGGATCACTGTATGGGATAGCATCAGCAAATTCACCCTCTGGGGACCTCATTCTGCAAATGACATTGCTTATATTCAGGCTTGGTTTGACACATAATCCAACTATTTTCAAAACTGTTTTGTGAATGAACACGAAAGAAAGCTCTCCTTCCTCATAAAATTGAGGAAAAATTACCTGAGAAGCAGAATTTTTTTTGATAGGCCTGAGTTACAATACTGTGATCACAATTCTGTCTGCTTTACTCCCTGTAAAACCAGAATCTCGCCTGTTGAAAAATAAATGCGATAACATTGAATTGAATAATCTATTTTGTTTTTTCTTGACACACTGTTGATTTTGCAGTTTTTAGCTCACCTGAGCACCGCTCAAGGGAAGCTTTACTAATCACTTTCCGTCCGGCGTTAACTTTACATTATCGACTTCTTCTCACGAACTGCTGAACCAAATTCAACAAAATTTGCTGTGCATGTTCCCTATCATATGTCAATTCAAGTTTGTTATGACATCGCAATTTGATTTTGTTCAAATCAAGTTGGCCCGCCCCTTGGTAGGGCCACGCCCAAAAAGTGAGCCTAAATCTTAAAAAATCTTCTCATGAACCAGCAGTAGCAGAGACTTGATATCAGGTGTGCAGTTTCCTTTTGAGGTGTAGACTCAGATTTGTTCAACAGAAGTTCTAGGCGCTATATTTGCCACCGTTATGGGAGGGGCAAGAATTTTTGTCCCACCCAAAATCTGTATATTTTTATACTGTACCAATGACCCAGACATAGCTGGTGCTAACTCTTAAAATATAGGGCCAAACACAAATTTTGCCCCCCAATCCCCAAAATTTGCATCTAAAACTAAAGAAAAACATGTCCTGAGAGGCCCTCCACACTTCGCCCCTACTGCGCATGCGCAGTGTCAAGGACGTTCCGAAATTGGCGCCATTTATCATTCTAAGTTTGGCCCTTCATCAGTTAACATCTGACTGATCTTTGTGCTTTTAAATCTCAGTTTAAATGATGCCAGACACATAAATATTAGTGAAATGGTGATTCTAAGGAGGATAGAAAAGGAGGAGAGGAAAAGAATGTGTGACAGAATATTATCAGGGCTGTAACTTAAAATTTTTTAATGAAATTATGTTAAGTTACCTATTTTCAAGGCAGCAGCCATTTTGTTGTCATTCTGATTATTTAGTTACACTGTTTTTTCAAGTGTTTTTCCTCTCTCCCTGTCCTTTAAGTCCCCCTTGCTATTCTCCCATGCTTTTGGCATAATTTCTGTAATTATTATTACTAAAATTTTCTTGGGAGTTTAGCTGAATAACAGAATGAATTCTGTTCTTTCCCCATGTTTACGTCTTCACCTACGGGTGGTTAGGCGTTGTGTTCTGCATCTACCATCTGATGTTCTGCAGTTTCTTCCCTGGAAGTCTCTGTTTTGCATCAGATGGTGTATTTTTGGTAACTGATTTCGGGCCTGGGTGCCTGGAGTCTTATTTTAGTGTTTTTACACTCATTGTTTACATTTACAACAGCCCTCTGTGTGAGGGGGGGATTTCTAAATAATAATATCTTTATGTTATTTCAATCATAACTAGATACATTATTATTGTTCGTAAGTGTTGAATAAATTGTTTAAAATATTTTTAAAATTTTTGTCCACACTTAGGCTTGGGATCCATTGGGGCTCAACGTTACTTTTCAGAAACTTGGGCTGTTCTGAAAAAATATTTTTTCAAAATATTTTTATTTCAATTATTTTTTCTATATTAATGGATCATATTATTATTATGTATTTTGATTGCCAGGGATTAGTGCGAGTACCAGGACTTGTTTTCTTTTCACATTGAAAGGATATTTATCAATTGTTTTAAGAGGAAGTCTTCCTCTGACCTTATTATCATTCTATATGTGGTCAGTGTACTCGCATTAACTCCGGTTCTGTATCGTATGATTTCGATGACAATATGGGAAGCGTATGTCACGGTATGTTGTTGGGGATTTGGACACTCCGGTCCTTTCCCCGCAGGGTCACTCTACTTTATCAATTTCTATTTCAGACGATCAAGATTAGGGTGATGTATCTGTGATGTCTTCCAACAGTGTGCCTCCGTCGTCACAATTAATGAAGGGCTAGCGGAAAAGTGCTCATGTAAATACGCCAATTGCCTAAGAGGACCCTAGTAGGTTCGACGGCCTTTGACGTCCGCTAGCTCGCCCGGTGTAGCGTCCATTCACCGAATGGTTCGGCAGCCGGGTTCGTCCGTTGCGGTCTAGAAGGAATTTTGGGGTGATGCGAGCACTATAAAATTAACTTAATGCACACCCAGTGACGGCGGATCGGAGGGAGAACGGAGGAAGCCTTTTAGTCCGGTTCATAGCTCGTTCCGGTCCATCCGGACGGCAAGCGAGAGAGGCCCCTCTCTCGTTCAACAACATCTGGCCCCAGATGTTGTGGTACAAATGTGTCGTTAGCGGAGCATACGTCCGTCGCTCGGGACGCTCCGTTGTATAGGCAGTCCGCTGAGACTGCTAAGGCTTCCTCTTCTCGTCAGCGCACACGACCGCACCTTGGCTGCGTGACCGCCGATATATTACCAGCTTCGCCGATCAAGGATTCTTCGGCGACCAGGTCACACCATCCGGCAGCCAGGGATTCGAGACCGATGGACTCCGGACGTTCGCATAGGAAAAGTATGCGGGAGCCATCTGATGCGGAGCTGCCCTCGGCGAAGCAGCGATAGACTGCGCCTCCGCAGGTCTCGACGCCGGACATTCTTGTGCACATAGCACAGCTTATCGCAGCATCCCAGCAGCCGACAGAAACGGTGTCGGATCGAGAATTATCCGACAGCGCTGGGTCGGTAGCCGGGGACCCGAGGCCTGCAGACTCCGGACGTTCGCATAGGAAGTATGCGGGAGTCAACGTACACGGAGCTTCCAGCGGCAATGCATCGTAAGTCCGCTACTGCACAGGCCTCGGGAACGGACGTGCTTTCCTTAATAGCACAGTTTATCGCAGCATCCCAGCATCAACTGAATCTGTCGCATATATTTTATCCGACGATGCTGGGTCGGGACGCTCCGCGGAAGCGGGTACGGACGTCCGAAAGTTTCATCCAGTCCGACGGGATACCGAAAGGGATTCGGTGGATTTCAAGCTTTCCCTTTCGGAACAACATATGCTGCGATGCCGGATAAGAAACTGATAGCGTCGGTGGACTTAGAAATTTTTGGTTCGGTTCAGGGACATCGTCCCTCAGTTCCGACATAGTCCAATAATGTCACACAAACTTTCGAATTATTGAACGACGCTATATATATTATTATTTTATGCTTGCTATCCAAGCATTTCTAGTTTCTTGTTCGAAGAATTATGGTGATGTCTTTCAAAAGTGTGCCTCTGTCGTCATAGTTAATGAAGAGTTAGCGGCAATAAGTGCTCATGGAATATGTCTATCGCTTACGGAGTGACATTCGCTAGCTCACCCGGTGTAGCGTACATTCATCGAATGGTTCGGCTGCCGGGTTCGTCCGTTGCGGTCTAGGAAGGAGATTTGGGTGATGCGAGCACTTTATTTACTTTAGTACTCACCCAGTGACGGCAGATTGAGGACAGATCGGAGGAAGCCAACAACATAGGGGACCGCATGTTGTGGTTCAGATATTTTACATTCGGAGCATATGTCCGTTGCTCGGGACGCTCCGTTATATTGACAGTCCGAGAGACTGTCTTTAATGCTTCCTCATCCTCACAGCAGGGCACACGACCGCACATTGGCTACGTGACCTCGAGTATCCGATCAGTTTCGGCATTCAGTGATTCCACAGCGAATAGGTCGCGCCATCCGGTAGCCAAGGGACACGAGGCCTATACACTCCGTTCGCTCGCATATTGGAAGTATGCACGCGGTAACGATCTCGGAGCTTCCTGCGGCAATGCATCGTAAGACCGCTGCTCCTCAGGCCTCAGTGACGGACGTGCTATCCGAGTTAGCACAGTTGTTTCGCAGCATCCCAGCAATTGACGGTTTCTCGGTCGAATCAGGAATTATCCGACGGCGCTGGGTCGGTGCGGTCCGCGGTTGCATCAAGCTACGGACGACCGAACGCTTTATAGGGTCCGACAGGATGGCGAAAGGGATTCGAAAGATTTCGAGTTTTCCCTTTAGTAGTATCGGAAGATGCCTTTCATATCTTCTGGCATTTCTTCCAGTGATTGTTTTTCGGACTTCATTGCTGCGATCTTGGATAAGAGACTTATAGCGTCATTGGACTCGGATTTTTCGATCAGTACAGGGACTTTGTCCCTGACTTACCGACGCAGTCCAATATTGTAATTACAACATGTGTTTTATTTTTCGACGCTATATATTTATATATATATACAAGCCTGCTACTAAGCATGATAGTTTAGTTTCTTGTCCGCGTGGCTCATTTCTGCCATTTTATCTTTTTTACATATAGTTTATTTTGGCAGAGCAGGGCATACCGAGAGTTCATATGCGTCTAGACGGTGTGATTAAAGACTGCATATATTCTTTTTCACCGTTTATGTCTTTTCCAATTTCAATGTTGGGAACGACATTATGTATAGTAGACTTAACTTAGACGCTTTATTATACGTAATCCGCCTTACTGAGGCGTTATCATTACGTCTTCAAGAAAAGATTTACGGGATATTATTCTCAATGTAATTTCTTTTGAGGGCAGTAGTTTGTTCACGTATAACTCCGCCCTTCAGTGGCTGATTGGAGTTGGTTAGACGTGAGGCAGCCCTAGCTACATCCACGCGTGGATAGTAGGTTAAGAACTCTCTCAGAGTCGCTTCGTTCTCGGAGGAGCTTATCTTCGACGGCAACTTCCGGCAATCCATGAATTGCTTGATTTATACATTCTCTTGTCTATCTAGTGTTACAAGAGATTCAGACTGGGGCAAACATTCGGTGGTTGACTCAGAGAGTGCCGCCGCAGTTGCCGGACCCGAGTGTGGCTGTTATGACGGTTGCCAGTCAAACAGATTGGGATATATTCTGATCCCTACGGATTCGAAGTGCCGGGGTCTTTGGGTTCCGCAGTCTTTTAGCTATCAGTTAACTTCCGCGGAATAATGTTTTTTAGGCTTGCTTTATGTCATTGCATGAACATTATTCAGAAACGCATGCCCAAATTCCTGTCCTTTAATTCGACAGTAGTGGCGTATCTCCGGAACCAGGGAGGCACTCTTTCGTTTCCGTTATTCAATTTAATGGAAAGAATCCGTCTGTTGGTTATAGTACACCAAGTTCAGTTTTGGTCCGTCATATTCCGGGTCGTCTGATTGTTTTATCGGACTCCCGTTCTCTTACGGGTCGCTTGTTGCTGTCAGAATGGACTCTCAACAAACAAGTATTTAATCAGATTTGCTATCTTTGGGAGCGCCCAATGATGTTTTATTTATGACACAGCTGGCTAATCAATTGCAGACGTATGTGTTGGCTTGTCCAGATCTCTGAGCTAATACTGTTAACGCTCTATTGATCTATAGGACGGAATGATAGGATACGCGTATCCTCCGGCGCTGTTGTTTTTAGCAGGTATTGCTAAGATAAACAACCACAATACATTTCTGTTGATAGCATCTCTATCTTCACAGAGATCATGAGTAATTTACTCTCTTGTCTACTGTGGATCTTAACGTGAAATCTTCCTCTATGTGAGGATCTTTTTTCACTGGGTAAATCGTGTCATCTTTATCACAACCAGCAAGGTCGCAACCTTCATGTATTCCGTTGTGTGGTCCGTATTGCATTGTAAGCACTGTACTGGACGAGCTTTGGACGCGATTTCTTACTATAGGAGATCCTCTTCTTCGCTATTCTATGCGACTAGAGTGGAGGCTCTTCCGTCGTGGTGTAGGGATCATTATGTTCATATGGTTGATCCCTCCATACTACTCATTGCTATTTTTTAGTATACTTGTTTCACAAGATCTACTGCAGCCTGTTGTTATTTAGGTTATAGGTTTATGTTACCTCATACCTATGCACTCTACGATAGTTTACAATTGAGTCTTTTGTCTCTTTATCTAAGTCAATTAGTAACTTTTTGATAAATAGACTTAGAATCTTTAGATTAAATTCCTATATGGATTTTAACTTCAGGTTCTTATTTAGCTAAGTAATCATTTGAGCCTCTGGAAACAGTAGTTTTCAAATTCTGACCTTTTAGACAGTAATTCTGTTGGTTTCTCTTTTACTGTAGAGTCAGTGAGTTTCATGCACTATCGATGGATGATTTTCACTTTCATAGTTTCGGAATCAATACTTCCGTTACTATTTAGGTTGGATTGTTGCATAAGAGTTAGGCTCCTATTATCCGGAACCTATTATTTTAAGGTCCTTCCGTCTTCGTATGGGCATAGGCCTTTACTCTTTCCGGGTACAGTTTATGTATTTATAAACAGATATCTGTTTATTACAAGGGCGTAAGCTTCTTCTGTCTTTGATGTCTAGTAGAAGGACGTTACGCTCCATTTTATTGTTAATGGATTCTATTAACTAGCGTACTGCTTATGGTATATCATTGGCTTAGCAGTTGTGCTTAAGATTTCGGCTCATGAAGTAAGAGTTCTTCTACTTCTTGGGCTTACTTTAATAGTGTTGCTATTATAGATTTTTGAAGGCTGCTCATTGCGCTCAGCCATCCATTCATGAATTTTATCTCAGAAATATCGAGTCCATTTCTGGAGGCCTCTATTGTTAGGTCTATTATCTACTGCTCAGAATGTCATTCACTTAACAGTTGCTACTATAGCTAGGTAGGCTGTCTGTTTCGGCAGTGTCTCCGTTCGGCTGCCCTCTTCGCTCTGGGCTATTTGACCCAGGGCAAGAAAAAGGGGGGGGGAGGGTGTTCCCTTGGGTCACCTGTTTTTACTATGAAAACAAGGGGATACCTCCTCCGGAGTTAGTAATTCTGAGCTGTTATTGGGATGGTTGTTTAGTGAGAAGTTTAAGTTTATAAAATTCATTCAAGTCTTAGTTTTTAAAGTATAGCCTTTGAATATTGCATATGTCAACGGACATGATTATGCAATTCTCACACACTTTTAGGAGTATAAGAGTCTCTATTCTCTAGACTTACTTTATTATTGGCTTACTTTAAAAATTATTAGTATAAGGATTATTGGATATTAATAGAGTACATGGATGTATGAAGCTCAATTTTTGGAAGGTGTTGTATCTTTCTAATTTATCATAAATAAGAAAGATACATGTAAGGCCTATTACTTCTTTTCCCTACAGGGGATGACTCTATTTTATTTTATTGAGCGTATTCCATTTTGCTCTATGTCCTTGGCCCTCCAGCCTTTTTACTATTCAGCTATGTCTGGGTCATTGGTACAGTATAAAAATGTTAAAAAATTTATAGTAATTTATATATTTTTTATACTTACCAATGACCCAGACGGGGATGGCCCTCCCAGGAGTTGGGAACTCTTGCCTCCCCGCTGAGTACATAGCGCTTACCAGGCACTGGTTATTAGAATGATAAATGGCGCCAATTTCGGGACGTCCTTGACACTGCGCATGCGCAGTAGGGGCGAAGTGTGGAGGGCCTCTCAGGACATGTTTTTCTTTAGTTTTAGATGCAAATTTTGGGGATTGGGGGGCAAAATTTGTGTTTGGCCCTATATTTTAAGAGTTAGCACCAGCTATGTCTGGGTCATTGGTAAGTATAAAAAATATATAAATTACTATAAATTTTTTAACTTTCCAAGCCGAGAGGCTGATTTGAACCAAATTTGACATGAAGTTTTATTGGGACATAAGTAGTTAATTTATGAAAAAAAAATATTCCTGTCGCCCCCCCATGGGAACCTCAGGAGCTAAAAATAGAAAAAAATTAAAATGCACATATCTCCAAAACTACACGGCACTGAGAATTCTTATTTGGTGTGAAGCTCCCTTAGGACCAACAGATTGGAATGGTTAAAAAAATTGCTATCAGGTTTTATCATCGGGTACTTTTTTGGGACTTTGAAAAAGTGCTGAGTCAGCATTTTTTAACACTGTGGGTAATGGGAAAAACATTTAACACTACTTTTCTCCCAAATCACTGCTCCAAAAGGTTGCACATTTCACATAATACATCTTTGGAAGATTGTTCCACATGTTTATTGAACTCCATTCCCTGGGCCCATATTTGGGCTCTCTTTGGGAGCCCAAATGTTTGAATTAGTGCAGTATGAAGAATATTCTTTAAAAATCTTCTTCAGATCTGCCAATAAGAATCTTTTGTTATTTGGTATGCAGAATCCTTCAGGTGGTGAGATTCAAGTTTGTTCAAGCAAAGTCCCTGGTTTCATATTTGGGTTCACTGTGGGAGCTCGAATTATGACTTAGTTCAAAATGAGGAATTTTCTTTAAAAATCTTCTTCAGTTCCAGCAGTCGGAATGTTTTGATATTTGGTATGTAGCATCCTTAGGGGGGTGAGATTCAAGTTTGTTCAAGCCATGTCCCAAGGTCCATATTTCAGCTCACTGTGGGAGCTCGAATTGTAACTTAGTTCAAAATGAGAAATTTTCTTAAAAAATCATCTTCTTCAGATCCAGCAGTCGGAATGTTTTGATATTTGGTGTGTAACATCCTTGGGGGGTTGGGGGGGGGGGGGGGTGATTCAAGTAGGTTCAAGCCAAGTCCCTGGGTTGATATTTGGGCTCAGTTTGGGAGCTCGAATTGTAACTTGGTTCAAAATAAGGAATTTTTAAAAAAAATCTTCTTCAGATCCAGCAGTCGGAATATTTTGATATTTCGGTATGCAGTATCCTTAGAGGGTGAGATTCAAGTTTGTTGAAGCCAAGTCCCTGGGTTCATATTTGGGCTCCCTGTGGGAGCTCGAATTATAACTTAGTTCAATATGAGGAATATTCTTTAAAAATCTTTAGATTCAGCGGTCGGAATGTTTTTGACATTTGGCATGCAGCATCCTTATGGGGAGAGATTCAAGTTTGTTCAAGCCAAGTCCCTGGGTTGGTATTTGTGCTCCCTGTGAGAGCTCGAATTATAACTTAGTTCAATATGAGGAATATTCTTTAAAAATCTTTTTTTTTTAGATCCACTGGTCAGAATCTTTGGATATTTGGTATAAACTTTTCTGAGGAGGGGCAGATGCAACTTGTTGAAATCAATTCCCTGGGTTAATATTTAGTCTACCTTGTCAGGTGAGTGCCCTCAGTCCACCGGGTCCTCTTGTTATTTTCAATTACAATATTGTACTAGTGTCAGAAAATGATGAGGGGAGGATTTTAGGGGCTAGTGATTTTGTCGGACGATATGGGAACATATGAATGAAAGCGTAAAATCAGGAATGTCTTTCTGAGGAGGGCGATTGCACCAGATCCTTATAGCCCGTCTGAAATTTTGCAGAGGAGAGTAAGTATCTCCTCTCCTCAACAGCCTAATTCTGATGACTTAATATAGATCAAGGAGAGCCAGCGTCTGCCCTCCTGTGATTTTCAAAAAGACAGGCCTGTAAAATGGAACATACTTGAAGATGGAGAGTGGAGGAGTTCTGCATTATAGAAGGTAGCGGCAAACTTATTAGTGTAGGAGAGAATAGTGGCTACTACGAGTATTTGGTGGTAAATATAAATATTACAGGAAGAGTCATCTGCCAAAACCGCATGAATAAACTAGGCGCAGGGGGACACAATGTTGTTCACATCGTGGTTGCTGGAGCTTAGGTCAAAAATTGTGAAAAGGAGTGCCAAGTGTGTAATTTAAGCACAGTGGAGATCCTGGAACACCTATTAGAATATCCAAAATAACAGTCTAACAGAATAAGATTCCCTAGGAGTATAATGGGGAAGTGGGATGCGAGAATGAAAGATGGTTAGTGGGTGATAAAGGAGAGGATTAGTATGCTTATCGGAGAGATAGGGAAGAATGGGCATGGGATGTCATCAAGCAGTTTGTCTCCTGGGTGTTGAGAAAAAAGGCGTGGGATTAGGGAGGGCAATCGGGAGCACAGGAATAACCAATGCCCTCTTACCTGAGAACCATGACAAATCAGTGGCTGACTTAAGTGTTCGTTTTATTATTAATAATACAGAAAAATGTCCTGCTGTCTGTTTGTACATACGCTGTTTTATCTTAAATCTGGTCTCATGAGCAACTTTAATTATCTGGTTCCATCAGCAGTTTGAATTAACAAATTTGAAAAGAATGGGTTCAGGTGTAATAAACAAGTTCCTGCCACATGCAGGTCAGTTAGAACACAGTGGTGCTTAGGGTTTATATATAATATATTGATGGAACACGTGCCTTCAGCTACAGTAAATCATGGGGCATCAATCCTGATTACCAAATTGAAAAGTTTGACAGTTTCTTGTTTTCTGCCTGATATCCAAGACCTCTTGTAGCGGTGGGGTATGTGTGTTTTAGTGTAACTTTAATGACAAGAAAGCTCTGCTGGAGTTTTAAGCTGCCATAACAAAAGGGAAAGTAGTATTTTTCCGACAGAAATTGGAAATATTTGCCCTTGTTCATTTTTATTTCAGATTAGGATTGTGTGCTCATCGAACACAGGGTAATGCAGATAAATTCGAGAAACCATTGTTTGTTGCCTATTATGATATTGATTATATTAAAAATGAAAAAGGAACCAATTACTGGAGGAACAGGTAGGTTTTAGTGGATATTTAGTTTAGCTCTGCTGCTATATTTTTATACAACAACAAGTGGCACAGACTAGCTGGTGTTAACTCAAAATATAATCCAGGGCCAAATGTCCTATCTGGTCCTCCACAGCTTTTAGATCTGCGCACGCGCAGTATCCAGGAAGGAACCAAAATTGATGCAAACCATCATTCTTTGTTTGGCCCTAAATTGAGCAACAATGAACTGACATCTGTGCTTTTAAAACTAACATGTACATGCATATTAATACAAATGTAGATGCTGAATGTGACTATTAATCCTTGTTTAAGTGATTAAAACCCCTTGGGGCCTCTTGTTTCACTTTATTATACCCCCGACTTGAAAAGTCGAAAGGTTATCTAGTGGAGACCTCTGTCCGTCAAACCATCCATACCATTTTCCCTTGAGTCACGGCCACTGTACTCTGATTTGAATGATATTTAGCGTTGTGATAGAGCATCATGGGGGAACGATACCTGTGTTGTGTGAGTTTCTTCCACACATTTTTTACAGAGTTATGGCCCTTTTCACTCCTTTGGCTTAGAAAATGTTTTGCGCTTGGGGGGGGGGGGGGGGGCATTAGCAACGTTTTGTAGTGCATTCCTTTTGTAATGCGCTTCTGGGGATTGAGAGGGAATTTTCTTAAAGGTGTATACATATTCCCTTGTCATGCACCTGGTCCCTATCCCCTGCCCCTTTTCAATACAGCTGTCTTTCTGTTACAAGCTTGCCACAAGTGACCAGTCCCTGGATGGAGAAACTCAATGTATCCTAATCGTATACGGCATTCCTTTAAAATAACAAAGGCAGACATTAACTTTTTTCTCAGTAATTCATATAAACCCGAACCACACCCTCCCCCTTTTTCTCTTTTATGGAAGTACAGAAAAACCAAACAGAAAGTACAGTGGTCATAAATCAACTACATTTTGTTGTTTCGTTTGATGAGCAGTCATCCTTTACCTAACACGAAAGGCAGATGACTCCAGCAAATATAATTCTTGAATAACTAATTTTTTTCCGTTTTCTGCATCAAAAACATAGCTTATGCTCACTCATTGGAACAAGGTTGACAAACTTATTCCATTGAGGGATCATAACCTATGTTTTTGAGACAAAAAATGAAAAAAGTAATGGTGATTTCTGTGAATACTGTTGTCTGGTTTTGACCGTTACTTTGGGTAAAAGATTAATGAATTTCACATGTTCACATCCTCAGACCAGGTTTTGTAGTGATGATGAATTATTTTACAAGTTATAAATGTCAGACTTATATAAGGCCTTATAAAAAGGTGCTTCGTTTCTCAGGGATCGTCGCTTCGGGGGGAAAAAAAACTTGTGCCTCTAACATATTTGCTGCCTTCTATAAATAAAAAAAATATATAAAATCTGCCACGCACAATCTTGGGTTGATGACTTCATGTGTATTGAAAAATACAATGGTGAAAAATTTGTGTTTAAGGTCACTATCGGCATCTAAGGCAAAATAAGCTCCAGTTTTCAAGCTGATTGCACACGAAGTAAAATGTCTAAAAGAAGCCACAAAGAACATGGGTATTTTTTCCCTGCCTCTTCAGTGGTACAGTTCTTACTGTGGGCTAGTTTGGATTGGTACCTGTACCTGCAATATTAGTGCCGTGTTTCATGTCTAGTGGAAAGGAAAACAACAAGAATTACAACTTTCTACTTTATTTCTTATTTATTCACCAATGTGTAGGAAAATCAAATTGCCCCAATGACACATAACACCAACCAAATCCAAGTTAAACTCTCTCAATTGAGACAATTGAAGAATTTTCAGACACTCAGATAATTATTTTTAGCCATCTCAAACTTTCTTTTGAAAATTGAATATTTGTAAGATTTTATAATTCAAGGGTGACTACTCTATTTCATCAATAAATATGAGAGTGATAGAAATGTTTGTAACTTTGTTATTGTAGCACATAATTTGTTGGAATGTGTGGGTTGTGAACAGTGTATTTGATATTGATATTGTTTATTAGTCCCCCACGGTTTCACCGTGAAGGGGACTATTGGATTTCACTGTCCTCCTGTCTGCCTGTCCGTCCATTCTTCTTCTGTCCTGTTAACACCTGTATCTCAGAGATGCTTTGGCTTTTTTGTTTAAAATTGTCAGATTTGATGGGGCATTAGGAAAAATTGCTGCACGTCAATATTTTTATACTGTACCAATGACCCAGACATAGCTGGTGCTAACTCTTAAAATATAGGGCCAAACACAAATTTTGCCCCCCAATCCCCAAAATTTGCATCTAAAACCAAAGAAAACATGTCCTGAAAGGCCCTCCACACTTCGCCCCTACTGCGCATGCGCAGTGTCAAGGATGTTCCGAAATTGGCGCCATTAATCATTCTATGTTTGGCCCTTCATCAGTTAACATCTGACTGATCTTTGTGCTTATAAATCTCAGTTTAAATGATGCCAGACACATAAATATTAGTGAAATGGTGATTCTAAGGAGGATAGAGAAGGAGGAGAGGAAAAAAATGTGTGACAGAATATTATCAGGGCTGTAACTTAAAATTTTTTAATGAAATTATGTTAAGTTACCTATTTTCGAGGCAGCAGCCATTTTGTTGTCATTCTGATTATTTAGTTACACTGTTTTTTAAGTGTTTTCCTCTCTCCCTGTCCTTTAAGTCCCCCCTTGCTATTCTCCCATGCTTTTGGCATAGTTTTTGTAATTATTATTACTAAATTTTCTTGGGAGTTTTAGCTGAATAACAGAATGAATTCTGTTCTTTTCCCCATGTTTACGTCTTCACCTACGGGTGGTTAGGCGTTGTGTTCTGCATCTACCATCTGATGTTCTGCAGTTTCTTCCCTGGAAGTCTCTGTTTTGCATCAGATAGTGTATTTTTGGTAACTGATTTCGGGCCTGGGTGCCTGAAGTCTTATTTTAGTGTTTTTACACTCATTGTTTACATTTACAACAGCCCTCTGTGTGAGGGGGGGATTTCTGGAAAATAATATCTTGATGTTATTTTAATCATAACTAGATACATTATTATTGTTCGTAAGTGTTGAATAAATTGTTTAAAATATTTTTAAAATTTTTGTCCACACTTAGGCTTGGGATCCATTGGGGCTCAACGTTACTTTTCAGAAACTTGGGCTGTTCTGAAAAAATATTTTTTCAAAATATTTTGATTCCAATTATTTTTTCTATATTAATGGATCATATTATTATTATGTATTTTGATTGCCAGGGGTTAGTGCGAGTACCAGGACTTGTTTTCTTTTCACTTTGAAAGGATATTGATCAATTGTATTAAGAGGAAGTCTTCCTCTGACTTTATAATCATTCTATATGTGGTCAGTGTACTCGCATTAACTCCTGTTCTGTATCGTATGATTTCGATGACAATATGGGAAGCGTATGTCACGGTATGTTATTGGGGATTTGGACACTCCGGTCCTTTCCCCGCAGGGTCACTCTACTTTATCAATTTCTATTTCAGACGATCAAGATTAGGGTGATGTATCTGTGATGTCTTCCAACAGTGTGCCTCCGTCGTCACAATTAATGAAGGGCTAGCGGAAAAGTGCTCATGTAAATACGCCAATTGCCTAAGAGGACCCTAGTAGGTTCAACGGCCTTTGACGTCCGCTAGCTCGCCCGGTGTAGCGTCCATTCACCGAATGGTTCGGCAGCCGGGTTCGTCCGTTGCGGTCTAGAAGGAATTTTGGGGTGATGCGATCACTATAATTTAACCTAATGCACACCCAGTGATGGCGGATCGGAGGGAGAACGGAGGAAGCCTTTTAGTCCGGTTCATAGCTCGTTCCGGTCCATCCGGACAGCAAGCGAGAGAGGCCCCTCTCTCGTTCAACAACATCTGGTCCCAGATGTTGTGGTACAAATGTGTCGCAAGCGGAGCATACGTCCGTCGCTCGGGACGCTCCGTTGTATAGGCAGTCCGCGGAGACTGCTAAGGCTTCCTCTTCTCGTCAGCGCACACGACCGCACCTTGGCTGCGTGACCGCCGATATATTACCAGCTTCGCCGATCAAGGATTCTTCGGCGACCAGGTCACACCATCCGGTAGCCAGGGACACGAGGCCGGCAGACTCCGGACGTTCGCATAGGAAGTGTGCGGGAGTCAACGTTCACGGAGCTTCCGGCAGCAATGCATCGTAAGACCGCTATTGCACAGGCCTCGGGAACGGACGTGCTTTCCTTAATAGCACAGTTTATCGCAGCATCCCAGCATCAACTGAATCTGTCGCATATATTTTATCCGACGATGCTGGGGCGGGACGCTCCGCGGAAGCGGGTACGGACGTCCGAAAGTTTCATCCGGTCCGAGGGATACCGAAAGGGATTTGGAGGATTTCGAGCTTTCCCTTTCGGAACAACATATGCTGTTGTGTATGTCATCTGACTTGGTCTTCTACAGCTTCTTTTGTCGGACCAGAATGCTGCGATGCCGGATAAGAAACTGATAGCGTCGGTGGACTTAGAAATTTTTGGTTCGGTTCAGGGACATCGTCCCTCAGTTCCGACATAGTCCAATAATGTCACACAAACTTTCGAATTATTGCACGACGCTATATATATTATTATTTTATGCTTGCTATAACCAAGCATTTCTGGTTTCTTGTTCGCAGAGTTATGGAGATGTCTTTCATAAGTGTGCCTCTGTCGTCATAGTTAATGAAGAGCTAGCGGCAATAAGTGCTCATGGAATATGTCTATCGCCTACGGAGTGACATTCGCTAGCTCACCCGGTGTAGCGTACATTCATCGAATGGTTCGGCTGCCGGGTTCGTCCGTTGCGGTCTAGGAAGGAGATTTGGGTGATGCGAGCACTTTAATTACTTTAGTACTCACCCAGTGACAGCAGATTGAGGACAGATCGGAGGAAGCCTGTTAGTCCGGTTCCTGGCTTGTCCAGGTCCGTCCGGGCTGTGAGCGAGAGAGGTCCCTCTCTCGTGCAACAACATAGGGGACCGCATGTTGTGGTTCAGATATTTTACATTCGGAGCATATGTCCGTCGGTCGGGACGCTCCGTTATATTGACAGTCCGAGAGACTGTCCTTAATGCTTCCTCATCCTCACAGCAGGGCACACGACCGCACATTGGCTACGTGACCTCGAGTATCCGATCAGTTTCGTCATTCAGTGATTCCACGGCGAATAGGTCGCGCCATCCGGTAGCCAAGGGACACGAGGCCTATACACTCCGTTCGCTCGCATATTGGTAGTATGCACGGGGTAACGATCACGGAGCTTCCAGCGGCAATGCATTGTAGGACCGCTTCTCCTCAGGCCTCAGTGACGGACGTGCTATCCGAGTTAGCACAGTTGTTTCGCAGCATCCCAGCAATTGACAGTTTCTTGGTCGAATCAGGAATTATCCGACGGCGCTGGGTCGGTGCGGTCCGCGGTTGCATCAGCTGCGGACGACCGAACGCTTTATAGGGTCCGACAGGATGGCGAAAGGGATTCGAAAGATTTCGAGTTTTCCCTTTAGTAGTATCGGAAGCTGCCTTTCATATCTTCGGGCATTATCTTCCAGTGATTGTTATTTCGGACTTCATTGCTGCGATCTTGGATAAGAGACTTATAGCGTCATTGGACTCGGATTTTTCGATCGGTTCAGGGACATTGTCCCTGACTTACCGACGCAGTCCAATATTGTCATTACAACATGTGTTTTATTTTTCGACGCTATATATATATATATATACAAGCCTGCTACCAAGCATGATAGTTTAGTTTCTTGTCCGCGTTGCTCATTTCTGCCATTTTATCTTTTATACGAATAGTTTATTTTGGCAGAGCAGGGCATACCGAGAGTTCTTATGCGTCTAGACGGTGTGGTTAAAGACTGCATATATTCTTTTTCGCCGTTTATGTCTTTTCCAATTTCAATGTTGGAAACGACATGATGTATAGTAGACTTAACTTAGACGCTTTATCATACGTAATCCGCCTTACTGAGGTGTTATCATTACGTCTTCAAGAAAAGATTTACGGGATATTATTCTCAATGTAATTTCTTTTGAGGGCAGTAGTTTGTTCACGTATAACTCCGCCCTTCAGTGGCTGATTGGAGTTGGTTAGACGTGACGCAGCCCTAGCTACATCCACACGCGTGGATAGTAAGGTTAAGAACTCTCTCAGAGTCGCTTCGTTCTCGGAGGAGCTTCTCTTCGACGGCAACTTTTCGGCAATCCATGATTTGCTCGATTTACACGTTCTCTTGTCTATCTAGTGTTACAAGAGATTCAGACTGGGGCAAACATTCGGTGGTTGACTCAGAGAGTGCCACCGCAGTTGCCGGACCCGAGTGTGGCTGTTATGACGGTTGCCAGTCAAACAGATTGGGATATAATACTGATCCCTATGGATTCGAAGTGCCAGGGTCTTTGGGTTCCGCAGTCTCTTAGCAATCAGTTTTCTTCCGCGGAATAATGTTTTTTAGGCTTGCTTTATGTCATTGCATGAACATTATTCAGAAACGCATGCCCAAATCCTGTCCTTTAATTCGACAGTAGTGGCGTATCTCCGGAACCAGGGAGGCACTCTTTCGTTTCCGTTATTCAATTTAATGGAAAGAATCCGTCTGTTGGTTATAGTACACCAAGTTCTGTTTTGGTCCGTCATATTCCGGGTAGTCTGATTGTTTTACCGGACTCCCGTTCTCTTACGGGTCGCTTGTTGCTGTCAGAATGGACTCTCAACAAACAAGTATTCAATCAGATTTGCTATCTATGGGAGCGCCCAATGATGATTTATTTACGACACAGTTTGCTAATCAATTGCAGATGTATGTGTTAGCTTGTCCAGATCTCTGAGCTAATGTTGTTAACGCTCTATTGATCTATAGGACGGAATGATAGGATATGCGTATCCTCCGGCGCTGTTGTTTCAGCAGGTATTGCTAAGATAAACAACCACAATACATTTCTGTTGATAGCATCTCTATCTTCACAGAGATCATGGGTAATTTACTCTCGTGTCAACTGTGGGTCTTAACGTGAAATTTTCCTCTATGTGAGGATCTTTTTTCACTGGGTAAATCGTGTCATCTTTATCACAACCCGCAAGGTCGCAACCTTCATGTATTCCGTTGTGTGGTCCGTATTGCATTGTATGCACTGTACTGGACGAGCTTTGGACGCGATTTCTTACTATAGGAGATCCTCTTCTTCGCTATTCTATGCGGCTAAAGTGGAGGCTCTTCCGTCGTGGTGTAGGGATCATTATGTTCATATTGTTGATCCCTCCATACTACTCATTGCAATTTTTTAGTATACTTGTTTCACAAGATCTACTGCAGCCTGTTATTATTTAGGTTATAGGTTTATGTTACCTCATACCTATGCACTCTACGATAGTTTACAATTGAGTCTTTTGTCTCTTTATCTAAGTCAGTTAGTAACTTTTTGATAAATAGACTTAGAATCTTTAGATTAAATTCCTATATGGATTTTAACTTCGGTTCTTATTTAGCTAATTAATCATTTGAGCCTCTGGAAACAGTAGTTTTCAAATTCTGACCTTTAGACAGTAATTCTGTTGGTTTCTCTTTTACTGTAGAGTCAGTGAGTTTCATGCACTATCGATGGATGATTTTCACTTTCGTAGTTTCGGAATCACTACTTCCGTTACTATTTAGGTTGGATTTTTGCATAAGAGTTAGGCTCCTATTATCCGGAACCTTTTATTTTAAGGTCCTTCCGTCTTCGTATGGGCATAGGCCTTTACTCTTTCCGGGTACAGTTTATGTATTTATAAACAGATATCTGTTTATTACTATGGGCGTAAGCTTCTTCTGTCTTTGATGCCTAGTAGAAGGACGTTACGCTCCATATTATTGTTTATGGATTCTATTTACTATCGGTACTGCTTATGGTATATCATTGACTTAGCAGTTGTGCTGAAGATTTCGGCTCATGAAGTAAGAGCTCTTCTACTTCTTGGGCTTACATTAATAGTGTCGCTATTATAGATTTTTGAAGGCCGCTCATTGCGCTCAGCCATCCACATTCATGAATTTTATCTCAGAAATATCGAGTCCATTTCTGGAGGCCTCTATTGTTAGGTCTATTATCTACTGCTCAGAATGTCATTCACTTAACAGTTGCTACTATAGCTAGGTAGGCTGTCTGTTTCGGCAGTGTCTCCGTTCTGCTGCCCTCTTCGCTCTGGGCTATTTGACCCAGGGCAAGAAAAAGGGGGGGGGGAGGGTGTTCCCTTGGGTCACCTGTTTTACTATGAAAACAAGGGGATACCTCCTCCGGAGTTAGTTATTCTGAGCTGTTATTGGGATGGTTGTTTAGTGAGAAGTTTAGGTTTTTAAAATTCATTCAAGTCTTAGTTTTTAAAGTATAGCTTTTGAATATTGCATATGTCAACGGACATGATTATGCAATCCTCAGACACTTTTAGGAGTATAAGAGTCTCTATTCTATAGACTTACTTTATTTATTGGCTTACTTTAAAAATTATTAGTATAAGGATTATATTGGATATTAATAGAGTACATGGATGTATTAAGCTCAATTTTGGAAGGTGTTGTATCTTTCTAATTTATCATAAATAAGAAAGATACATGTAAGGCCTATTACTTCTTTTTCCCTACAGGGGATGACTCTATTTTATTTTATTGAGCGTATTCCATTTTGCTCTATGTCCTTGGCCCTCCAGCCTTTTTACTATTCAGCTATGTCTGGGTCATTGGTACAGTATAAAAATGTTAAAAAATTTATAGTAATTTATATATTTTTTATACTTACCAATGACCCAGACGGGGATGGCCCTCCCAGGAGTTGGGAACTCTTGCCTCCCCGCTGAGTACATAGCGCTTACCAGGCACTGGTTATTAGAATGATTAATGGCGCCAATTTCGGAACGTCCTTGACACTGCGCTTGCGCAGTAGGGGCGAAGTGTGGAGGGCCTTTCAGGACATGTTTTCTTTGGTTTAGAGATGGGCGGTGTTGGAATTTTGAGTTCGGTATCGGTTTCGGTATTTTTGTGTGGGGATACCGCGGTATCGGTTCGGTATTCGGTATGTGACTTCAGATTCACTGATAGTACCAAAGGGGAATCCATGTCAGAAAAATACAAAATAAGTTGTTCTTGTATCATTCTATCACAGTGCTACACATGCCATTGTTGATGGGCTCAACATTGTCAATCTTTTGTCAACACAGGTCATATCTACAGTAATTTGGTGACCTGTTCTAAATACTCCTTAACTTTTCAAGCTCCACTTAAGGCGTCTGTAATGATAGAATCATAGAATGTGTGTCCTGAAGATGTCATCGTTAGGTGGGCTTGATGGCAGTTGTAAAATTATCTGGTCAGTGATTTCTAGCCAAGTCTTGGCTGCCTGTTAAGGCAGCCAAGACTTGGCTAGAAATCACTGCTAAGCAACTGGACATGTACAGGTCGTAGACTATTGATAATTTAGTACAACTGCTCTGGTCCTTAAGGCTTAACAAAACTGAAAAATAAAATCAGTCACTTCTTTCATGAAAATGAACACTTCAACTGCTATCAATCCTCATCAAGGCCTTATAAATAGCGATTGCACAGGGAAAATTGAAAATACCGTTGGCTTCGGTATTAAAAAGATTGGGTCGGTTCGGTTTTTCGGTGTCCCCATGATATCGGTATCGGTTCGGTTTTTCGGTATATTGCCCATCTCTACTTTGGTTTTAGATGCAAATTTTGGGGATTGGGGGGCAAAATTTGTGTTTGGCCCTATATTTTAAGAGTTAGCACCAGCTATGTCTGGGTCATTGGTAAGTATAAAAAATATATAAATTACTATAAATTTTTTAACTTTTTTCCCGAAAAAAATTCAAGATGTTTGACTGGTGGACATTTTTATTGCAAATTGTGTGTAATTCGTTATACGCTCAGAACTTCTGAACGGCATTTCTGATTTCAGTAATTTTTGGCATGGAGGTCTAGTAGCATAAGATAAATAACATACAGGCCTTTTTCTCCTGATTAATTATGCAAATTAGCCTTACTTAACTGGTAGAGTGCTACATTTTTCTTGGTCACAGATTTGATTTTACCATATATTGCTCTGTTACATTTGATTGGATAGTGCCGATAGGCACTATCCAATCAAATATAACTGAGCAAAGTGTCATTAACAAAAATTAGATTCTTTCCAGGTTCATTATGAAACTTTCTCTAACAGAGTGCAGATATTATAGTCACAACCTGTGGTATTCTGTAAAGCCCAAATATGGGCTTCCAGCACTCTACCAGTTAAAACCTTTTTTTTGATAATATTTTTGTGCGTATTATGTTGTATACTGTTACCACTTGTATCTCAGAGATGCTTTAATGCTTTTTGTTTCAAATTTTCAGATTTGAAGGGAAGGGACATGCAGTTTTTTTTCTTGTGCATAAATTATGCAAGATAGCCATACCTAACTTTTTTTTTACAGGTATTTGGATACTTCCAGTAAAACCAGAGAAATGTGGGTAATGTTGGGACTAGTTTGTTGAGTTGTTCCTTTGATATCCATATTTGTGTGGTTTCTATTGAAGAAATATCAATATATTTTAACAGTAATCCAACTTCCGTAGGGGACGATTGTCTTATCGTAAGTGGAGTGCAAGAAAATAGAGTGATAAATACAGTAAAAGTCAAAATGAGTTGACTAATGAGATGGGAGAGTGTTTGTCAATATTTCCTGCTTCACATTACTAACTTTTCTATTTAGTCACAGATTGCTTTTTACAGGGGGGGGGGGGGGGGGGGGTGTGGGGGGCTCAAGTAAATAAGAGAAGGTGTTATTTTGGGCAGAATGAACTTTATAGCTCTAGTGCTAGTGTACAGCACGATTCATACAGTGCAAGTCACAATGAAATGAATGAAGTGAAGTGACGGTGTCCGTCAAAACATCGGGGGGGGGGGGGGGGGGTGCATATTGTTCATTATTATAGGCAGAATGAACACTTCAGCTGTATTACTACTGTACAGAGTGACTCACAGTTCTAGTCACAATGAGATGAAGGAAATGTTGGACTGTCAGTCCCAATATCTTGTGATAGGCTGGGGGGGGGGGGGGGGGGGGGGTGCATATGGTTTCTTATTCTGGTAATTCCTCCTGCTTATTCATGTTGTTATTTTTGTATTTTCATATATTATGATTTTAACTTGCCATAAATAATAAATATAAATATCTGCCTCCCTCATCACATAAAAAAAAAATCCCTGAGAAATTAAGTACTTTTTTTTATATTGCCTTAGTCTATGTATATTTTTTCAGAGTAATGAAGGTTGGTAAAAAGTTAAAAGATGCTGGTAAAAAAGTATTTTTTGCAATCAGTGATAAAACAGAATTTTCTCATGAATTGGGAGAGTTTGGATTGGATAAGACCAGTGGAGATAAACCAATGGTTACAGGTTTAGATGAAAGAGACAGAAAATTTACGATGTCTGATGAATTCTCGTAAGTGTAGTTATATATATATTTCCTGGGCTAGTAATAACTAATAATAATAGGCTGTAGGCCTCGGTGAATATTACTTTTCAAGGTCTGATAATTTCTTGCAACCTCAAGGAAACTCAATTATTATTTATTCTTATGACAATAATCATTGCATATTCCTTGCTTTATTACATATTTTTTGGAGAAAAACAATATATTAATTTGCAACAAAGTAAATTTAATTTCAACATGCATATATATATATATATAGGCTCGTTAATTTCCTGTCATATACAAGAAGCCATGTGCATTAACTTATTCATGTTGTAGTTAATTTTAATTGTTATATTTGAACAGTTCCTAAATAATGGAAATTAAGGGAAGGAGCAAGTTAGCAGTACCATTTATATTTTTATCGCAAACAGGTATTTGGAATCATTATTTCAATATACCTGCTGCTGCGTGATTTCAACAATGACAGAGGGGTGAAATATCAATTTTATTTCAATAAAAATGAAATGGATCCGCATTACTGGGGTATATCAAACTTCTGACGAACATTTTAGCCAATTAAATTACCACATTTTTTCTGCCATACAATATAATATATTATTCGTGATGAGTGTTTTAGCCAATTTAATTACCAGAATTTTTCTGTCATTTAATATATGTTATCCCCTGGGGTTGGTTTTTGGAATATTCCTTAACTCTTTCAACACCAGGGGCCACTTTACCGGCCAGAAACACGAAACGTCATAATTTCAAGTGAACGTGTGTGGTACAACAATTACTATTTTCAACGTGCAGCCTGGAGGCTGCATGTTGAAAATATTAATTGCTCTACCCCCCAAATAATGAATATGGACTCTTCCAATTTCTGCGATTTAACTGGCATGGAAGATATCACCAGTGTTAAAAGGGTTAATGTGGGAACGCCAGTTACTGGTGTGAATTTGGTGGAATTTAATGGCCTTTGTAGTATAACATCATCATGGGAAAAATCATAGGAACACGTTGATTTCCAAGTAAATTAATAACAGTAATAATAATAATAAACATAATATATAAATCAAAGGACATCTTGACAAAACAGGTTGCGACTATTAAATTAGTCGTAACCTGTAAACAGTTTATGAACCTGATTCCATATTTCCAGGCCTGAATACACATCATAGCAGGACGTAAGAAGACCTAAAGGTATTCTATTTTTTTTCTTTACAGTATGGATAACTTTGAAAAATTTGTGAATGATATGTTAGAAGACAAATTAGAACCGTACTTGAAATCGGAAGATATCCCCGAGCCAAATGATGATGCTGTTAAGGTAAAAGGGTATAAATTGCAAATGAACATTTCATTATTTTAACTGTTTGAAAGCAAGATTATTTTTGGTGGTCTGAATTTATTTAAAATTTGTTTATTAAAAATTTTTGGAGAGTAATTTTGTAATAGAACAAATTTATATGCAGAAAATATTATTTGCGTTTGACTGAATATGAAAAACAAGACAGGAAAACAAATTTTGCTCTGGTGCCTTCATTTTTTTGAAAGACCTGATAGTGGCTCCTAGCACTCAACCAGTTAAGTAATCCATTTTTATAATCCTGTGCATTGCAGGGCTTTGTTTTAGCTTCTTTAAATAGTAGATATCTGGTGCACTGGGAGTTACTCAGTGGTTTGGGCATTGGTTTTGAAACTGAAAAGCGAGCAGTTTGATCCTCACCAACTGTAACTGGGGTGGGTCCTTGGATAAAACACTTAATCCAGATTGCCTACGTGTGGGAATGGTGGTACTTTGTACCCAGGCATACTGCACATTGATGGTGCATTTTCTTTCAACCGCTGCTAACTCAGAGTATGTTGGAGAGTGTAACAGTTGTTCACTGCTGTACAGTGGTTCTCACTGGATATTTCGTCTTCTTCCACCCATAAAACTGACACTGTGACTAGCTGAATGTGTTGTTAAACCCCATAAGGGCCTAATTCCAACTTTGATAACTTTAATGCAAAGGAATAGGTGCCCTAACACTCATTGTTTTTTAAATTCAAAACTTGTTTTCTAAGTACCTTGTCAGTTGTTTCTAGGCAAGTCATGGCTGCCCTTAAGGGATGGAGATTTTTTTTTATATATTTTCGTTATTCGTTGAAAGTCTATTTCCTGTGGCTTTGTAATGGTTTCTAGTCAAGTCTTGGCTGCCTACACTACACAGGCAGCCAAGACTTGACTAGAAACCATTACAAAGCCACAGGAAATAGACTTTCAACGAATAACGAAAATATATAAAAAATCTCCATCCCTCACGGGCTAACCCTTTACTGACTGAATACAAGAAGCAGAAGTTCTTCAATATTTGAGAGTTTCCATTTTTTGCCACAAAAGCACAGCTTGTGACCTCTCATTGGAAAGAACTCAATGAGTTAACCCTTTACTGACTGAATACCAGAAGCTCTTCAATATCTGAGGGTTTCCATTTTTTGCCTCAAAAACATAGCTTGTGACCTCAATGAGTTCGTTCCAGTGAGGGGTCACAAGTTATGTTTTGTTGCAAAAATAGAAAAAATAATTAAATGTTAATGACTATCGCTAGTTGCTTGGGGTCATTACATTAGGTGAATGGTTAATCTGAAACCTTGTTAATTGGATAAAAAAAAATCTTGTGATCAATCGAAGAATTGCTTTCACAACCATTGATTCACCTCCCCTTGTGTATCGACCTATTTGGCTAATATCCTTTTATCTTTTACCCAATGTAACGGCCAAAACCGGCCAGTGCTATTCTAAAAAATTGCTAATTTTCATTATTTTTTCATTTTTTGTCTCAAAAACATAGGTGATGATCCCTGGTTGGAACGAACAAGCTCGTTCCAATGAGGGGTCATAACCTATGTTTCTGAGACAAAAAATGGAAAAAAAATCGTTATTCAAGAATTTTTTTTGCAAGTGTCGTCTGCTTTTCATGTTGGGTAATGGGTTAAAAAAAAGCTTACATCTAATGTTTAATGTCTTGGCAGAGCTCCTTCTCTTTCACTACTGTTAACCCTTTACCCAACAAATCGCCCGCATCCACCCGCGTAATATGCAAATTCAGCAGTTGAAAAAATATTTTTTTTTTATACTGTACCAATGACCCAGACTTAGCTGGTGCTAACTCTAAAAAATCCAGGGCCAAACACAAATTTTGTCCCCCAATCCCCAAAATTTGCATCCAAAACCAAAAGAAATCATGTCCTATAGGACCTCCATACTTCGCCCCTACTGCGCATGTGCAGTGTCAAGAACGTTCCGAAATTGGCGCCAATTATTATTCTCTGTTTGGCCCTTCATCAGTCAATATCTCACTGATCTTTGTGCTTGTAAATCTCAGTTTAAAGGATGCCAGACACGTAATTATTGGAGAAATGGTGATTCTAAGGAGGATATAGAAGGAGGAGAGGAAAAAGGAGTGACAAAAAATAATCAGGGCTGTACTTAAAATTTTTTATGAAATTATGTTAAGTTGCCTATTTTCGAGGCATGGGCCTCTTGTTGTCATTCTTGCTAAAAAGTTGCACTGCTTATTCAGTGTTTCCTCTCCCCTGGTCTTCTAAGTCCCCTCTTGCAATTCTCCCATGCTTTTGGCATATTTTTGAGAAAGATCATTTCTAAATTCTCTTGGGAGAGTTGCTTGGTTACAGAATGTTTTCTGTTATTTTCCCCATAGTTACGTTTTCACCCATGGGTGTATAAACGTTGTGTTCTGCATCTTCCATCTGATGTTCTGCAGATTCTCCCCTGGGAGTCTCTGTCTTGCATCAGATAGAGTGTAATTTTGATGACTGATTTCGGGCCAGTTTTGTCAGTGCCTGGAGTCATGTTTTCTGGTGTTTTACACTGTTTGTTTACATTGGCAACAGTCTCTTTTGAGGGGGGCTGTTTGTCTTTGGTGTAGTTTATCTCACTATAAGATACATTTTTATTATCCGTAAGTGTTGCATTAATTATTTAATATAAATTTAAAATTTTTGACCACACTTTGCCATCGGATCCATCGGGGCTCAACATTACTTTTCAGAAACTTGGGCTTCGCTGAAAAAATATTTTTCAAAAATTATTTTGATTTGCAATTGTTTTTTCATTAATAATGGATCATGTTATTATGTATCTTTGTGTCAGGGGTTTGTGCGAGTAACTAGGACTTGTTGTTGACTTTTCACAATAAAAGGATATTGTTCAAATTGTAATAGGAAGAAATCTTCCTCTGACTTTCATGATCATTGCATTAATTGTAGTCAGTGTTCTCGCACTAATCCCTGTTCTATATGTCAATATTGGGATGACAAACATTGGAAACGTGTGTCACGATATGTTGTTAGTGGAGAAAGGGCTATGCCGGCTCTTTCTCCGCAAGGTCACTCTACTCTCTCAGTTTCTATTTCAGAGGAACAAGAACAGGGTGATGTTTCCATGTTATCTTCCGCAAGTGCGCTTCCGTCGTCACAAATGAATACAGAGCTAGCGGCAAAAGTGCTCATGGAGGTTAAACAAATGTCGTCCGCTAGCTCGCCCGGTGTAGCGTCCATTCACTGAATGGTTCGGCAGCCGGGTTCGTCTGATGCGGTCCAGGAGGAAATGTTGGGTGATGCGAGCACTATAAACATTGAACGTGCACACCCATTGACGGCGGATAGTAGGCGAGATCGGAGGAAGCCTTTGAGTCCGGTTCCTAGCTCGTCCAGGTCCAGCCGGGCCGCGAGCGAGAGAGGCCCCTCTCTCGTACAACAACATCTGGGACCAGATGTTGTGGTACAAAATGTGTCGCAAGCGGGACGCTCCGTTGTATAGGCAGTCCGCGGAGACTGCTCAGGCTTCTTCCTCTCGTCAGCACACACGACCGCACCTTGGCTACGTGACCGCCGATATTTTACCAGCTTCGCCGATCAGGGATTCTTCGGCGACCAGGTCACACCATCCGGTAGCCAGGGACAAGAGGCCGATGGACTCCGGACGTTCGCATAGGAAAAGTATGCGGGAGTCATCAGATGCGGAGCTGCCCTCGGTGAAGCAGCGAAAGACTGCACCTCTGCAGGCCTCGATGTCGGACGTACTTGTGCAGATAACACAACTTATCGCAGCATCCCAGCAGCCGACAGAAACGGTGTCGGATCGGGAATTATCCGACGGCGATGGGTCGGTACGCTCCGCCGAAGTATCGGGGGCGGACGACCGGGAGCATCATGAGGTCTGACCGGATGGTGAAAGGGATACGGATGACTTGGAGCTATCCCTTTCGGAACAACATAAAGCTGCCGTGGACTTCATCCGGCACTTTCTCCCTCAAGTTGTTCCGTCGGGCCAGACTGCTGCGGTTCCGGACAAGAGAATTATAGCATCATTGGACTCTGATTTCTTTGAGCGGTTCAGGGACATCGCTCCCGAGTTTCCGTCTCAGTCCAATAATGTTGCAAGAACATTTGAATTATTGAACGAGGCTATATTCAAACTTGCTTCCAAAACGGGGAAAGCAGGTTTCTTGTCCGCCAATACTCTCAACCTGCCTTTCATTAATGCAAGGAATAAATTCGACACGGCAGGACAGGGTATCCCGAGAGTTCCTCTGTGTATGGACGATGAGGCGGAAGACTTAGAGTTATTATTACCGTCGTCGGCGTCTATTCCAACCGCGGTGTTGGAAACAACTATTTCGTCGAACAGAGCCAGTTTAGATGCCTTATCTTACGCAGATCACCTTACTAAGGCGTTATCACTGCGCCTTCCAGGGAAAGAATTTCAGGATATACAATCCTCTTTAAGACTTCTTTCAAGGGCAGTAGCTTATTCCATGTGTAACTCCGCCCTTTCAGTGGCAAACCTGGAGTTGGTTAGACGTGACGCAGCCCTAGCTACATCCACACTCGTGGATACTAAGGTGAAGAACTCTCTCAAAGTTGCTTCGGTCTCCGGAGAACTTCTCTTTGATGGCAAGCTTTCTGCAATTTACGATAAAATTACAAAGAAAGCTTCGGATTCTCTGCTGTTCAAATCTGCTTCTAAGAAATCGGACACGGCAGATAAGAGTAAGACAGGCACTTCTGGGTCTAATGCGCCCAAGAGAGGTTCCTATAGAGGTTCCGGTGCGTCCTCTTGGTCTTATTCAAGAGACCGTCAAGGTAGCGACTCTCGTTCGGGACGTCCTTCAGGCCGGGACAACCGTTCGGACGCCCCGAGGTCGACGGGACGAGGTGCGGGTCGTCGAGGATGTGGTTTCTCCTACCGCAGGCCTCGAAGGTCCAGGAGGTGATGGCTTCAACCTCTATCGCGTACCGGTTGGCGGAAGGTTGTCAAGTTTTTCACAAGAGTGGGCGTCGATTACGGACGACCCTTGGGTGAGAGGGGTGACTTCGGAAGGTCTAAAGATATCCTTCAAACGAAAGCCTCCATTAACTCGAAGTCCAAAATGGACTCAACTTCCGTCAAATCCGCAGAAAAGAGACGCTCTATTATCAGAGGTGCAGTCTCTTTTAATGAAGAACGCGGTAGAGGTCGTAGAAAACCAGGAGACTCCGGGGTTCTACAGCCATCTGTTTCTGGTTCCGAAACCAGACGGCTCGTTCCGTCCAGTCATAGATTTGAGCTGGATAAACAAGCTGATAGCCGCTCTGAAGTTTTATATGGAGATGATTCGGTCGGTCAGAGCGAGTATTCGGGTGAACGATTATGCAACGAGCATAGATCTCAAAGATGCGTACTTTCACATCATGGTACATCCGACATTCAGAAAGTATCTACGCTTCGCAGTCCTAGGAGTGGTGTATCAATTCCGGGCGATGTGCTTCGGATTGAATCTAGCACCCTGAGCTTTCACTCGGGTAATGAACTCGGTAATGATGTATTTCCGAGTTCATTCGTCTGTGGTAACGTCGGCCTACCTGGACGACATTCTTCAGAGGTACGGCAACAAGTTAACGCTTCAGAATGATGTTCAGAATCTACTTCTATTGCTCCGACGTCTCGGTTTTAAAGTAAACGAGGAGAAGTCGGATCTGGTGCCGTCTAAGACATTCACACATCTGGGAATGAGCTTCGAGACGCACAACAATCTCGTTCGTCTGCCGTTAACCAGAGCGAAATTAGTCAGTTGTTACGCTCGCTATTGTCTGCACGCAGACAAAGTCACAGCGAGAGAATTTATGAGACTGATAGGTCTGTGCGGAGCCGCTGCGGATCTCATTCTGATGGGGCGGTTACGCACGCGTCCTCTCCAAATTTTTTTGATTCAGAATTGGAGTGTGAAAATTCATTCGCTCGACATAGACGTTCTCTTGTCAGATCAAGTGAAACAAGAGATTCAGACTTGGGCAAACATTCAGTGGTTAACTCAGGGAGTTCCGCTGCAGTTGCCGGATCCGAGTTTTACCATTATGACGGATGCCAGTCAAACAGGTTGGGGTGCATCATTGATCCCAACGGATTCGAGATGCCAGGGTCTTTGGGATCCGCAATTCCTGGGCAAGCACATAAACATCAAGGAAATGATGTCAATTTGGCTTGCGTTACGTCATTGGATGGACATTATTCACAATGCTCATGTCCAAATCCTATCCGACAATACGACAGTAGTGGCGTATATACGGAATCAGGGAGGCACTCATTCAGTTCCGTTGTTCAATCTAATGGAAAGAATCCTTCTGTTTGCTCTAGAACATCAGGTTCTTCTTTCGGTCCGTCACATACCAGGTCGTCTGAATGTACTAGCAGACTCCCTTTCACGAAAGGGTCGCTTGTTGCCGTCGGAGTGGACTCTCAACAAACAAGTATTCAATCAGATTTGCTACCAATGGGAACGGCCAATGATAGACTTATTTGCGACACATCTCAACAATCAGTTGCAGATGTATGTGTCTCCGTGTCCGGATCCAAGAGCATTTGCAGTAGACGCTCTGTCGATCCCTTGGGACGGAATGATAGGATATGCGTATCCTCCAGCGCCGTTAATTCAGCAAGTATTGCTAAAGATAAAACAATCTCAATGCAAGATTCTGTTGGTAGCATCTCTGTCTCCACAGAGACCGTGGATAAATCTACTCAGGTGTCTGTTGTGGGACCTACCGCGAAAGCTTCCTCCACGGGAGGATCTTCTTTCGTAGGGGAAATCGCGTCAACTCCATCACAACCCGCAAGGTCTCAACCTTCACGTTTTTCCGTTGTGCGGTCCTTCTTGCATGGCAAGCACTTTACAGGACGAGCAGTGGACGCGATTTCTAACTGTAGGAGGACCTCCTCTTCGCTAAACTATGCGGCTAAGTGGAAGGTTTTTCGTCGGTGGTGTAGGGATCATTCTGTGGATATTTTTGATCCCTCTATACCAGACATTGCAAACTTTCTAGTATACTTGTTTGACGAAATCAAACTGCAGCCTGTTACTATTAAGGGTTATAGGTCTATGTTATCTGATACCTATGCACATCATGATAGTTTACAAATTGGATCTAATGTCTGTTTATCTAAGTTGGTTAGAAACTTCTCGATAAATAGACCCAGAACTCTTAGGTTAATTCCTAAATGGAATTTAGCTTGGGTTCTTCTTAAACTGAAGGAAAAGTCATTTGAACCTCTTGGGACAGTAGATTTCAAATTCTTATCTTATAAGACAGCTTTTCTCTTAGCTTTCTCTTCTGCTAGAAGAGTCAGTGAGCTTCATGCACTGTCGGTGGATGATTCTCACTATCGTAGTGTCAGGAACACTATCACCTTCACTACTAATGTGGGTTACGTATCTATAAACAGAGATCTCAGTTTATCAGAAAGGGACGAAAACGTTTCTTTCTGTCTCTGATGCCTAATAGAAGGGACATTTCGGTCCATTCTATTGCTAGATGGATTCAATTAACTATCCGTACTGCTTATGAGAGTTTATCTTCTTCTCAGCAGTCTGTGCTTAAGATTTCGGCCCATGAAGTAAGAGCTCTTGCTACTTCTTGGGCTTACGCTAATAATATTGCTATTACAGATTTAATGAAGGCTGCTTATTGGTCTCAGCCATCCACATTCACGAATTTTTATCTCAGAAATATTGAGTCCATTTCTGGAGACCTGCATTGTTTAGGTCCGTTATCTGTTGCTCAGAATGTCGTCCACTAAACAGTTGCAACTATAGTTATGCAGGCTTTCTGTTCCGGCAGTGACTCCGTCCGACTGCCCTCTTCGCTCTGGGCTATTTGACCCAGGGCAAGGGGAAGGGGGGGGGGGGGAGGGTGTTCCCTTAGGTCACCTGCTTTATAGTGAAAAGCAAGGGAATGCCTCCTCCGAAGTCAGTATTTCTGAGTCGTTTCCGGGATGGTTTTAAAGTGTAATATTAATGTTAAAAATTCATTCATGTCATATTTTTAAAGTGTAGCTCGGTGTGAAGCATTTGTATATGTCAAGTGTCAAACGGGCGTTAATATACAATCCTCGGACACTTTTAAAAGAATATAAAGAGTCTCATTTCTCTGGAATAACTTTATTTATTGGCTTACTTTAAAAATAATTAGTATAAAGGGTTATACTGGATGTTAATAGAGAACATGAATGTTATTGTGCTCAATTATGAAGGGTATTGTATCTTTCTATTTTAACATAAAATAAGAAAGATACATGTAAAGCCTAATACTCCTTTTCTCCTTGAGGGGTTGCCTCTATATTATATAGTTGAGCTTATTGGATTTTCCTCTCTGTCCTAGGCCCTCCAGCCTTTTTACTATTCAGCTAAGTCTGGGTGATTGGTACAGTATAAAAATGTTAAAAAATTTATAGTAATTTATATATATTTTTATACTGTACCAATGACCCAGACTTAGCTGGTGCTAACTCCAACAAAACCAGGGCCAAACACAAATTTTGCCCCCCAATCCCCAAAATTTGCATCCAAAACAAAAAGAAATCATGTCCTAAAGGACCTCCATAGTACGCCTCTACTGCGCATGCGCAGTGACGCAGTCGTCCCGAAATTGGCGCCAATTATCATTCTCTGTTTGGCCCTTCATCAGTCAACATCTCACTGATCTTTGTGCTTGTAAATGTCAGTTTAAAGGATGCCAGACACGTAATTTTTGGAGAAAATGTGATTCTAAGGAGGATAGAAGGAGGAGAGGAAAAAGAAGTGGCAAAAAATAATCAGGGCTGTACTTAAAATTTTTTGTTGAAATTATGTTAAGTTGCCTATTTTCGAGGCATGGGCCTCTTGTTGTCATTCTTGCTAATTGTTGCACTGCTTATTCAGTGTTTCCTCTCCCCTAGCCTTCTAAAGTCCCCCCTGGCAATTCTCCCATGCTTTTGGCATATTTTTGAGAAGTTTCATTTCTAAAATTTCCTGGGAGAGTTGCTTGGTTACAGAATGTTTTCTGTTATTTTCCCCATAGTTACGTTTTCACCCATGGGTGTATAACGTTTGTGTTCTGCATCTTCCATCTGATGTTCTACAGATTCTCCCCTGGGAGTCTCTGTTTTGCATCAGATAGAGTGTAATTGATGACTGATTCCGGGCCAGTTTTTTCAGTGCCTGGAGTCATGTTTTCTAGTGTGTTTACACTGTTTGTTTTCATTGGCAACAGCCTTTTTTGAGGGGGGCTGTTTGCCTTTGTGGTAGTTTATCTCATTATAAGATACATTTATATTATCCGAAAGTGTCTCATTAATTATTTTATATAAATTTAAAATTTTTGACCACACTTTGCCATCGGATCCATCGGGGCTCAACGTTACTTTTCAGCAACTTGGGCTTCTCTGAAAAAATATTTTTTCAAAATTATTTTGTTTTGCAATTGTTTTTTCATTTATTAATGGATCATGTTATTATGTATCTTTGTGTCAGGGGTTTTTGCGAGTAACTAGGACTTATTGTTGTTCTTTCACAATGAAGGGACATTGTTCAAATTGTAATAGGAAGAAATCTTCCTCTGACTTTCATGATCATTGTATTAATTGTAGTCAGTGTTCTCGCATTAATCCCTGTCCTATATGTGAACATTGGGATGAGAAACATTGGAAACGTGTGTCACGATATGTTGTTTCTGGAGAAAGAGCGATGCCGGCTCTTTCTCCACAAGGTCACTCTACTCTCTCAGTTTCTATTTCAGAGGAACCAGAACAGGGTGATGTTTCCATGTTATCTTCTTCAAGTGTGCGTCCGTCGTCACAAATGAATTCAGAGCTAGCGGCAAAAGTGCTCATGGAGATTAGACAAATGTCGTCCGCTAGCTCGCCCGGTGTAGCGTCCATTCACCGAATGGTTCGGCAGCCGGGTTCGTCCAATGCGGTCCAAGAGGAAATTTTGGGTGATGCGAGCACTTTTTATAAACATAATAGATGCACACCCAGTGACGGCGGATAGTAAACGAGAACGGAGGAAGCCTTTTAGTCCGGTTCCTAGCTCGTCCAGGTCCAGCCGGGCCGCGAGCGAGAGAGGCCCCTCTCTCGTACAACAACATCTGGGACCAGATGTTGTGGTACAAAATGTGTCTTTAGCGGAGCATACGTCCGTCGCTCGGGACGCTCCGTTGTATAAGCAGTCCGCAGAGACTGTTAAGGCTTCCTCTTCTCGTCGGCGCACACGACCGCACCTTGGCTGCGTGACCTCCGATATTTTGCCAGCTTCGCCGATGAAGGATTCTTCGGCGACCAGGTCACACCAACCGGCAGCCAGGGATTCGAGACCGATGGACTCCGGACGTTCGCATAGGAAAAGTATGCGGGAGCCATCTGATGCGGAGCTGCCCTCGGCGAAGCAGCGAAAGACTGCGCCTCCGCAGATCTCGACGTCGGACATTCTAGTGCAGATAGCACAGCTTATCGCAGCATCCCAGCAGCCGACAGAAACGGTGTCGAATCGAGAATTATCCGACGGCGCTGGGTCGGTACGCTCCGCCGAAGCATCGGGGGCGGACGACCGGGAACATCGGGAGGTCCGACCGGATGGTGAAAGGGATACGGATGAATTGGAGCTATCCCTTTCGGAACAACATAAAGCTGCCGTGGACTTCATCCGGCACTTTCTCCCTCAAGTTGTTCCGTCGGGCCAGACTGCTGCGCTTCCGGACAAGAGAATTATAGCGTCATTGGACTCTGAATTTTTTGAGCGGTTCAGGGACATCGCTCCCGAGTTTCCATCGCAGTCCAATAATGTTGCAAGAACATTTGAATTATTGAACGACGCTATATTTAAACTTGCTTCCAGGACGGGGAAAGCAGGTTTCTTGTCCGCTAATACTCTTAACCTGCCTTTCATTAATGCAAGGAATAAATTCGACACGGCAGGACAGGGTATACCGAGAGTTCCTCAGCGTATGGTCAACGAGGCGGAAGACTTAGAGCTATCATTACCGTCGTCAGCTTCTATTCCAACCGCGGTGTTGGAAACAGCTATTGCGTCTAACAGAGCCAATTTAGATGCCTTATCTTACGCAGATCACCTTACTAAGGCGTTATCACTGTGCCTTCAAGGGGAAGAGTTTCAGGATATACAATCCTCTTTAAGACTTCTTTCAAGGGCAGTAGCTTATTCCACGTGTAACTCCGCCCTTTCAGTGGCAAATCTGGAGTTGGTTAGACGTGACGCAGCCCTAGCTACATCCACACTAGTGGATTCTAAGGTGAAGAACTCTCTTAGAGTCGCTTCGGTCTCAGGAGAACTTCTCTTTGACGGCAAGCTTTCCGCTATTTATGATAATATTAAAAAGAAAGCTAATGATTCTCTGTTGTTCAGATCCGCTCCTAAAAGGTCGGATACAGCAGACACGAATAAGGCAGGCACTTCTGGGTCTAATGCGCCCAAGAGAGGTTCCTATAGAGGTTCCGGTGCGTCCTCTTGGTCTTATTCGAGAGACCGTCAGGATAGCGACTCTCGTTCGGGACGTCCTTCAGGCCGGGACAATCGGTCGGACGCCCCGAGGTCGACGAGGCGAGGTGCGGGTCGTGGAAGACGTGGTTTCTCCTACCGCAGGCCTCGCAGGTCCAGGAGGTGATGGCTTAAACCTCTATCGCGTTCCGGTTGGCGGAAGGTTGTCGAGTTTTTCACAAGAGTGGGCGTCGATTACGGACGACCCGTGGGTGAGAGGAGTGACTTCGGAAGGTCTAAAGATATCCTTCAAACGAAAGCCTCCATTAACTCGAAGTCCAAAGTGGACTCATCTTCCGTCAAATCCACAGAAAAGAGACGCTCTGTTATCAGAGGTGCAGTCTCTTTTAATGAAGAACGCGGTAGAGGTCGTAGAAAACCAGGAATCTCTGGGATTCTACAGCCATCTGTTTCTGGTTCCGAAACCAGACGGCTCGTTCCGTCCAGTCATAGATTTGAGCTGGATAAACAAGCTGATCGTCGCTCCGAAGTTTTATATGGAGACGATTCGATCGGTCAGAGCGAGTATTCGGGTGAACGATTATGCAACGAGCATAGATCTCAAAGATGCGTACTTTCACGTCATGGTACATCCGACATTCCGAAAGTATCTACGCTTCGCAGTCCTAGGAGTGGTGTATCAGTTCCGGGCCATGTGCTTCGGATTGAATCTAGCACCCTGGGCTTTCACTCGGGTAATGAACTCTGTAATGATCTACTTCCGAGCTCATTCGTCTGCGGTAACGTCGGCCTACCTGGACGACATTCTTCAGAGGTACGGCAACGAGTTAACGCTTCAGAACGATGTTCAGAATCTTCTTCTATTGCTCCGACGTCTCGGTTTCATAGTAAACGAGGAGAAGTCGGATCTGGTGCCGTCCAAGTCATTCACTCATCTGGGAATGAGCTTCGAGACGCACAACAATCTCGTTCGTCTGCCGTTAACCAGAGCGAAATTAGTCAGTTGTTACGCTCGCTATTGTCTGCATGCAGACAAAGTCACGGCGAGAGAATTTATGAGACTGATAGGTCTGTGCGGAGCCGCCGCGGATCTCATTCCGATGGGGCGGCTACGCACACGTCCTCTTCAAATTTTCCTGACTCAGAATTGGAGTGTGAAAATTCATTCGCTCGATGTAGACGTTCTCTTGTCAGATCAAGTGAAACAAGAGATTCAGACTTGGGCAAACATTCAGTGGTTAACTCAAGGAGTTCCGCTGCAGTTGCCGGATCCGAGTTTTACCATTATGACGGATGCCAGTCAAACAGGTTGGGGTGCATCATTAATCCCAACGGATTCGAGATGCCAGGGTCTTTGGGATCCGCAATTCCTGTGCAAGCACATAAACATCAAGGAAATGATGTCAATTTGGCTTGCGTTACGTCACTGGATGGACATTATTCACGATGCTCATGTCCAAATCCTATCCGACAATACGACAGTAGTGGCGTATATACGGAATCAGGGAGGCACTCATTCAGTTCCGTTGTTCAATCTAACGGAAAGAATCCTTCTGTTTGCGTTGGAACATCACGTTCTTCTTTCGGTCCGTCACATACCGGGTCGTCTGAATGTGCTAGCAGACTCCCTTTCACGAAAGGGTCGCTTGTTGCCATCGGAATGGACTCTCATCAAACAAGTATTCAATCAGATTTGCTACCAATGGGAACGGCCAATGATAGACTTATTTGCGACACATCTCAACAATCAGTTGCAGACGTATGTGTCCCCGTGTCCGGATCCAAGAGCATTTGCAGTAGACGCTCTGTCGATCCCTTGGGACGGAATGATAGGATATGCGTATCCTCCAGCACTGTTAATTCAACAAGTATTGCTAAAGATAAAACAATCTCAATGCAAGATTCTGTTGGTAGCATCTCTGTCGCCACAGAGACCGTGGATAAATCTACTCAGGTGTCTGTTGTGGGACCTACCGCGGAAGCTTCCTCCACGAGAGGATCTTCTTTCGCAGGGGAAATCACGCCAACTCCATCACAACCCGCAAGGTCTCAACCTTCATGTTTTTCCGTTGTGCGGTCCTTCTTGCATGGCAAGCACTTTACAGGACGAGCAGTGGACGCGATTTCTAACTGTAGGAGGACCTCCTCTTCGCTAAACTATGCGGCTAAGTGGAAGGTTTTTCGTCGTTGGTGTAGGGATCATTCTGTAGATATATTTGATCCCTCTATACCAGACATTGCAAACTTTCTAGTATACTTGTTTGACGAAATCAAACTGCAGCCTGTTACTATAAAGGGTTATAGATCTATGTTATCTGATACCTATGCACATCATGATAGTTTACAAATTGGATCTAATGTCTCTTTATCGAAATTGGTTAGAAACTTTTCGATAAATAGACCCAGAACTCTTAGATTAATTCCTAAGTGGAATTTAGCTTGGGTTCTCCTTAAATTGAAGGAAAAGCCATTTGAACCTCTTGGGACAGTAGATTTCAAATTCTTATCTTATAAGACAGCTTTTCTCTTAGCTTTCTCTTCTGCCAGAAGAGGCAGTGAGCTTCATGCACTATCGGTGGATGATTCTCATTATCGTAGTGTTGGGAACACTATCACCTTCACTACTAATGTGGGTTTTTTAGCTAAGAATCAGGCTCCTAATAAATATCCGGAACCTATTGTTATTAAGGCTCTTCCGTCTTCAGACGGGCGTAGGCCTTTACTCTGTCCTGTTAGAGCACTACGTATCTATAAACAGAGATCTCAGTTCATCAGAAAGGGACGGAAACGTTTCTTTCTGTCTTTGATGCCTAATAGAAAGGACATTTCAGTCCATTCTATTGCTAGATGGATTCAGTTAACTATCCGTACTGCTTATGAAGATTTATCTTCTTCTCAGCAGTCTGTGCTTAAGATTTCTGCTCATGAAGTAAGAGCTCTTTCTACTTCCTGGGCTTATGCTAATAGTGTTGCTATTACAGATTTAATGAAGGCTGCTTATTGGTCTCAGCCATCCACATTTACGAATTTTTATCTCAGAAATATTGAGTCCATTTCTGGAGACCTGCATTGTTTAGGTCCGTTATCTGTTGCTCAGAATGTCGTCCACTAAACAGTTGCAACTATAGTTATGCAGGCTTTCTGTTCCGGCAGTGACTCCGTCCGGCTGCCCTCTTCGCTCTGGGCTATTTGACCCAGGGCAAGGGGAAGGGGGGGGGGGGGGGGGGGGGGCGGGTGTTCCCTTAGGTCACCTGCTTTATAGTGAAAAGCAAGGGAATGCCTCCTCCAAGACAGTATTTCTGAGTCGCTTCCGGGATGGTTTTAAAGTGTAATATTAATGTTTAATTTCATTCATGTCTTATTTTTAAAGTGTAGCTCGGTGTGAAGCATTTGTATATGTCAAGTGTCAAACGGGCTTTAATATACAATACTCGGACACTTTTAAATGATTATAAAGAGTCTCAATTCTCTGGACTACTTTATTTATTGGCTTGCTTTAAAAATAATTAGTATAAGGGTTATACTGGATGTTAATAGAGAACATGAATGTTATTGTGCTCAATTATTAAGGGTAGTGTATCTTTCTAATTTAATATTAAATAAGAAAGATACATGTAAAGCCTAATACTCCTTTTCTTCTTAAGGGGTTACCTCTTTACTATATAGTTGAGCTTATTGGATTTTCCTCTATGTCCTAGGCCCTCCAGCCTGTTTACTATTCAGCTAAGTCTGGGTCATTGGTACAGTATAAAAATGTTAAAAAATTTATAGTAATTTATATATTTTTTATACTTACCAATGACCCAGACGGGGATGGCCCTCCCTGGAGTTGGGAACTCTTACCTCCCCGCTGAGTACATAGCGCTGACCAGGCACTGCCAGTAAGAATGATAATTGGCGCCAATTTCGGGACGACTGCGTCACTGCGCATGCGCAGTAGAGGCGTACTATGGAGGTCCTTTAGGACATGATTTCTTTTTGTTTTGGATGCAAATTTTGGGGATTGGGGGGCAAAATTTGTGTTTGGCCCTGGTTTTGTTGGAGTTAGCACCAGCTAAGTCTGGGTCATTGGTAAGTATAAAAAATATATAAATTACTATAAATTTTTTAACTTTTTATACTTACCAATGACCCAGACGGGGATGGCCCTCCCAGGAGTTGGGAACTCTTACCTCCCCGCTGAGTACATAGCGCTGACCAGGCACTGCCAGTAAGAATGATAATTGGCGCCAATTTCGGAACGTCCTTGACACTGCGCATGCGCAGTAGGGGCGAAGTATGGAGGTCCTATAGGACATGATTTCTTTTGGTTTTGGATGCAAATTTTGGGGATTGGGGGGCAAAATTTGTGTTTGGCCCTGGATTTTTTAGAGTTAGCACCAGCTAAGTCTGGGTCATTGGTAAGTATAAAAAATATATAAATTACTATAAATTTTTTAACTTTTCAAAAAATTTCAACAAAACCATATCATGTGACCCCTCGTTGGAACGAGCTCGTTCCAATGAGGGGTCACATGATATGGTTTTGTTGAAATTTTTTGAAAAATTTAAAAAAATTATATTTAGAATAATAAATTTTGATATCGTCGTTGAGTAAAGGGTTAATTTAATTTTTTTAAGTAGCAGGTAGTGTGATGGCTCAGTGGTTTCATATTTGACTTCAGACTGAAAGGTCCACGGTTTGATCCCTGTCAAGGGTAACTGCATTTTGTCCTTGGGCAAGGCACTTAATCCCAATTGCCGACATGATGTACTAAGGCACAGTGCACGTCGATGATGCACTTGTCTTTAGCAAATGCTAATCCCTGCATGTGTGGAGTTGGTACATTGAGGAGTCCTGACAGTTGCTTATTGCTGTTTCCTCCACCCATAAAACTGTCTGATGCAAGGTGACCTGGTTGTCAAAAGTGTCATTAAACCCCAATAAATAAACTTTTTTACTTAACATGAACGGCAGACAATATTTGCAAACAAAAATTCTTCAATAAGTATTTTTTTCATTTTTGTGTCAAAAACACATCTTATGTCACCTCATTAGAATGAGCTTCAGGGGCTTGTCTCGATGAGGGGTCATAAGCTGTGTGTTTGAGATAAACAAAAATGAAAAAATACTGAACATTGAATAAAGATTTTTTTTAATAGTGTTGGTTAATCAATCTGACCATTACATTGGCTAAATGGTTAGCAGAGTTTTATTTTTTTTCACTATAGGTTGCTTTGGGGCCAGAACAATTTCTTAATGGACAAAGTATTTTATATCTTGAGTTTGACCCAGTAAGCGATGGTATTGTTTTGGAATGCTCTATTGGAAATGGCTCATATTGTCACCGAACAATATTTTGTCTGCAGAGGTATACAAAATATCTCCAGGAGGTATTTTGGGTGTTTGCATCACTGAATATGGGACCCTTTCCCAGTGGCATTTTGGCAGGATTTCTCCTAATTCAAACCAAAAATTTCCTAATCTCAGTCCTCATTCAAATAAAAATTTCATTCTTGAAAGTCTAATTTTGACTTTCACTACTTTTACTGCAACAAAAATAGGTGCCGCAGCAGGAAGTTTTTAGATACGTTTGCAAGTTCCATCCGAGGAACCTTGTCAGTTGTTTCTAGGCAAGTTTTGGCTGCCTGTATAGGCCACCCAGACACAACTGCAAAGCCACAGAATGTAGACTACTTCATAAACATCTTCATTAATGGTATAGAAACAATTTATTTGATAGAGATTGCAGAGACTATCATTATTTCATGTGACTGTTTGTTATAAAATGTATTACATATACTATTCATGTAGTAGTTTCTGTATTAATGTTCTCGGTTCATTATGATGGTAACTTTTCTTATTCTTTGTGCATTTTTTCTCTCAAACAAATTCCCAGTTGGAGCCTTCATAACGTTTATTTTCCCAATTGCATGTGCCCCAGACCCTTTCCCAAAGAGGGCAGAAGATTTCCTGATCTCTCCATTGTAAAATAGAGAAAAAAAAACAGCAGAATTTTACAGTTCACAAGAATATGGATGAACCAATGTCGTTTGCTCAAGGCTTGACCCTGTTCCAACCGACTTATAAGAATCACACCGCAAAACTGCGCTACAGTTGTGCACACTCCCGATAACATTGACTCCAGAACACCTACAAACATGTCCAATCACACTTGTAGGATAAACTCATTTCACAACCCCCCTCCTTCTGTTTAGATGCAGCATTTGTTGCTGGTTGCTGCTTGTGGTTTGATCCTTCCATGACCAACTCACAAGGCATAATCACCGCAGCAAATTCTAGTCTATACTTGAAATAGCTATATGCAATAAGCCTTTTTCGAAAGTACCATTTTGGCTTTTAATCTATGCATTATCTCTCGAGGTGTAAACATTTCAGGAAAACATATTGCAAGCAATGGGAGAAGAGAGCAAGGGAAGTGCTTCGGACCCCATTACGTTCATTAGTGCTAATTGAAAAACATTTAACCAAGGTTACCATTTGTTTTAGACAATAGCAATATTGTATGGGAACTTTATTTCAAATTGAGTTCCAATCAACTTAAATGGTATTTGAATGCACACTGTGTCATGACTCTGTGGCTGTGGGCACTCTTTTGATAACTTTCTGAGATTCTCCAAGCTGAGAAACTGCAAATAGTGTTTCCTTCATGCTACTCAAAACATGTCCTCGCCTCCGAACAAAGTCTTTAAAACCTGTGGTATCCCATTGTTTTACGCTTAGCACTCTGGTAGTGCAACAGAATTTTCTCCAGTCATTCTGTTTTTCTGTTGTTCAACCAGGGGGAGGGGAGGCAGGGGGGGGGGGGGGGCACCAAAAATTTGCAAGACATGACGTGGTGGTGGGTGGGTCTCTTGAGTGCGCCAAAAATGTGCATTTTCAACTTGTGCAATTTTTTGAATTTTTTAAAAATATATCAATATATCAGCTAATATATACCATCATTTGTGTTTCAAACCTTAAAGATGATGTACATCACACTCTTAACATAAATACATCAGGAGGCTTTATATGTGAGAATATTGGGCTTAATCTGGGAAAATGTCTCACGTTAGTAGGGGGTGGGTGTCTTGTTCGAAATGTAGAAAATGTGCAGACAATATTTTGGGAACAATTCAAATGAACATTTGTTCCCGTATATGTACTCCTGCTCTGGCCAAGCCTGATAATGAACAGCTTGTCATTTGTAGATTGGGGCCCACAGCAGCCCACAGAGGTTTAAATTGGTGGTACCAGTTTAAGAACATTATGAAAACCCCGTAAAGACAGCTGTGCCTACTAAGTTTATAAGTTTATTTTGGATTTTAATGGGAGAGTGGGGGGGGGGGGGTGGGGGTGGGGGGTGTCTGAGAACGGTAGTAGAAAATTTGCACGTAGTGGGTGGGTGGGTGTAAAAAGGAGCCAAATAAAAAATAGGACATCATGTCTTGCAAATTTTTAGTGTCCCCCCCCCCGGTTCAACTATGAATTTAACCAAATATATCTTGTTTGAAAGAGCTCACAGAGCTCTGTCAAACAAGGTATATTTGGTTAAAAATCAAACTGCATTATGGAAATATTTGCGGCTGAAAACTTGTGTGTTAGGGGTTAGTTATCTGCGGTTGTTAATTCAAATGGTGACATCGGTTCTACGAATTTAAACTTGATATTTCACAAAACTAGTTGTCTTGGCCGAGACATCGGTTCTACGAATTTAAACTTAATATTTCACAAAACCAGTTGTCTTGGCTGACACAGAAGACACTCGAAAACCCTGATTTAACCCTTACGGGACTGTACTATTGTCCTGAATACACACTTAACCACAGCCTGTACACATCCAGTGGCTTAATAGTGATTCCTTAACAGTCAGCCTTGATTTGACTAGAAACCACTGCTTATGTAATTTGTGTATTGTCAGCAGGATCTACTCATGATGGCATATTAAGGTGACCTGTTCTGGGGTCATAAAGGTCTGAAATAGACCTGTATAAGTGTTAAAAAAAACAATGAATATAAACTTTAATTTAATTAGATTTCCAAACTCATGTTCGCAGATTTGTTTGAATTTATATTATTTTTTCAGGTTGTTGTAGCAAAAAATTTTGATGAAATTGTTAATGATGAATCAAAAGATGTTCTCATAGAATTTTATGCCCCCTGGTGTGGCCATTGTAAACAGTTGGAACCAAAATATAAAGATTTAGCTGAGAAGGTAAGTACAATATTTGATTGCCAATATGCTTTGAGTCTACAGATAACTCCATTTGATTCCATTTTAAACCCATCCCTTCCTTTGGCATGTTTATAGTGGGATGACCTTTGAAAGAACTTCATTTAAGCCCTCCCAATTTAAAAAATGTTTTACTGCCTGACCATATGGATACCAAGACTCGATTATCATGTTTTTTAAGTGTAACTGACGATACACTAGAAAAACATAAATTTCTTGTATAACCTGCGTAAAGTTTAATGTTTTTGCCTTAAAAACATAGCTCATTGGAATATGCTCAACAAGCTCATTCAAGTGAGGATCACAAGCTATATTTTTAGACAAAAGGGAAAATCAACTCTGAATGCTGATTTTTATGAAAAGTGCTGAATGGTGTGGGCCATTATGTTAGGTAAAGAGTTAACACTGTGTTTTGGTAATTATAGTTTGCTCACAAAAATAAAAAAATCCCATACTAATTACTTCAGATTGTGAATCATGATTCTGCACCTACAAAAACACAATTTTCATGCTCCCTGAAAAAATTTTGGGGGAGCATATAGTTGCCACCCTGTGCATCTGTCTTGTTTGTCCATCCAAAACAAATGGTTTCCAGATGATAACTTTAAGTTTGATTGAACGAAATGAAACAAAATTTTATACATAGGTTTATTCCATATTAGTTCAATGACAGCAACTGGAAGAGTCCATGTTCATTATTTAGTGGTAGACCAATTAATATTTTCAACGTGCAGCCCCAAGGCTATATTGATTGGTCTACCACACACATGCACTTGGCATCCATTCTATTGAATGAAATTATGACGTATGTTCCTGACTGGAAAAACTAGGGTTCAAAGGGTTAATGGAGATGAGATGAGATAAAATATTTCTTAATTCAATATCAACAAAGACAAATGACTAGAAAATCATGTGGTAGTGGGGGGGGGGGGGGGGGGGGGGAGGGTAATGGTATAGCCACCCTTGGTGTTTGGGGAGCATCTGTTGACTGAGCCAACTTTTTGCCCTTGTTAATTTTGGCCCAGCACAAGCTTGTGTGAGAGGAAAGTGAAAATTCAAGAAATTTTACAGTGATCTGGTTAATTACGTAAAAAGTTGAGATTGTAAGTCATTGATAATTTGCTGGTGATAAAATGCTTTGATGAGCAAAATGCAAAAACATTTCATTTGTGCTGGACACAATTATATATTTTAAAAACAGCAATATATTTTTATGGTGCACTGTGAGGAAGTGATATTGCCTTGTTGGCTATAGATTCATATTGACCATGGGCAAGATGTACTTTTCATTATTTCAATAACTGTATAGGTTACAAGAAGATTTTGCCATATAGAAGGTATTCTCAAATTATTGTTTGTTCAATCATCAAATTTGTTTTTCTGTGCAGTTTATTGACAATCCAATTTTTTTCAGCTACAAAAAACAGAAAATGATATTGTTATAGCCAAAATGGATGCAACAGCTAATGATGTTCCAAAACCATTTGAAGTTTCTGGGTAAGTTGAATATTACTGAAAAGATTACCAGCACTTTGTTATTGGTGCATTTGATGTCTTTTATTGATGTGATCGAGGTTGAGAAAATATAGTTAGGGATCAAGTTTGTGAAATTCAGCTGTTTAATTCTGGCATCTCACAACTTTTGGGGGTGTGGTTGCTCAGTTGGTTGACGTGCAAGCTGCAAGCCGAGAGGTCCTCGGTTTGAATTTCACCTGATGGCAACTGCATTGTGTCCTTGGGCAAGACACTTCACCCCCTATTGCCCACCTGGGGGCACTGTGGTGTTGCGTACTAAGGCGTACTGCACATCGATGGTGCACTTGTCTTCAACCAATGCTAACCTAATATAGGATGTTAGCTGTCAAAGTGTAGCAATTGTATGAAAATCTCCAGGCTGTTAACTCGTAGAGTGCTGAATTATTTTTAGTTATCACAATTTGTTCACATGTCTTGGCCTGGTTGCACTTTATGGGAGAGTGCCCATAGGCACTCTCCAATAAAATTTTTAACAAATCAAATCCTGACTGACAAATCATTTAACTCCTAGCACTCTGGTAGTATTTCATAATTTTTGTCTTTCACTCCATATTGTCCATGCTGCATGAACAATTTAACAAATCATATCTTGTTTGACAGAGCTCAGTGAGCTCTGTCAAACAAGATATAATTTTTTAAATTCTCAGTTGCATTGCTGGAAAAATATGCTGTTGAAAACTTTGGTATTTTGACTTCAGAGTGCAGAGAGTTAACCTCAAAGGTAATATGAAGCACATCTCCAGAATATGATGCCTTCAAGTTGCAGCACCTGCTCTTCAGAATAAAGCCCAAATATACTACTCAGAGTTTGCTAAGCACCAAGTATATCCAACTACCTGTTTAACATTTTAGTTGAAATATTGTAACGAAAAGTGTGTATATATTTTTTATTTAATTATATCTTTAATGATTTAAGTACAGAAATTAAGATTTTGTTTGTGTTTGACATTATTATTTAGCGTTTGAATACGATAACCATGGAAAATGGATATTGTTGGTTAAAGAGGAAATTTTTCAAATTTGCCGAAAAGTTGATGGAACGAACTGGTATGGGTTCAATATCGAGTATGAGACTCATTACTATTAATTACAGCTTCACAACACCTTCTCATGCTCCCAATCAGGTTCCTTGTGGTCCTTTGTGGGATGTTGTTCCATTCTTGGACCAGCATGGCACCAATCTGCTGGACACTTCTTAGCTGGACTAGGCAGGCTGAAATTGCAAGCTGCAACTCATTCCAGACATGTTCGATTAGATTGAGGTCAGGGGATCTTGTCCATACGTTCAATCCCCCCCCCCCCCCCCCCCTCTCGGTACTCCCCGACTGCATGGGCAACATGAGGATAGGCATTATCGTCCCTCAGAATTATCACCTACTGCACCTGCATACAATCTTGACGTGAGCATCCAGGATCTCATCAATATACCGTTGTGCAGTCAATGTACAACGGTCAAGGACACGGAGCTATGTACGTCCATCCCTGCTGATCCTGCCCCAGACCATTATTGACCCTCTATCATAGCAGTCATGCTCTGCAATATCGGCTGCATGGAATCGCTCTCCTGGTCTTCTCCATACCCTAAAACGCCCATCATCTGTGTGGTCTAGGCAGAACCATGACTCATCTGTAAAAAGGACAGGTCGCCAATCTTGTCTAGTCCATCCACCGTGGTCCATGGCCCATTCATATTGTGCCTAGTGGTTTTGAGACAACGGAATGCGAATACATGGTCTTCTCGATTGGAGACCACATTCATGCAACTTGCCCAGATTGTCTGCGTCGAAACATTTACCCCGGATGCATTTTGAAGGTCACTGCGAAGCTGGGTTGCTGTGGCAAAACAGTTCCTACGGCCTGAATGATCAAAAATCGGTCTCTGCCATCACCATGCTGTCTTACTAGTGTGCCATACTGCTGAAATCATGTCCAGGCTCTGGTGCTCACCGTATGGTGCACTTCAAGGGCTTTACCAACCTAACAATGGGTAGCCCCTTGCTCCACCATCCCTACAGCCTACAGCCTGCCACATTTCTGCTTCAGACAAATGTCTTGTTACATTTGCATTTGCCATATTCAATCATTAAATCACAAGGGTTTGTGTTGAAATGAAGATTGAATACCCTACACATGTCATGTGCATGTAGACAGTACACGAAAACATCATGAAAATCAAGGGGTACATGTTTTCCATGACTGTCACGAAAAGTCTGCCTGTCAAGAGAGCTAATGTAAACACTGGGGACCATCTCAATAGATTCATCAATCATATCCACCAAAAATATTCCAAATATGTCACAAGCAAATTTCACATTGATGTGTCAAATATTTGGTGCTAAGCAGACTTTGAGTAGTATATGTGCTTTCAGCACTCGACTGGTTAGCAGTTAATTTTTGAGAATAAAATACAGTTTGAACTTGGAGCACTTGTTTGGTAATGATCAAGAAAACCCCTGAAACAGTTAAAAGTTGCCTTTTGTTTCCTGTCCATACTTGGAAAGAGGATTGCAAAACTCCATGCATGGCGAAACCTCCAGAAAACTGTTTATTCTCATCATAGCATTGATTAAAAAAGATTCTTTCAAGAGGTCGAACCATGAATGTGCATGACTATGGAAAATGTGTTTTGACCACTAAATTATGATATAAAACCTCTGCACACTGACATCAAAGTTCTGAAATTTCAAGTGGCACTTGTTTCCCATAATGCAACCAGGAATTTAATCAATTCAATCTTGTTTGAAATCAATGAGCTTGTGACAAACAAGATTGAATTACTTAAATTTCTAGTTTCTGAAAGCCATAAAATAAAGAAATACAGGACAGGTAAATGGTGCACCTAAATTCCTTAACCCTTTACCTAACGAATCGCCTGCATCTGCCTGCGTAATTTGCAAATTGAGCAGTTGAAAAAATTAATTTTTTCAAAATATTTCCACAAAACCATATCATGTGACCCCTCATTGGAACGAACTCATTTAGCTTGTTCCAATGAGGGTTCACATGATATGGTTTTGTTGAAATTTTTTGAAAAATTTAAAAAAAAATGATATTTGAAATAATAAATTTTGATATCGTTTGCGTTGGGTAAAGGATTAAGAGGTGTTAACAGTTTAACCACAAAAATTACTCCAAATTCCTTGTGTTAGTGCATTCTGAGATCAGGTAGGCATATTCATCTAGTTCAACTTCAAATTAATGAAAGTGAACAAAATGTTGCATTCGTTTCAGACCATCAACATCATGCATTTATTTTTGGTTGAGTTGTGTTAACAACTGAGACCTATGATTTGGCAATTGTCAGAAAGTGTCCACACTGTTGGCACAATAACTTGAACAAACATTCTCCAATTTGATTAATATTTGTCATACAGGTCTTTTGCAGTAATATCTCAAGCAAGTTCGAAAACTTGCCAAGTCAAAGTTTTCGTTACAGAGTTATGGGTCATAATTAGTCAATTTGTTTTGTTTTTTTTACAAATTTTTAGCTTGTTAGCACAATAACTTGAATAAATGTTCTCTGATTTGACTAATATTTGCCATAGAGGTCTTTTGCAATGCAATAAAATCTCAAGTGGTTTCAAAAACTGGCACAGCCTAATTTTTTGTTGCAGAGTTATGGGCTTTAATTTTTACAAATTCTGAACTTATTAGCATCATAACTTGAAGAAAGGTTGCAGATTTGACAACTGGCATCTTATCGATAACCGGGTTATGGATATGCAACACTCTCAGATTGCTACCACAACTTGACACCTGCATCTCCGATGCTCATCTCTTGTCCAAGTTGTTTTTAACTCATCTTGACAAAGTCAAGCTGAGCTAATCTCATCGCTCTCCATCCGTCGTCCGTCAACACCATGTTTTGGTTTTCTCCTCCAAAGCCACTGGGCCAATTCAAGTGAAAGTTTGTGTGAGTGATGGTCCCAAAGGGGCATTTCATTTTTGTTCAACTCAGCATGCCCAGCCCCATAGGGAGGGAGTGGGGGAAAATGCTCCAAAATATTTTAAAAATCTTCTTCTCAAGAACCAGTGTGTACAATGACTTGATATTTGCTATGGAGCTTCCATATGAGGTGTAGAATCAAGTTTGTTCAAACGAAGTTCGTGAAGTAATATTTGGCTTTGTAATAGGAGGGGTAAGATTTTTGGCCCCGCCCAAAATTTCTATTTTCTGAACCGATGGTCTGGTATGAACCAAATTTGGTTTGTGGTAGTATTGGGTCATAAGTACTTGACCCATGCAACAAAAAAAAAAAATTCCCGCATCCCCATGGGAACCCTGGGAGCTAAAAATAGAAATATTTTCAAACGCCCATATTTCCCAAACCTCACGGAACAGAGAGCTTTTATTTGGTATGAAGTATCCTTATGACCAGTAGAATTGAATGGTGAAAAAAAATTGCCATCGGTTATGTTAGGGTGTTCTGTAATGGGCATCGAAAAAATGCTGAGTTTTAAAAAAATCTTTTCTCCAGAACCAATCATCAGAATCTTTTGATATTTGGTATACAGCATTCATATGGGGGCAGATTAAAGTTTGTTGAAATAAAGCTCATTGGTTCATATTTGGGCTCTCAACAGGAGCCCGAAGTTTTAACATAGGGTAATATGGGGAATATTCTTTAAAAATCTTCTTCAGAACCACCAGTCAGAATCTTTTAATATTTGGTATACATCATTGTTATGAGGGTCAGATTCTAGATTGTTCAAACCAAGTCCCTAGGTTAATATTTGGGCTTCCTATTGAAGCCCAAATTTTATCTTTGTTCAATATGGAGGGTAATTTAAAAAAATCTTCTTCAGATCCATCAGTCAGAATGCTTTGATATTTGGTATGCAACATCTCTATGGGGGTCAGATTCAAATTTGTTCAAATCAGATCCCTAGGTATATATTTGGGCTCACTATGGTAGCCCAAATTTTTACTTAGTGCAATATGATGAAATTTCTTTAAAAGTCTTCTTCTTCAGATCCACCAGTCGGAATGCTTTTATATTTGGTATACAACATCTCTAGGGGGGTCAGATTCCAGGTTGATCAATTCGAGTGCCTAGGTTAATATTTGGGCTCCATATGGGAACATGAAATTTAACTTAGTACAATATGAGGGAATTTCTTCAAAAATCTTCTTCAGATTCACTTGTCAGAATGCTTTCACATTTGGTATACAACATCTCTAGGGGGGTCAGATTCAAGTTTGTTCAAATCGGATCCATAGGTTAATATTTGGGCTCGCTATGGTAGTCCAAATTTGAACTTTGTGCAGTTCGAAGAAATTTCTTTACAATTCCTCTTCAGATCCAACAGTCAGAATGCTTTCATATTCGGTACATAACATCTCTAGGGAAGCCAGATTTAACTGTGTTCAAATCAAGAGCCTGGGTTAATATTTGGGCTTTTTATGGGAGCCGGAATTGGCCATTTTGCTGAAGAATTAAAAATTTTGTATTCAGTACCCTCTAGAGGTACCAAGATTAATCCACATAGGTTGTATCATGGGGATTCATAGGGGAGCTCTACATTTTACTTATGATCAACTGAAAAAAGGCATGATGCTCAGATTATTTTTGTCACTCCTTGAGGGACTCAAGGATTGACAGTGTAGCCTATGGAGATGGCTTGCTTAATGTAGACTCATTCTTGGACTCTGTTTAAATTGTGTTCTGTACAAGATGAGCGCTTCAGGCCCCGAGGGGCCTCTTGTTTAACACACCTCAGACTTACCTATTATCTCTCTCCTAAAACACCTGCAATAGGATTTATCTAATAATTTCTACACCTAATCACTAAGCATACCTGAGCTTTGTTTGCTGATGTGTTCAGAGCCACAATATTTGTAGGATGTCTCATTCAGATAATTTTTTCATCGGTCTAGTTTTTTTTCTCAAAAACTCTGCCTATAGTTTGATGAAGTTGGTACATAGGAGGGGATGTTGGCGCCTAACATCGTAACCTTTCTTGTTACAGGATAACTTGAAACAAATATCAGTGGATTTGGTCAGCGTTTGATATTCAGCCCTTAAATAATTAATTTCTGCTTATTTTCAGCTTGCCATTACTTAACAAATATCAATCAAGTTGGTCTCGGTGGTATTTGAGACTTCCAACAATGTCTTTAACGAGTTCGAAAACTTATTTGGTTCCTCCATACTGAGTGGAGTTATCACCCTTAATTAGTTAATTTTTGCCTGTTTTCAACTTAATATTGTTATAACCTGAACAAATATTAATGGATTGGGTCAGTACTTGGTATGCGAGACCTTTGTAGCAATGTCTTGTTTGAGTTTGAAAAAATGGTGTGGTTCCACCATACAGAGCAGAGTTATGGCCCTTAATTAGTTAATTTTTGCTTGTTAGCTCAACTTTGAAGTAAGTCAAATTTGAGGTTATGCCTTGGCCTGCCATCTGTTTGTCCGTGAACAATTTAATACGGTTCGGGCCAGAGGCCGTATTTATGAACCGATCTTTACAAAACATCTTGGGTACCTTTGTTATCGCTGTGGGACGAGAACGAGTGTGTTTGTGTGAGATTCGAAATTCAAGATAGCCACCAGCAGCCATTTTGGACTTTAGTTAGTGCAATCAGTTTTTTGTACAGAACTTCTGTATGAAAGTTCTGATCTAATAAATTTTTATCTGAATGTTTAGTAACATGGAATACATCACATGTAATACAGGTTTTTTTCTCGTGCAGAAATTATGCAAATCAGATGAGCTTTGATTTATTGAGTGGTACTTGTACACAGTAAGTGCATATGTCATTACAGCTCGGGCTAGAGTCTGTATTTATGAACCGATCTTCACGAAACTTCTTGGGTACCTTTGTTATCACTTTTGTGACGAGAACGAGTGTTTCTGGGTGCAGTCCAAAATTCAAGATGGCTGCCAGTGTCCATTTTGTACTGAAATTGGGTCCAATCAGTTTTTTGTACACAACTTCTATACGGCTCAGGCTAGAGGCTGTATTTATGAACCGATCTTTACGAAACTTCTTGGGTACCTTTTTTATCACTGTGGGATGAGAACGAGTGTTTTTGGGTGCGGTCCAAAATTCAATGGCCACCAGCAGCCATTTTATACCAAAATTAGTGCAATAAGTTTTGTGTACAAAACTTCTGTATGAAAGTTCCGATTTGAATAAAGTTTTGTTTGAATGCTTAGTAACATGGAATACATCACATATAATACAGGATTTTTTCTTGTGCAGAAATTATGCAAATTAGATGAACTTTGATTTATTCAGTGCTACTTATACATAGTAAGTGCACATGTCAATACGGCTCGGGCTAGAGTCTGTATTGATGAACCGATCTTCACGAAACTTCTTGGGTACCTTTGTTATCACCTTGGGACAGGAAGAAGTGTTTTTGGGTGCCTTTGTTATCTCTGTGCTGTGAGAAATCTTTTGGGGTTCAGTCAGACCCACTCTGGGACTCAAAGATTTCTTTTCTAGTTTAGCATCTAAATGTCGCCCACCTTTACAATACTTTACCTATATATTTGTTACAGGCTATGGTCAGCATTTAAGTACAGACCGTTACAATACTTTACATGTACCTTTGTTATCAGGTCATTACCTGGGTGTTTTTCATTGATGTGTCACATACTAAACATGTGCATGTCTTTGTCTTGACAAGTTGAGCTACAGTGTCACTGAACCTCTTGAAGGTAGTTGGTAGCACTGATTGAGGTGCTGACCAAACAACTTTACTTCATCTGTATTGATCACTTGTTCGATCTAAATTAGATTATGGTTCTGTAGTGTACGGATCTGCAAGGAAGTCGTATCTCAAGCCACTTGATGCGATTCATAATAGTGGCATTAGAATTAGTCTAGGTGCATTTTGAACATCACCAATAGATTCAATGCTTGTTGAAGCTGAGGAGCCTTCTCTTGAGAAGCGTCGAATTAAACTGTCGCTTCAATATGCATCTAAACTTTTGGCTAATAAATCAAATCCTGCTTATAATTGTGTTTCAGAACCTCAAAATGTTGAGTTTTTTAACCGCCACCAGAAACATATTCCTCCATTGGGAATTAGAATTAAACCCCACATGGAGTCTGCCAAAATTGATTCTAATTGTATAAAAGAAAACCGTAAATCACATATTCCTCCTTGGCATCTTAGAAAACCTACAGTTATTTTGGACCTTGCTTCTTCCAAAAAATCTGATACCAATTCCTTGCAGTTTAAACAAAAATGTCCCAAAATAAAGTCCAGGTATAGGGCATATACAAGGATCTATACAGATGGATCTACAGATGGTGACAAAGTATCATCAGCTGCTGTTACTGGTGATCATATCACCTCAATCAGAATACCGAATCAAAGTTCTATTTTCACAGCTGAAGTCAAAGCTATTCAACTCGCACTTGAGCACATCGAGAATGCACAGGAAAGAAAGTCGATCATCTTCTCCGACTCTCTTTCCTCTCTACTTGCTTTACTCAACCCCAATTTGAAGAACCCTCTCATTATGGAACTTCGAGAGAAGTTAACAACTCTCATGTCTGGCCAATATGATATCGTGTTTTGCTGGTTACCCGGACATGTAGGTATCGCTGGTAACACCAAAGCAGACAGTGCAGCAAAACAGGCTTTAACAAAACCTCTCACTGATTTTAAGATCCCCTTCAGTGACTTCAAACCACATATCAGTAGTTACATCAAATCCATGTGGCAGGCAGAATGGGGTGGAGCGACAAATAACAAGCTTCATCGCTTCCGACCAACTATTTCAGATCCCTACCCATCTAGTAACCTTTGTAGAAAGGATCTTGCAGTTTTGACGCGATGTCATATTGGTCATACAAGACTAACACATTCCTTTTTGTCGGAGGGTACTGTGCGACCAGAGTGTGTTCCCTGCCAGCAGGTGTTGTCAGTGGAACACATTCTTTTGCATTGTGCTGATTTTAATCATGTCAGAGGGCAGTATTTTTCTGTAGGATCTCTGAGAGATCTTTTTTATCGTACAAGCCCGAATATGATTCTCGCTTTTTTGAAATCAATCAACCTTTTTAATAAATTTTAAAATTGTTTTTATTATCTTAAACTAGAGTCTTTAAGACTTACATTCACCAGGTTGATTTGTGAGCTATTCATATTTCTTGTTTCTTCACGCATCACTGTTCATACTACATTGTCTTTATCATTTTTATTGTAGTTGTTTTTACTCATCTTTGTATTTCATTATTGTCATGTTTCCCTTTTATCGTTTTCTTGCCACGATATAGCCTTAGCTGCTGATGTGGCATTAAGCACAAATAAATAAATAACATACTGTCAGGGTTTCTGCTAGGGGAAAATTTGTGGGTTCGGTAGTTTAAAGAAAGTGAAACTTGTACTCAGAAGGCATCTGCCACACATGCCGAAGGCACGTGCGTACAGTGGGGGGTCTAGGGGGGATTCTGCCCCCAGGAAAATTTTGATTTTTAGGGGCATTCTGGTCGCTAAAATACTGAATAATTGAAGTGGGAAATATGCATTTTTTCCTCCTACAATTCTCTAAATTCCCACGGGTCACACAATACTACATCTGGTCGGAGGTTTCATAAAAATACAATCCCAAAACAACACAAAATCCAAGAATCCTGACAGTGACTGTGGTGCTTGACCTGCGTGTACTTGAGCTTTGTTTACAACCGCTCGCGGTAATATTCGAAAAGAACCATGATGCAGACTTGTGATGTCATGCACGTGCAATTACATCATATATCGCTTGAAATAAAAGCCAGTGATTTCGGACCATTGTACTCGACATTTTAACCACCAGCTTTTCTGACTGATCATAGTATGATCGGCAGGGGAGGGGGGGAATGGGTCCGGTCGACGGACCCGCAGCTGGTCTAGTGGAAACCCTGCATACTGTACACGTTCATGTCTTGCACAAGTTGAGCTACGGTGTCATTAACACTTTCATTTTTAACTCATTTTGATGATAACTTGAAAAAATATCAATGGATTTGATTTTCTTATAATGACAAGTCTTACATGTGCACAAAGAACTTGACCCTGCATCGGCAATGCATAATCCTTGTTCTATTTTCTTTTTCAGCTTCCCAACTTTATACTTTGCTCCCAAAAATTCCAAGTCAAATCCTAAAAAATATAATGTAAGTATAATTTTATCTTTAATGCAATTTATGCACTCAAAGACCCGGTAACGTATGTTTTCCCAGCATCAATTTTTAGCTCAACTTGACAAAGTTAAGCTGAGCTATTGCCATCACTTCTCGTCCGTCGGCGTACGTACGTACATACAAACGTACGTACGTACGTACGTACGTTAGTATGTTAGTACGTTAGTACGTACGTCCACAATTTCATTTGGCACACCTCACAGGTCGCATTTATGATCAGATTACTTTGAAACTTGGTATGCTTGTTTGGGGTGACCTCTAGATGGGAGCTATCGATTTTCTCCAATTTCCGTCAAAAAATGTTGCCGCGGCCAACGTTCTTAGAACTTAGTTTAGTCAAACCACAATATTTCCCTTTGGCACACCCTACAGGACACATTTATGATTGGATTGATTTGAAACCTGGCATGCTTGTTTGGGGTGACCTCTATCTAGATGGGAGCTATCGATTTTCTTCAATTTCCGACAAAAAATGTTGCCACGGCCAACGTTCTTAGAACTTAGTTTAGTCAGACCACAATATTTCCCTTTGGCACACCCTACAGGGCACATTTATGATTGGATTGATTTGAAACCTGGCATGCTTGTTTGGGGTGACCTCTAGATGGGAGCTATCGATTTTCTTCAATTTCTGTCAAAAAATGTTGCCACGGCCAACGTTCTTAGAACTTAGTTTAGTCAGACCACAATATTTCCCTTTGGCACACCCTACAGGGCACATTTATGATTGGATTGATTTGAAACCTGGTATGCTTGTTTGGGGTGACCTCTAGATGGGAGCTATCGATTTTCTTCAATTTCTGTCAAAAAATGTTGCCACGGCCAACGTTCTTAGAACTTAGTTTAGTCAGACCACAATATTTCCCTTTGGCACACCCTACAGGGCACATTTATGATTGGATTGATTTGAAACCTGGTATGTTTGTTTGGGGTGACCTCTAGATGGGAGCTATCGATTTTTTTCCATTTCCGTCAAAAAATGTTGCCGCGGCCAATGTTCTTAGAACTTAGTTTAGTCAGAAGACCTCAATATTTCCCTTTGGCACACCCTACAGGGCACATTTATGATCGGATTGCTTTGAAACCTGGCATGCTTGTTTGGGGAGGCCTCTAGATGGGAGCTGTCGATTTTCTTCGGTTTCTGTCAAAAAATGTTGCCACTGGCAAAAAAATGACATTGGTACCAATGATCTTCAATTTTGCCATTTCATTTATAACTTACCAAGTTCAAGTTTGTCAAGTTGAGCTACAGTGTCATTGACACTTTCATTCTTTGTTGCTCAGTATATCAATTCACTACCTGCCCAAACAGTGTTTAGCAGGGCATATAGAAATGGACCCTGTCCATTTTTCCAACTGCACATTTTGTGAATGCAATAACTGGAAGAAATATAGTTGGATTTGATAAAATTTTGTATGGGCATACATGGAGTAGATCTTGCTCTGATTGGATACTCACCCCTTTTTAAGGATTTTGATTGATGCCTGAAAAAAAATATATTAACAGCCCTGTGGGAACCTCAGGAGTTAAAAATAGAAAAAAAGTCAAACGCCCATATTTCCGAAACCACATGTTAGCATCCTGACATGGTAGTCTAAATATCAAACCAGGGACTTGATTTGAATAAGCTGCATACGCCCCTCCTAAGTAAAGCATATACCAACTAGATGAAGCAGTTACGTCCCAAAATTGAGATAAACGCATAAAAAACAAGATATTTTTATACTGTACCAATGACCCAGACTTAGCTGGTGCTAACTCCTTAAATTCTTGGGCCAAACACAAATTTTGCCCCCCAATCTCCCAAATTTGCATCAAAATCTCCTGCAATATCCTATGTGGTCATCCATACTTTTTATCCACTGCGCATTCGCAGTGTCAAGGAGGTCTCGTAATTGGTGCAAAATGTCATTCTTGGTTTGGCCCTAAAATCAGTAACATCTCACTGATATTTGTGCTTGTAAATCTCAGTTTAAATGATGCCAGACACTTAATTATGATAGAAATGGTGGATCTAAGGAGGAAATGAAAGGATGAGAGGAAGAAACAGTGGCAGGATGTGTTCAGGGCTGTAACTTATAATTTTTTTACGAAATTATTTCATGTTCCCTAATTGCGGGGCATGGGCCTGATGTCATTCTTGCTATGAATTTATCATTGTTTGTTCAGTGTTTCCTCTCTCCCTTTCCTTTATTCCCCCCCTTGCTATTCTCCCATGCTTTTGCATAATTTTTGTAATTTTTTTTTACTAAAATTTCTAGGGATTTTTGGCTTGGTAACAGAATAATTATTCTGTTTTTCCCCATGCTTACATCCTCACCATTGGGCGGTTAGGCATTTTGGTCTGCATCTACCATCCGATGTACTGCAGTTTCTTCTCTGGAAGTCTCTCTTTTACATCGGGTAGTGTTTAAATTGGTAACTGATTTTGGGTCATGTTTACAGTGCCTGGAGTCATGTTTCTGGTTTTTGTACACTTTTGTTTATGTTGACAACGGTTACTTCTGATAGTGTTTACTTGTCTTCTGTTTAGTTCTGCTCATAACCAGATACATTAATATTGTCCGTAAGTGTTGCATTAATTTTTAAATATGTTTTAAATTTCTGTCCACACTTAGGCTTTTTTGGGATCCATTTGGGCTCATTGTTCCCATTGGGAACTTGGGCTCTTCTGAAATTTTTTCGAAAATTTTTTTTCTTTTGAATTATATATTTTTATACTGTACCAATGACCCAGACTTAGCTGGTGCTAACTCCACAAAAACCGGGGCCAAACACAAATTTTGCCCCCCAATCCCCAAAATTTGCATCCAAAACAAAAAGAAATCATGTCCTAAAGGACCTCCATAGTACGACTCTACTGCGCATGCGCAGTGACGCAGTCGTCCCGAAATTGGCGCCAAATATCATTCTCTGTTTGGCCCTTCATCAGTCAACATCTCACTGATCTTTGTGCTTGTAAATCTCAGTTTAAAGGATGCCAGACACGTAATTTTTGGAGAAAATGTGATTCTAAGGAGGATAGAAGGAGGAGAGGAAAAAAGAAGTGGCAAAAAATAATCAGGGCTGTACTTAAAATTTTTTGTTGAAATTATGTTAAGTTGCCTATTTTCGAGGCATGGGCCTCTTGTTGTCATTCTTGCTAATTGTTGCACTGCTTATTCAGTGTTTCCTCTCCCCTAGCCTTCTAAAGTCCCCCCTTGCAATTCTCCCATGCTTTTGGCATATTTTTGAGAAGTTTCATTTCTAAAATTCCCTGGGAGAGTTGCTTGGTTACAGAATGTTTTCTGTTATTTTCCCCATAGTTACGTTTTCACCCATGGGTGTATAACGTTTGTGTTCTGCATCTTCCATCTGATGTTCTGCAGATTCTCCCCTGGGAGTCTCTGTTTTGCATCAGATAGAGTGTAATTGATGACTGATTCCGGGCCAGTTTTTTCAGTGCCTGGAGTCATGTTTTCTACTGTGTTTACACTGTTTGTTTTCATTGGCAACAGCCTTTTTTGAGGGGGGCTGTTTGCCTTTGTGGTAGTTTATCTCATTATAAGATACATTTATATTATCCGAAAGTGTCTCATTAATTATTTTATATAATTTTAAAATTTTTGACCACACTTTGCCATCGGATCCATCGGGGCTCAACGTTACTTTTCAGCAACTTGGGCTTCTCTGAAAAAATATTTTTTCAAAATTATTTTGTTTTGCAATTGTTTTTTCATTTATTAATGGATCATGTTATTATGTATCTTTGTGTCAGGGGTTTTTGCGAGTAACTAGGACTTATTGTTGTTCTTTCACAATGAAGGGACTTTGTGCAAATTGTAATAGGAAGAAATCTTCCTCTGACTTTCATGATCATTGTATTAATTGTAGTCAGTGTTCTCGCATTAATCCCTGTCCTATATGTGAACATTGGGATGAGAAACATTGGAAACGTGTGTCACGATATGTTGTTTCTGGAGAAAGAGCGATGCCGGCTCTTTCTCCACAAGGTCACTCTACTCTCTCAGTTTCTATTTCAGAGGAACCAGAACAGGGTGATGTTTCCATGTTATCTTCTTCAAGTGTGCGTCCGTCGTCACAAATAAATTCAGAGCTAGCGGCAAAAGTGCTCATGGAGATTAGACAAATGTCGTCCGCTAGCTCGCCCGGTGTAGCGTCCATTCACCGAATGGTTCGGCAGCCGGGTTCGTCCGATGCGGTCCAAGAGGAAATTTTGGGTGATGCGAGCACTATAAAAATAATAGATGCACACCCAGTGACGGCGGATAGGGAACGAGAACGGAGGAAGCCTTTTAGTCCGGTTCCTAGCTCGTCCAGGTCCAGCCGGGCCGCGAGCGAGAGAGGCCCCTCTCTCGTACAACAACATCTGGGACCAGATGTTGTGGTACAGAATGTGTCTTTAGCGGAGCATACGTCCGTCGCTCGGGACGCTCCGTTGTATAAGCAGTCCGCAGAGACTGTTAAGGCTTCCTCTTCTCGTCGGCGCACACGACCGCACCTTGGCTGCGTGACCTCCGATATTTTGCCAGCTTCACCGATGAAGGATTCTTCGGCGACCAGGTCACACCATCCGGCAGCCAGGGATTCGAGACCGATGGACTCCGGACGTTCGCATAGGAAAAGTATGCGGGAGCCATCTGATGCAGAGCTGCCCTCGGCGAAGCAGCGAAAGACCGCTCCTCCGCAGGTCTCGACGTCGGACATTCTAGTGCAGATAGCACAGCTTATCGCAGCATCCCAGCAGCCGACAGAAACGGTGTCGGATCGAGAATTATCCGACGGCGCTGGGTCGGTACGCTCCGCCGAAGCATCGGGGGCGGACGACCGGGAACATCGGGAGGTCCGACCGGATGGTGAAAGGGATACGGATGAATTGGAGCTATCCCTTTCGGAACAACATAAAGCTGCCGTGGACTTCATCCGGCACTTTCTTCCTCAAGTTGTTCCGTCGGGCCAGACTGCTGCGCTTCCGGACAGGAGAATTATAGCGTCATTGGACTCTGAATTTTTTGAGCGGTTCAGGGACATCGCTCCCGAGTTTCCGTCGCAGTCCAATAATGTTGCAAGAACATTTGAATTATTGAACGACGCTATTTTTAAACTTGCTTCCAGGTCGGGGAAAGCAGGTTTCTTGTCCGCAAATACTCTCAACCTGCCTTTCATTAATGCAAGGAATAAATTCGACACGGCAGGTCAGGGTATACCGAGAGTTCCTCTGCGTATGGACGACGAGGCGGAAGACTTAGAGCTATCATTACCGTCGTCAGCTTCTATTCCAACCGCTGTGTTGGAAACAGCTATTGCGTCTAACAGAGCCAATTTAGATGCCTTATCTTACGCAGATCACCTTACTAAGGCGTTATCACTGCGCCTTCAAGGGGAAGAGTTTCAGGATATACAATCCTCCTTAAGACTTCTTTCAAGGGCAGTAGCTTATTCCACGTGTAACTCCGCCCTTTCAGTGGCAAATCTGGAGTTGGTTAGACGTGACGCAGCCCTGGCTACATCCACACTAGTGGATTCTAAGGTGAAGAACTCTCTTAGAGTCGCTTCGGTCTCAGGAGATCTTCTCTTTGACGGCAAGCTTTCCTTTATTTATGATAATATTTAAAAGAAAGCTAGTGATTCTCTGTTGTTCAGATCCGCTCCTAAAAGGTCGGATACAGCAGACACGAATAAGGCGGGCACTTCTGGGTCTTATGCGCCCAAGAGAGGTTCCTATAGAGGTTCCGGTGCGTCCTCTAGCTCTTATTCGAGAGACCGTCAGGATAGCGACTCTCGTTCGGGACGTCCTTCAGGCCGGGACAATCGGTCGGACGCCCCGAGGTCGACGAGGCGAGGTGCGGGTCGTGGAAGACGTGGTTTCTCCTACCGCAGGCCTCGCAGATCCAGGAGGTGATGGCTCAAACCTCTATCGCGTTCCGGTTGGCGGAAGGTTGTCGAGTTTTTCTCAAGAGTGGGCGTCGATTACGGACGACCCGTGGGTGAGAGGAGTGACTTCGGAAGGTCTAAAGATATCCTTCAAACGAAAGCCTCCATTAACTCGAAGTCCAAAGTGGACTCATCTTCCGTCAAATCCTCAGAAAAGAGACGCTCTGCTATCAGAGGTGCAGTCTCTTTTAATGAAGAACGCGGTAGAGGTCGTAGAAAACCAGGAATCGCTGGGATTCTACAGCCATCTGTTTCTGGTTCCGAAACCAGACGGCTCGTTCCGTCCAGTCATAGATTTGAGCTGGATAAACAAGCTGATCGTCGCTCCGAAGTTTTATATGGAGACGATTCGATCGGTCAGAGCGAGTATTCGGGTGAACGATTATGCAACGAGCATAGATCTCAAAGATGCGTACTTTCACGTCATGGTACATCCGACATTCCGAAAGTATCTACGCTTCGCAGTCCTAGGAGTGGTGTATCAGTTCCGGGCCATGTGCTTCGGATTGAATCTAGCACCCTGGGCTTTCACTCGGGTAATGAACTCGGTAATGATCTACTTCCGAGCTCATTCGTCTGCGGTAACGTCGGCCTACCTGGACGACATTCTTCAGAGGTACGGCAACGAGTTAACGCTTCAGAACGATGTTCAGAATCTTCTTCTATTGCTCCGACGTCTCGGTTTCATAGTAAACGAGGAGAAGTCGGATCTGGTGCCGTCCAAGTCATTCACTCATCTGGGAATGAGCTTCGAGACGCACAACAATCTCGTTCGTCTGCCGTTAACCAGAGCGAAATTAGTCAGTTGTTACGCTCGCTATTGTCTGAATACAGACAAAGTCACGGCGAGAGAATTTATGAGACTGATAGGTCTGTGCGGAGCCGCCGCGGATCTCATTCCGATGGGACGGCTACGCACACGGCCTCTTCAAATTTTCCTGACTCAGAATTGGAGTGTGAAAATTCATTCGCTCGATGTAGACGTTCTCTTGTCAGATCAAGTGAAACAAGAGATTCAGACTTGGGCAAACATTCAGTGGTTAACTCAAGGAGTTCCGCTGCAGTTGCCGGATCCGAGTTTTACCATTATGACGGATGCCAGTCAAACAGGTTGGGGTGCATCATTAATCCCAACGGATTCGAGATGCCAGGGTCTTTGGGATCCGCAATTCCTGTGCAAGCACATAAACATCAAGGAAATGATGTCAATTTGGCTTGCGTTACGTCACTGGATGGACATTATTCACGATGCTCATGTCCAAATCCTATCCGACAATACGACAGTAGTGGCGTATATTTGGAATCAGGGAGGCACTCATTCAGTTCCGTTGTTCAATCTAACGGAAAGAATCCTTCTGTTTGCGTTGGAACATCACGTTCTTCTTTCGGTCCGTCACATACCGGGTCGTCTGAATGTGCTAGCAGACTCCCTTTCACGAAAGGGTCGCTTGTTGCCGTCGGAATGGACTCTCATCAAACAAGTATTCAATCAGATTTGCTACCAATGGGAACGGCCAATGATAGACTTATTTGCGACACATCTCAACAATCAGTTGCAGACGTATGTGTCCCCGTGTCCGGATCCAAGAGCATTTGCAGTAGACGCTCTGTCGATCCCTTGGGACGGAATGATAGGATATGCGTATCCTCCAGCGCCGTTAATTCAACAAGTATTGCTAAAGATAAAACAATCTCAATGCAAGATTCTGTTGGTAGCATCTCTGTTGCCACAGAGACCGTGGATAAATCTACTCAGGTGTCTGTTGTGGGACCTACCGCGGAAGCTTCCTCCACGAGAGGATCTTCTTTCGCAGGGGAAATCGCGCCAACTCCATCACAACCCGCAAGGTCTCAACCTTCACGTTTTTCCGTTGTGCGGTCCTTCTTGCATGGCAAGCACTTTACAGGACGAGCAGTGGACGCGATTTCTAACTGTAGGAGGACCTCCTCTTCGCTAAACTATGCGGCTAAGTGGAAGGTTTTCCATCGTTGGTGTAGGGATCATTCTGTAGATATATTTGATCCCTCTATACCAGACATTGCTAACTTTCTAGTATACTTGTTTGACGAAATCAAACTGCAGCCTGTTACTATAAAGGGTTATAGATCTATGTTATCTGATACCTATGCACATCATGATAGTTTACAAATTGGATCTAATGTCTCTTTATCGAAATTGGTTAGAAACTTTTCGATAAATAGACCCAGAACTCTTAGATTAATTCCTAAGTGGAATTTAGCTTGGGTTCTCCTTAAATTGAAGGAAAAGCCATTTGAACCTCTTGGGACAGTAGATTTCAAATTCTTATCTTATAAGACAGCTTTTCTCTTAGCTTTCTCTTCTGCCAGAAGAGTCAGTGAGCTTCATGCACTATCGGTGGATGATTCTCATTATCGTAGTGTTGGGAACACTATCACCTTCACTACTAATGTCGGTTTTTTAGCTAAGAATCAGGCTCCTAATAAATATCCGGAACCTATTGTTATTAAGGCTCTTCCGTCTTCAGACGGGCGTAGGCCTTTACTCTGTCCTGTTAGAGCACTACGTATCTATAAACAGAGATCTCAGTTCATCAGAAAGGGACGGAAACGTTTCTGTCTTTGATGCCTAATAGAAAGGACATTTCAGTCCATTCTATTGCTAGATGGATTCAGTTAACTATCCGTACTGCGTATGAAGATTTATCTTCTTCTCAGCAGTCTGTGCTTAAGATTTCTGCTCATGAAGTAAGAGCTCTTTCTACTTCCTGGGCTTATGCTAATAGTGTTGCTATTACAGATTTAATGAAGGCTGCTTATTGGTCTCAGCCTTCCACATTTACTAATTTTTATCTCAGAAATATTGAGTCCATTTCTGGAGACCTGCATTGTTTAGGTCCGTTATCTGTTGCTCAGAATGTCGTCCACTAAACAGTTGCAACTATAGTTATGCAGGCTTTCTGTTCCGGCAGTGACTCCGTCCGGCTGCCCTCTTCGCTCTGGGCTATTTGACCCAGGGCAAGGGGAAGGGGGGGGGGGGGGGGCGGGTGTTCCCTTAGGTCACCTGCTTTATAGTGAAAAGCAAGGGAATGCCTCCTCCAAGACAGTATTTCTGAGTCGCTTCCGGGATGGTTTTAATGTGTAATATTAATGTTTAATTTCATTCATGTCTTATTTTTAAAGTGTAGCTCGGTGTGAAGCATTTGTATATGTCAAGTGTCAAACGGGCTTTAATATACAATACTCGGACACTTTTAAATGATTATAAAGAGTCTCAATTCTCTGGACTACTTTATTTATTGGCTTGCTTTAAAAATAATTAGTATAAGGGTTATACTGGATGTTAATAGAGAACATGAATGTTATTGTGCTCAATTATTAAGGGTAGTGTATCTTTCTAATTTAATATTAAATAAGAAAGATACATGTAAAGCCTAATACTCCTTTTCTCCTTAAGGGGTTACCTCTTTATTATATAATTGAGCTTATTGGATTTTCCTCTATGTCCTAGGCCCTCCAGCCTGTTTGCTATTCAGCTAAGTCTGGGTCATTGGTACAGTATAAAAATGTTAAAAAATTTATAGTAATTTATATATTTTTTATACTTACCAATGACCCAGACGGGGATGGCCCTCCCTGAGTTGGGAACTCTTGCCTCCCCGCTGAGTACATAGCGCTGACCAGGCACTGCCAGTAAGAATGATATTTGGCGCCAATTTCGGGACGACTGCGTCACTGCGCATGCGCAGTAGAGTCGTACTATGGAGGTCCTTTAGGACATGATTTCTTTTTGTTTTGGATGCAAATTTTGGGGATTGGGGGGCAAAATTTGTGTTTGGCCCTGGTTTTTGTGGAGTTAGCACCAGCTAAGTCTGGGTCATTGGTAAGTATAAAAAATATATAAATTACTATAAATTTTTTAACTTTTTAGTGTTATAATGGATTATATTATGTATCTTTGTTTTCAGGGTTAATGCGAGTACTATGACTGTTTATATTTTTTCATGATGAAAGAATATTGTTTAAATTGTAATGCCAGGAAGTCTTCCTCTGATTCTCATGTTCATTGTGTTTCTTGTAGTCAATGTACTTGCACTAATTCTTGCTTAGTGTGTGTCAATTGGGATGACAAACGGAGACGTGTGTCACTGTATATTATTGGCGGTGAGAAGTCCATGCCGGTCCTTTCTCCGCAGGGTCACTCTAGGATTTCAGTCTCTTTTTCAGAGGAACAAGAACCGGTTGATGTTTCCGTGATGTCTTCAAGAAGTGTGCCTCTGTCGTCGCAGTCTAACGAAGAGCTAGCGGCGAAAGTGCTCATGGAAATATGACAATTGCCTAAGAGGTCCCAAGTAGGATCGACGGCGTTGTCGTCCACTAGCTCGCCTTGTGAAGCAACCATTCATGGAATGGCTTGGCAGCCGGGTTCGTCCGTTTCGGTCCAGGGAAGGAGTTCGGGTGATGCGAGCACTATAAACATTGAACGTGCACACCCAGCGATAACGGATCGGAGGATGGAACGGAGGAAGCCAGTCAGTCCGGTAGCTAGCTCGTCCAGGTCTATCCGGACCGCGAACGAGAGAGGCCCCCTCTCTTACAACAACACCTGGGCCGAGATGTTGTTGTATGTAACGTTCGTTAGTTGGAGCATACGTCCACTCCTCCTGCTCGGGACGCTCCGTCGCACAGACAGTCCGACGTGGCTTGTCTGTTGACTTCCTCATCCTCACATAAGCACACACGACCGCACCTTGGCTATGCGACCGCAGATATCTAGCCTGCTTTGCCGACCAGGGAGTCCACGTTGACCAGGTCACGCCATCTGCTAGCCAAGGACACGAGGCCTTTCCAGTTGGGATGTTCGCATATCAGAAGTATGCAGGAATTAACATCCCTGGAGCTTCCAGTGGCTAAATTACATAAGACCGCGGCTGCACAGGCCTCCGTGACGGACTTGCTATCACAGATAGCTCAATTCAGCGCAGCATCCCAGCAGCTATCAGAAACTTTTTTCAGTAAAGAAACTATCTGAGCAAGTTGGGTCGGTTCACTCCCCTGCAGAGTCTGTAAGGGACGACCAAGATTCTTATGTGGTCCAGGCAGATAGTAAAAGGGAATCAGCACAGCTGAAATTTTCCCTTTCTGAACAACTTAAGGTGGCCGTAGATTTCATCCGGCATCACCTTTTAGAAGTTGTTTCTCTGGACAAAAATGCTGCGTTACCTGATAAGAAACTGAAAGCATCATTGGACAGACTTTTTCGGCCGGATTAGGGACGCTGTCCCTGAGTTTCCGACCCAGTCCAGAAATGTCACGGACATTTGAACTTTTGAATGACGCTATATTCAAGCTATCCTCTAAGACAGGCAAATCTGGTTTCTTATCGCCTAGCTCTATACAGCTGCCTTTCATCAATGCTAGACATAGATTTGAAACGGCAGGACAAGGCATGCTGAGAGTTCCTCTGCATTTGGACGACTAGGCTGAAGACCTGGAATTGTCATTGCCAGCGTCCATGTCTATTAACTCCAGTATATTGGAGATGACAATCTCGTCTAATAGATTTAATTTAGACGTATTATCTCACGCAGATCACCTTACCAGAATGTTATCACTACGTCTCGAAGGAAAAGAATTCCAGGATGTTCAAACTTCCTTAAGAGTTCTTTCGAGGGCTATATCATATTCTACGTATAATTCCACCCTTTCAGTGGCAATATGGAGTTGGTCAGACATGATGCTGCCCTGGCTGCATCCACCAGAGTAGATAGTAAGGTGAAAAAACTCTCTTCCAGTCGCTCCTGTCTCAGGAGAGCTTCTTTTCGACGTGAAGCTTTTTACAATCTATAATCAGATTACTAAGAAAGCTCCGGATTCTCTGCTTTTATTCCGCTTTGAAAAAGTCTGACTCAGCAGGGAGGAGTAAGGCAGGTACTTCAGGGGCAAATACGTCCAAAGGAAGTTCCTATAGAGGATCTAAGAAAGCCTCTACGTCTTACTCCAGAGACAGTCAGAGTAGTGACTCACATAGGGGTCGTAATTCTGGCAGAGATATCAGGTCAGACGCCCCTAGGTCGACTGGGCGAGGTTAGGGTCGTGGAGGACGTTTCTCCTTCCGCAATCCTCGCTGGGCCAGGAGGTGATGGTCTAAACTCTATTGCGTTCCAGTGGGCGGGAGGCTGTCAAGATTCTTAACCAATTGGTTGTCAATTACGGACGACCCATGGGTGCAAGGGGTTATTTCCGAAGGTCCAAACTGTCCTTCAAGGAAAAACCTCCGTTAACTCGAAATCCACGATGGTCTTGGCTTCCGTTAAACGTTCAGAAGAGAGATTCACTTCTATCAGAAGTTTAATCTCTTATGGACAAGAACGGTATAGACATCGTAGAAAAATAGTAATCTCCAGTTTTCTGCAGTCACCTGTTCCCGGTTCCAAGATCAGACGGCTTGTTTCGTCCAGTTATAGATCCGAGCTGGATAAACAAGCTGATCGTGGCTCCAAATTTTTATATGGAGACCATCCGATCGGTCAGAGCGAGCACTCGAGTGAACGATTATGTTGTGAGCATAGATCTCAAGGATGCGTACTTTTACGTCATGGTACATCTGGCGTTTAGAAAGCACCTTCGCTTCGTTGTCCCAGGAGTTGTTTTCAGTTCCGAGCAATGATGCTCTGGTCTGAACCTAGCGCCCTGGGCCTTCACTCGAATAATGATCTCGGTAATGACTTATTTCCGAGCTCATTCGTCTGTGCTAATGTCGGCCTACTTGGACAACATTCTTCAGGGTTACGGCAGCAAGTTAACGCTTCAGAACGATGTTTAGAGTCTGCTTCAATTGCACCGATGGCTTGGTTTCATAGTAAACGAAAAGAAGTTGGATCTAGTGCCGTCCAAATCATTCACCCATGTGGGAATGAGCTTAGAGACGCACAACAATCTTGTTCGCCTTCCGTTAACCAGAGCGATATTAGTCGGTTGTTAACCTCGCTTTTGTCTTCACTCAGATGTAGTAACAGCGAGAGAATTCATGAGACTGACAGGTTTGTGTGGACCCGCTGCGGATCTTATTCCAATGGAGCGACTACGCACTCGTCCACTCCACATATATTTAATCTCAGAATTGGAGTGTGAAGACTCATTCGCTCAAATCGAACATCGTCTTGTCAAATCAAGTGAAACAAGAGATTCAGACTTGGGCAGATATTCAGTGATTAACTCAAGGAGTACCACTGCAACTGCCGGATCCGACGTTTTACAATAATGACGAATGCGAGTCAAACAGGTTGGGGCTCTACTCTGAGCCCAACGGATTCGAGTGCCAGGGTCTTTGGGATCCGCAGTTCCTAACAAGTACATAAACATCAAGAGATGATGTCAATATGGCTTGCGCTACGTCAATGAATGAACATTCTTCAGAATTCACATGTTCAAATTCTGTCCGACAATTCGACAGTAGTAGCGAACATTCGGAACCAGGGAGGCACTCATGCCATTCCGTTATTCAATTTAACGGAAAGGATCCTTCTGTTTGTCCTAGAGCATCAAGTTCGTCTATAGGTCTGTCATATACCGGGTCGTCTGAATGTTCTAGGAGACTTCCTTTCTCGGAAAGGTCGCATGTTGCTGTCAGAATGGACTCTCAACAAACGAGTATTCACTCAGATTTGCTACCAATCGGATCGTCCAATGATAGACTTATTTGCGACGCATCTCTACAATCAGTTGCAGACGTATGTGTCGCCATGTCCAAATTCTCGAGCGTTTGCAGTAGACACTCTCTCGATCTCTTGGGACGGAATGATAGGATACGTGTATCCTCCAGCTCCGTTTATTCGGCAGATGTTGCTAAAAATCAAGCAATCTCACTGCAAGATTCTGTTGGTAGCGTCTCTGTCACCCCAGAGACCATGGATAAATCTACTCAGGTGTCTGTTGTGGGACATTCCGCGGAAGCTTCCTCCACGGGAGGACCTTCTTTCGCAGGGGAAATCGCGCACACTGCATCACAACCCGCAAGGTCTCAACCTTCACGTATTTCCATTGTGCGGTCCTTCTTACATGGCAAGCATTTTACAGGACGAGCAGTGGACGCAATTTCTAACTGTAGGAGGACCTCCTCTTCGCTAAATTATGCTGCTAAGTGGTGTTGGGATCATTCTGTTGATATTTATGATCCCTCCATTCCAGACATTGTTAATTTTCTAGTCTACCTGTTTGATGAGATCAAACTGCAGCCTGTTACCATTAAGGGTTATAGGTCTATGCTATCTGATACCTATGCACATCATGATAGTTTACAGATTGGATCTAATGTCTCTTTATCTAAGTTTGTGGAAAACGTTTTGATAAATAGACCTAGAACCCTTAGATTAATTCCTAAGTGGAATTTAGCTTGGGTTCTTAAGCTAAAAGAAGCACCATTTGAGCCTCTTGATACAGTGGACTTCAAATTCTTATCTTATAAGACAGCTTTTCTCTTAGCCTTCTCTTCTGCTAGAAGAGTTAGTGAGCTTCATGCACTATCTGTTGATGATTCTCACTATCGTAGTGTAGGTAATACTATTACCTTGACTACTAATGTTGGATTTTTTTCCAAGAATCAGGCTCCTAATAAGTATCCGGAACCTATTGTTATTAAGGCTCTTCCGTCTTCAGACAGGCATAGGCCTTTAATCTGTCCAGTTAGAGCTATACGTATTTACAAACGTAGATCTGAGTTTATCAGAAAGGGACATAAACGTTTTTCTGTCTCTGCTGCCAAATAGAAGGGACATTACGGTCCATTCTATTGCTAGGTGGATTCAATTAACTATCCGTACTGCTTAAGAAAAATTATCTTCAACTCAGCAGTCTGTGCTTAAGATTTCGGCGCAGGAAGTAAGCACTCTATCTACATCTTGGGCTTATGCTAATAGCGTTGCTATTACAGAACTGATGAAGGCTGCATATTGGTCTCAGCCTTCCACATTCACGAATTTTTATCTTAGAAATATTGAGTCCATTTCTGGAGACCTGCATTGTTTAGGTCCGTTATGTGTTGCTCAGAATGTCGTCCTCTAAACAGTTGCAACTATAGTTATGCAGGCTTTCTGTTCCGGCAGTGACTCTGTCCAGCTGCCCTCTTCACTCTGGGCTATTTGACCCAGGGGAAGGGTGGGAGGGGAGGGGGGATGGTGTTCCCTTAGGTCACCTGCTTTATAGTGAAAAGCAAGGGAATACCTCCTCTGGAGTCAGTAATTCCGAGTCTGTGCCGGGATGGTTTTAAAGTGTAAAGCTAATGTTTACTCATCCATGTAATATTTTTAAGTGTAGCTCGGTGTGAAGCATTTGTATATGTCACGTGTCATGCGAGCGTTAATATACAATCCTCGAACACTTTTTGTGTCACCGCCCCACGAAGTGGGGAGCGACACATAGGGATTACTTTTGTCGTCTTGCGTCGTCCGCGTCACACTTTCTCTTATCCGCCACTCCTCTTTAACCTATGAATGGATTTTGATGAAAATTTCAGTGATTTTTATCACATAATGGCATTGTGCACCTCCTATTTTATTTTTTGATCCGCTGTTTTTTTTCCAGAGTTATGCCCCTTTTCCACTTAGAATTCTGTCTGAAATATTAAAATATAGTGCAGGCGACACACGTCTTCCATGGAAGACTCACATCTAAGTAATGAGTATAAAGAGTCTCATTCTCTGGACCTACTTTACCTTTTGGCTTTCCTTTAAAAAATTAGTATAAAGGGTTATACTGGATGTTAATGGAAATCATTGATGTTATTGTGCTCAATTATGGAATAGTATTGTGTCTTTCTTTTTTGATACAAATAAGAAAGATACATGTAAAGCCTGTTTATCCTTTCCTCCTTGAGGGGATAATTCTGTTTACATGTATTTGAGCCTATTGGATTTTCCTTTATGTCCTAGGCCCTCCAGCCTTTTTTTCTATTCAGCTAAGTCTGGGTCATTGTTACAGTATTTGTGCATATTTGCAAAAATTTAAAAAAATCTTTTCTCCAGAACCAATCCTCAGAATCTTTTGATATTTCGTATACAGCTTTTATAGGGGGATCAGATAAAAGTTTGTTGAAATAATGCTCATTGGTTCATATTTGGGCTCTCTACAGGAGCCCAAAGTTTTAACATAGGGTAATATGGGGAATATTCTTTAAAAATCTTCTTCTTCAGAACCACCAGTCAGAATCTTTTAATGTTTGGTATACATCATTGTTATGAGGGTCAGATTCAAGATTGTTCAAAACAAATCCCTAGGTTAATATTTGGGCTTCCTATTGAAGCCCAAATTTTATCTTTGTTCAAAATGGAGGGTAATTTAAAAAATCTTTTTCTTCAGATCCACCAGTCAGAATGCTTTGATATTTGGTATGCAACATCTCTAAGGGGGTCGGATTCAAGTTTGTTCAAATCAAATCCCTACGTGTATATTTGGGCTCACTATGGTAGCCCAAATTTTTACTTAGTGCAATATGAGGAAATTTCTTAAAAAATCATCTTCAGATCCACCAGTCGGAATGCTTTCATATTTGGTATACAACATCTCTAGAGGGGTCAGATTCCAGGTTGTTCAATTCGAGTGCCTAGGTTAATATTTGGGCTCCATATGGGGACCTGAAATTTAACTTAGTACAATATGAGGGAATTTCTTCAAAAATCTTCTTCAGATCCACTTGTCAGAATGCTTTCACATTTGGTATACAATATCTCTAGGGAGATCAGATTCAAGTTTGTTCAAATCGGATCCATAGGTTAATATTTGGGCTCGCTATGGTAGCCCAAATTTGAACTTAGTGCAGTTCAAAGAAATTTCTTTACAATTTCCCTTCAGATCCAACAGTCAGAATGTTTTCATATTCGGTACACAACATCTCTAGGGAAGTCAGATTCAACTGTGTTCAAATCAAGAGCCTGGGTTAATATTTGGGCTCTCTATGGGAGCTGGAATTGGCCATTTTGCTAAAGAATTAAAAAATTTGTATTCAGTACCCTCTAGAGGTTTGTAACTAAGATCAATCCACATAGGTTGTATCAAGGGGCTTCATAGGGGATCTCTACATTTTACTTTATGATCAACTGAAGAAAAGGCATGATGCCCAGATTATTTTTGTCACTCCTGATGGACTCCAGGATTGACAATGTAACCTATGGAGATGGCTTGCTTAATGTAGACTCATTCTTGGACTCTGTTTAAATTGTGTTCTGTTCAAGATGAGTGCTTCAGGCCCCGTGGGGCCTCTTGTTTTAATTTTTGTTCGGAAATTTTTGAAGTCCCAAACAAAATCTTTTCAGCCAAAAATTTTTTTTTCTTAAAATTGACTGAAACGCATAAAAAAACAATAACAAAAAATTCTGGATTTTGGTCCAAAATTTTTAAGTCTGGAATGGGACCCCAAATTTTTAGCCTGAATATGAACCCATGGACTTGGCTTGAACGAACTTGAATCTCACCCCCCGAAGGATGCTGCATACCAAATATCAAAAGATTCTTATTGGTAGATCTGAAGATTTTTTAAAATATTCCTCATACTGCACTAATTTAAACATTTGGGCTCCCATAGAGAGCCCAAATATGGACCCAGGGAATTGATTTCAATAAACATGTGAAATAATCTTCCAAAAATGTTATATGTGAAATTTGAAAGCTTTTGAGGCAGTGGTTTGGAAGAAAAGTAGTCATATGTTTTTCCCATTACCCACAGTGTTAAAAAATGCTGACTCGGCACTTTTTCCAAGTCCCAGAAAAGTACCCCGATAAAACCGATAGCAATTTTTTTTTATCATTCCATTCAGTTGGTCCTAAGGAAGCTTCACACCAAATAAGAATTCTCAGTGCCATGTAGTTTCGGAGATATGGGCGTTTTAATTTTTTTCTATTTTTAGCTCCTGCGGTTCCCATGGGGCGACAGGAAAAAACTTTTTGCATAAATTAAGTACTTACGACCCAATAAGCCCTCATACCAAATTTGGTCCAAATCTGCATCTCGGTTTGGAAAATAGAAATTTTGGGAGGGGCAAATATTCTTGCTCCTCCCATAACGACGGCAAATATAGCCCCGCAAACTTCTCTTGAACAAATCTGAGTCTACACCTCAAAAGAAAACTGCACACCAAATATCAAGTCTCTGCTACTGCTGGTTCATGAGAAGATTTTGTAAGATTTCAGCACACTTTTTGGGTGTGGCCCTGCCAAGGGGCGAGGCAACTTTATTTGAACAAAATCAAATTGCGATGTCATAACAAACTATTATCTCAAATATCAAATAAATTGGTTCAGCGGTTTGGGAGGAGAGACGCAAACACCATGTTCACGGACGATGACGGACGGTGAGTGATCACTATAACTCTCCTGACTGAAGGTCAGGTGAGCTAAAAACATGCCATTGGTTGTGTCAGGGTGTTATGTAGGGGGCATTGAAAAAGTCAGCATATTTGCAAAAATTAATTTAGCTTCTCCAGAACTACTAATCAAAATCTTTTGATAATTGGTATACAGTATCGATAGGGGAGGCCGGGGGTTAGATGTGGGTTAGGCATGATGACGGAACAATCCTATTTATTTTGAGGTCATTGTGCCTAAGGGCATGGTCACAGAGACCTTGAACTTAAACATTTACCAGATTTGAGTTCCCTAACTGACATTTTGCTTGGTTGATCTAAACTAAACTTAGCTTATGAGCTGAGCATGATGAAAGGATGAACCCTATTTTGGGGTTATTGTGTGAAAGATAAAGATCACAATGACCTTGAATTTAAAGTTTTATCGGTCAGAGTTGGTTTCCTCTCTCTAATTAAAATGTTATTTGCCTGGCTCCCTTTATTATGCATTTCCCAAACTAAATCTGACTTGGCATGTGCGTTGCGCATGATGAGAGGAAGAACCCTACATATTTTTAGGTCATTGTGCCAAAGGTCAAGGTCCCATTGACCTTGAACTTAAAATTTTATAGATCTGGTCGAAACCAAACATAACATGTCATCAAATACAGATAATCTTATACTTAACATGTCATCAAATACATATAATCTTATTGAGTAAATAATACAATCAGTGGCTGTGTTAATTTAATGTAATATATATACCAAGGTTACTGTATCGGAGTGATTTTTTTGAAGGATTAGCCACCCCTTGTGGCTAGTTCTAGTTATGTTTGCATTGGTGATTGGTCGTTAACAGAGCATGTGACAGCCAAAAGGGCCTAGTGGGATGGGCTTGAGAAACAGATTTTCAACTTTTTTAGGCTCTGTGAAACCAACAATCTGTTGCCAGTATTACTACTTATTAACCCTCTGCATCCAAAATAACAAAATTTCAAGCATCAGATGTTTACAGTGGTGCATGTAGGAATTTAACTCTTTGCATGCTGCTGACGGATATTTCTGCCCAGCACAGCGTTTCTCTTGTCATTGAAATTAGTATAACTTGGGTAGATTTAATCACATTTTCCCCTGTTAATTGAATAGCTTTTTTCACCAATGATTTCTTATTTTATATTAAGATTAATTTTCCATCAAATCTAGTCATGACTGCTTCATGGCGGTCATGACTAGATTCAATGGAAAATATCTTGAAAATACACAGCAGGTTTAGAGTTAACCAAGTCAATTCAATGAGATCTGTCAAACAAGATTGAATTGGTTCACTTCCTTGTATTTTGGGAAATATTTGCAAGCTGAAATTTTTATATTTCTGTATTGGTATACAGATGGTTAACACATTTTATGATAACACACAAGTGATGACTAGATTTTATCTAGGGACGTAATTCTGTACTCCATTGATGAGAATTTTGGACTGATGTGTGTTTTTCTACTATTTATTTCTTCACTTTTGTATAACATCAGTGGCAGTGAAATGTTGGGGGGTTTTGGCATTTTATCAGAATGGTCCCAACTTTTAGATTGGGCCGTTTTGGGAACATCACACACTTGCCAAATCAGATACTGGTGAGCCCCATTGAAGAAATCTTTGTGATATTCTTTGTCTTAAATGCCAATTTTGTAGTTCTTGGGGCTTTATTGGTGCCTCGGAGAGTGGTGGTTTTCGAGGTATCGCTTACTTTCAATGAGAGTCCCTTTTCCTTATGAAAATGCCCACCTCCCCAATCTCATTACCACCAAAGAATTCTTGGCTTTCTTGAAAGGGCATACAACCCTGAAAGAGCCTTTGTGAGTAAATGAATTTTGATAATTCCCATGAGAATCCAGGGAAGTGGAATAGGCTCTTTGGAATAGGCTGCCTGACCACCTTAAGGAACCACAGTCGCTGGAAAGCTTCAAAAAGGAACTAAACACCCACCTCTTCACCAGAATAGAAAATATCTTGAAAATTTACAGCAGGTTAAGTGTTAACCAAGTCAATTCAATGAGATTTGTCAAACAAGATTGAATTGGTTCACTTCCTTGTATTTTGGGAAATATTTGCAAGCTGAAATTTTTATATTTCTGTATCGGTATACAGATGGTCAACACATTTTATGATGGCACACAAGTGATGACTAGATTTTATCTAGGGACGTAATTCTGTACTCCATTGATGAGAATTTTGGACTGATGTGTGTTTTTCTAAAATTTATTTCTTCACTGTTGTATAACATCAGTGGCATTGAAATGTTGGGTTTTTTTTTGTATTTTATCAGAATGGTCAAAACTTTTAGATTGGGCTGTTTTGGGAACATCGCATACTTGCCAAATCAGATGCTGGTCAGCCCCATTGAAGAAATCTTTGTAATATTCTTTGTCTTTAATGCCAATTTTGTTGTTGTTGGGGATTTTTTGGTGCCTCAGAGATTGATGGTTTTTGAGTTATCATTCACTTTCAATGCGAGTCCCTTTTCCTTATGAAAATGCCCACCTCCCCAATCTCATTACCACCAAAGAATTGTTGGCTCACTTGAAAGGGCATACAACCCTGAAAAAGCCTTTGTGGCTAGTTTTAGTTAAGTTTGCATTGGTGATTGGTTGTAAACAGAGAGCATGTGGCAGCCAAAAGGGCCCTGTGGGAGGGCTTGAGAAACAGATATTTTTATACTGTATCAATGACCCAGACTTAGCTGGTGCTAACTCCACAAAAACCAGGGCCAAACACAAATTTTGCCCCCCAATCCCCAAAATTTGCATCCAAAACAAAAAGAAATCATGTCCTAAAGGACCTCCATAGTACGACTCTACTGCGCATGCGCAGTGACGCAGTCGTCCCGAAATTGGCGCCAAATATCATTCTCTGTTTGGCCCTTCATCAGTCAACATCTCACTGATCTTTGTGCTTGTAAATCTCAGTTTAAAGGATGCCAGACACGTAATTTTTGGAGAAAATGTGATTCTAAGGAGGATAGAAGGAGGAGAGGAAAAAAGAAGTGGCAAAAAATAATCAGGGCTGTACTTAAAATTTTTTGTTGAAATTATGTTAAGTTGCCTATTTTCGAGGCATGGGCCTCTTGTTGTCATTCTTGCTAATTGTTGCACTGCTTATTCAGTGTTTCCTCTCCCCTAGCCTTCTAAAGTCCCCCCTTGCAATTCTCCCATGCTTTTGGCATATTTTTGAGAAGTTTCATTTCTAAAATTCCCTGGGAGAGTTGCTTGGTTACAGAATGTTTTGTTATTTTCCCCATAGTTACGTTTTCACCCATGGGTGTATAACGTTTGTGTTCTGCATCTTCCATCTGATGTTCTGCAGATTCTCCCCTGGGAGTCTCTGTTTTGCATCAGATAGAGTGTAATTGATGACTGATTCCGGGCCAGTTTTTTCAGTGCCTGGAGTCATGTTTTCTACTGTGTTTACACTGTTTGTTTTCATTGGCAACAGCCTTTTTTGAGGGGGGCTGTTTGCCTTTGTGGTAGTTTATCTCATTATAAGATACATTTATATTATCCGAAAGTGTCTCATTAATTATTTTATATAATTTTAAAATTTTTGACCACACTTTGCCATCGGATCCATCGGGGCTCAACGTTACTTTTCAGCAACTTGGGCTTCTCTGAAAAAATATTTTTTCAAAATTATTTTGTTTTGCAATTGTTTTTTCATTTATTAATGGATCATGTTATTATGTATCTTTGTGTCAGGGGTTTTTGCGAGTAACTAGGACTTATTGTTGTTCTTTCACAATGAAGAGACTTTGTGCAAATTGTAATAGGAAGAAATCTTCCTCTGACTTTCATGATCATTGTATTAATTGTAGTCAGTGTTCTCGCATTAATCCCTGTCCTATATGTGAACATTGGGATGAGAAACATTGGAAACGTGTGTCACGATATGTTGTTTCTGGAGAAAGGGCGATGCCGGCTCTTTCTCCACAAGGTCACTCTACTCTCTCAGTTTCTATTTCAGAGGAACCAGAACAGGGTGATGTTTCCATGTTATCTTCTTCAAGTGTGCGTCCGTCGTCACAAATAAATTCAGAGCTAGCGGCAAAAGTGCTCATGGAGATTAGACAAATGTCGTCCGCTAGCTCGCCCGGTGTAGCGTCCATTCACCGAATGGTTCGGCAGCCGGGTTCGTCCGATGCGGTCCAAGAGGAAATTTTGGGTGATGCGAGCACTATAAAAATAATAGATGCACACCCAGTGACGGCGGATAGGGAACGAGAACGGAGGAAGCCTTTTAGTCCGGTTCCTAGCTCGTCCAGGTCCAGCCGGGCCGCGAGCGAGAGAGGCCCCTCTCTCGTACAACAACATCTGGGACCAGATGTTGTGGTACAGAATGTGTCTTTAGCGGAGCATACGTCCGTCGCTCGGGACGCTCCGTTGTATAAGCAGTCCGCAGAGACTGTTAAGGCTTCCTCTTCTCGTCGGCGCACACGACCGCACCTTGGCTGCGTGACCTCCGATATTTTGCCAGCTTCACCGATGAAGGATTCTTCGGCGACCAGGTCACACCATCCGGCAGCCAGGGATTCGAGACCGATGGACTCCGGACGTTCGCATAGGAAAAGTATGCGGGAGCCATCTGATGCGGAGCTGCCCTCGGCGAAGCAGCGAAAGACCGCTCCTCCGCAGGTCTCGACGTCGGACATTCTAGTGCAGATAGCACAGCTTATCGCAGCATCCCAGCAGCCGACAGAAACGGTGTCGGATCGAGAATTATCCGACGGCGCTGGGTCGGTACGCTCCGCCGAAGCATCGGGGGCGGACGACCGGGAACATCGGGAGGTCCGACCGGATGGTGAAAGGGATACGGATGAATTGGAGCTATCCCTTTCGGAACAACATAAAGCTGCCGTGGACTTCATCCGGCACTTTCTTCCTCAAGTTGTTCCGTCGGGCCAGACTGCTGCGCTTCCGGACAGGAGAATTATAGCGTTATTGGACTCTGAATTTTTTGAGCGGTTCAGGGACATCGCTCCCGAGTTTCCGTCGCAGTCCAATAATGTTGCAAGAACATTTGAATTATTGAACGACGCTATTTTTAAACTTGCTTCCAGGACGGAAAAAGCAGGTTTCTTGTCCGCAAATACTCTCAACCTGCCTTTCATTAATGCAAGGAATAAATTCGACACGGCAGGTCAGGGTATACCGAGAGTTCCTCTGCGTATGGACGACGAGGCGGAAGACTTAGAGCTATCATTACCGTCGTCAGCTTCTATTCCAACCGATGTGTTGGAAACAGCTATTGCGTCTAACAGAGCCAATTTAGATGCCTTATCTTACGCAGATCACCTTACTAAGGCGTTATCACTGCGCCTTCAAGGGGAAGAGTTTCAGGATATACAATCCTCCTTAAGACTTCTTTCAAGGGCAGTAGCTTATTCCACGTGTAACTCCGCCCTTTCAGTGGCAAATCTGGAGTTGGTTAGACGTGACGCAGCCCTGGCTACATCCACACTAGTGGATTCTAAGGTGAAGAACTCTCTTAGAGTCGCTTCGGTCTCAGGAGAACTTCTCTTTGACGGCAAGCTTTCCGCTATTTATGATAATATTAAAAAGAAAGCTAGTGATTCTCTGTTGTTCAGATCCGCTCCTAAAAGGTCGGATACAGCAGACACGAATAAGGCGGGCACTTCTGGGTCTTATGCGCCCAAGAGAGGTTCCTATAGAGGTTCCGGTGCGTCCTCTAGCTCTTATTCGAGAGACCGTCAGGATTGCGACTCTCGTTCGGGACGTCCTTCAGGCCGGGACAATCGGTCGGACGCCCCGAGGTCGACGAGGCGAGGTGCGGGTCGTGGAAGACGTGGTTTCTCCTACCGCAGGCCTCGCAGATCCAGGAGGAGATGGCTCAAACCTCTATCGCGTTCCGGTTGGCGGAAGGTTGTCGAGTTTTTCTCAAGAGTGGGCGTCGATTACGGACGACCCGTGGGTGAGAGGAGTGACTTCGGAAGGTCTAAAGATATCCTTCAAACGAAAGCCTCCATTAACTCGAAGTCCAAAGTGGACTCATCTTCCGTCAAATCCTCAGAAAAGAGACGCTCTGCTATCAGAGGTGCAGTCTCTTTTAATGAAGAACGCGGTAGAGGTCGTAGAAAACCAGGAATCGCTGGGATTCTACAGCCATCTGTTTCTGGTTCCGAAACCAGACGGCTCGTTCCGTCCAGTCATAGATTTGAGCTGGATAAACAAGCTGATCGTCGCTCCGAAGTTTTATATGGAGACGATTCGATCGGTCAGAGCGAGTATTCGGGTGAACGATTATGCAACGAGCATAGATCTCAAAGATGCGTACTTTCACGTCATGGTACATCCGACATTCCGAAAGTATCTACGCTTCGCAGTCCTAGGAGTGGTGTATCAGTTCCGGGCCATGTGCTTCGGATTGAATCTAGCACCCTGGGCTTTCACTCGGGTAATGAACTCGGTAATGATCTACTTCCGAGCTCATTCGTCTGCGGTAACGTCGGCCTACCTGGACGACATTCTTCAGAGGTACGGCAACGAGTTAACGCTTCAGAACGATGTTCAGAATCTTCTTCTATTGCTCCGACGTCTCGGTTTCATAGTAAACGAGGAGAAGTCGGATCTGGTGCCGTCCAAGTCATTCACTCATCTGGGAATGAGCTTCGAGACGCACAACAATCTCGTTCGTCTGCCGTTAACCAGAGCGAAATTAGTCAGTTGTTACGCTCGCTATTGTCTGAATACAGACAAAGTCACGGCGAGAGAATTTATGAGACTGATAGGTCTGTGCGGAGCCGCCGCGGATCTCATTCCGATGGGACGGCTACGCACACGGCCTCTTCAAATTTTCCTGACTCAGAATTGGAGTGTGAAAATTCATTCGCTCGATGTAGACGTTCTCTTGTCAGATCAAGTGAAACAAGAGATTCAGACTTGGGCAAACATTCAGTGGTTAACTCAAGGAGTTCCGCTGCAGTTGCCGGATCCGAGTTTTACCATTATGACGGATGCCAGTCAAACAGGTTGGGGTGCATCATTAATCCCAACGGATTCGAGATGCCAGGGTCTTTGGGATCCGCAATTCCTGTGCAAGCACATAAACATCAAGGAAATGATGTCAATTTGGCTTGCGTTACGTCACTTGATGGACATTATTCACGATGCTCATGTCCAAATCCTATCCGACAATACGACAGTAGTGGCGTATATTCGGAATCAGGGAGGCACTCATTCAGTTCCGTTGTTCAATCTAACGGAAAGAATCCTTCTGTTTGCGTTGGAACATCACGTTCTTCTTTCGGTCCGTCACATACCGGGTCGTCTGAATGTGCTAGCAGACTCCCTTTCACGAAAGGGTCGCTTGTTGCCGTCGGAGTGGACTCTCAACAAACAAGTATTCAATCAGATTTGCTACCAATGGGAATGGCCAATGATAGACTTATTTGCGACACATCTCAACAATCAGTTGCAGATGTATGTGTCTCCGTGTCCGGATCCAAGAGCATTTGCAGTAGACGCTCTGTCGATCCCTTGGGACGGAATGATAGGATATGCGTATCCTCCAGCGCCGTTAATTCAACAAGTATTGCTAAAGATAAAACAATCTCAATGCAAGATTCTGTTGGTAGCATCTCTGTCGCCACAGAGACCGTGGATAAATCTACTCAGGTGTCTGTTGTGGGACCTACCGCGGAAGCTTCCTCCACGAGAGGATCTTCTTTCGCAGGGGAAATCACGCCAACTCCATCACAACCCGCAAGGTCTCAACCTTCACGTTTTTCCGTTGTGCGGTCCTTCTTGCATGGCAAGCACTTTACAGGACGAGCAGTGGACGTGATTTCTAACTGTAGGAGGACCTCCTCTTCGCTAAACTATGCGGCTAAGTGGAAGGTTTTCCGTCGTTGGTGTAGGGATCATTCTGTAGATATATTTGATCCCTCTATACCAGACATTGCTAACTTTCTAGTATACTTGTTTGACGAAATCAAACTGCAGCCTGTTACTATAAAGGGTTATAGATCTATGTTATCTGATACCTATGCACATCATGATAGTTTACAAATTGGATCTAATGTCTCTTTATCGAAATTGGTTAGAAACTTTTCGATAAATAGACCCAGAACTCTTAGATTAATTCCTAAGTGGAATTTATCTTGGGTTCTCCTTAAATTGAAGGAAAAGCCTTTTGAACCTCTTGGGACAGTAGATTTCAAATTCTTATCTTATAAGACAGCTTTTCTCTTAGCTTTCTCTTCTGCCAGAAGAGTCAGTGAGCTTCATGCACTATCGGTGGATGATTCTCATTATCGTAGTGTTGGGAACACTATCACCTTCACTACTAATGTGGGTTTTTTAGCTAAGAATCAGGCTCCTAATAAATATCCGGAACCTATTGTTATTAAGGCTCTTCCGTCTTCAGACGGGCGTAGGCCTTTACTCTGTCCTGTTAGAGCACTACGTATCTATAAACAGAGATCTCAGTTCATCAGAAAGGGACGGAAACGTTTCTTTCTGTCTTTGATGCCTAATAGAAAGGACATTTCAGTCCATTCTATTGCTAGATGGATTCAGTTAACTATCCGTACTGCGTATGAAGATTTATCTTCTTCTCAGCAGTCTGTGCTTAAGATTTCTGCTCATGAAGTAAGAGCTCTTTCTACTTCCTGGGCTTATGCTAATAGTGTTGCTATTACAGATTTAATGAAGGCTGCTTATTGGTCTCAGCCTTCCACATTTACTAATTTTTATCTCAGAAATATTGAGTCCATTTCTGGAGACCTGCATTGTTTAGGTCCGTTATCTGTTGCTCAGAATGTCGTCCACTAAACAGTTGCAACTATAGTTATGCAGGCTTTCTGTTCCGGCAGTGACTCCGTCCGGCTGCCCTCTTCGCTCTGGGCTATTTGACCCAGGGCAAGGGGAAGGGGGGGGGGGGGAGGGGGGGCGGGTGTTCCCTTAGGTCACCTGCTTTATAGTGAAAAGCAAGGGAATGCCTCCTCCAAGACAGTATTTCTGAGTCGCTTCCGGGATGGTTTTAATGTGTAATATTAATGTTTAATTTCATTCATGTCTTATTTTTAAAGTGTAGCTCGGTGTGAAGCATTTGTATATGTCAAGTGTCAAACGGGCTTTAATATACAATACTCGGACACTTTTAAATGATTATAAAGAGTCTCAATTCTCTGGACTACTTTATTTATTGGCTTGCTTTAAAAATAATTAGTATAAGGGTTATACTGGATGTTAATAGAGAACATGAATGTTATTGTGCTCAATTATTAAGGGTAGTGTATCTTTCTAATTTAATATTAAATAAGAAAGATACATGTAAAGCCTAATACTCCTTTTCTCCTTAAGGGGTTACCTCTTTATTATATAATTGAGCTTATTGGATTTTCCTCTATGTCCTAGGCCCTCCAGCCTGTTTACTATTCAGCTAAGTCTGGGTCATTGGTACAGTATAAAAATGTTAAAAAATTTATAGTAATTTATATATTTTTTATACTTACCAATGACCCAGACGGGGATGGCCCTCCCTGAGTTGGGAACTCTTGCCTCCCCGCTGAGTACATAGCGCTGACCAGGCACTGCCAGTAAGAATGATATTTGGCGCCAATTTCGGGACGACTGCGTCACTGCGCATGCGCAGTAGAGTCGTACTATGGAGGTCCTTTAGGACATGATTTCTTTTTGTTTTGGATGCAAATTTTGGGGATTGGGGGGCAAAATTTGTGTTTGGCCCTGGTTTTTGTGGAGTTAGCACCAGCTAAGTCTGGGTCATTGGTAAGTATAAAAAATATATAAATTACTATAAATTTTTTAACTTTCAACCTTTTTAGGCTCTGTCAAACCAACAATCTGTTGCCAGTATTACTCCTTTATTAACCCTCTACATACAAAATAAAAAAATTGCAAGCATCAGATGTTTTCAGTGGTGCATGTAGGAATTTACCTCTTTGCATGCTGCTGATGGATATTTCTGCCCAGCACAGCGTTTCTCTTGTCATTGAAATTAACTTGGGTAGATTTAATCACATTTTCCCCTGTAAATTGAATGTCTTTTTTTCACCAATGACTTCCTGTTATACTAAGATTAATTGTTTATCAAATCTGCTCATGGCTACTTCATAGCAGCCATGACTAGATTTGATTGAAAATGTTTTGAAAATACACAGCAGGTTAAGAGTTAACCAAGTCAATTCAATGAGATCTGTCAAACAAGATTGAATTGGTTCACTTCCTTGTATTTTGGGAAATATTTGCAAGCTGAAATTTTTATATTTCTGTATTGGTATACAGATGGTTAACACATTTTATGATAGCACACAAGTGATGACTAGATTTTTATCTAGGGACGTAATTCTGTACTCCATTGATGAGAATTTTGGACTGATGTGTTTTTCTAAAATTTATTTCTTCACTCTTGTACAACATCAGTGGCAGTGAAATGTTGGGGTTTTTTTGGTATTTTATCAGAATGGTCCCAACTTTTAGATTGGGCGGTTTGGGAACATCACATACTTGCCAAGTCAGATACTGGTGAGCCCTATTAAAGAAATCTTCGTAATATTCTTTGTCTTAAATGCCAATTTTGTAGTTCTCGGGGCTTGATTGGTGCCTCGGAGAGTGGTGGTTTTCGAGGTATCGCTCACTTTCAATGAGAGTCCCTTTTCCTTATGAAAATGCCCACCTTCCCAATCTCATTACCACCAAAGAATTCTTGGCTCTCTTGAAAGGGCATACAACCCTGAAAGAGCCTTTGTGAGTAAATGAATTTTGATAATTTCCATGGGAATCCAGGGAAGTGGAATAGGCACTTTAGAATAGGCTGCCTGACCACCTTAAGGAACCACAGTCGCTGGAAAGCTTCAAAAAGGAACTAAACACCCACCTCTTCACCAGAATGGAAAATATCTTGAAAATACACAGCAGGTGAAGAGTTAACCAAGTCAATTCAATGAGATTTGTCAAACAAGATTGAATTGGTTCACTTCCTTGTATTTTGGGAAATATTTGCAAGCTGAAATTTTTATATTTCTGTATTGGAATACAGATGGACAACACATTTTATGATGGCACACAAGTGATGACTAGATTTTATCTAGGGACGTAATTCTGTACTCCATTGATGAGAATTTTGGACTGATGTGTGTTTTTCTAAAATTTATTTCTTCACTCTTGTATAACATCAGTGGCAGTGAAATGTTTGGGTTTTTTTGGTATTTTTTCAGAATTATACATGTGTGTTTTTCTAAAATTTATTTCTTCACTCTTGTATAACATCAGTGGCAGTGAAATGTTTGGGTTTTTTGGTATTTTTTCAGAAGTTCATCTTAACTTGTGCTATAGATCAACACATTTTGGAGAGTGGATTCTTCAAAAGAGTATAACATAATTTTAACTCTTAACCTGCTGAGTATATTTTTAGATATTTTTCATCAAATCTCGTTATGGTTGCTTTAAAGCAGCCATGACGAGATTTGATGAAAAATTAATCTAAATGTTAACACAAGAAATTGTTGATGAAAAATCCATTCCATTTACAGGCAGACAATTTGATTAAATATGCACAAAAAAATCCTTATTTCCGAGACAAGAGAAACCTTGTGCTGGGCAGGAATATCCACCAGCAGCATGTAATGAGTTAATGGGCTGAATAAACCTTTCTTATACATGTGTTGGGAGTCATGATGTAACCAGAGATGTTGAAAATGATCTTCAAAAAATCAGTTACCAAACCAACAATCTTGCTAGTGTTACTACTTTATTAACCCTCTGCGCACTCATAACAAAATAAAATTTCAAGCATCAAATGTTTCCCATGAAGCCTAAAAAGTCTGTTTCTCCGGCCCTCCTGCATAGTCCTTTTGGTTGCCGCATGATCTTTTTATAACCAATGAAAAATTAAAAAATAAATATTAAATGGTTTATGTCTGATATTTTACCTTAGTTAATAACATTGATAAATTTGTCCCTTGAGTGTAACAAGGGACAAAATACATTCCCACCTCTGCTATTCTGTAGATTATGAGGCCTAAAATATAAAACAAACCAAGAATGCGAACTTTTGATGGTAAAGAAATAATTTCAAAAATTAAAGAAATAACTGCCTGCCCACCCACATGCAATTTTACAAAAAATGGCCAGAGAAACAAGATCTACTTTGTGGGGCCTTGTTAAACTCTGCATAGTTTATGTTTCCAGTAATACATGTGGGAATTCAACCAAGTCGAGTTGGGGAGCTGGCAGCTGCTCGTCGTTGCTCGGTGGTTCTCTCCGGGTACTCCGGCTTCCTCCACCCGTAAAACTGTCACGGTCATGATTAGCCATTGTGCATAAATATGTGACCTTAAAACATCAATAAATAAATAGCAACCAAGTCGATTCAATAAGATCTGTCAAACAACATTGAATTGGTTCACTTCCTAGTTCCAATTTTCATTTTGGGGGAAAACTTGCAAGCAGAAATTTTGATAATTCAGTATCTATGCAGAGGGTCAACATATTTTATGATGGCACAAAAGTGATGACTAGATTTTTATCTAGGGACGTAATTCTGTACTGCATTGATGAGAATTTTAGACTGATTTGTGCTTCTAAAGATATTATTCTCTTCTCTCACCTTGTATGGCATCAGTGATGGGGAATTTTTTTCTGCATTTTATTAGAAGGGTCGAAACTTTTAGATTGGACCAAGTTGGAAACATTGCATACTTGCCAAGTCCGTTACTGGTCAGTCCCATTGAAAAAATTTTTTGCAATATTCTTTTTCGTAAATGCTGATTTTATGATTTATGGGGCTTTATTGTTGCCTCAGAAATGTACTGCAACAGAAAGGGTTCCCCCAACATGCAGCCTCTGTGAAAGTTTGAAATTACACAATACAATAGTAAATTGACTGTTGTCTCTTGGCAAGTCTTGGCTGCTTATACATGCAGCCAGGACTTACTACAAATAACTGCAAAGTGATGGAATGTAGACTGTCAATATTTAGCAATAATGTCAAAATACCAGTATTTCAAGCATCTAATTTTTCCCTTAATGCCTGTGGGAACTTGACCCTTAAGGGCCTGGACAATTGTCCTGAATTCACAACTAACCACAGCCTGGACACATCCAGTGAAGTAGCAGTGATTTCTGGTCAAGTCTTGGCTGCCTCTTTAGGAAGCCATGACTAGAAATCACTGCCTGCCTAATTTATCTGTAGTCAGCAAGACTTCCTTGTGATGGCATATTAATGGCACCTGTTCTGAGGTTGTAAAATTGAAAATAGGCCTTTAAGAGTTAACCTAATTAGTCTTGTTTGATTGAGCTCAATGGTTAACTTCTGAGTTGTATTATGGGAAAAACAGGCTGACATTTTATTTCAACATCAATGTGCAGATGTCAACATAATTTATGATGGCACACAAATGATGACTAGATTTTATCTAGGGACGTAATTCTGTATTTTGTTGATGAGAATTTTAAACTGATGTGTGCTTCTAAATGTTTTTCTCTTTTCTCAACGTGCATGACATCAGAGTGGCAAGGACTTTTTTTTGCATTTTTAGCTCAACTTTGGCGAGGCCAAATTTGAGCTTATGCCATGGCCCATCCGTCTGTCCGTCAACAATTGGATAGGGCTGGAGGCCGTATTTATGAACCGATCTTTACGAAACTTCTTGGGTACCTTTGTTATGACCGTGGGACGAGAACGAGTGTTTTTGGGTGCAGTCCAAAATTTAAGATGGCTGCCAGCCGCCATTTTGTACCGACGATGCAGAAATCTGTTTTTTGTACAGAATTTCCATATGAAAGCTCTGATTTGAATAATTTTTTGTATGAATGTTTAGTACCATGGGATACATCACATATAATACGGGGTTTTTTCTCATGCGTAAATTATGCAAATTAGACTAACTTTGATGTTTTTAGGTGTTACTTTCAGCACTGTAAGTGCACATGTCAATACGGCTCGGGCTAGAGTCTGTATTTATGAACCGATCTTCACGAAACATCTTGGGTACCTTTGTTATCACCTTGGGACGAGAACGAGTGTTTCTGGGTGTGGTCCAAAATTCAAGATGGCTGCCAGTGGCCATTTTGTACCGAAATTAGGTCTAATCACTTTTTTGTACACAACTTCTATACGGCTCAGGCTAGAGGCCGTATTTATGAACTGATCTTTACGAAACTTCTTGGTTACCTTTGTTATCACCGTGGGATGAGAACGAGTGTTTTTGGGTGTGGTCTGAAATTCAAGATGGCCACCAGCAGCCATTTTGTGCCAAAATTAGTGCAATCAGTCTTTTGTACAGAACTTCTGTATGAAAGTTCTGATTTGAATAAATTTTTGTATGAATGTTTAGTAACATGGAATACATCACATATAGTACGGGTTTTTCCCTCGTGCAGAAATTATGCAAATTAGACTAACTTTGATGTTTTTTGGTGTTACTTTCAGCACTGTAAGTGCAAATGCCAATACGGCTCGGGCTAGAGGCCGTATTTATGAACCGATTTTTACGAAACTCCTTGGGTACCTTTGTTATCACCGTGGGACAAGGACGAGTATTTTTGGGTCCGGTCCGAAATTCAAGATGGCCGATGGTAGCCATTTTGTACAAAATTTGGTGCAATCAGATTTTTGCACAGAACTTCCATATGAAAGCGCTGATTTGAATAATTTGTGTGAATGTTTAGTACCATGGGATACATCACATATAATACAGGTTTTTTTCTCGTGCAGAAATTATGCAAATTAGATGAACTTTGATTTTTTTATGTGTACCCATACTATGTATGGTACACTTAATGCCGGCATCCGGGGTGACCATCCGTCGTTCGTCCATCCTTTGTCCATCCGGCTGTCCATCCGGCGTCCGTATCCATTTCTTTGGCATTGGCATTCGATAACTTGAAAAATATTGCTTGGATTGTCAAGTTACTTTATATTTGTGTTCAGGTTACTGATGTGCCGAGCTGTATAGTTTTTGGTGTAAACCGGATAATTTGATCCCGAGATATTAACCCTTTATCCTTCAAATTGAAAATTCCTCCAATCCCTTTGGCATTCGATAACTTGAAAAATATTGCTTGGATTGTCAAGTTACTTTACATTTGTGTTCAGGTAACTGCTGTGCCGAGCTGTATAGTTTTTGGTGTAAATCTGTTATTTTGATCCTGAGATATTAACCCTTTATCCTTCAAATTGAAAATTTCTCCAATCCCTTTGGCATTCGATAACTGGAAAAATATTGCTTGGATTGTCAAGTTACTTTATATTTGTGTTCAGGTTACAGATGTTCCGAGCTGTATAGTTTTTGGTGTAAATCTGATAATTTAATCCTGAGATATTAACCCTTTATCCTTCAAATTGAAAATTCCTCCAATCCCTTTGGCATTCGATAACTTGAAAAATATTGCTTGGATTGTCTAGTTACTTTATATTTGTGTTCAGGTTACTGATGTACCGAGCTGTATAGTTTTTAGTGTAAATCTGATGATTTGATACCGAGATATTAACCCTTTATCCTTCAAATTGAAAATTCATCCAATCCCTTTGGCATTCGATAACTTGAAAAATATTGCTTGGAATGTCAGGTTACTTTATATTTGTGTTCAGGTTACTAATGTACCAAGCTGTATAGTTTTTGGTGTAAATCTGTTATTTTAATCCTGAGATATTAACCCTTTATCCTTCAAATTGAAAATTCATCCAATCCCTTTGGCATTCGATAACTTGAAAAATATTGCTTGGATTGTCAGGTTACTTTATATTTGTGTTCAGGTTACTAATGTACCGAGCTGTATAGTTTTTGGTGTAAATCTGTTATTTTACTTCTGAGATATTAACCCTTTATCCTTCAAATTGAAACTTCCTCCAATCCCTTTGGCATTTGATAACTTGAAAAATATTGCTTGGATTGTCAAGTTACTTTATAATTGTGTTCAGGTTACTGATGTGCTGAGCTGTATAGTTTTTGGTGTTAATCTGATAATTTGATCCAGAGATATTAACCCTTATCCTTCAAATTGAAAATTCCTCCAATCCCTTTGGCATGAGATAACTCAAAAAATATCAATCCGATTGTCATGTTACTTTATATATTTATTCAGGTTACTGATGTGCTGTGCTGTATAGTTTTTTTTATGTAAATCTGATAATTTGATCCAGAGATATTAACCCTTTATCCATCAAATTAGACACTCCTCCAATCCATTTCTATATGTACCCATACCTTGTATGGTGTACATAATGTCGGCATCCGTGTTGGCCCTCCGTCATACAGCTTTCTACTAGTTGTGCGTATGGGTACACATCTGACGATTTCATCGGCCTATTTTTCAGTGCTACTTACACACAGTAAGTACACATGTCAATACGGCTCGGGCTAGAGTCTGTATTTATGAACCGATCTTCACGAAATGTCTTGAGTACCTTTGTTATCACCATGGGATGAGAACGAGTGTTTTTGGGTGTGGTCCAAAGTGCAAGATGGCCACCAGCAGCCATTTTGTAACAGAATTAGTGCAATCAGTCTTTTGTACAGAACTTCTCTATGAAAGTTCTGATTTGAATAAATTTTTGTATGAATGTTTAGTAACATGGAATACATCACATATAGTACGGGTTTTTTTCTCGTGCAGAAATTATGCAAATTAGATGAACTTTGATTTATTCAGTGCTACTTTTACACTGTAAGTGCACATGTACATGTCAATACGGCTCGGGCTAGAGGCTGTATTTATGAACCGATCTTCACAAAACTTCTTGGGTACCTTTGTTATCACCTTGGGACGAGAACTAGTGTTTCTGGGTGCGGTCCAAAATTCAAGTTGGCTGCCAGTGGCCATTTTGTACCGAAATTAGGTCCAATCAGTTTTTTGTCACAGCTTCTACACAGCTCATATTTGTGAACTGATCTTCACGAAACTTCTTGGGTACCTTTGTTTTCACCTTGGGACAGGAATGAGTGTGTTTTGGGGTGCCTTTGTTATCACTGTGCTATGAGAACAAAAATTTTGGGGTTCAGTCAGACCCACTCTGGGACTCAAAAGATTTTTTTCTAGTTTAGCATCTGACTGTCACCCACCTTTACAATACTTTACCTATACATTTGTTACAGGCAACGGTCAGTATTTATGTACAGACCGTTACAATACTTTATATGTACCTTTGTTATCAGGTCATTACCTAGATGTTTGTAATTGCTGTGTCACATACTATACATGTACATGTCTTTGTCTTGACAAGTTGAGCTACAGTGTCATTGACACTTTCATTTTCAGAATGGTCAAAACGTTTAGGCCTTCAGATTGATCTAATTTGTTGATATGACATACTTGTCATGTCAGTTACTGCTATGTCCCATTGAAGAAAGATTTTGTCAATTCAATGAGATCTGTCAAACAAGATTGAATTGGTTCACTTCCTTGTATTTTAGGAAATATTTGCAAGCTGAAATTATTATACTTCTGTATCGGTATACAGATGGTCAACACATTTTATGATGGCACACATGTGATGACTAGATTTTATCTAGGGACGTAATTCTGTACTCCATTGATGAGAATTTTGGACTGATGTGTGTTTATTTATTTATTTCTTCACTCTTGTATAACATCAGTGGCAGTGAAATGTTTGGGTTTTTTGGTATTTTTTCAGAAGTTCATCTTAACTTGTGCTATAGATCAACACGTTTTGGAGAGTGGATTCTTCAAAAGAGTATAACATAATTTTAACTCTTAACCTGCTGAGTATATTTTTAGATATTTTTCATCAAATCTTGTCATGGTTGCTTTAAAGCAGCCCTGACGAGATTTGATGAAAAATTAATCTAAATGTTAACACAAGAAATTGTTGATGAAAAATCCATTCCATTTACAGGCAGACAATATGATTAAATATGCACAAAAAAAAATCCTAATTTCCAAGACAAGAGAATCCAGGGAAGTGGAATAGGCACTTTGGAATAGGTTGCCTGACCACCTTAAGGAACCACAGTCGCTGGAAAGCTTCAAAAAGGAACTAAACACCCACCTCTTCACCAGAATGGAAAATATCTTGAAAATACACAGCAGGTTAAGAGTTAACCAAGTCAATTCAATGAGATTTGTCAAACAAGATTGAATTGGTTCACTTCCTTGTATTTTGGGAAATATTTGCAAGCTGAAATTTTTATATTTCTGTATCGGTATACAGATGGACAACACATTTTATGATGGCACACAAGTGATGACTAGATTTTATCTAGGGACGTAATTCTGTACTCCATTGATGAGAATTTTGGACTGATGTGTGTTTTTCTAAAATTTATTTCTTCACTCTTGTATAACATCAGTGGCATTAAAATGTTGGGGTTTTTTTTGTATTTTATCAGAATGGTCAAAACTTTTAGATTGGGCTGTTTTGGGAACATCGCATACTTGCCAAATCAGATACTGGTCAGCCCCATTGAAGAAATCTTTGTAATATTCTTTGTCTTTAATGCCAATTTTGTTGTTGTTGGGGATTTTTTGGTGCCTCAGAGAGTGATGGTTTTTGAGTTATCATTCACTTTCAATGCGAGTCCCTTTTCCTTATGAAAATGCCCACCTCTCCAATCTCATTACCACCAAAGAATTGTTGGCTCTCTTGAAAGGGCATACAACCCTGAAAAAGCCTTTGTGGCTAGTTTTCGTTAAGTTTGCATTGGTGATTGGTTGTAAACAGAGAGCATGTGGCAGCCAAAAGGGCCCTATGGGAGGGCTTGAGAAACAGATTTTCAACCTTTTTAGGCTCTATCAAACCAACAATCTGTTGCCAGTATTACTACTTTATTAACCCTCTACATACAAAATAAAAAAATTGCAAGCATCAGATGTTTTCAGTGGTGCATGTAGGAATTTAACTCTTTGCATGCTGCTGATGGATATTTCTGCCCAGCACAGCGTTTCTCTTGTCATTGAAATTAACTTGGGTAGATTTAATCACATTTTCCCCTGTAAATTGAATGTCTTTTTTTCACCAATGACTTCCTGTTATACTAAGATTAATTGTTCATCAAATCTGCTCATGGCTGCTTCATAGCAGCCATGACTAGATTTGATTGAAAATGTTTTGAAAATACACAGCAGGTTAAGAGTTAACCAAGTCAATTCAATGAGATCTGTCAGACAAGATTGAATTGGTTCACTTCCTTGTATTTTGGGAAATATTTGCAAGCTGAAATTTTTATATTTCTGTATTGGTATACAGATGGTTAACACATTTTATGATAACACACAAGTGATGACTAGATTTTATCTAGGGACGTAATTCTGTACTCCATTGATGAGAATTTTGGACTGATGTGTTTTTCTAAAATTTATTTCTTCACTCCTGTACAACATCAGTGGCAGTGAAATGTTGGGTTTTTTTTGGTATTTTATCGGAATGGTCCCAACTTTTAGATTGGGCCGTTTTGGGAACATCACATACTTGCCAAGTCAGATACTGTTGAGCCCCATTAAAGAAATCTTCGTAATATTCTTTGTCTTAAATGCCAATTTTGTAGTTCTCGGGGCTTGATTGGTGCCTCGGAGAGTGGTGGTTTTCGAGGTATCGCTCACTTTCAATGAGAGTCCCTTTTCCTTATGAAAATGCCCACCTTCCCAATCTCATTACCACCAAAGAATTCTTGGCTTTCTTGAAAGGGCATACAACCCTGAAAGAGCCTTTGTGAGTAAATGAATTTTGATAATTTCCATGGGAATCCAGGGAAGTGGAATAGGCACTTTGGAATAGGCTGCCTGACCTCCTTAAGGAACCACAGTCGCTGGAAAGCTTCAAAAAGGAACTGAACACCCACCTCTTCACCAGAATGGAAATATCTTGAAAATACACAGCAGGTTAAGTGTTAACCAAGTCAATTCAATGAGATTTGTCAAACAAGATTGAATTGGTTCACTTCCTTGTATTTTGGGAAATATTTGCAAGCTGAAATTTTTATATTTCTGTATTGGAATACAGATGGACAACACATTTTATGATGGCACACAAGTGATGACTAGATTTTATCTAGGGACGTAATTCTGTACTCCATTGATGAGAATTTTGGACTGATGTGTGTTTTTCTAAAATTTATTTCTTCACTCTTGTATAACATCAGTGGCAGTGAAATGTTTGGGTTTTTTGGTATTTTTTCAGAATTATACATGTGTGTTTTTCTAAAATTTATTTCTTCACTCTTGTATAACATCAGTGGCAGTGAAATGTTTGGGTTTTTTGGTATTTTTTCAGAAGTTCATCTTAACTTGTGCTATCGATCAACACATTTTGGAGAGTGGATTCTTCAAAAGAGTATAACATAATTTTAACTCTTAACCTGCTGAGTATATTTTTAGATATTTTTCATCAAATCTCATCATGGTTGCTTTAAAGCAGCCATGACGAGATTTGATGAAAAATTAATCTAAATGTTAACACAAGAAATTGTTGATGAAAAATCCATTCCATTTACAGGCAGACAATATGTTAAATGTGCACAAAAAAATCCTTATTTCCGAGACAAGAGAAACCTTGTGCTGGGCAGGAATATCCACCAGCAGCATGTAATGAGTTAATGGGCTGAGTAAACCTTTCTTATACATGTGTTGGGAGTCATGATGTAACCACAGATGTTGAAAATGATCTTTAAAAAATCAGTTACCAAACCAACAATCTGTTGCTAGTGTTACTACTTTATTAACCCTCTGTGCACTCATAACAAAATAAAATTTCAAGCATCAAATGTTTCCCATGAAGCCTAAAAAATCTGTTTCTCCGGCCCTCCTGCATAGTCCTTTTGGTTGCCGCATGATCTTTTTATAACCAATGAAAAATTAAAAAATAAATATTAAATGGTTTATGTCTGATATTTTACCTAAGTTAATAAAATTGATAAATTTGTCCCTTGAGTGTAACAAGGGACAAAATACATTCCCACCTCTGATATTCTGTAGATTATGAGGCTTAAAATATAAAACAAACCAAGAATGCGAACTTTTGATGGTAAAAAAATAATTTCAAAAATAAAAGAAATAACTGCCCGCCCACCCACATGCAATTTTACAAAAAATGGCCAGAGAAACAAGATCTACTTTGTGGGGCCTTGTTAAACCTCTGCATAGTTTATGTTTCCAGTAATACATGTGGGAATTCAACCAAGTCGATTCAATAAGATCTGTCAAACAACATTGAATTGGTTCACTTCCTAGTTCCAATTTTCATTTTGGGGGGAAAACTTGCAAGCGGAAATTTTGATAATTCAGTATCTATACAGAGGGTCAACATATTTTATGATGGCACACAAGTGATGACTAGATTTTTATCTAGGGACGTAATTCTGTACTGCATTGATGAGAATTTTAGACTGATGTGTGATTCTAAAGATATTATTCTCTTCTCTCACCTTGTATGGCATCAGTGATGGGGAATTTTTTTCTGCATTTTATTAGAAGGGTCGAAACTTTTAGATTGGACCAAGTTGGAAACATTGCATACTTGCCAAGTCCTTTACTGGTCAGTCCCATTGAAAAAACATTTTGCAATATTCTTTTTCGTAAATGCTGATTTTATGATTTGTGGGGCTTTATTGTTACCTCAGAAATGTACTGCAACAGAAAGGGTTCCCCCAACATGCAGCCTCTGTGAAAGTTTGAAATTACACAATGCAATAGTAAATTGACTGTTGTCTCTTGGCAAGTCTTGGCTGCTTATACATGCAGCCAGGACTTACTACAAATAACTGCAAAGTGATGGAATGTAGACTGTCAATATTTAGCAATAATGTCAAAATACCAGTATTTCAAGCATCTAATTTTTCCCTTAATGCATGTGGGAACTTGACCCTTACAACAACTAACCACAGCCTGGACACATCCAGTGAAGTAGCAGTGATTTCTGGTCAAGTCTTGGCTGCCTCTTTAGGAAGCCATGACTAGAAATCACTGCCTGCCTAATTTATCTGTTGTCAGCAAGACTTCCTTGTGATGCCATATTAATGGCACCTGTTCTGAGGTTGTAAAATTGAAAATAGGCCTTTAAGAGTTAACCTAATTAGTCTTGTTTGATTGAGCTCAATGGTTAACTTCTGAGTTGTACAGTAGAATCCTTTTAATTGAATATCCATTTTGCCAGTGAAAATTATTCAATTAACAGGAGTATACAATTAATAGGGATTTGGTCAGTTTCTGGTGTTCTGGAGGTAAACTGAGCATTTATTCTATTATATCTTGTTTGACAGAGCACATAGAGCTCTGTCAAACAAGATATAATAGAATAAGTGTCTGTATTGGATGTACAAGGCCAAAAAGGTGGATAAATAAGGGGAATTTGGTGCGTGTCACAGCAATTTTTTTGACATATTACAAAAATTTATAGTGCTTGTTTACTGTGGTAAACAAGCTATGTTTCACTGGTAAAATAGGACCCAGTCACTAATGCTTGGGGTGCAAGTCCTCTAAAATAGGCAACATGGGGTATAAACGATTGACTGACCTTGACTTTGTCTCCATGTTGTGGTCATGATTAGCCATTGTGCAGAAGTATGTGACCTTAAACAACAATAAATAAATAAAATATACAAAAATGTATATACAATTAACAGGAGTTTACTCTACAACCCATATGCAATTAACAGATCAAATTTGTACTGAAGGTATGGTAAATGGTTTTGTGTTTGAAAATTATATTCAATTAACAGGGATATACAATTAAGAGATATCCAATTAAGTGGGCTCCACTGTATTATGGGAAAAACAGGCTGACATTTTATTTCAACATCAATGTGCAGATGTCAACATAATTTATGATGGCACACAAATGATGACTAGATTTTATCTAGGGACGTAATTCTGTACTCTGTTGATGAGAATTTTAAACTGATGTGTGCTTCTAAATGTTTTTCTCTTTTCTCAGCGTGCATGACATCAGAGTGACAAGGACTTTTTTTTGCATTTTTTTCAGAATGGTCAAAACGTTTAGGCCTTCAGATTGATCTAATTTGTTGACATGACATACTTGTCATGTCAGTTACTGCTATGGCACATTGAAGAAAGATTTTGTAATATTTTTCATCTGAAATGCCATTTTTGTGGTTCTTGGGGGGTCAAATTCCAACAGTGATCTTTTTTTTTTTTACTGCAACAGAACCGGTGACCCAACATGTAGCCTCTACAGAAAATTCAAACTTTTAACTCCTTGCACGCTGCTGGCAGATATTTGTGTCCAGGAAAGGAAATCTCTTACCACTAAAATAAGTAAAATTTGACATTTAACAAAAATTTCCCCTGCAAATTGTGTCAACCTTTTAACTTCTGATCACTTGAGTCAAATTTCCATGCATTTTTCAAATAATCTGGTCATGGCTGCTCCAGAGCAGCCTTGACAAGATTTTATGAAAAATATTTTAAAAATACTCTGCAGGTTAAAGTTAAATATTATAAGTTCCTTGGCCTCTATTCCTGGGCTAGCCTTGTCTGCCTATATAGACAACAAAGACTTGCCCACAAACTACTGCAGTATGATGGCACGAAGACCTCAATATGTAGCAAAAATATATTTTAAAAAATTTTCAGGCCTTTAGGGATTAAATCACATAAAATGTGAAAAAAGTCATAAAAAATAAAGCATTACTACTTTATTTTTTACGTTTACCCTCTGCTCATTGATGTCAAAATAAAATTTCAAGCATCACATCAAATTTTTCCCATAATGCACATAGAAATTGAACCGATTGAGTCATGTTTGACCACATCTAATGTGCACTTAACTTCCCAGCTTTATTTTGGGTAAAACTTTGAAGGCTGTAGCAGTGTGCAGAGGGTGAACATTTTATTATGGTGCACAAATGATGACTAGATTTTATCTAGGGACGTAATTCTGTACTCTGTTGATGTGAAGTTTAGACTGATGTGTGCTTACAAATTATCTTACATCACTTCTGTTAACTTGTTATGACATCAGTACCAGGGATTTGGTCCTATTTGGGGGCATCGCATACTTGCCCAAGTCAGTTGCTGTACAGTTCTTTCGAAGAAACGTTTTGTAATATTGTCTGTTTGAAATGCCATTTTTGTTATTTCTCTGTGCTTTATTAGGGCCTTGGAATGTCTAGTAACCCTTCCAACTTTGATGGCATTTTACTGCAACAGAACAGGTGCCCCAACATGCAGATCTGTCAGTATTATATAAGTACCTTGGCTCTTTGTAGGCAAGTCTTAACTGACTACATGGGCAGCCAAGACTTTCCTACAAACTACTTCAGAGCCAATGTGTAGCAAAAATTGTATCAGACTTTCAGCCTGTAAGTGCTAAATTCAGTGTAAAATTTAGGGATTCTTTTGGATGTCTACAGGGCCCAAATATGGGCCCCTTTTCCAATGACAGATACTGTATTTGAATCACGCTTTCTTGCAAACATGTGTAAATAAACATCAATCAGTAAAGGTAAAATTTGAAAGTCTAATTTCATACATGTACTACTTTTGAAAGACACTACAAGCTCATTTATGTGGGTTCAAACCAGACACTGGCACCTGTGACCTTACGCTGAATGTTTATGCTCCCATACTGATTGAGCCAATGAACAATCCCCCCAAAAAGATTAGAATTTACTCTCTCAGTATTTTGGTTAATGTACAGAACCTTCCCTTTCGTCTGACAAGCAAGCTTTGACAATTCCAGAATGTCAGTTTTACAGCAATTGTCTAAAAAAGCACCCATTTCTTTTCAAGATATTCCATGAATTGTATGCTTTTCACCTCATGTATGCTTTTGGATTTAAATATCTCAAAATATATTTTTATACCCCCGCTTCGAAGAAGTGGGGGCTATATAGGAATCGCCCTGTATGTCCGTCCGTCTGTCCGTCCGTCCGTCCGTACGTCTTTCCGGACATGAAATTCTTGTGTGCGCAACTCCTCCTACATTTATGAATCAATTTGGACAAAACTTTTCAGACATCATCACTACTAAGTGAACATGCGCATATTCCAAGATTTTTGATCTGCGACAATTTTAACCAGGTTTTCTCCCTTTGACTTAGATTTATTGTGTCTTTCCATCCGAACAAATTCTTGTGTGTGCAACTCCTCCTACATTAATGAACCGATTTTGATGAAACCTTTCAAACATCATCTCTACTAAGTGAACATGTGCATATTCCAAACTTTTTAATCTGCGACAATTTTAACCAGGTTATCTCTCTTGAACTTTGATTTAATATGGGTTTCTACATGAAATTCTTGTGTGCGCAACTCCTCCTACATTTATCAATCAATTTGGACAAAACTTTTCAGACATCATCACTACTAATTGAACATGCGCATATTCCAAGATTTTTGATCTGCGACAATTTTAACCAGGTTTTCTCCCTTTGACTTAGATTTATTGTGTCTTTCCATCCGAACAAATTCTTGTGTGCGCAACTCCTCCTACATTAATGAACCGATTTTGATGAAACCTTTCAAACATCATCTCTACTAAGTGAACATGTGCATATTCCAAACTTTTTAATCTGCGACAATTTTAACCAGGTTATCTCTCTTGAACTTTGATTTAATATGGGTTTCTACATGAAATTCTTGTGTGCGCAACTCCTCCTACATTTATCAATCAATTTGGACAAAACTTTTCAGACATCATCACTACTAATTGAACATGCGCATATTCCAAGATTTTTGATCTGTGACAATTTTAACCAGGTTATCTCCCTTTGACTTAGATTTATTATGTTTTTCCGTTCAAACAAATTCTTGTGTGCGCAACTCCTCCTACATTAATCAACCGATTTTGATGAACCCTTTCAAACATCATCTCTACTAAGTGAACATGTGCATATTCCAAACTTTTTGATCTGCGACAATTTTAACCAGGTTATCTCTCTTGAACTTTGATTTAATATGGGTTTCGGCATGAAATTCTTGTGTGCGCAACTCCTCCTACATTTATCAATCAATTTGGACGAAAGTTTACAGACATCATCACTACTAAGTGAACATGCGCATATTCCAAAATTTTTGAGCTGTGGCAATTTTAACTAGGTTATCTCCCTTTAACTTAGATTTATTATGGGTTTCTACATGAAATTCTTGTGCGTGCAACTCCTCCTACATTTATCAATCAATTTGGACAAAACTTTTCAGACATCATCACTACTAAGTGAACATGCGCATATTCCAAGATTTTTGATCTGCGACAATTTTAACCAGGTTATCTCCCTTTGACTTAGATTTATTATGTATTTCCGTTCGAACAAATTCTTGTGTGCGCAACTCCTCCTACATTAATGAACCGATTTTGATGAAACCTTTCAAACATCATCTCTACTAAGTGAACATGTGCATATTCCAAACTTTTTGATCTGCGACAATTTTAACCAGGTTATCTCTCTTGAACTTTGATTTAATATGGGTTTCTGCATGAAATTCTTGTGTGCACAACTCCTCCTACATTTATCAATCAATTTGGACGAAAGTTTACAGACATCATCACTACTAAGTGAACATGCGCATATTCCAAAATTTTTGAGCTGTGGCAATTTTAACTAGGTTATCTCCCTTTAACCTAGATTTATTATGGGTTTCTACATGAAATTCTTGTGCGTGCAACTCCTCCTACATTTATCAATCAATTTTGACGAAACCTTTCAAACATTATCACAACTAAGTGAACATACGCATATTCCCAAATTTTTGATCTGCGACAATTTTAACCAGGTTATCTCCCTTTAACTTGGATTTATTATGGGTTTTCAAATGGGATTCTTGTGTGTGCAACTCCTCCTACATTAATGAACCGATTTTGCATACATGTTGCACATTGTAAATGTGTTTTTCCAAATGTAAACCATATATGTGTGGGCTCTTTAAGTATTCAGTGCTGTTCTGTGGAAGGCCACATGCAAATACAAATTTCAACAACAAAAAATGATCTTTATGTATACATTTCCTTATGGCCTTCGCCTACATGATCAGAAGTGCATTCCTCTAAAAACCCAAAGTGGGGGTATTAATCACCTTCAGTGATAGTTCTAGTTGTTATAGCTTAATGGAGAGTTCCTCTTGGCACTTCAATAAATTATAACCAGACTAAAATAATTTATAATTTTGACTTAAGGCCTAGAAAAGTTAAAAATTTGTTTCTCAGTCCCTCTTGCATGGTCGTTTTGGCTACCACATGATCTCTTTTTATAACCATTGCACTTAAAAAAAAATAATTAAATGGTTTATGTCTGATATTTTGCCCAAGTTAATAAAATTGATAAATTTGTCCCTTGAGTGCAACAAGGCTTTGCAATTCTTTAGCATTGCAAAGCCTTCTTGCACTTAAGGGACGAAATACACCACCATCATGCTATTCTGTAGATTATGAGGTCTAAAAAATAAAACAAACCAAGAACATGAACTTTTGATGAAATAATTACAAACATTTTTGATAAAATTAAAAACTGCTTGCCTGCATGGAATTTCACAAAAAATGGCCTGCGAAACCGAATATCTACTTTATGGTGCCTAACAAAATTAATCTACCACTTTACGAATTGAAAGTATTTTTTTCTTGACACAATTTGGGAAAGCCCAAGGATTCCAATTGTTTTTTTTTCAATTTCAGAGTGGACGAGAGATTGATGATTTTGTGAAATATCTTGCTAAAGAGGCAACAGATGAACTGGTTGGCTATACAAGAGATGGTAAAAAGAAAAAGAAGAGCAAGAAAACAGAACTGTAGAATCATTGAATCCTTACTTTAACATTTCACATGTTTTCTGTTCACCGATGGTGGGATCAGATTTCATCACCTGTCTTTAGCGTATAGAGATCATTTTAAGTTTGCTCTGTTCCTGCACAGCTGTATTCTATAAACTGATCTTGGGATAGATATACAAGCTGAAGTAAATAGTGAAATAACAAAGAATGCTGGGTCAGTTTGGAACAAAAGTTGTTGGATTTTTTTTCCCTTTGTGATAAAAACTTTATACTTGGCCCTAACCCTCAGTCTAAATCTATACGCGTTATAGATGTACACAAATGACAACTTTTATTCTCTTAACTAGCTAAATACTAGAAGCCCATATTTAGGTATTATGAACAGTGCAAATGGCAGGATAAAGTTCCCATATTTTTAGCATGTGCTCCCTAATCAGTATGAAGCAAATCAGGTCTGTACAAGTGAGAAATTAAGGCGATCTTGTAATGGACAGGTTTACTGGTGGAAGAATCTGGAGTACCCTAGGGGATGCACCAAGCGGTGTGCAACTGTCGGACTCCCCAATGACTAAATCTGCACAAGCAGGTTTAGCATTGGTTTAAGGCATGTGCACCATTGACGTGCAATATGGCTTAGTACGCTGCACTCATGTGTGCCACTGCAAAAAGGGTTGAGTGTGACTGCAGCTTTTTTTTTTTTAACCATTTACTCACCTGAATAGCAGATGACGCTTGCTAAAAAAGTGTTTTGATTAACTCAAAATATTTATCTTTCATTCCTTAGCTTGTGACCTCTCAATGGAATGAGCTTGTTTAACCACTTTAAACTCTTATGGTATCTTCCATGCCAGTTCAATGGAAGCACTTGATAGAGTCCATAGTCATTATTTGGAGTAGACCAATCAATATTTTCAAAGTGCAGCCTCAAGACTACACATTGAAAATATTGGTCTACCCCACACATTTACTGAGCAGCCATCCTATTTAATGACGTTATGATGTATCATGTTCCTGGCTGGAAAAGCGGTCGATAGGGTTCAAATGGTTCATGATGGGTCATAAGCTATGTTTTTTGATGTATAAAATGCAAAAAAAAAGAAATTTCAATGGCAAATTTTGTGAATATTACTGGCCAACTTTGTTCATTAAATTTGCTGAGTGCCAATTAAGTTGTTTAATAGATTTTCAGAATTTGACCAACTGACTTGTCTTTTAAATATTCTTCAGTAGGCCATAAAGTCGTTATTAAAGATAGCTGAATTTGCTTGATTTTAACTGCTGAAATCCCTGTAGTTAATGAATGCTGTAGTATTTGTGGGATGTCGCCAGTTGCACAGAAGATAAAATAGTAGATAGAAGCCCTTCCTTCTATACTTTTCATTTTTGACCTACATTTAATTTACAGCCTTGTTTGTACTCAAGTTTGATTTTGTGTAGCCTAGCTATCATTTTGGAAAGTTGGCCAGGAATTGTTGTCCAGCTTTTATCAGTTGAAAATCCATGAACATCTGTTGTTTAACAGGTAGAGTGCTTAGTTATTTTTCAGAGGTGATTTGTAACACCAGTAATTTTTTTTTTTCAAGATACACTGCTACCAGTAAGGGGAGCCTTAAATTGTAACAAAATTTTTAGTGTAAAGCCACTAATGTGCCTTTCAGCACTTTTCACCAGTGGATAGTTGCCTCTAGCACTCTACCAGTTAAACCAAACTTGTACTTACATGTTTCACTTTCATGTTGTCATAAGAATCCATTTTTATTTTATATGAACAAATTGAGTTATTCATTTTTGAAAAAAATAAATCCAATTGGCTTCCAAGTGGGTTGGTAATTCCTAAAATTCTTGTAGTTTTCTTGTAGTTTTTTTTTATTCATGGTGTTCTTCGCACGTTTATTCCCTCACCAAACAAAACTTTGCTGAGAGTGTTAATACTTATTTGGTTTGTACAAATTTTGGTGAACAATCTTTTCTGTGCCTGACATTTGGGTTGCCTACATTATTAGACCTCAGACAAATAACGTAATGGGCTTGTTTGACCAGCTCTATTCATTTAAATCATTCAGGTTTCATTAGTATTTTTAAAGTTTTTGTCTAAAAAACATAGCTTCTGACCATGCATTTGAACAAGCCTGTTGCGCTTGTTCCAATGAGTGTTCATTTGCAGTGTCTTGGGAGGCCAAAAAATTCAAATTTTTAGTTATTGAAGAAAAATATTTGCAAATGTCGCTGGCCATGTTTGATAAAGGGTTAACCCTTTACCTAACGTGAAAAGCAGACGACACTTGCAAAAAAAATTCTTGAATAACTAATTTTTTTCATTTTTTGTCTCAAAAACATAGGTTATGACCCCTCATTGGAACGAGCTCGTTCCAACGAGGGGTCATAACCTATGTTTTTGAGACAAAAAATGAAAAAAATAGTGAAAATTAATTGGTGATTTTTGAGAATAGCGCTGGCCGGTTTTGGCCGTTACGTTGGGTAAAGGGTTAACTCTCCCAAAACCTTCATCAGTTTTCCCTGTGGGAACATCAGGATGCAAAGCAGTGCTTGTTTATCATGGAAAACAAGTTCTGTTTTACTGGAAAAATAGGAACTGGTATCCAATGCCTCGGGCAGAAGTTCTCTTAAAATGAACAACACCGATATAAACGATTGGCTGGACTTCATTTTATATTCATGTTGTGGTCATGATTAGCCATTATGCAGAATTATGATCTTCAATACAAATACTTCATAAAGGTGAACAAACTTGGTGTTCGTTTACTTGGGCAAGGGGATGCCAGGATGTAAAGCACTGTTGGAAAGAGCCTTGCAAACCCTTTCCAGCAGTACATTGCATAACTGAACATCAGCTTAATGTCAGAATCTCATGAAATAGGCTGCTCCATTCTTGTTTTATCACCAATCTTTCACTGGCATTGGTCAATATATTTTGCAGTTCTTTTGCTTGCTTGTTTTTAACCCTTTTCCTAATGCAATGTTTTTTTTGTTAAATAAATTAAATTTGACATTTTTCTAAAACAAATTTCACAACTTTTCAATAGAACCATACAAATATGGATATCATTAGAACCAGCTCGATGAGCTGGTTCTGATGATATCCATATTTGTGTGGTCTTACTGAGAAATTTCTGAGATTTTAGGCTGTGGTAGGTTTATTCTGGTTAATTTTCTGGCTGTTTTTTGCCACTATGTTAGGTAAAGGGTTAAAAGAAGGGTTGGGTGCATGTGGCTGCCTATTGATTAGAGTATTAGACTTCAGATTGAAAGCCCATAGGTTCAATCCTGACCCATATCATTTGCATTGAGTTCTTGAGCAAGTCACTTCATCCCAATTGCCAAAGTTGGAGCATTGTGGCACAGTCTGCGAAGGTGTACTTATGTTGATGGTACAGGTAAACATACCTTTCATCCTTAAAAGCCTCTTTCCGAATTTGACGATCTCAGGTTGGTAGCCAAGACTTGCCCAAAAAACAGCAGCAAAGCTACAGGATGTAAAAATCTCTAGACCCTTAAGGGTTAACTAATACTAATCATATTTGTGCAGGGTAAATAAGTGGGAAAGTACACAGTTACTCCCCAGTGCTCAGTTCTCTCTTTGGCACCTCGGCTTTTTTCACCCATAAAGCTGTCCAACCCAATAAGCTCCTGGCTGCCAGAAAAAAATAAAAGGATTATCTAAAAAGTTAAAACACCCTTCTTCATGTTGCTTTCATTTCTAATTTGTACTGATATGATTTCTACCCAAATAATCCATGAACTTCCTATTTTTTTTTTTTGGAACTCCAGCTTGGGACTTGAGTGTTTGAAATTGAAAAATTATAAGCCATTGTTTGGATGAAAATTTGAATGGTGATTTTAGTGTACAGCATTGAGAGTGTTGTATTTGTTGGGTAAAGGGTTAAACATTACAAAAGGTTGTGTGTTACTTTCACAGTGAAGTCAATCATTTTTTGAATGCTCTATTCATTTTTCCTGTCATCCATTAAACTAGGAACAAAAAATAGAGTGAAAAAGTAAAGTGGTTTCTGTTGGTACAGTAGAATCCTCTTAATTGAATATCCATTTTGCCAGTGAAAATTATTCAATTAACAGGGATTTGGTCAGTTTCCTGTGTTCTGGAGGTAAACTGAGCATGTATTCTATTATATCTTGTTTGACAGAGCTCATAGAGCTCTGTCAAACAAGATATAATAGAATAAATGCCTGTATTGGATGTAGTGAGGCCAAAAAGGTTGATAAATGAGGGGTATTTGGTGCCTATCACAGTAATGTTTCTGACATATTACAAAAATTTATATACAATTAACAGGAGTTTACTCTACAACCCATATGCAATTAACAGATCAAATTTGTACTGAAGGGGTGGTAAATGGTTTTGTGTTTGAAAATTATATTCAATTAACAGGGATATACAATTAAGAGAGATCCAATTAAGTGGGCTCCACTGTATCACGAAAAGGTATAAAAGTGTTGATCAGTCTAGACCTTTCACCCTGAGACAGTATATATGGGATATCATCCCTGGAGTGTATCAAGTCACCATCAAGACAGTGAGTGCCTTGATGCTCTTGAGAGACAATATCAATATCTTATCCCTTAACTTTTGACACCCCCCCCCCCCCCCCCCCTTCCTCTGAGAACCCTGTGAAGTGAAGCAGTGCTTGTTTACTGTGGTAAACGTACTGTTTTTCTGGTAAAATAGGACCCTGTCACTAGTGCTTTATGTGGAAGTCCTCTAAAATGGCCACATGGGTGTGACCTTATTACACCAATAAACAAACAACTTTTGAATAACTTTTAAATGCACTCTGTATTCTTGGCCATAGCCATAAAAAATTGCAAGCAAAGGTCAGAAATAACTCTTAAATTGTTGAATATTTTCTTATTGTATTCATAAAATCAATTCATGGCTGCTGTGAAGCAGCCAAGACTGGATTTAATGGAGAATTCAATAAAGCCTGGCATCAAGATTGCAAGACCACTTCTATTCTAATAGCATATATTTTGTCAACGAGCCCGAATTATACCTCTAATACCTCAAATTATTTTTACTGGGCAGGAAAAATCTGCCCGCAGCAGGTATTTCTGGCTGAATGGGACAATATCAAATTTATCGAATTAATTATGCAGGTCTTATGACAGCCATGATCTTATTTGACAGCAAATAAAAAACTCTTCCAACCCTTTATTCCTGAAATTGAATGGTATTGTCTAAATTAAAATGGTAACACTATTTTACATTCATATCCGAGTTCAGTAACTACTACCCTCAGAGCTGTAACAGTTAACTCCATGCATTCTAATGTCAAAATTGCTTGTGCAGAGTAAATATGTTGGGGAATCTGGTAGTTGCACACCATTGCTTGGTGAGTCTCTCTGGGGGTACTACAGCTTCTCCTGAAGTTCTCCACCCTTAAACAGTCTGACACGTTGTGGCCTTGGCTGTTGAAAGTGTCATTAAACCTTCCATAAATGAACAAACAAGTCAAAATACAAAATTTGAACCAGCACATTTTTCTCATAATACAACTTGGAATTAAACCAATTCAGTTGTGCTTGACAGAACTATGAACTCTGTGAAACAAGATAGAGTTATTAACCCTTTACCCAACATAACGGCCAAAACCGGCCAGCGCTATTCACAAAAATCGGCAATTTTCATTTTTAGCTCAACTTTGACGAAGTCAAATTTGAGCTATTGTCATGGCCCGTCGTCCGTCTGTCCGTACGTCAACAATTGGCTATGGCTCGGGCTAGAGGTCGTATTTATGAACCGATCTTTACGAAACTTCTTGTGTACCTTTGTTATGACCCTGGGACGGGAACGAGTGTTTTGGGGTGTGGTCCGAAATTCAAGATGGCTGCCAGTGGCCATTTTGTACCGATGATGCAAAAATCAGTATTTTTATACTGTACCAATGACCCAGACATAGCTGGTGCTAACTCTTAAAATATAGGGCCAAACACAAATTTTGCCCCCCAATCCCCAAAATTTGCATCTAAAACTAAAGAAAACATGTCCTGAAAGGCCCTCCACACCTCGCCCCCACTGCGCATGCGCAGTGTCCAGGACGTTCCGAAATTGGCGCCATTTATCATTCTAAGTTTGGCCCTTCATCAGTTAACATCTGACTGATCTTTGTGCTTTTAAATCTCAGTTTAAATGATGCCAGACACATAAATATTAGTGAAATGGTGATTCTAAGGAGGATAGAAAAGGAGGAGAGGAAAAGAATGTGTGACAGAATATTATCAGGGCTGTAACTTAAAATTTTTTAATGAAATTATGTTAAGTTACCTATTTTCAAGGCAGCAGCCATTTTGTTGTCATTCTGATTATTTAGTTACACTGTTTTTTCAAGTGTTTTTCCTCTCTCCCTGTCCTTTAAGTTCCCCCTTGCTATTCTCCCATGCTTTTTGCATAGTTTCTGTAATTATTATTACTAAAATTTCTTGGGAGTTTTAGCTTAATAACAGAATGAATTCTGTTCTTTCCCCATGTTTACGTCTTCACCTACGGGTGGTTAGGCGTTGTGTTCTGCATCTACCATCTGATGTTCTGCAGTTTCTTCCCTGGAAGTCTCTGTTTTGCATCAGATGGTGTATTTTTGGTAACTGATTTCGGGCCTGGGTGCCTGGAGTCTTATTTTAGTGTTTTTACACTCATTGTTTACATTTACAACAGCCCTCTGTGTGAGGGGGGGATTTCTAAATAATAATATCTTTATGTTATTTTAATCATAACTAGATACATTATTATTGTTCGTAAGTGTTGAATAAATTGTTTAAAATATTTTTAAAATTTTTGTCCACACTTAGGCTTGGGATCCATTGGGGCTCAACGTTACTTTTCAGAAACTTGGGCTGTTCTGAAAAAATATTTTTTCAAAATATTTTGATTTCAATTATTTTTTCTATATTAATGGATCATATTATTATTATGTATTTGATTGCCAGGGGTTAGTGCGAGTACCAGGACTTGTTTTCTTTTCTCATTGAAAGGATATTGATCAATTGTTTTAGGAGGAAGTCTTCCTCTGACCTTATTATCATTCTATATGTGGTCAGTGTACTCGCATTAACTCCTGTTCTGTATCGTATGATTTCGATGACAATATGGGAAGCGTATGTCACGGTATGTTGTTGGGGATTTGGACACTCCGGTCCTTTCCCCGCAGGGTCACTCTACTTTATCAATTTCTATTTCAGACGATCAAGATTAGGGTGATGTATCTGTGATGTCTTCCAACAGTGTGCCTCCGTCGTCACAATTAATGAAGGGCTAGCGGAAAAGTGCTCATGTAATACGCCAATTGCCTAAGAGGACCCTAGTAGGTTCGACGGCCTTTGACGTCCGCTAGCTCGCCCGGTGTAGCGTCCATTCACCGAATGGTTCGGCAGCCGGGTTCGTCCGTTGCGGTCTAGAAGGAATTTTGGGGTGATGCGAGCACTATAAAATTAACTTAATGCACACCCAGTGACGGCGGATCGGAGGGAGAACGGAGGAAGCCTTTTAGTCCGGTTCATAGCTCGTTCCGGTCCATCCGGACGGCAAGCGAGAGAGGCCCCTCTCTCGTTCAACAACATCTGGCCCCAGATGTTGTGGTACAAATGTGTTGTTAGCGGAGCATACGTCCGTCGCTCGGGACGCTCCGTTGTATAGGCAGTCCGCTGAGACTGCTAAGGCTTCCTCTTCTCATCAGCGCACACGACCGCACCTTGGCTGCGTGACCGCCGATATATTACCAGCTTCGCCGATCAAGGATTCTTCGGCGACCAGGTCACACCATCCGGCAGCCAGGGATTCGAGACCGATGGACTCCGGACGTTCGCATAGGAAGTATGCGGGAGCCATCTGATGCGGAGCTGCCCTCGGCGAAGCACCGATAGACTGCGCCTCCGCAGGTCTCGACGCCGGACATTCTTGTGCACATAGCACAGCTTATCGCAGCATCCCAGCAGCCGACAGAAACGGTGTCGGATCGAGAATTATCCGACAGCGCTGGGTCGGTAGCCGGGGACTCGAGGCCTGCAGACTCCGGACGTTCGCATAGGAAGTGTGCGGGAGTCAACGTACACGGAGCTTCCAGCGGCAATGCATCGTAAGTCCGCTACGGCACAGGCCTCGGGAACGGACGTGCTTTCCTTAATAGCACAGTTTATCGCAGCATCCCAGCATCAACTGAATCTGTCGCATATATTTTATCCGACGATGCTGGGTCGGGACGCTCCGCGGAAGCGGGTACGGACGTCCGAAAGTTTCATCCGGTCCGACGGGATACCGAAAGGGATTCGGTGGATTTCAAGCTTTCCCTTTCGGAACAACATATGCTGCAATGCCGGATAAGAAACTGATAGCGTCGGTGGACTTAGAAATTTTTGGTTCGGTTCAGGGACATCGTCCCTCAGTTCCGACATAGTCCAATAATGTCACACAAACTTTCGAATTATTGAACGACGCTATATGTATTATTATTTTATGCTTGCTATCCAAGCATTTCTGGTTTCTTGTTCGAAGAGTTATGGAGATGTCTTTCAAAAGTGTGCCTCTGTCGTCATAGTTAATGAAGAGTTAGCGGCAATAAGTGCTCATGGAATATGTCTATCGCTTACGGAATGACATTCGCTAGCTCACCCGGTGTAGCATACATTCATCGAATGGTTCGGCTGCCGGGTTCGTCCGTTGCGGTCTAGGAAGGAGATTTGGGTGATGCGAGCACTTTAATTACTTTAGTACTCACCCAGTGACGGCAGATTGAGGACAGATCGGAGGAAGCCAACAACATAGGGGACCGCATGTTGTGGTTCAGATATTTTACATTCGGAGCATATGTCCGTTGCTCGGGACGCTCCGTTATATTGACAGTCCGAGAGACTGTCTTTAATGCTTCCTCATCCTCACAGCAGGGCACACGACCGCACATTGGCTACGTGACCTCGAGTATCCGATCAGTTTCGGCATTCAGTGATTCCACAGCGAATAGGTCGCGCCATCCGGTAGCCAAGGGACACGAGGCCTATACACTCCGTTCGCTCGCATATTGGAAGTATGCACGAGGTAACGATCTCGGAGCTTCCTGCGGCAATGCATCGTAAGACCGCTGCTCCTCAGGCCTCGGTGACGGACGTGCTATCCGAGTTAGCACACTTGTTTCGCAGCATCCCAGCAATTGACGGTTTCTCGGTCGAATCAGGAATTATCCGACGGCGCTGGGTCGGTGCGGTCCGCGGTTGCATCAAGCTACGCACGACCGAACGCTTTATAGGGTCCGACAGGATGGCGAAAGGGATTCGAAAGATTTCGAGTTTTCCCTTTAGTAGTATCGGAAGATGCCTTTCATATCTTCTGGCATTTCTTCCAGTGATTATTTTTCGGACTTCATTGCTGCGATCTTGGATAAGAGACTTATAGCGTCATTGGACTCGGATTTTTCGATCGGTACAGGGACTTTGTCCCTGACTTACCGACGCAGTCCAATATTGTCATTACAACATGTGTTTTATTTTTCGACGCTATATATTATATATATATATACAAGCCTGCTACTAAGCATGATAGTTTAGTTTCTTGTCCGCGTGGCTCATTTCTGCCATTTTATCTTTTTTACATATAGTTTATTTTGGCAGAGCAGGGCAAACCGAGAGTTCATATGCGTCTAGACGGTGTGATTAAAGACTGCATATATTCTTTTTCGCCGTTTATGTCTTTTCCAATTTCAATATTGGGAACGACATTATGTATAGTAGACTTAACTTAGACGCTTTATTATACGTAATCCGCCTTACTGAGGCGTTATCATTACGTCTTCAAGAAAAGATTTACGGGATATTATTCTCAATGTAATTTCTTTTGAGGGCAGTATTTTGTTCACGTATAACTCCGCCCTTCAGTGGCTGATTGGAGTGTTTAGACGTGATGCAGCCCTAGCTACATCCACGCGTGGATAGTAGGTTAAGAACTCTCTCAGAGTCGCTTCGTTCTCGGAGGAGCTTCTCTTCGACGGCAACTTTCCGGCAATCCATGAATTGCTTGGTTTATACATTCTCTTGTCTATCTAGTGTTACAAGAGATTCAGACTGGGGCAAACATTCGGTGGTTGACTCAGAGAGTGCCGCCGCAGTTGCCGGACCCTAGTGTGGCTGTTATGACGGTTGCCAGTCAAACAGATTGGGATATATACTGATCCCTACGGATTCGAAGTGCCAGGGTCTTTGGGTTCCGCAGTCTTTTAGCTATCAGTTTAACTTCCGCGGAATAATGTTTTTTAGGCTTGCTTTATGTCATTGCATGAACATTATTCAGAAATGCATGCCCAAATTCCTGTCCTTTAATTCGACAGTAGTGGCGTATCTCCGGAACCAGGGAGGCACTCTTTCGTTTCCGTTATTCAATTTAATGGAAAGAATCCGTCTGTTGGTTATAGTACACCAAGTTCAGTTTTGGTCCGTCATATTCGGGGTCGTCTGATTGTTTTATCGCACTCCCGTTCTCTTACGGGTCGCTTGTTGCTGTCAGAATGGACTCTCAACAAACAAGTATTTAATCAGATTTGCTATCTATGGGAGCGCCCAATGATGTTTTATTATGACACAGCTTGCTAATCAATTGCAGACGTATGTGTTGGCTTGTCCAGATCTCTGAGCTAATACTGTTAACGCTCTATTGATCTATAGGACGCAATGATAGGATACGCGTATCCTCCGGCGCTGTTGTTTTAGCAGGTATTGCTAAGATAAACAACCACAATACATTTCTGTTGATAGCATCTCTATCTTCACAGAGATCATGAGTAGTTTACTCTCTTGTCTACTGTGGATCTTAACGTGAAATCTTCCTCTATGTGAGGATCTTTTTTCACTGGGTAAATCGTGTCATCTTTATCACAACCAGCAAGGTCGCAACCTTCATGTATTCCGTTGTGTGGTCCGTATTGCATTGTAAGCACTGTACTGGACGAGCTTTGGACGCGATTTCTTACTATAGGAGATCCTCTTCTTCGCTATTCTATGCGACTAAAGTGGAGGCTCTTCCGTCGTGGTGTAGGGATCATTATGTTCATATGGTTGATCCCTCCATACTACGCATTGCTAGTTTTTAGTATACTTGTTTCACAAGATCTACTGCAGCCTGTTGTTATTTAGGTTATAGGTTTATGTTACCTCATACCTATGCACTCTACGATAGTTTACAATTGAGTCTTTTGTCTCTTTATCTAAGTCAGTTAGTAACTTTTTGATAAATAGACTTAGAATCTTTAGATTAAATTCCTATACGGATTTTAACTTCGGTTCTTATTTAGCTAAGTAATCATTTGAGCCTCTGGAAACAGTAGTTTTCAAATTCTGACCTTTTAGACAGTAATTCTGTTGGTTTCTCTTTTACTGTAGAGTCAGTGAGTTTCATGCACTATCGATGGATGATTTTCACTTTCATAGTTTCGGAATCAATACTTCCGTTACTATTTAGGTTGGATTGTTGCATAAGAGTTAGGCTCCTATTATCCGGAACCTATTATTTTAAGGTCCTTCCGTCTTCGTATGGGCATAGGCCTTTACTCTTTCCGGGTACAGTTTATGTATTTATAAACAGATATCTGTTTATTACAAGGGCGTAAGCTTCTTCTGTCTTTGATGTCTAGTAGAAGGACGTTACGCTCCATTTTATTGTTAATCGATTCTATTAACTAGCGTACTGCTTATGGTATATCATTGGCTTAGCAGTTGTGCTTAAGATTTCGGCTCTTGAAGTAAGAGTTCTTCTACTTCTTGGGCTTACATTAATAGTGTTGCTATTATAGATTTTTGAAGGCTGCTCATTGCGCTCAGCCATCCATTCATGAATTTTATCTCAGAAATATCGAGTCCATTTCTGGAGGCCTCTATTGTTAGGTCTATTATCTACTGCTCAGAATGTCATTCACTTAACAGTTGCTACTATAGCTAGGTAGGCTGTCTGTTTCGGCAGTGTCTCCGTTCGGCTGCCCTCTTCGCTCTGGGCTATTTGACCCAGGGCAAGAAAAAGGGGGGGGGAGGGTGTTCCCTTGGGTCACCTGTTTTTACTATGAAAACAAGGGGATACCTCCTCCGGAGTTAGTAATTCTGAGCTGTTATTGGGATGGTTGTTTAGTGAGAAGTTTAAGTTTATAAAATTCATTCAAGTCTTAGTTTTTAAAGTATAGCTTTTGAATATTGCATATGTCAACGGACATGATTATGCAATTCTCACACACTTTTAGGAGTATAAGAGTCTCTATTCTCTAGACTTACTTTATTATTGGCTTACTTTAAAAATTATTAGTATAAGGATTATTGGATATTAATAGAGTACATGGATGTATGAAGCTCAATTTTTGGAAGGTGTTGTATCTTTCTAATTTATCATAAATAAGAAAGATACATGTAAGGCCTATTACTTCTTTTCCCTACAGGGGATGACTCTATTTTATTGAGCGTATTCCATTTTGCTCTATGTCCTTGGCCCTCCAGCCTTTTTTCTATTCAGCTATGTCTGGGTCATTGGTACAGTATAAAAATGTTAAAAAATTTATAGTAATTTATATATTTTTTATACTTACCAATGACCCAGACGGGGATGGCCCTCCCAGGAGTTGGGAACTCTTGCCTCCCCGCTGAGTACATAGCGCTTACCAGGCACTGGTTATTAGAATGATAAATGGCGCCAATTTCGGAACGTCCTGGACACTGCGCATGCGCAGTGGGGGCGAGGTGTGGAGGGCCTTTCAGGACATGTTTTCTTTAGTTTTAGATGCAAATTTTGGGGATTGGGGGGCAAAATTTGTGTTTGGCCCTATATTTTAAGAGTTAGCACCAGCTATGTCTGGGTCATTGGTAAGTATAAAAAATATATAAATTACTATAAATTTTTTAACTTTTTGTACAGAACTTCTGTATGAAAGTTCTGATTTGAATAAAGTTTTGTATAAATGTATAGTACAATGGGATACATCACATATAATACGGGTTTTTTTCTTGTGCGTAAATTATGCAAATTAGACTAACTTTGATTTATTTAGTGTTACTTTCAGAGCTGTAAGTGCCAAGCTGCTATGGCTCGGGCTAGAGGCTGTATTTATGAACCAATCTTTACGAAACTTCTTGGGTACCTTTGTTATGACCGTGGGACGAGAACGAGTGTTTTTGGGTGCAGTCCCAAATTCCAGATGGCTGCCAGCAGCCATTTTGTACCGACGATGGCGAAATCTGTTTTTTGTACAGAACTTCCATATGAAAGCTCTGATTTGAATAATTTTTTGTATGAATGTTTAGTACCATGGGATACATTACATATATTACAGGTTTTTTTCTTGTGCGTAAATTATGCAAATTAGGCTAACTTTGATTTATTTAGTGTTACTTTCAGCACTGTGAGTGCAAATCCCAATACGGCTCGGGCTAGAGGCCGTATTTATGAACCGATCTTCACGAAACTTCTTGGGTACCTTTGTTATCACTGTGGGACGAGAAGGAGTGTTTTTGGGTCCAGTCTGAAATTCAAGATGGCCGCTAGCAGCCATTTTGTTCAAAATTAAGTGAAATCAGATTTTTGCGCAGAACTTCCAAATGAAAGATCTGATTTGAATAAATTTTTGTATGAATGTTTAGTACCATGGGATACATTACATATAATACAGAGTTTTTCTCGTGAATAAATTATGCAAATTAGGGGTCCGGGTGGGACTTAGAAAATTTTGGCCCAAAATCCGGAAAATAGTTTTTTGTGTTTTGATGCATTTTGGTCAATTTTAAGAAGAAGAAGAAAAAATTTTAGTCTGAAAATATTTTGTTTGGGACTGAAAATTTCCACACAAAAATAATAATCTACAATGATTGGTCTTAATCTGTAGTCCATTACAGTCACCTTGTAATTCTTTTATTATTGTTGACTGGGCCAAAACAAATACTAATTCCTGTCATATTCATTATTCAGTTGTCTTGGTCACAGCAAGTACTAATTCCTGTCATATCCAAGTTGAGCTACAGAGTCATTGACTCTTTCATTTTTTTCTCAAAAACATAGGTTATGGACCCTCGTTGGATTGAGCTCATTCCAATGAGGGGCATAACCTATGTTTTTGAGATGGAAAAAAATTGTTATTCAAGAATTTTTTTTTTTTTCAAGTGTCTGCTTTTCATGTTAGGTAAAGGGTTAAATTCCTAGTTGCTTTATGAGGAAATTTTGATAGTTTGACATCAGCGTGCAAAGTGTTGATTATTACAAATCCTTCTTGGCAATTTTTTGTTTATTGTGCCAGTTGCTTGTTAACAGCCAAATCTTTCTCCCTGTAAAAATTTTTGTATACCTTCTTGAAAGGGTTACTTTCATAGAAAATGAACTTTGGATCAACTTTGGATGGGTTACAGTACAAATTTGTATGCTCATCAAACAATGTCTTTTTTATTAATTCACCTTCAGAATGAGAATCCATACAACAGTTTTATTATCATTGGATTAATGTGTATGAAAACAGATATCTCTTATTCATCATTAAGTTTCATCATATTCATCGTTCATTATTGATATCTTGTTCATGAATTGTTAACCGATGGTGAAATAAAAAGTATTTATTGAACAGTCAAGTTTTCACTTTTTTTTTAAAAGTATTATCTTTCCCCAGCAGACCCCATAGAAATGGCCAAGCATCAACTGAAAGGAAATTCAAACAGAACAGTAGATAATATCTCTGGAACTGCCTCAAATGCAAATATTTTCAAAACATCTGAGAACAGATTGAACAAATAAAGAAACATGCACTCTAAATCAGTTGAGTTTAAAGATCAACCTAAATGAACTGCGTTGAGTGAATATGAACCAAATTGGGTTCATATTCTATTCGCTGAACCCAGTTGATTTGACGTGATTTTTAACCCAATTGAGTGACTGCCTTTTTCCGAAGGAAGAAACCAGTGTAATATTAATCTCAATTTAGTTTATCACTGTTTATGGTATAGTAGCAATTTTGGCAAGGAGGAAAGGACTTTTAACTTAACCTTGCTGAAGCTGCGAAAACTTTTTTTTATTGACAGTACTTTCTAGATGATTAATGTCTGGCCTTCTGTTCTGTAGTTTAAAAGGTCACAGATATCAGAGTTAACTCTTAGAAGCCGGGAGTTGAGTTTTCTTGCCTTTGATGTAATCTGGCTGTGACGGTTCGGCTATCTTTGGGTTGGGGGAGAATTAAACACTGAGCAGGTGCTGCTAGTGAAGTGTTGTCTGCCTGAATAGGCAGACGGCACTTGACTAGATGCATCTGCTTTACTGTAAATTTTTTTAGGTATGTCATGTTCAATACATTCATTCTGATTCCCCGGCTTGTAAGAGTTAAGCATGTAAGAGTTGGAAGTGAGTAGTTTTGACTGATAAATCATAGGCCCATAGATCCCGAGTGTCTTGTAAAGATAGCCAGAAGACGTAAGCACTGGTTATTAAACTTATGTTGTCCATCTGAAATTCTTGTGTGCGTAACTCCTCAGTACATATTTTTAACCACTTTTATTAAAACTTCTCAAACTTTGACTTAAAATGGACATGCACATATTCATTTTTAGCTCAACTTTGGCAAAGCCAAATTTGAGCTTTTGTCATGGCCCGTCGTCCGTCTGTCCGTACGTCAACAATTGGATACGGCTCCGGCTAGAGGCCGTATTTATGAACCGATCTTTACGAAACTTCTTGGGTACCTTTGTTATGACCGTGGGACGAGAACGAGTGTTTTTGGGTACGGTCCGAAATTCAAGATGGCCGCCAGCTGCCATTTTGTACCGACGATGCAGAAATCTGTTTTTTGTACAGAACTTCCATATGAAAGCTCTGATTTGAATAATTTTTTGTATGAATGTTTAGTACCATGGGATACATCACATATAATACGGGTTTTTTACTCGTGCGTAAATTGTGCAAATTAGACTAATTTTTATGTTTTTTGGTGTTACTTTCAGCACTGTAAGTGCAAATGCCAATACGGCTCGGGCTAGAGGCCGTATTTATGAACCGATCTTTACGAAACTTCTTGGGTACCTTTGGTATCACCGTGGGACGAGAACGAGTGTTTTTGGGTCCGGTCCAAAATTCAAGATGGCCGATGGCAGCCATTTTGTACAAATTTAGGTGCAATCAGATTTTTGCACAGAACTTCCATATGAAAGCGCTGATTTGAATAATTTTATGTGTGAATGTTTAGTACCATGGGATACATCACATATAATACGGGTTTTTTTCTCGTGCAGAAATTATGCAAATTAGATGAACTTTGATTTTTTCATTGCGATTTACACACAGTAAGTACACATGGCAATATGGCTCGGGCTAGAGTCTGTATTTATGAACTGATCTTCACGAAATGTCTTGGGTACCTTTGTTATAACCTTGGGACGAGAACGAGTGTTTCTGGGTGCGGTCTAAAATTCAAGATGGCTGCCAGTGGCCATTTTGTACCGAAATTAGGTCTAATCAGTTTTTTGTACACAACTTCTATACGGCTCAGACTAGAGGCCATATTTATGAACCAATCTTTACGAAACTTTTTGGGTACCTTTGTTATCACCGTGGGATGAGAGCGAGTGTTTTTGGGTGTGGTCCGAAATTCAAGATGGCCACCAGCAGCCATTTTGTACCAAAATTAGTGCAATCAGTCTTTTGTACAGAACTTCTGTATGAAAGTTTTGATTTGAATAAATTTTTATATGAATGTTTAGTAACATGGAATACATCACATATTGTAAGTTTTTTTTTTTTCGTGCAGAAATTATGCAAATTAGATGAACTTTGATTTATTCAGTGCTACTTACACAATGTAAGCACACATGTCAATACGGCTCAGGGTAGAGGCTGTATTTATGAACCGATCTTCACAAAACTTCTTGGGTACCTTTGTTATCACCTTGGGACACGAATGAGTGTTTCTGGGTGCGGTCCAAAATTCAAGATGGCTGCCAGTGGTCATTTTGTACCAAAATTTGGTCCAATCAGTTTTTTGTCACAAGTTCTATACAGCTCGTATTTAGGAACTGCATGATCTTCACAAAACTTCTTGGGTACCTTTGTTTTCACCTTGGGACAGGAACGAGTGTGTTTTGGGGTGTCTTATCACTGTGCTATGAGAACAAATATTTTGGGGTTGAGTCAGACCCACTCTGGGACTCAAAAGATTTCTTTTCTAGTTTAGCATCTGACTGTAGCCCACCTTTACAATACTTTACCTATACATTTGTTACAGGCAACGGTCAGTATTTATGTACAGACTGTTACAATACTTTATATGTACCGTTGTTATCAGGTCATTACCTAGATGTTTGTCATTGCTGTGTCACATACTATACATGTACATGTCTTTGTCTTGACATGTTGAGCTACAGTGTCATTGACACTTTCATTTTTTATCTACGACAATTTTAACCAGGTTATCACCCTTCAGCATTGAAGATTTTACATATGTTTCAATGAGATTCTTGTGTGCCAAACTCCAACGTTTATGAAACATGACCATTAAACGAGTATGTGCATATTCACAAAATTTTGGTCTGCAATAATTTTAACAAATATACTATCCAAAAAGAATTAAGCCCCCTCCCTCCTAATCCCTATGAGTATGAATATCTCGTACTGTGACATTCCCAAATTCCTCTATCAGAACGGGCTTATATCCTCAAAACTGGTGAACATTTGCTGGCTATTGACAAATTCACTGCCCTGCATATCTGACATATGCTGTACTGTGTCAAGTCCGATTTTGAGAGGATTGTTCAGGTCACTCTCTATTGCGCATCTCGGGCATTGGGAGGAATGTTCAGCTTGGTGACAGGTTTGGTGGTGGAAGCATCATGGGTTGGGCCGATATCCTCTCTCGAAGCAAATCTCCACTTGACACTGTCAACGAAAACATGAACGGACAAACATTTTGGATCCTGTTGCCATCCCCTACAGTCGCTGTTTCTTCAGAAACAAATTTCATTATTTGTATGATAATGCCAGGCATCTCCGAATGAGAATAGTTCGAGAATTCAAAGATGTGGAGCAGGACATGACCTCGGGCCAGTACTATAGAACTTTTACCATTGTATCTTCTAGAATTGTATTTTCTAGTTATGACTTCAAATGGGTTAAAGTGAACCATAAGCATTTTAAAAAATCTGGCAATTGCTAATGGTTCATTTTATATGTTAATTATGCCTGGAGTGGAAGTTTTTCTAAAGTGGGCAGCTTTGGTATGAACAATTGTCTAAACTTGACTTCATATCCATGTTGTGGTCATGATATAGCCATAGATGCTGAAAGTTTCCTCAATAAATAAATACGGGGCAATATATGAAGCCCTCTGAGAGGTTTGAAATGAAGTGTCCCCACCCATATCGTCAATTTTCACAGGACCTTTCAGTTTTGAACCAATGAAATGCAATGAAAATCTGTTAATCAGCTGGGCACCATATCGCTCCAAACGCCCAATATCTTTCAAATGCACTAACCTAACTGGCTGCATGTGTACCCTTATCTACCTATCTCGCACGCACACTCCGTCTGTCCTCATGACTACCTTCTCTTAAAGCTAAAAACTGTCAAGTCTGTTCTTGCTTCTTTTAAACCCTTTATCTCGCATCAAATGCAGATGAAACTTGCACAAAACGTTCTCATATAACAGAAAAAAACATTTTTTTGCATGAAAAACATATCTTATAACCCATCATTCACACAAGATCGACGAACTCTTTCTAGTTAGAGGCGATTCCGAGTAAACATGCTTTTGAGAAATTCCAGTATTCTGATCCAAAGAAATTCAAAATTTCATAAAACTTTGCAATTCATTTTTTTATGTGTACCCATACTATGTATGGTACACATAATGCCGTCATCCGGGGTGGCCATCCGTCGTTCGTCCATCCTTTGTCCGTCCGTCTGTCCGTCCGTCTGACGTCCGTATCCATTTCTTTGTCATTCGATAACTTGAAAAATATTGCTTGGATTGTCAAGTTACTTTATATTTGTGTTCAGGTTACTGATGTGCCGAGCTGTATAGTTTTTGGTGTAAATCTGATCATTTGATCCTGAGATATTAACCCTTCATCCTTCAAATTGAAAATTCCTCCAATCCCTTTGGCATTCGATAACTTGAAAAATATTGCTTGGATTGTCTAGTTACTTTATATTTGTATTCAGGTTACTGATTTGCCGAGCTGTATAGTTTTTGGTGTAAATCTGATGATTTGATCCCGAGATATTAACCCTTTATTCTTCAAATTGAAATTCCTCCAATCCCTTTGGCATTGGATAACTTGAAAAATATTGCTTGGATTGTCAAGTTACTTTATATTTGTGTTCAGGTTACTGATGTGCCGAGCTGTATAGCTTTTTTTGTTTGTCCATCTGTCCATCCATCCGTCGGTCTGTCCATTCGGCGTCCGTATCCATTTCTTTGTCATTCGATAACTTGAACAATATTGCTTGGCTTGTCAAGTTACTTTATATTTGTGTTCAGGTTACTGATGTGCCGAGCTGTATAGTTTTTTTTTGTCTGTCCGGCCGTCGGTCGGTCTGCCTGGACCAACATTGGGGGTTTAGGGGATATTATTATTAGGGCCTACCTCCAAATTAAGGTAGTGTTAGAGTTAGGAGTGGGGTGGGGGTTAGGGGTAGCCCCAGAGTAGGGCTTAAGGTTGGGTAGGGTTAGGTCCGGGGGAGGGGGGGGGTTGGGGTCAGGGGTGGGGTTTCAGTTTTCGTAGCCCTAAAACAAAAAATAGCTCCTAATCCTATTGGTTTGGCTAGGGTGGGGGTGTCAGGTCTGGGGTGGGGGTTAGGGGTAGCCCCAGAGTAGGGCTTAAGGTTGGGGGTTAGGTTCTGGGGGTGGGTGGGGGTTAGGGTCTGGGGTGGGCTTTTAGGGTCAGGGTGGGTTAGGGTTAGGGTGTGTTTTTTTGGTGAGGGGTGGGGTTAGGGGTAAATATAAGTTCTAGGGTGGAGGGGTGGGGTTCTGGGTAAAATAAGGTTTTGGACATACAAAATGTTTTTTAGGTAGCCCATAAACCCGAAATGTTGGAGCGTCCGTATCCATTTCTTTGTCATTCGATAACTTGAAAAATACTGCTTGGATTGTCAAGTTACTTTATATTTGTGTTCAGGTTACTGATGTGCCGAGCTGTATAGTTTTTGGTGTAAATCTGATAATTTGATCCTGAGATATCCGTTATCCTTCAAATTGAAAATTCCTCCAATCCCTTTGGCATTCGATAACTTGAAAATTATTGCTTGGATTGTCAAGTTACTTTATATTTGTGTTCAGGTTACTGATGAGCCGAGCTGTATAGTTTTTAGCTCACCGAAGGGAGCTTAACTTATCACTTCCCGTCCGTCGTCGTCGTCCGGCGTCCGTCGTGAACTTTACAGTATCGACTTCTCCTCCGAAACCAATAGCCCAATTTTATTCAAACCTTGGTCAAATATTTGTCCACCAATACCAATTCGGATTTGTTCAAATAAGGTTGCCTCACCCCCTGGATGGTGCCACACCCCCAAGGGGCACCAAAATCCTTAAAAATCTTCTTCTCATGAACTATTAGTGGCAGAGACCTGATATTTGGTTTGCAGCTTCCTTTTGGGTTGTAGACCCAGGCTTGTACACAGAAAGTTCGAGGGGCAATATTTGCCATTGTTATGGGAGGGGCAGTAATTTTGGCCACGCCCAAAATTTCTATTTTCCTAACCGAGGGGCTGATTGGAGCCAAATTTTATGTGAGGTATTATTGGGTCATAAGTACTTGGTTTACGAAGAAAAAAAATTTTCCAGCTGCCCCCGTGGGAACCCAAGGAGCTAAAAATAGAAAAAAATTAAAATGCTCATATCTCCAAAACTGCATGGCACTGATATTTTTTATTTGGTGTGAAGCTTCCTTACAACCAACAGAAAGGAATGGTTAAAAAAAATTGCTCTTGGTTTTGTCACATGATACAGTTTCAGGACTTTGAAAAAGTGCTGAGTCATCACTTTTTAACACTGCAGGCAATGGGGAAAACATTAAAGAATCTTTTTTTTCAGATCTATCTGTCAGAATCCTTTCATATTTGGTATACAACATCTCTTGGGGGGTCAGATTCAGATTTGTTCAAATTGAGTCTCTGGGGTCATATTTGGGTTCCCTGTGGGAGCCTGAATTTTAACTTAGTGCAATATGAAGACTATTCTTTTAAAATCTTCTTCTTCAGATGCACCAGTCAGAATCTTTTCATATTTGGTATATAACATCTCTAGGGGGTCAGATTCAAGTTTGTTGAAATAGAGTCCCTGGGTTCACATTTGGGCTCCCTATGGGAGCCCGAATTTTAACTTAGTGCAATATGAGGACTTTTCTTTAAAACTCTTCTTCTTCAGATCCACTGGGCAGAATTCTTCCATATTTGGTATACAACATCTCTAGGGGGGGTCAAATTCAAGTTTGTACAAATCAAGTTCCTGGGTTCACATTTGGGCTCCCTATGGGAGCCTGAATTTTAACTTAGTGCAATATGAGGACTTTTCTTTCAAAATCTTCTTCTTTAGATCCACCAGTCAGAATCATTCCATATTTGGTATACAACATCTCCAGGGAGGCCAGATTCAAGTTTGTACAAAAATCGAGTTCCTAGGTTCACATTTGGGCTCCCTATGGGAGCCCAAATTTTAACTTAGTGCAATATGAGGACTTTTCTTTAAAAAATTTTCTTCAGATCCACTGGTCAGAATTCTTCCATATTTGGTATACAACATCTCTAGCGAGGTCAAACTCAAGTTGTACAAATTGAGTTCCTGGGTTCACATTTGGGCTCCCTATGGGAGCCCAAATTTTAACTTAGTGCAATATGAGGACTTTTCTTTCAAAATCTTCTTCTTTAGATCCACCAGTCAGAATCATTTCATATTTGGTATACAACATCTCCAGGGAGGTCAGATTCAAGTTTGTACAAATCGAGTTCCTAGGTTCACACCCTATGGGAGCCCAAATTTTAACTTAGTGCAATATGAGGACTTTTCTTTAAAAATCTTCTTCTTTAGATCCACCAGTCAGAATCATTTCATATTTGGTATACAACATCTCCAGGGAGGTCAGATTCAAGTTTGTACAAATCAAGTTCCTAGGTTCACATTTGGGCTCCCTATGGGAGCCCAAATTTTAACTTAGTGCAATATGAGGACTTTTCTTTCAAAATCTTCTTCTTAAGATCCACCAGTCAGAATCATTTCATATTTGGTATACAACATCTCCAGGGAGGTCAGATTCAAGTTTGTACAAATTGAGTTCCTAGGTTCACATTTGGGCTCCCTATGGGAGCCCAAATTTTAACTTAGTGCAATATGAGGACTTTTCTTTCAAAATCTTCTTCTTTAGATCCACCATTTCATATTTGGTATACAACATCTCCAGGGAGGTCAGATTTAAGTTTGTACAAATCGAGTTCCTAGGTTCACATTTGGGCTCCCTATGGGAGTGGAATATGAGGACTTTTCTTTAAAAATCTTCTTCAGATCCACCAGTCAGAATCATTTCATATTTGGTATACAACTTCTGTTGGGGAGTCAGATTCAGGTTTGTTCAAAGCAAATCCCTGGATTCATATTTGGGCTCCTTATTAGAGCCTGAATTTTTACTTTGTGCAATATGAGTGAATTTTTAGCTCACCGAAGGGAGTTTAACTTATCACTTGCCGTCCGTCGTCGTCCGTCGTGTTCCCTATCATATGTCAATTCAAACTTGTTTCCCCAAACCACTGGCTGCATTTTAATGAAATTTCACATGAGTAGTGGTTATATATGGGCTTTTGGGTTTTTCTTCAAATTGGGTTTCTGCTCATATTGAGGAGGGGGTGGGGCCAAAATGCCTCAATTTTTTGGAAAATCTTCTCATGAATCAGCTGTAGCAGATACTTGATATTTGGTATACAGCTTCCTTTTGAGGTGTAAACTCAAGTTTGTTCAAGAGAAGTTCGAGGGGCAATATTTGTCGTTACGGGAGAGACAAGAATTTTTGCCCCGCCCAAAATTTCTATTTTCCAAACCGAGAGGCCAATTTGAACCAAATTTGATATGAAGTATTAATGGGTCATAAGTACTTGATTTATGCCAAAACATTTTTTTCAAAATGCCCCGTGGGAACCACAAGAGCTAAAAATAGAAAACATTTCAAATGCCCATATTTCCTAAACAACACGGCTCTGAGAATTCTTATTTGGTGTGAAGCTTCCTTAGGACGAACAGAATGAAATGATCAAAAAAACTTTCTATCGGTTTTATCATAGGGTACTTTTTCGGGACTTTGTGTTTCACATGTGTGTTGAAATCAAATCTCTGGGTCCATATTTGGGCTCTCTATGGGAGCCAAATGTTTAAATTAGTGCAGTATGAGGAATATTCTTTAAAAATCTTCTTCAGATCCACCAATCAGAATCTTTTGATATTTGGTATGCAGAATCCTTAGGGGGTGAGATTTATGTTTGTTCAAGCCAAGTCTCTGGGTTCATATTTGGGCTCCCTGTGGGAGCCCAAATTATAACTTGGTTCAATATGTGTGGAATTTTCTTTAAAAATCTTCATGTTCAGATCCAGCAGTCGGAATACTTTGATATTTGGTATACAGCATCCTTTGGGAGGTGTGATTCAAGTTTGTTCAAGCCAAGTCTCTGCTGAGTCCATATTTGGGCTCCCTGTGGAGACCGAATTTTAACTTAGTTCAATATGAGGAACATTCTTTAAAAATCTTCTTCTTCACAGCCACCAGTAAGAATCTTTTGATATTTCGTATGCAGCATCCTTAAAGGGGTGAGATTCACTTTTGTTCAAGCCAAGTCTCTGGGTTCATATTTGGGCTCCCTGTGGGAGCCCGAATTATAACTTAGTTCAATATAAGGAATTTTCTTTAAAAATCTTCTTGTTCAGCTCCAGCAGTTGGAATGTTTTGATATTTGGTATACAGCATCCTTAGGGAGGTGTGATTCAAGTTGTTCAAGCCAAGTCTCTTCTGAGTCCATATTTGGGCTCCCTGTGGAGACCGAATTGTAACTTAGTTCAATATGAGGAACATTCTTTAAAAATCTTCTTCTTCACATTCACAAGTAACTATCTTTTGATATTTGGTATACTGTATTGTTTGGGAGGTGAGATTCAAATTTGTTAAAGCCAAGTCCCTGTGCAATATAAGGAATTTTTTTGAATTTTTTTTATTTTTCAGATCCACCAGTCAGAATGTTTTGATATTTGGTATACGGTTATCTTAATGGGGCAGATGCAAGTTTGTTCAAATCAGGACGCTCGGTTGATAGTTGTCAGTGTCAGGTGAGCGCTCTCAGGCCCCTTGGGGCCTCTTGTTGATGTAAATCTGATAGTTTGATCCTGAGATATTAACCCTTTATCCTTCAAATTGAAAATTCCTCCAATCCCTTTGGCATTCGATAACTTGAAAAATATTGCTTGGATTGTCAGGTTACTTTATATTTGTGATCAGGTTACTGATGTGCCGAGCTATATAGTTTTTGGTGTAAATCTGATAATTTAATCCTGAGATATTAACCCTTTATCCTTCAAATTGAAAATTCCTCCAATGCCTTTGGTATTCGATAACTTGAAAAATATTGCTTGGATTGTCAAGTTACTTTATATTTGTGTTCAGGTTACTGATGTGCCGAGCTGTATAGTTTTTGGTGTAAATCTGTTATTTTGATCCTGAGATATTGACCCTTTATCCTTCAAATTGAAAATTCCTCCAATCCCTTTGGCATTCGATAACTTTAAAAATATTGCTTGGATTGTCGAGTTACTTTATATTTGTGCTCAGGTTACTGATGTGCCGAGCTGTATAGTTTTTGGTGTAAATCTGATAATTTGATCCTGAGATATTAACCCTTTATCCTTCAAATTGAAAATTCCTCCAATCCCTTTGGCATGAGATAACTCAAAAAATATCAATCCGATTGTCATGTTACTCCATATATATGTTCAGGTTACTGGTGTGCTGTGCCGTATAGTTTTTTATGTAAATCTGATAATTTGATCCGGAGATATTAACCCTTTATCCAACAAATTAGTCACTCCTCCAAACCATTTCTATATGTACCCATACCATGTATGGTGTACATAATGTCGGCATCCGTGGTGGCCCTCCGTCATACAGCTTTCTACTAGTTGCGCATATGGGTACACATCTGATGATTTCATCGGCCTATTTTTCTGAATTGTGATGGCCTTTTTAGGTTGCTAGGTCAATTGAGAAGTTATGGCATATAAGTCGGTCTGCTCCCTTCCCCGGACAATGTAACACTGTCTCTTTTCCCCGAGGGTGGTGCAGCAGTGCTTGCCTAATATGATAAACAACTTCTCTTTTACTGGTGTAAAAGAATTCTGTAACCAGTGCATGATACATACATGAGTCCAGAATGACTGGCTAAACCTGACTTGACTATCTATACCTGTGTTTTGGCCATGGTATAGCCATAGATGTTGAAAGTGACCTAAAACAAAAGTAAGCCCTCTCTTACTTTCTTTGGCTTTTTATCATTTTGATATTTCTCTTTGTCTTACTGTTAGCTCTATCTCCCATTTGTAAGAAGATTTGAAACGAGTGAATGTTCCATCCTAAAATCTCTGCACTTCTTGATTTTTCAGTACTGTAAATAGTTAACCCTTCAACTAGGGTAACAATCCTATCCGGTCAGTGGTATTCCAGGTGTGTGATTTTTCAGGGTTTTTTTTATCTGATTTCAGGGGTTTTTTTCTTGCCCAATTACATATTTTCATTTCTTTAAATTTACATGAAAATAATTACATTACTTGACATCATTTATTTAATCGCCCCATAGAGCTTTCCAAGAAATGATGTGAAAGGTTGGAATTATCATCAAAATAATGGACAGATTCAGACCATTTTCATGTAAATTCAAAAGAAATAAAATGCAACCAAAAGTTATATTTCTATAGGACTTCAGTTATATTATGATAAAAAGCTTCATTTTAAAACTGTTTCACCCTGCAAATATGATTTCAGTTTTTTTATGCCCCCCGACTTAAGTCGGGTGGCATATAGTGATTGAAGTGTGCGTATATCTGTCCGTCCATGTGTGTGTGTCCGAGCCAATAACTCAGAAAACTGTTAGGGCCACAGTCATCAAACTTCACACAATTATAAAGGACCATGGGAGGATGTGTCACACACCATAGCCGGGTTCGTACCTTCAAGGTCAAGGTCACATTTCAAGGTCACACTAAAAATCGGTCAATATTCGTGCCTCAGCCATAACTCAGAAACGAATCATAGTACAATTGTTAAACTTTTTACAAATGTTAAGGACAGTCATAAGGTGTGTCGCGTATAATAGTTTCCGCTGCATTTGCAAGGTGAAGGTCACAAGGGAGGGGGGGCATGTGTTACCTTAGTAACATTTTTCTTGTTATGCCCCAGACTTAAGTTGGGTGGCATATAGTGATTGAAGTGTGCATGTGTCCGTCCGTCCATGTGTGTGTGTGGGAGTCCGAACCAATAACTCGAAAACTGTTAGGTCCACAGTCATCAAACTTCACACAATTATAAAGGATCATGGGAGGATGTGTCACACACCATAGCTGGGTTCGTACCTTTAAGGTCAAGGTTACATTTCAAGGTCACACTAAAAATTGGGTCAATATTCGTGTCTCCGCCATAACTCAGAAATGAATCATAGTACAATTGTTAAACGTTTTACAAATGTTAAGGACAGTCATAAGGTGTGTTGCGTAGTTTCCGCTGCATCTGCAAGGTGAAGGTCACAAGGGGGGGGGGGGGGGGGCATGTGTTACCTTAGTAACATTTTTGTTTTCATCTGTTCCCAATCACACCCTTGTATTCTAAAAAAAAAAAACGATTTTTTTCTTCACTTTTTCCCTCCGAAACACAGCTTATCGCCCCTCATTGGAAAATGCTTGTTTATTTTTTTTTTTGCAGCTAGGTGTGAATGAAATTTAGTGTCGATTCCTGACAGGCTTTCCAGTATTCTTATCAAACGAGATGAGCACGCAAATTTGGAAATGCAAGCCCCAAATACTAGTCACCAAACCAGCACACCGCGATTGGCTGGACTTGACTTTATAACCATTGTTGCGGTCACGATTCGCCACTATATGCAGAAATGAGTGACCTTGAACACCAATGAATAAAAAAAGTAATCAATCGCACCACGCCTAAACTTTGTGTGAAAAAAAAATCCTAATGCGATCAGGGATACAAGATAGAGGCCGGAAGATACCATATTTTGGGGGGGGGGGGGGGGGGGGGGGGGTTGTGTGTGTGTGTGTGTAAAGGGGTGGGGGGTGCTGCTGAAGATATGGGACAAGTGTCTGAAAGTGTAGAGGGTTGCACTGTGGGTGGAGAAAATACAAGTAATTGTTGGGAGATGTGGGAACAAACTGAGACTCGAACTGAGTGTATAACAAAAGACAGGTTATACCCGTGGGACGAAAATGGAGTCCACTCGAAGGGTGGGGGGGGGTGGGGTGACGGGGTCTGTCTTTCGGAAGATAATGGTAAACTGCTTTGTGTGGATGTGACGAGTATTTGGTAGTCATTAGGGACTGTAGAGGCATCCACCGAAACGCTCCGATATCAAGTTGAAAATCCAAATGGTCGTAAAAAGTTATGGAAACTCAACAGAGACGGATGAACCCAGGGATACCTGCCCCTCCACCTTTTCCCACAGATCGATAGGCCTATGTTGCGAGGTTACACAATGAGTTAAAATATGTCCAAGCAAACGAATAAATATACAGGCATTCCTGTTATATATAATACTCGACGTTTGCTAAGCAACAAGTATATCCAACTACCTGTTTTACATTTTAGTTGAGATAGTGTAATGAAAAGGGAACGTGACAACCGTTACTTATTCCCGGTTCCTTATTCGACATTCGCCACCAACCGATTTTCGCCAAATAAACTGCATGGTGGGGTGGCACAAATAGATTCATGAAGATTGCCATAATGAAAAGTGTATATATATTTTATTTAATTATATCTTTAATTATTTAAGAACAAAAATTGAGATTTTATTTGTTTTAGACATTATTTGTTAGCTTTTGAATACGATAACCATGGGAAATGGATATTATTGGCAAAAGAGGAAATTTTTCAATTTGCCAAAAAGTTGACGGAGCGAACTGGTTTGGGTTCAATATCGAGTATGAGACCCATTACCATAATTTACAGCTTGACAACGCCTTCTCATGTTCCCAGTCAGGGTCCTTTGTGGGATGTTGTTCCATTCTTGGACCAGTATGGCACCAAGCTCATGAACACTTCTTGGCTGGACAGGCTGGAATTGCAAGCTGCAACTCATTCCAGACATGTTCGATTGGATTGAGGTCAGGGGATCTTGCTGGCCTGTCCATACGCTCAACCGTTCCTTCTGTCTGTACTCCGAAACAGCATGGGCAACACGAGGACGGCAGTGACGTAGATAGCTTTTCGCTGGCGGAGGGGCAAGCCCAAAATTTTCCGACAGAACGAAAATTTTCCGACAGTGTAACAACAAAAACCCAAACAAACAGAAATAATCTGTTGTTTACTGCAAATGTACTGAAAATTGGTCTTTTTTACCCAAGATGGCATGTTTTTATCCCCAAAGCCAGCATTTTAATGTTATTAGGCATAAATTCGCCTAAAAAGGGTCCCAAAAAACTTTCGACAAAACTTCTGGTGGGGGAGCCTCCCTCCCCCCTCCCCCTTTATCTACGCCACTGGAGGACGGGCATTATCGTCCATCAGAATGAATCTATCACCCACTGCACCTGCATACAATCTGACGTGGACATCCAGGATCTCATCAATATACCGTTGTGCAGTCAATGTACCACATTCAAGGACACAGAGCTCTGTATGTCCATCCCTACTGATGCCGCCCCAGACCATGATTGACCCTCCAACACAGCGGTCATGCTCGGCAATGTTGGCTGCATAGAATCTAGAATCTTCTGGTCTTCTCCATACCCTAGAACACCCATCTGTGTGGTCTATGCAGTACCTTGACTCATCTGTAAAAAGGACAGATCGTCAATCTTCTCTGGTCCATCCAACGCGGTCCATGGTCCATTCATATCGTGCCTGGCGGTTGTTCTGGAACAGCGGAATGCGAATACACGGTCTTCTCGACCGGAGATTATCTTCGTGCAACCTTGCCCGGATAGTCTGCGTCGAAACCTTTACCCCGGGTGCATTCTGAATGTCACTACGAAGCTGGGTTGCTGTGGCAAAGCGGTTCATACGGGCCTAAATAATCAAAGCCAGCCTTCAGCTGCAGATGTTGCCATGCCTCTACCACCACCATGCCGTCTTACTGGTGTGCCATACTGCTGAAATCTTGCCCAGACTCTGGTGTACACCAAGGGCTTCACCAACCTGACGGTGGGTAGCCCCTTGCTCCACCATCCCTACAGCCCGCCACATTTCTGCTTCAGACATATGTCTTCTTACATTTGCATTTGCCATATTCAACCATTAAATCACAAGGGTTTGTGTTGGAATGAAGATTGAATACCCAACACATCATGTACATGTTGACAGCTGACAAAACATCATGAAAATCAAGGTATACATGCTTTCCATGACTGTCACGAAAAGTCTGCTGTCAAGAGAGCTAATGTAAACACTGGGGACCATCTCAATACATTCCTCAATAATATCCACCAAAATATCGCAAATATGTCACCAGCAAATTTCACAATGATTTGTCAAATATTTGGTGCTTAGCAAACTCTGAGTAGTATACATATTATTAGCAAATCCAACATTTGGCCAGTGAAGTCCACCTTTCGTCGCTTCGACCCGTTTCTTCTTTTTGGAAGATAATCGAGGCCCTACATTGGAGACCATTTGGGGTTGTGTGCTATGTTAAACTTGCGTTGGGCCAATGTTTTTTTCGGGAGGTGGGGGGGGGGGGGGGCTGGGGGTAGAAACGAAAATCGTACTTAAGGGGTGCCCCCTCTCCCCGCACGCATGGCTACGCACTTGAAAACACCCCAATTCAAATTTTCTGTTTCCGACATGATTCCGACCAATATGTGAACAAGAGAGTCAAAGGCCTTCAGAATACCTGAACAACCTCTGTAGAATTTGTGTTAGCGCGCACAAAAATTGTGACGTCCTTGACGTCGTTTTCACATGGCAACGTTTTGTATTAGTATTTCACTTCTTGTATCGGTTTTATGCATCGAAACACACGTAATGGTAAGTTCATATACTTTTAGTCATATACACGCTGCAAAAGGTCGTTAACAAACTGCTTAAAAGGGGAAATCAGTGTTAATAATTTTGTTGGAAGTAATCATTGATACATTGGCAATATGTTTATCTGCCTTGGTTTGTAAAATAATTTAGCTGGGCCAGTGGTGAAGATTCGAATCCCATTCCATCCTTGGAAGATTGCACTTTAAGTCAGTGAAAAAACCTGCGACCTACTTCGAGAAACTGTTTTATGATATTACTTAACTCCTTGCATGCTGCCGTATATATTACTATCTGAACAGAATTTCTCTTGCCACTAAAAAACGTATAATTTGGGCATATTTAATCCAATTTCACCCTGTAAACTGAACGAATTTTGTCACCAGTGATATCTTGAGTTTAATTTATACAATTTTTTCATCAGATCTAGTCGTGGCTGCGTCATAGCATCCATGGGCAGATCTTATGAAAAATATCTTGAAAATACTCAGCGGGTTAATAACCCTTTACCAAACGAATCGCCTGCACCTGCCCACGTAATATGCAAATTCGTCAGCTGAAAAAATATTATTTTTCTAAAGATTTCAACAAAACCACATCATGTGACCCCTCTTTGGAACGATCTTTGGAACGATCTCGTTCCAAAGAGGGGTCACATGATATGGTTTTGTTGAAATTTTTTTTTTTTTAATTAAAAAAATGATATTTAAGTAATAAATTTGATATCGTCTGCGTTGGGTAAGGGATTATGAGTTAATCGGTCTCTTCTCGATATCCATATGAAGCAGATCGATACTAACTTTTAAATGTCTCCGGTCACCATCAGAGATGGCGCAGGATTTCTCCGACCAGCACTCAGACTCGTGCTTCCCGAAAGTGAGCGGAGGTTGGGTGGTGCAGGGTATTCAAAGACGAGCCCACAATAAAGGAGGCTGGTTCTGGGTTCTGGGCCACTTCTGACAGCTGAGCGGGAGAGAGGTGCTTAGGGCTCTCTGAAGGAAGGATAGACAAGAAAGGCAAAATAGAAAATGAGGAGACTGGGCTGCCCACCGCCTCGGGTTGAAATGGGTCTATGTGGTCCCTGCGGCCCCCTTCCTCACGTCTATGTCTCTGCTAGGCCTATAAACCTAAGCCTAAAGTTTATGAAACACCCGAAAGTAAAGGTAAACTTTGGGGAGGTGAAAGAATTCGTTGTAGGCCTATACCGAGACGAATGGCACAATTCGTTGTGTACCGAGACGAATGCCGGAATGGCACAATTCGTTGTCCACTGAGCGGACTAATGGCCTTCTCCACTGAAACTGGTCCCCTGGTACAGCAATGAGAATGTCAGGCCTGGGATGAAGTGGGCACTGTAATGGAAGAGGTGCGTAGTAAAGTAGATCTGCGATTCTAGATTCTATTGAGGGTTTGATTTCAAATAGGCTAGAAGCCTGTGTTTCGTGGCGGGGGATTGAAGGTGGCATTTTTGTGTCTTATTTTTGTTTCAGCCTCATCCACAGTTGCCTACCAGTGTAGGCTATATAATTTGTAGGATAATCACAAAAAATCCTTCCATGCCATTTTCCCTCTTTTGATAATTACAGTATTTGACATCATTTATTTAATCTCCCCATAGAGCTTTCCAAGAAATGGGTGAAAGGTTGGAATTATCATAAAAATAATGGACAATGCAAGAGAAAGTTCATTCAACTTATTTCAGCTGGTACTGTATTGTGCAGGCTATTGAAATGTACACTCACAGTTTGGTAGGCCCACATTGAACTTGTCACAAAATTCCCCGGTATACTGTAGATATGATTATGGAACGATATTACACCATAATAATAGGCCTTCCATGTTTTTTAGACTTAAGTTATGGGTCGCAAAAGTTAGCTTTGCTGTTTTTTGGAGATCTACGTCAGAGCGTTCCGTTTCCTATCGGGTGGTGGGACAGGAATCAACATGCTCTCTTCTGCTTTGAGATCTTCCTTTGTTTTATTGTTTATTTCCAATCACAAAGACTAATCTAATTTTTTAAGTATCTTGTAACCTAACAAAGTAATAATCAAATGAGTCTACTTTTTGGAAGGAAGAAAATAGTCTCTGAATCAGAGCATTTTTACTGAACAAATTATCGTGAAAGAGCAGACGAATTTCCAGGTAATTTTCATATTTTCTCTTCAACGCCCCTTTGGTGTCTCAAATATTTGCTTTACCAAACGCGTAATTTCTGTAGAAGATGGTGTATCCGCATAAGATATATACCACGAAGTAGGCCGGTGTAAGGTTTTGTTCAAAAGTCTTGGAGTGCGCAACCTTTTTCGTCTTAAAATTATAAAGTTACCTATTTCCGTGCAAATAGGCTAGTGGTCGCGCAACGAAGATTTGGTCTGTTTCGGTGTTCATTTCAGCCGAACAGTTACTCTATTGAGACTAAGACCCGGGGTGGGGGGGGGGGGGGGGCTGAAGCAGGGGAGTAGACTGATCAGGGGAAGGGTGCTCGAGAATTGCAATAGAATTAAAAACTGGCGAGCTAGAATTAGGAGCAACTGCTCTTTAGTCTAGACGGGTTGGAAAAAAAGATGCCTTCCTGGCCCCAGCTTTTGAGGAGTAACTAGATAAATCTTATTGGTGTGTGTGTGGTGGTGGGGGGATGGGGGGTGCCTTTGTTGTTCAAAGTGAGATCGAAGTCACTGGGGTTGGGGAAGAATTGGGGAAGGCGAGGAAAGTCTGTGCCAAATGTGTAATTTAGGAGTAACATCTGGAGACCCTGGAACATTTAATTTTAGAATGCCCCAATTATTTGCCTAGTAAAACATGACTCCTTAGAAAACTAATGAAAAAATGTGATGAAAACATGAAGTATAAGTAGATGGGGAATGATATGAGGGAAACTGGAAAGGGTCAATTTTATAGTTAGGGAGATCGAGAAAGTGCTAATGAGAGGAATTATGAAACACTATTTGACTGAATGCTAGATTAAGAATAAGAGGGAAAGTGGGGGATGAGTAGCCCAGCAAGGACTGGGTTAACGTACTAGTAGGCCTCCTTGTTAGATGACCGTAAAAAATCATTATTTGTTTATTCAGCGTAGAAATATGATAAAAACAAGTTTTACAAAATGCTATCAAGCACGTGGCAGATTAATTAAAGTTAAACATGTGCAAAGCACTGTCAGTGACAAATAATGTATTTCATGTTGAACTTGAAGGAAGATGTAAGAACTGAAGAAGTGGATATATATGCTACTTTTTAGATAAGTCTTTTGATGAGTTTGTCATTTGCAAACTTTCGGTTAAGGTTCCGGTAACCATTCACCTTCTAAGTTCTATATGAGTGTCTGTTCATTTACTTTGAGTAGAACTACTTTCTTCCTGTTGTCATTCGAATAAATTTCATACTTTTTATTGTTCGGCTAGATACCTTTTTCCCCCAAGCAACTAAGAAATGAACACCCCCTATCCTCACTCTGGCGATGGGCTTTTGATAGGATACACAACCATGGGGTATGTGTTATAGGGTTATTCTCCCTGTGACTCCTGCTGGATGTATTTGTGGGTTGAAGTGGATAGTTTGAGTTGTGGGACCAGTGGTGGTGTGGGATAGGATGGGTCTAGTCCCACATTGGGAAAAAATGCCTTCTTTATTGTGTTGTGGGCTTGTCAGGGAATACCCTAGTCCTCCTGCCAGGGAGCAATTCCAGGGTATAAGCCCCTCTCCGGGAAGTCCTGGTGCCACCACTGGGTTGGAACCAGATATTACCAGTGGAGAGAACCACTGTGCAACAAACAATGTGCAACTGTCAGAATTCAAGGCTACTACCCCCCCCCCCCCCAAAAAAAAAAAAAAAATAAATAAATAAATAAATAAATAAATAAATAAATAAATAAAAATAAAAAAATGTAGGTTTCTGGTCTGTCAGCTTACCATAAAAAGCAAACTGGGCAACCTTGAATTCAGTTGGTGGTGGGACTTATCCCAATAGATCAGAACAGGTGTAATATTAGATAAATCAATTTCGTGAATTGCAAATAGGTACTGTCTTCAGCAGTGAGAGGGATATTATTCATGGCACTACTGGCAAACAAATGAAAGCATAAGTGAAAAGAGGACCCTAGCCAGTCTGTCATTTAGTCACTCATGGCATGGGTGACATTCTGCTATTTATCACTTTTCCTAGTAGATGGTCACTCACAAGTGTGGACTGTGGAGGACCACAGGTACTGTTGTGCTCCTGAATTGTGAAGGCCTGAAAGATGAGTTGTAAGCCATGTTTTAATTTTGTTTTTGAAGCAAAAAATATGAATGTTTAGTTATTAAAAAAAAATGTAGAGAAGTTAACCATTAACCCTTTACCCAACACACTGAGTATCAAAATTTGTTGTATTTTTTTCAAAGAAGTTCATCAAAATTATATAATGTGACCCACTCATTGGAATGAGCTTGATGGGTGCTTTCCAATGAACGGTCACATGATATGGTTTCATTTAAAAAAATTTCTTTTTCAACGCTCAGTTTGTAAATTACATGGATGGACATGGCCGGTTTGTAATATAAGGGGTTAAGAATAATGTTCAGTGAGAAACTTGGAACCTTATTGTTGTGAGTCATGTACTTTGTATACCTGTATATTGGAACTCACATGGGATTACTAAATCAACACCAGCCTGTGATTGCTGAATAATTTATTCCTTACTGCTGATTGATTCATAAAGAACCATGATAAATAAAGGTAAATTAAATTAGTATGTTGTACAGATGTGCACTACTTCTGGAAAAAAGCTTATAAATCAATAATAGTAGTTAAAATTATTTTGATCTATATAGTAAACTCACGTCCCAACCAAATGGGTGATCTATTCAGAGTTGTAAACTCAGTACCGTACATGTACAGTGGAACCCAGTTAACTGATTAGCCACTTGCCCAATGGAAATTATTCAATTAACAGAAGTATTCATTTAACAGGGATGGTGTCACTTTCCTGTATTCTAGAGATAAACTTAGAATTTATTCTATTATATCTTGTTTGACAGAGCTCCATAAGCTCTGTCAAACAAGATATAATGTTTGTCTGTTTGTTTTTATTGTTGTACATATATTCACATTGTTAGTTGTCATATACCCATATACGGGAATGAAAGACAATAAAGTATTATTAGAATGCAGTCATATAATAGATAAAATGTCTGAATTGGATATACTGAGGCCAAATAGGTATATAAACAAAGGAAAACTGGGGAGAGTCTGGGTAATTTCTCGACAGATTGCAAGATTTTTTATTCAATTAGCAGGCCAAATTTGTACTGGAGGTATGGTAAATGGTTTCGTGTTGGGGAAATTATATTCAATTAACAGGGTTATTCAGTTAAGAGATATGCAGTTTAGTGGGCTCGACTGTAATGTATAATAACTTCTGACAAGAGGATCATAGCTTTATTTAACTCTTCACCTGATACTGGCAGATATTCCTGCATGGACAACAAATCTCTTGCTATTAGATTAGAGATAATTTGGGCATTTTTAATTACATTTACCCTCTGATAACTGAATCAAGGTTTTGACCAATGATTTGAGTTAAATTTCCAAAAGATTTTTATTAAATCTTGTCATGGCTGCTGCAAGATTTCCTAAAAATATTTTGAAAAATACTTAGCAGTTAGGACGTAACCCTTTACCTAACGAATCGCCCTCATTCTCCCGCGTAATATGCAAATTGAGCAGTTGAAAAAATTAAATTTTTCAAAATATTTCAACAAAACCATGTCATGTGACCCCTCATTGGAACGAGCTCATTGAGCTCGTTCCAATGAGTGATCACATGATATGGTTTTGATGAATTTTTTTGAAAAATTAAAAAAAATAATATTTAAAATAATAAATTTTGATATCGTCTGCATTGGGTAATAGGTTAGTAAAATGTTTTCCCCCATAACGTTACACAAGTTGGAGATAGCACATTTTGTCTTGGCTATCAGCAGGTCATCATTAAAGATTTGAAAAGAACCATTCATTTGTCTGTTTTTAATTTGTTTGTTCATTCATCTTTTTGTCAATTCACCCATCTGTCCATCCATCCATCCATCCATCCATCCATTTGCTATCTCTCTGTCCATCCACCTGTCCATTCACCTGTTTGCCCATCCATCCATCTGTCACCCATGTTTTAATTTACTGATAAAGTAGTTCCCGTTAACCAATGTGTTAGGTGGAAGTCCTTTAACTCTTAACCTGCTGAGTATTTTCAAGATATTTTCACCAAATCTAGTCATGGCTGCTGTGAAGCAGCCATGACTGGATTTTATGGAAAATTCATCTTAATTTAACTCCAAGAAATTATTGGTGAAAAATTCCTTTCAGTTAAAAGGCAGAAAATTTAATGAAATGTGTCCAAATTATACCTATTTTTGTAGCCAAAGAAATTCTGTCATGAGCAGGAAAATCCACCAGCATCATGCAAGGAGTTAAAGTGGGCATCATAGATAAAAAAAAACTATTAATCAAACTTGACAATACTTGATTTGTAGTTGTGATGTAGCCATAGATGCTGAAAGTGACTCTAAACACTGACGATGAGATTAATAATGATAATAATAATAATAATAATCCAATAATAATAATCCATCAATCCTTTCATCCGTGCCTCCACCGATCCATCCATCTGTTCAGGGAATTTTCAAGGAGCCTTGAAGGAGGGTTTGCAGAATCATTATAATTGGCTATTGTGTGGTTGTTTTGACTGAAGCTGTATCTCAATCAAATTAGGATTATTGTAATATATCATTGGTTTTATAATCTGAATGACATATGTGTTTGCACAGCCTGTCTTATTGATTTATTATATGCCACTCTGTTTCAAGAAAATTATATTTCATTCACATTATAAGGTTATAAGTAATGTTTTTGGAATAAAAAGTTAAAAAACAACAAAATTTGATAACACCCCCAGCAAAATATGGATAATGATTTATATGCTCCAAGCACTGGGTGGATTTGTTTGTTTGGTGGTGAGAGGAGGGGGTAATCAAGTAATTTTCCTGTAGAAACCCCCAGGAAGTGAACTTAATGAAGCAGTGCTTGTTTACTGTGGTAAGCAAGCTATGTGATACTGGTAAAATAGGACCTGGTTACCGATGCCTGGGGTGGAAATATTTTGAAAATACTGAGCAGGTTAAGAGTTGATACAAACTTTTGAATGCACACTTTAAACAGTATGTAACTTCTCAATGTGATAAACAATGGGATTCAGTAATTGAGGGTTCTGATTTTATGACCCATTTTTAGCTCAACTTTGGCAAAGCCAAATTTGAGCTCATGCCATGGCCAGTCGTCCGTCTGGCCATCTGTCCGTCTGTCCATCAACAATTCAATACGTCTCAAGCTAAAGGCCGTATTTATGAACCGATCTTTACGAAACTTCTTGGGTACCTTTGTTATGACTGTGGGACGAGAACGAGTGTTTTGGGGTCTGGTCCGAAATTCAAGATGGCTGCCAGCCGCCAATTTGTACCGACGATGCAGAAATCTGTTTTTTGCACAGAACTTCCATATGAAAGCGCTGATTTGAATAATTTTTTGTATGAATGTTTAGTACCATGGGATACATCACATATAATACAGGTTTTTTTCTTGTACGTAAATTATGCAAATTAGACTAACTTTGATGTATTTAGTGTTACTTTCAGCACTGTCTCTGCAAATGCCAATACGGCTCGGGCTAGAGGCCGCATTTATGAACCGATCTTTATATACTTCTTGAGTACCTTTGGTATCATTGTGGGACGAGGACGAGTGTTTTTGAGTGCGGTCCGAAATTCAAGATGGCTGCCAGTGGCCATTTTGTACCGAAATTAGGTCTAGTCAGTTTTTTGTACACAATTTCTATACGTCTCAGGCTAGAGGCCGTATTTATGAACCGATCTTTACGAAACGTCTTTGGTACCTTTGTTATCACCGTGGGATGAGAACGGGTGTTTTTGGGTGTGGTCTGAAATTCAACATGGCCACCAGCAGCCATTTTGTATCAAAATTAGTGCAATCAGTCTTTTGTACAGAACTTCTGTATGAAAGTTCTGATTTGAATAAATTTTTGTATGAATGTTTAGTTAAAATGGAATACATCACATATACTACGGGTTTTTTTCTCGTGCAGAAATTATGCAAATTAGATGAATTTTGATTTATTTAGTGCTACTTATACACTGTAAGTGCACATGTCAGTACGGCTCAGGCTAGAGGCTGTATTTATCAACCGATCTTCACAAAATTTCTTGGGTACCTTTGTTATCACCTTGGGACGAGAACGAGTGTTTCTGAGTGCGGTCCAAAATTCAAGATGGCTGCCAGTGGCCATTTTGTACCGAAATTAGGTCCAATCAGTTTTTTGTCACAACTTCTATACAGCTCGTATTTATGAACTGATTTTCACGAAACTTCTTGGGTACCTTTGTTTTCACCTTGGGACAGGAATGAGTGTGTTTTGGGGTGCCTTTGTTATCACTGTGCTACGAGAACAAATATTTTGGGGTTCAGTCAGACCCACTCTGGGACTCAAAGATTTCTTTTCTAGTTTAGCATCTGACTATCACCCACCTTTACAATACTTTACCTATACATTTGTTACAGGCTACGGTCAGTATTTATGTACAGACCGTTACAATACTTTATATGTACCTTTGTTATCAGGTCATTACCTAGATGTTTGTCATTACTGTGTCACATACTATACATGTACATGTCGTGACAAGTTGAGCTACAGTGTCATTGACACTTTCATTCAGTGCTTTTTGTCCCCGCAAAAAATATGTTCTGCCCATTTAATCCCATTTATCTTGTTTTGACAGGCCTCATAGAACTCTGTTGAACAAGATATAATGGATTAATCAAATACTTATACTTCTTGGGTACCTTTGTTATCGCCTTGGGACGAGAACAAGTGTTTTGGGTGCAGTCTGAAATTCAAGATGGCTGCCGGCAGCCATTTTGTACCAAAATTGGTGTAATCAGTTTTTTGTACAGAACTTTTGTATGAAAGTTCTGATTTGAATAAATTTCTGTATGAATGTTTAGTAACATGGAATATATCACATATAATACAGGTTTTTTCCTCGTGCAAAAATTATGCAAATTAGATGAACTTTGATTTATTCAGTGCTACTTACACACAGTAAGTACACATGTCAATACGGCTCGGGCTAGAGTCTGTATTTATGAACCGATCTTCACGAAACTTTTGGGGTACCTTTGTTATCACCTTGGGATGAGAACAAGTGTTTCTGGGTGCGGTCCAAAATTCAAGATGGCTGTCTGTGGCCATTTTGTACCAAAATTAGGTCCAATTGGTTTTTTGTACACAACTTCTATACGGCTCAGGCTAGAGGCCGTATTTATGAACCGATCTTTACAAAACTTCTTGTATTTGTTATTACCATGGGACAAGAATGAGTGTTTTTGGGTGCGGTCCAAAATTCAAGATGGCCGCCAGCAACCTTTTTGTACCAAAATTAGTGCAATCAGTTTTTTGTACAGAATTTCTATATGAAAGTTCTGATTTGAATAAATTTTTGTAGGAATGTTTAATAACATGGGATACATCTCTTATAATACAGGTTTTTTTCTCTTGCAGAAATTATGCAAATTAGATGAACTTTGATTTGTTCAGTGCTACTTATACACAGTAAGTGCACATGTCAATACGGCTTGGGATAGAGTCTGTATTTATGAACTGATCTTCACGAAACTTCTTGGGGTACCTTTGTTATCACCTTGTGACAGGAATGAGTGTTTTTGGGTGCCATTGTTATCACTGTGATATGAGAACAAATATTTTTGGGTTCAGTCAGACCCACTCTGGGACTCAAAGATTTCTTTTCTAGTTTAGCATCTAACTGATGCCCACCTTTATAATACTTTACCTACACATTTGTTACAGGATACGGTCAGCATTTATGTACAGACCTGTTACAATACTTTACATGTACCTTTGTTATCAGGTCATTACCTAGATGTTTGTTATTGCTGTGTCACATACTATACATGTACATGTCTTAAACAAGTTGAGCTACAGTGTCATTGACACTTTCATTTGTGACTTCATGTTTGAATGCTCTCAAAAATTACTTTGTGAAGTGATCTTGTCAGTAATTAACTCTTAGGTTGCAGCCACAAACAAATGGCCTGTTTAATATTGCTCTGAAATTCAAAAAGTTGGCCCAAGGGTGGTATTCTTCCTTGAGAACTTCTCTGGTAGGATGCATTTATCATGGCAGTGTTTTTACATCATTGTTGGCTGCCTGAACAGACAGCCAAACAATGATGTAAAAACACTGTTACGTCATTTGCCGCTGTGTATATGTATATACAGTAGTTATTACAGGCCTTAGATTACCCCAATTTCACACCTTTTATAGGTGTTCCCAAATTCAAGAAGGTGTGAAGGCATCAAGAAAAATATATGAATTCTCTGTGCTTATTCTGCATTTTGGAATAACTTCCATCTCAATACGACCATAGAAACACAAAGAAAGGCATGGCAATAAAACATAACAAGATAAAACTGTTATTTCTGGTTTTAATGTCCCCAAATTAGGGCAAAAAGGTGTCACCAAAATAAAAAAAAATAATCTGAGGGCTTGAGAGTGAAATTTGCAGTACTTACATTTGTGTTTTCTTGGACTCATTAGACTGGCACCACAGTTCATGAATTATTAAATGCCGCCACCCAACATGATGTAAAATCATTGCTATGTCATTTGTAGCTCTGTACATGTAAAAACTGTAGTTATTAATGTAAGATTAATCTGAGGACCTTAGGGTTGAATTTGCAGTGCTTACATTTGTGTTTTCTTGGACATATTAAACTGACACCATAGCTCATGAATTATTAAATGCTCCCAGCCTGCTCAAGTTCATCACTGTGTGAATATTTAATGAGCTGGTCTTTTGTGCACTATTGTTGTAGGGTTATTATTTATTCAGCGGTAAATATTAAGAATTTGATCTGACTTGCTTCAGCTGCTTAGTAATGATTGGTAATAAATTCTAAGAATGAGGTAAGACAATCTTTTGTTTCAATTTTCATTTAATATGGGTTTGGAAGAGAGGTGGATGTCAGTGGAGTTACATTTTTTTTTGCAGGAGACATGTAAGTAGAATGAATTTTGTATGGGTTAGGAAATTGATAATACGCTCATATTAACCCTTTACCCAACGCAGACAATATCAAAATTTATTATTTTTAATATTTTTTGAAATTAAAAAAAAAATTCCAACCAAACCATATCATGTGACCCCCTCATTGGAATGAGCACAACAAGCTCGTTCCAAAGAGGGGTAAAAAAATCATAAGAGAAAGGGTCATGGAGGATTGTAACTGTAATTGGCGAGAGGGGGTCAAATCAAAGAGGTCTTTGGGTGGCCTGTGTGATAAAGAGAAGCCTGGTTTTGAAGAGTACCTTGATGGCACCTTTGGGGGGGGGCACTGTTGTTCATGCTGTGGTCGCGGTCCCTGGAGCTGAGGGGAAAAAATGGGAAAAACAGTAAAAAGGAGTGCCAGATGTGTAATTTGGGCGTGCTGGAGACCCTGGAACACTTTCTTCTAGAATGCCCAAAATACAAGTCTAAAAGAACAAGATTCACTGGGAGTATAATGGGGAAGTGGGATGGGAGAATGAAGGACATGTGGTTAGTGGGCAACTCAAAGGAGAGGGTTAATATGCTAATCGGAGAGATTGGGAAGAATGGGGCCTTGCTGCTGTGTCAGCAACAGTATTTTGATACGATGTTGGGGAGCCGGCAGCTTCTCGTCATTGGTCGGTGGTTCTCTCTGGGTACGCCGGCTTCCTCCTGCCATAAAACTGTCACCTACCTGATGTGACCTTGACTGTTTAAGTGTTGTTAAACCCTAATAAATACAGACACAGCTGCTGCTTTAATAAAGAGGGAATCTAAGTCGATATGTCCCACTACCCATATGTTCCAGGCAATATGTATCACATTGCAAGTTGATTGGTACCAGATTAAAACCAATTTGTATGACTTAAAGAGCTGATGTGTAGCACACAGCATAGAAAAATAATAAATAATATTTAATATTGTATAATATTAGCTGTTCACCAATTTAACCCTTTGCTCAACGCAGATGATATCAAAAATTATTATTTTAATTATTATTTCTCTAAATTTAAATCAACAAAATCATATCATGTGACACAACCCTTATTAGAATAAGCTGAGGGAGTCACATGATATGGTTGTGTTAAAATATTTTGAAAAATATGTTTTCAACTACATGTACGCAGTTTTTAAGTTATGTGGGTGTATGTTGCCGATTTGTTAGGAGTAGGGTTAAGTTAACTACTACCTGCATGCTGCTGGTGGATATTCCTGCTCTTGCAACTAATTTAGGTATGATTGGATATTTTTAACCCTTTACCTAACATGAAAAAGAGATGACACTTGCAAACAAAATTCTTGAATAACTTATTTTTTTAATTTTTAGCTTAACTTGACAAAGTCAAGATAAGCTATTGCCATCACGCGTGCAGAAGTCTGTTAGTCTGTGAATCTGTGAGTCTGTTCACATTTTCCTTTAACACAGGCTACACCCCGTAGTTCTGTCTGATCGCCACAAAATTTCATATGCAGGTTTAGGGTCATGTCTGGATAAGAACTTCCCCTTTTGGTCGTGATCGGTCAACCGGTATGGCTGCCGAGCCCCAAACCCCCAAACCATTAGCACAGTCTACAGGTCGTTTTTATGAAGGGATTTCATTTGTAACTTGGTAGGATGCATCTGTATAATGCCTAGATGAGAGCGTCCCCTTTTGGTCATGATCTGTCAACCGTGATGGCTGCCCAAGCCCGAAACCCAAAAACTTTTAGCACAGTCTGCAGGTCATATTTAATGTGGAGGGATTTCATTGTAACTTGGTAGGATGACTCCATATGAGGTCTAGATGAGAAGTTCCCCATTTGGCCGTGTTCTGTCAACCGTGACGACTGCCCGAGCCCAAAATCCGATAACCTTTAGCACAGTCTACAGGTCATATTTATGGAGGGATTTCATTGTAACTTGGTAGGTTGACTTCATATAAAGTCTAGATGAAAACGTCCCCTTTTGGGCGTGATTGGACAACTGTGGCGGCAACAGGGGCCCAAAGCCCGAAAACCTTTAGAACAGTCTACAGGTCATATTTATGAAGGGATTTCATTATAACTTGGTAGGATGACTCCAAATAATGTCAAGATGAGAACGTCCTCTTTTGATTGCGATCATTCAGCCTTGATGGCTGCCCGAGCCCAAAAACCTTTAGCATAGTCTATAGGTTGTATTTATGGAAGGATTTCATTGTAACTTCGTGGGATCACTCCAGATGATGCCCAGATGAGAATGTCCCCTTTTGGTTGCGATCATTCAACCATGATGGCTGCCCGAGCTCAAAGCCCCAAAACCCTTAGCATAGTCTACAGGTCATATTTATGAAGGAATTTCATTGTAACTTGGTAGGTTGACTTCATATAATGTCTAAATGAGAACGTCCCCTTTTGGACGCAATTGGGCAACTGTGACGGCAACAGGGGCCCAAAGCCCGAAAACCTTTAGCACAGTCTACAGGTCATATTTATGAAGGGATTTCATTGTAACTTGGTAGGATGACTCCAAATAATGTCCAGATGCGAACGTCCCCTTTTGGTCGCGATCATTCAGCCTTGATGGCTGCCCAAGCCCAAAACCTTTAGCGTAGTCTATAGGTCGTATCTATGGAAGGATTTCATTGTAACTTGTTAGGTTGACTCCATGTAATGCCTAGATGATGACATCCCCTTTTGGTCGTGATTGGTCAACTGTGACGGCTTCAGGGGCCGAAGCCCGAAAACCTTGAGCACAGTCTACAGGTCATGTATATGAGGGGATTTCATTGTAACTTTGTAGAATCACTCCAGGTTATGCCCAGATGACAACGCCCCATTTTAGTTGTGATCATTCAACCATGATGGCTTCCCGAGCCCAAAAGCCGAAAAACTTTAGTACAGACTACAGGTCGTATTTGTGAAAGGATTTCATTGTAACTTAGTAGAATGACTCAGTATAGTGTCGAGATGAGGACGTCCCCTTTTAGTAGCAATCGGTCAACCGTCATGGCTACACAGGCCTGAAGCCCGAAAACCTTTAGCACAGTCTACAGGCCATATTTATGAAGGGATTTCAAAGAAACTTGATAGGATGACTCTTTTTTGAAACAATTTCTCTGTAACTTGGTAACTTTCGTTGACATACGTTAACTGTGAGGGCCACATACATTAACCGTGAGGTCATATTGACCCACCCCTCCGGCCTTTAGTACAGTGTACACCTCATTATTTTTATTAAAAACATAGCATACAGGGAACGGAAATTAACATATTCCCAATTATCACAAGTCTTGTCTTATTTCATAATCCTTTCATAAGCATTGAACATTATCCTTTTCATCAGACACAACACACAGACAAGTCAAGTTACAGTGTCATTGACACTTTCATTGTGAATAGTGCTAGCTGTTTTTGGCTGTTACATTGGGTAAAGGGTTAAAATGGTGATTTCCTAAAAACAAATTTAAAAAGTTGAAATTCTATTTATTTTTGTTCTTATTTTATTTACAGGAAAAGTAGCAGAAAACAACCTCCATATCGGGTTACTATTACTAAGTACTTGACATATACATCTAGTGACAGTGATCAGACTAGCTCTAGTAGTGGCAAGGATAAGAAACACCTCACTAACTTGTGAGTAAAATTCATTGAATTTATATTTGTTTTTACCCGTACCACACTGATGTCGAAATATTAACCCTCTGCACACTGATGTCAAATTGCCAAAGTTTTCAGCAGTACATTTTTCCCACAATGCAACTGAGAATTTAATAAATTATATCTTGTTTGACAGAGCTCATTGAGCTCTGTCAAACAAGATATCATTTGTTAAATTTTTCATTCTGCATGGGCAATATAGGGTCAATATCAAACATTTTGAAATACTCCCAGTGTGCTAGGAGTTAAAATTTGTCCTACAATACAAAGTTCTTGGAATTTAACCCTTTACCTAACACAAAAGGCAGATGACACTTGCAAATCAAATTCTTGAATAACTAATTTTTATTCAATTTTTGCATCAAAAACATAGCTTGTGGCCCCTGATTGGAATGAGCTCAAGAAGCTTGTTCCAATGAGGGGTCATATGCTATGTTGTTTTAAGACAAAAAATGAAAATATAATGAAAACTGAAAGCAGATTTTGGTGATTAGCATTGGCTGGTTTTGGCCATTATATTGGGTTAAGGGTTAATGTGTTCTGTCTTGTTTGATAGTGCTCATAGTAAGCTCTGTCAAACAAGACTGAATCAGCAAAATTCATAGTTGCATTATGGGAAAAATTTGCTGCTTTAAATTTTGGTATTTTGACATCAGTGTGCAGAGGGTTAAATTCTAAGTTTGATAGATCATTTGAAGCATTGAGTAATTCAATTTGTATCCTGCTGCTTGCAGTATATACTTCAGTTTACTATTGTAACTTATCTCTTGATGTTTTTGACCCTTTACCTCCCCCATTGGAACCCAGGGAAGTGGAGCAGTTTTTAAACAACTTCTGCTTTACTTGTAATGTAGGTCCTATTCACCAACACCTGGGTGCATGTCCTTTAAAGTGGGCAATGCAGGTATAAACAATCAGCGACATATGATTTCATACTTGTGTTACGACCATGATGTAGCCCTAGATGCTGAAAGTGACCTAAAACAGGAATAAATTAATTAGCCCTTTCCCAATGCAACAACCATAACCAGCCAGCACTATTAACAAATATCAGCATTCAAATTCTTTATTTTTAGCTTGACTTGATTGTTAGTCTGTCGGTCTGTTCACATTTTCTTTTAGCACAGGCTACACCCCATAGTTCTTGTCCAATTGTCACAAAATTTCATATGCAGATTTGAGGTCATGTCTAGAAGAGAACTTCCCCATTTGGTTGTGATCTGTCAGCCGTGACGACTGCCCGAGCCCAAAACCCGAAAACCTTTAGCACAGTCTACAGGTCATATTTATGAAGGGATTTCATTGTATTTTGGTGGGATGACTCTGTATAATGTCTAGATGAGAACGTCCACTTTCGGTCATGCTTTGTCATGATGGCTGCCCAAACCCGAAACCAAAAAAACTTTTTAAATATGGAGGGATTTCATTGTAACTTGGTAGGATGACACATTTTGGAATAATTTCACTGTAACTTGGTAACTTTGGTTGACATACATTAACAGTGAGGGCCACATTAACCCACCCCTCAATTCTTTACAGTCTACACCTCAAATTATTTTTTATTGAAAAACAGAAATTAACATATTCTCAATTATCACAATTATTGTCGTATTTCATAATCCTTTCATAAACATTGAACATTATCCTTTTTCTCAAACACAACACACATTCAAGTTAAGCTACAGTGTCATTGATACTTTCATTTTAATTTTGCCTCAGTAACATAGACGCCTCATCGGAACAAGTTTGCTGAGCTCATTCCTGTGAGGAGGCCTAAATTATGTATTTTAGGGGAAAAATGAAATTTATAGTTAAATTGAAATTTGTTTACCTGTAGTGTAATTATTCAAGAAATTTGTTTGCAAGAGTTGTCTTCCCATGGTAGGTGAAGGATTAACCCTTTACCTAACATGAAAGGCAGACGACACTTGCAAAAACAATTCCCGAATAACTAATTTTTTTCATTTTTTGTCTCAAAAACATAGGTTATGACCCCTCGTTGGAACGAGCTCGACGAGCTCATTCCAACGAGGGGTCATAACCTATGTTTTTGAGACAAAAAATGAAAAAAATAATGAAAATTAATTGGCGATTTTTTAGAATAGCGATGACCGGTTTTGGCCGTTACGTTGGGTAAAGGATTAAGTCAGTGATCTGCTGTGGTGTAATACATTGCTAGAAAGTTTTCGAGAGGTCTTTTCAACATTGTGTTGCATCAAAGCATTTCAATGTTGAAGTTGAAGAGAGGGTGTATCATGATTATCTATCTATCTATCAATCAAGCTGGTCCTCGGTTCGAATCCCACCTGCGGCAACCCCGTTGTGTCCTTGGGCAAGACACTTCACCCTCATTGCCCACGTGGGGGCACGGTGACGCTGTGTACGTTGATGGTGCACTTGTCTTCAACCAATGCTGACCCTGCTTGTGTGGAGTTGGTATGTTGGGGAGCTGACAGTTGCTCGCCGCTGATTGGTGGTTCTCTCCGGGTACTCCGGCTTCCTCCACCCATAAAACTGTCACGGTCATGGTTAGCCATTGTGCAGAAATATGTGACCTTAATTGTCCTTAAACACAAATAAATAAATCAATCAAGCTCTGATTGTGATTGGTAATAAGCTATGTTTAGAGGCCAAAAATTAAAATTTTTAGTTCAAGAATTTTTTTGCAAGTGTCACCTGATCTCTGAGTAAAATGAAAGCTTCAAGTAGTTTTGTCTTTCAATTTTTTTTAATTTTTGAAACACTTTTTCAATATGAACTGGTTGAACCTGTCCAGTATTATACACAAAAATTACCATTCAGTGTTTGTTATTTTTTCAATTTTTGGTTCCAAAATATAGTTTAGGGACCCCCTCATTGGAATGTGCTTATCATGTTCATTCCAAAACAGATCCATGAACTAGGTTTTTAAAGCAGAAAAAGAAAAGAAAATCATGCAAGAAAAAGTATTGCAGGTGTCAGATGCAAATCATATTTGATAGGAAGTTAACCTTTACCCAATAATATAAAAATTTGTTAGTTTTTTCTTTTTCTTCAAATTTTTCAAACAATTTCAACAGTACCATATCATGTGCCCCCCCCCCCCCCCCACCACCCCACCCCCCCCCCCCCCCCCATAACTTTGCCTCTATAAGCTCATTCCTAAGATGGGTCACCTGATATTGTTTTGTTAAAAATTTCTGAAAAAAAAATTATCTGAATAATTTCTCAATTTTGTAGTTGGCAGTGAGAGATTCGTTAGGTAAAAGGTTAATAATAACACCTATTTTATTTCTTTAAACATATTTCATTAAAATAAATCACTATTAGGCTTTCACTGAAATGTGCTGAAAGAAACTATAGTTTCTTTAAAATTATTACATAAGTATTTTATATTTGCTGTTGACATACCATTGTTTCATTGCAATTTTTTCAAGAGAAAATATTGTTCAAAATTAAGCTCCATAACAGTCAAGAGAATTTATTTTGTTGGAAAAACAGTTCAGTAGAGATTTTAATAGTTGTAGGCTTAAGAATAGTAGATAAAAAAGACCGAGGAATATTAACTGGTTGAGTGCAAGAAGCCTCTATCATGGCTGTATTGAAAGGTACTTCAGTGACTTTTCTCTGTATATACCATAACTTGATCTCTTCTCAGCAGTAGGAAAAATTCTTCACATGAAATTGTTCTATAACAATTTATTACAGAGAAAATAAATTGTAACGAAACAATTATTTATTTCAAAATCATGCATGTGTAAGGTTCCCCTTGCTGGTAGCATGATATCTTTAGAAAAAAATACTCATGTTACAAATCACTATTGAAAAATAATTTAGCACTCTACCAGTTATGCATAAACTAAGAGTGATAAAGAAAAGTGATATAATTCCAAAATCATTCAGTTACCATGGTTATCAGCTCTACATTGTAAAAACAGCTCATGTCAATGAAGAAGTTGAAACATATGCAGTATACCAGGGTACTATTAATTTGATAGAAACAAATTTTTGTTCTCCCTTTTTTTTAGTGGTAAACCTGTGCCTAAACCAAGAAGATCATCACAGTTTTCAACAGTTTTTCCTTCATATCTTGATACAATTGAAGAACTTTCAGAAGAATCTAACTTTGCCTCTATCAGCAACTCAAGTAAGGCAAATGGTGAGTAATAATCCTAAATAAAGTTTATAGGTAGTGTCTTGAGAGAGTTTAAAACGAATAGAGTGAAATCCCCTAAATTGGATATTTCTGAATTGAATAACCTTATCAATTACTTATAACTTCCCAACACCCTGCCATTTACCATACTTTCCATACAAATTTAACCTGTTAACCTCTTACTCAACGTATATGATAGCAAAATTTTTTCTGGTTCAGTGTTTGGGAGAGGCGATTGCTGGTGCAGTGACCTTAACCCTTTACCCAATGAATCGCCCGCATCCGCCCGCGTAATATGCAGATTCAGCAGCTGAAAATAATATTATTTTTCGAAAAATTTCAACAAAACCATATCATGTGACCCCTCTCTGGAACGAGCTCATCGAGCTCGTTCCAATGAGGGGTCACATGATATGGTTTTGTTCAAATTTTTCGAAAAAAATTAAAAAATGATATTTAAATGAATAAATTTTGATATCGTCTGCATTGGGTAAAGGGTTAATTGTTTTTGTCAGGTTGACTTTTGGGGCCTTGGCCCTTGGGTGGTGTAATATGAGTTCATCTACTGCCACAAATCATACAGTGTAAATTTATTCGAGCTAGGGATATGACATCCAAAAGTTTAAAGCTTTCTATCGAATCCCTCATCTGTTCTGTTTCTAACTTGTCTATTGGTATTTTATGTGCTGTTTATCTTATATTATTGGGTTCCTTCTTTGTTTTATGTTGTGTATGCATTTAACATAATATTAATTTCTCTCAATAAATACTGTTTAACCCTTTATCCAATGAATCGTCCACATCTGCCCGTGTAATATAGAAATTCATCAGTTGAAAAAATACTTTTTTCAACAAATTTCAACAAAACCATATCATGTGACCCCTCTTTGGAACGAGCTCGTTCCAGTGAGGGATCACATGATATGGTTTTGTTGAAATGTTTTGAAAAATTAAAAAAACTGACATTTAAAATAATACATTTTGATGTCGTCTGCAATGGGTAAAGGGTAAAACTAAAATTTGTTATTTTAATTATTGTTTTTTAAAATTTTTCAAGAAATTTCAAATATCATGTGACCCCCTCATTGGAATGAGCTTGTTCCAATGAAGGGTCATATGATATGGTTTTGTGAAAAATTATTTTAAAAATATATTTTTTAAAACTGTTGTAAGTTCCACAGATGGATGCAGCCCTTAAGTTGGGTAAAGGGTTAATTGCATATAGGTGATAGTGTAAACTCTTTCTAATTGAATAAAAAATATTACTCTGACAACCACTGAATTTCCCATATTATAGGCCTATTCAGCCCCAGTACTCCTACTATTAGAATGTAATCTATTATATCTTGTTTGGCACAGCTCCATAAATTCTGTCAAACACAATATAGTAGTCCTAACTGCCCAATATATCAAGAGAATACAGAATAATGACCAATTTCCTGTTACCTGAAATTTCCTATTGATTCAGTTTGATAGAATATTTTTCACTTGTAAATTGGCTATTCAGTTAACAGGGTGCCACCTTACTAATCCAATGACAGATTAATTGTGGTATGTGAAGTGTGAATTGCACTGAAAAAATGACAGAATGGAGTTTTCAGCCAGGCTATAATTGTTGTTTTTTTGTGTGAAAAAGCCAAAGAAGTGTAAGCAAAGTTCACAAGCCAGTACAAGTTGTTTGCACAGTCATTTGGTTTGCCTATGGGTTTTGTCTATTGCCTGTTTGCCTATTCTGTTTCTCTACACTTCTCGACCTCAGTCAGAACCTATACATGAAATTTAGATCTACACAGGCTTCTTCGCAAGGTAGATATGACAAAGAAATGGAGAGTGGGGGAGTTCTCAGTCCCCGAAGGGGAAAGCAAACAAATCACTGTAGGAGAAACGGGAGAGTATGAGTATCTAGGGGTAAGCATAAATATAACGGGAAGAGGGGTGTACAGAAATTACTCAGCCAAACTGATTCTGAAGGGGAAAAGAATTCTGAACCAACTAAAACTTTTAGGGAAAAATAGTTTCAACAAGGTCTTTGTGGGGAAAACACTGTGGGAGAGGGTGGGTTTACCAAGTATAACGTATGGCACGGACGTGATTCCATTAAACCAAACCGTTATTAAGAAGTTGGAAAGTACTCAGAATGATGCCGGCAGATGGATAACAGGGTCGAGTAATGCTGTAGCTTTGGATGCAGTAAGGGGGGAGCTTGGGTGGATGAAAATCAAGGACAGGGTAGATTTGGGAAAACTGTGTTACTTTAACTACTTGAGAAACCTGCCTGACAACCGGTGGTGCAAATTGATGCTCGATACCATTTGGAATTCTTATATAGAAATGGGGTGGTCAAAACATGTGAGGGAACTAATGGACAATTACTCTATAGAGGTCACAAACATAGAAGTAGGAATGAAAGAAGGCAAAAGGTTTGTCAAAGAGAGAGTCATGGAAGATTGCAATCGAAACTGGCGAGCAGGGGTTAGCGTGAAAAGATCACTGCAGGGGTTACATTATAAAGAAAAGCCAGCTTTTGAGAAGTACCTAGATGGCACCTTTGGAGGGTCACTGCTGTTCAAACTGAGATCAAGATCACTGGAGCTTCGGGGAAAAATTGGGAGAGATGAGGAAAAGGGATGCCAAATGTGCCACTCTGGAGTAGTGGAGACCCTGGAACATTTTCTCTTGGAATGCCCACAGTATATACCTCATAGAATAAAATTTACTGGAAGAATAATGCAGAAGTGGGGTGAAGAAACAAAGGATAGATGGCTGAAGGGGGACACGAGGGAGAGGGTAGGAATGCTTATTGAAGAAATTGAAAAAGAGGAAGTGAAGGACACTATTAAGCAGTTTATATCTGAATGCTGGGAGGAGAGGAGGGGAAGAGGGGGTGGGGTGCAGGGGGAATGATGACCTTCTCTTATGAGGACCGCGACAAATCAGCGGCTGGCCAAAGAGTTATTATTATTAATTTGAAATCTCTTCATGTATCCCATGCATTACCATGTTTATGAAATCTGGTAATGCAAACTAACCCTACATGCTGTAGAAGGACCTGCATCTGTTGTGAAGTATAAAAAAAACATCTCATCAGTTATACTAGGTTTGTAAAACTATCAGTACCAAGCCACAAAATAAGCAGATGGTCATCTGCAAAATGAGGTCCCCAGAGGGTGAATTTAGTGATGCTACCCTGCTCAGCAGGGTAGCATCACTAAATTTACCCTCTGTGAACCTCATTCTGAATCAGGGTCTCAAAACTAAACAGAAAGAGGTACCTAGAGGATAAACTGGCCCACTGATATGGTTTTTTCGAAAGTTTTTGAAAATTAAAAAAAAAATATACAGTTGTGATTCAGTAGAAAAGCTTTCTCTGTTCTTGTGATTACAGTTACAGTATAGTATGATCTACTGTATTATGGTAGTAAAACTTTGTGTTCTTTGTTGATGAAGTGCTGCAATATACATTGCAGTGCATCATCAGATCAGTGTCTTAGAGTAACCTGGTTCAGTCCAGTGGAGGAAAATTATGAATTTTGACCAGAACAAGATGTAATATGGTTGCATTTAGCTTGTAATCTCTTTCAATTCTTTATCAAAGAATTAGAGTATGACAGTTTGCAGCAGAGAAATTTGACTTTATGGATGTTGGCTACATAAATGGCCATGAGAATAAACAATCACAGGTTTATTTGGAGAGACAGTGTTTCGATCACACTGATAAGATAAATGGGACCAGGACTTTCAGAATCCAAATACCAGATGGTTGAACATGAAAGTTTTATTTGACCTTGAATTCTAGATTCTGAAAAATGAATGTTTTATTTGATCTCCAATTCTAGATGCAGAAAAACCTGTTGCATGAAAGTCTGAGTAAACTATGTCATAATTCCTGGCATCCCAAAGGACAATTTGTCAGGTATCACAAATCTGTTGGGAGTTCCCTGGAAGTGAAGTAGTAGTAACGGTTTAAATTGAAATTGAGCATCAACCAATTATGAGCATAGGTGTTAGCATTTGTCTGAATTATAGCTACTCTCATGGTAAATAATTGGCTAACAGAGCAGCTATATTTCAGGCTGATGCCAACACTAATGCTGCTGATGATTGGTTGATGCTCAACATCATTCCACCATTTATTCATACTAGATCATTCAACTTGGCGAACGTTTTTCCATGACAATATGGCTTGACCCATTTTTCGTTTGCGTGTTTTTCATTTTAGGTAACCTCCACATGACCGAAATGGCCTTTTGCCTCAATTCGACAGGCCTGTATGGATGAACCATATTACATGTTAATGAATAGCCAGATTGCCAATCAAACATATTCAATTAACAGGAACATTCATTTAACTGGATTTTTTTTCAGTTTTCTGTAGTTGAGTTATAAACTGTGCATTTATTCTATTACATCTTGTTTGACAGATCTCATGGAGATCTGTCAAACAAGATATAGCAGATTAATTGCTTATATTGGAAGTACCGAGGTGTGATAGGTCTCTAGGCTTTGAGAATTGAGTGGTTGTCAGTCTGTAGTTTTTCAGTACATCTCAAAATTTTTTATTCAAAACTTAAAAACTGAATCTAAATTGTTTAGACATGTAACTTCAGCAGGATATGGTAAATGTTTATCTCTTTACATATTTCAGATTCCACCAAAAGTAAAATTGAAATGAGTGGTTCAGACAATACACTGTCAAAAGGTACATTTTAAGTTATTTCTTTTCTTTAGTAAGTTCTTTCTTTACTATATGTTTTGATCATTACATTTAATTGACTTTTTAACAAGTGATAACTAGTTGATGTGTAAAGTATAAATGTCCGCTCTGATAGAAAGTGCCAAAAGCTTCTTTTGTGGTCTTGTATGCATCATTCATATCCACTCTCATTTGACTGAAGATATCTTTATATGCCCTGGAAAGGAGGCTTATTAAATCTGAGTTTGATTTGCCCATCAGTCTGAGTTTTGTCTGGAAAATTGTGTCTTGGTAATAACTCTGCAATTGCTGGCTGGAAGAACGAAAGGAAAGTATTTTGTTCGGCACTACCAGGTTCAAATGAAAAAAAGTCAAGGTCACACGATTATGAAAACTCAAAATCTTAGAAAGACTTTGTCCAGAAAATTATGTATTTGTCTCAACTCTGTAATGGCTGGGTGGGTTGTCAAGAGATTTCACATGATGAAAGCTCAAATCTTAGAAAGCTTCGTCCATTCAGAAAATTTGCCTAAGTTGTAACTCATAATATCAAGGTGGATTGTCACGAAACTTTACACAAAGGTAAAGGACAAAGAGAAGTAGTGTTGTTCAGCACCACTAAGTCTGAATGACCAAGCTTAAGGTCACACGATTATGAAAACTCAAGTCTTAGAAAAAGTTTGCCACTGTCATCACTTTGTAGTTTGGGGGCATCAGTGACCGAGTGGTCACAGTTTGTCTGGTTTGTTCATAAATTGAACCTTGACTGCATCATAGCATAATCTACAATGCTTTAACCCTTTACCTAATGTAATGGCAAAACTGACCAGAGCTATTCACAAAATCACTATTCAATTTTCCTTATTTTTTCATTTTTTTGTCTCAAAAACAAAGCTTATGACCCCTCATTGGAACAAGCTTGTTGGGCTTGTTCCAGTGAGGGCTCATAAGCTATGTTTTTGACACAAAAAATGAAAAATAAATAGTTATCCAAGATTTTGTTTGCATGTGTCATTAACCTTTCCTGTTAGGTAAAGGGTTAATAGCATTATGGATTGTGCCTTGATACACTCAAGGGATGGAACAGAAGTATCAAGTGTTTTTGCATAGTATGCAGGTCAAACCTTAATGTTTGATGATTTAGCCAAGGATCTTTATATACTACCCCAATATTTTGCTGATGATCAACCTACATATTGATATATTCGTACATAAAATGTAAATTTGTATGTACAAATGAATGGGGATTATCCTTAGCAAATTGTGAGTGGTATATATGCTTGTATAAGTAGAAGTTTTCATAAAATGTATAACACAGTTGTAACTCTCTCAGCTCTTTCCAGCTATTAATCAAATGATCATGTTAATCTGCACAAGCCAGAACATGAAGAACATCATAATAAAATATGCGGCAATAGTCATGATCAGCAGGATAAGGGTTAAAAGGTTCACAATTTCCTTCCCAGCTCCCCAATTATTGTAAAATAAATCCTTTATATACAACTATTTTTTTTCAGACAGTGACAATAGTTTAAGTCGCCAAGGTCAATCAGAGAAGAACTTTCCCACCTCCATACTGTCTGTTACTGGTTCCTCAAGGGAATCTATATCAGATGTAACAAATACATCAAGGCGCAATTCAGGGCATTCATCAACCAGTCATATACCAGTAGCTCAGTCAAAGGTGAGTGTAATCTCTGGCAGACTTATAAATAATGTAAACAATGCACATATTATTAACACTTTATCCAGCACAAATAGAACCTGCACAAAAATTTATCATTCCAATGAGGGGTTCATAAGCTATGTTTTTGAGACAAAAAAGAGAAAAAATAATAAATTTATTTTGATTTTTATACCCCCACTTTTTAAAAAAAAAAGATTGCACCTGTCTGTCCATCCATCTGTTCATCTGTCTGTGGGTCCGTGCATATGTCCATCTATCTGTCCATCCACCCTCTGATGTCTGTTCAAGTTATAACTTGAACATTACGGCTCAGATTTTGATGAAATTTCATACAGATGTTCACTATCATGAGATCCTTCAGGAGCATAAGCTGTTTTGCTGTTGGAATATTTTTCTGTGAGTTATTACCCTTTGAATATACAAAATAGCCAGTTTTTTTATTGTTCGCCTCAGATCTCAGGTTTGGATTATCAGATCTCAATGAAATTTGGAATGAAGATTGTTTTCAAATGAGTCTCTAATAATATTTCTTACATTTCACTTTCTTGTCGTACCCCTCCTTGTAACTTTGGAAATTTGCTGTTTGCCTCGTAAAATAGCCAATGTTTTGTATGTTTGCCTTTTATCTCAGGTTTGGGTTATCAGATCTCAATGAAATATGGAAGGAAGATTGTTTATGGGAAAGGCTTTTACAGTATCATGGTTTATTTCTTCTCTTGCCATTGTTTGGTGGTATGCACCGTGGAAGTATGCACCTGGGTGGTAGCCAACCTCTTGTTGTGAACAGTGCTGCTTGGTTATGGTTACTTTTAGGTAAATTGTTGAGACAGTGTGTCAGATTTTTGTTACCTTTTCTTTATTAACCCTTTACCTAACATGAAAAGCAGACGACACTTGCAAAAAAAATTCTTGAATAACTCATTTTTTTCGTTTTTTGTCTCAAAAACATTGGTTATGACCCCTCGTTGGAACGAGCTTGACGAGCTCGTTCCAACGAGGGGTCATAACCAATGTTTTTGAGACAAAAAATGAAAAAATAATGAAAATTAATTGGCGATTTTTGAGAATAGCGCTGGCCAGTTTTGGCCGTTACGTTAGGTAAAGGGTTAATATTTAAACATTGCACACTGATGTCAAAATAACAAAATTTCAGTCTTCAAATTTTTCCCATAATGCAACTAAAAATTTAACCAATTCAATTTTGTTTGACAGAGCTCATTGAGCTTTGTCAAACAAATTGGAATTAGTTAAATTGCTAGAAGCATTGCTGGAAAAACTTGCTGCTTGACATTTTTGTACTTTGTCATCAGGGTGCAGAGGGTTAATTTTCTTCATTATATTTTTATACTATACCAATGACCCAGACATAGCTGGTGCTAACTCTTAAAATATAGGGCCAAACACAAATTTTGCCCCCCAATCCCCAAAATTTGCATCTAAAACCAAAGAAAACATGTCCTGAAAGGCCCTCCACACTTCGCCCCTACTGCGCATGCGCAGTGTCAAGGACGTTCCGAAATTGGCGCCATTAATCATTCTAAGTTTGGCCCTTCATCAGTTAACATCTGACTGATCTTTGTGCTTATAAATCTCAGTTTAAATGATGCCAGACACATAAATATTAGTGAAATGGTGATTCTAAGGAGGATAGAGAAGGAGGAGAGGAAAAAAATATGTGACAGAATATTATCAGGGCTGTAACTTAAAATTTTTTAATGAAATTATGTTAAGTTACCTATTTTCGAGGCAGCAGCCATTTTGTTGTCATTCTGATTATTTAGTTACACTGTTTTTTAAGTGTTTTCCTCTCTCCCTGTCCTTTAAGTCCCCCCTTGCTATTCTCCCATGCTTTTGGCATAGTTTTTGTAATTATTATTACTAAATTTTCTTGGGAGTTTTAGCTGAATAACAGAATGAATTCTGTTCTTTTCCCCATGTTTACGTCTTCACCTACGGGTGGTTAGGCGTTGTGTTCTGCATCTACCATCTGATGTTCTGCAGTTTCTTCCCTGGAAGTCTCTGTTTTGCATCAGATAGTGTATTTTTGGTAACTGATTTCGGGCCTGGGTGCCTGGAGTCTTATTTTAGTGTTTTTACACTCATTGTTTACATTTACAACAGCCATCTGTGTGAGGGGGGGATTTCTAGAAAATAATATCTTGATGTTATTTTAATCATAACTAGATACATTATTATTGTTCGTAAGTGTTGAATAAATTGTTTAAAATATTTTTAAAATTTTTGTCCACACTTAGGCTTGGGATCCATTGGGGCTCAACGTTACTTTTCAGAAACTTGGGCTGTTCTGAAAAAATATTTTTTCAAAATATTTTGATTTCAATTATTTTTTCTATATTAATGGATCATATTATTATTATGTATTTTGATTGCCAGGGGTTAGTGCGAGTACCAGGACTTGTTTTCTTTTCACATTGAAAGGATATTGATCATTTGTATTAAGAGGAAGTCTTCCTCTGACTTTATAATCATTCTATATGTGGTCAGTGTACTCGCATTAACTCCTGTTCTGTATCGTATGATTTCGATGACAATATGGGAAGCGTATGTCACGGTATGTTATTGGGGAATTGGACACTCCGGTCCTTTCCCCGCAGGGTCACTCTACTTTATCAATTTCTATTTCAGACGATCAAGATTAGGGTGATGTATCTGTGATGTCTTCCAACAGTGTGCCTCCGTCTTCACAATTAATGAAGGGCTAGCGGAAAAGTGCTCATGTAAATACGCCAATTGCCTAAGAGGACCCTAGTAGGTTCGACGGCCTTTGACGTCCGCTAGCTCGCCTGGTGTAGCGTCCATTCACCGAATGGTTCGGCAGCCGGGTTCGTCCGTTGCGGTCTAGAAGGAATTTTGGGGTGATGCGAGGACTATAAATTAACCTAATGCACACCCAGTGACGGCGGATCGGAGGGAGAACGGAGGAAGCCTTTTAGTCCGGTTCATAGCTCGTTCCGGTCCATCCGGACGGCAAGCAAGAGAGGCCCCTCTCTCGTTCAACAACATCTGGCCCCAGATGTTGTGGTACAAAATGTGTCGCAAGCGGAGCATACGTCCGTCGCTCGGGACGCTCCGTTGTATAGGCAGTCCACGGAGACTGCTAAGGCTTCCTCTTCTCGTCAGCGCACACGACCGCACCTTGTCTGCGTGACCGCCGATATATTACCAGCTTCGCCGATCAAGGATTCTTCGGCGACCAGGCCACACCATCCGGTAGCCAGGGAGTCGAGGCCTGCAGACTCCGGACGTTCGCATAGGAAGTGTGCGGGAGTCAACGTACACGGAGCTTCCGGCGGCAATGCATCGTAAGACCGCTACAGCACAGGCCTCGGGAACGGACGTGCTTTCCTTAATAGCACAGTTTATCGCAGCATCCCAGCATCATCTGAATCTGTCGCATATATTTTATGCTGGGTCGGGACACTCCGCGGAAGCAGGTACGGACGTCCGAAAGTTTCATCCGGTCCGACGGGATACCGAAAGGGATTTGGAGGATTTCGAGCTTTTCCTTTCGGAACAACATATGCTGTTGTGTATGTCATCTGACTTGGTCTTCTACAGCTTCTTTCGTCGGACCAGAATGCTGCGATGCCGGATAAGAAACTGATAGCGTCGGTGGACTTAGAAATTTTTGGTTCGGTTCAGAGACATCGTCCCTCAGTTCCGACATAGTCCAATAATGTCACACAAACTTTCGAATTATTGAATGACGCTATATATATTATTATTTTATGCTTGCTATAACCAAGCATTTCTGGTTTCTTGTTCGCAGAGTTACGGAGATGTCTTTCAAAAGTGTGCCTCTGTCGTCATAGTTAATGAAGAGCTAGCGGCAATAAGTGCTCATGGAATATGTCTATCGCCTACGGAGTGACATTCGCTAGCTCACCCGGTGTAGCGTACATTCATCGAATGGTTCGGCTGCCGGGTTCGTCCATTGCGGTCTAGGAAGGAGATTTGGGTGATGCAAGCACTTTAATTACTTTAGTACTCACCCAGTGACGGCAGATTGAGGACAGATCGGAGGAAGCCTGTTAGTCCGGTTCCTGGCTTGTCCAGATCCGTCCGGGCTGTGAGCGAGAGAGGTCCCTCTCTCGTCCAACAACATAGGGGACCGCATGTTGTGGTTCAGATATTTTACATTCGGAGCATATGTCCGTCAGTCGGGACGCTCCGTTATATTGACAGTCCGAGAGACTGTCCTTAATGCTTCCTCATCCTCACAGCAGGGCACACGACCGCACATTGGCTACGTGACCTCGAGTATCCGATCAGTTTCGTCATTCAGTGATTCCACGGCGAATAGGTCGCGCCATCCGGTAGCCAAGGGACACGAGGCCTATACACTCCGTTCGCTCGCATATTGGTAGTATGCACGGGGTAACGATCACGGAGCTTCCAGCGGCAATGCATCGTAAGACCGCTTCTCCTCAGGCCTCAGTGACGGACGTGCTATCCGAGTTAGCACAGTTGTTTCGCAGCATCCCAGCAATTGACATTTTCTCGGTCGAATCAGGAATTATCCGACGGCGCTGGGTCGGTGCGGTCCGCGGTTGCATCAGGTATTTTTCGATCGGTTCAGGGACATTGTCCCTGACTTACCGACGCAGTCCAATATTGTCATTACAACATGTGTTTTATTTTTCGACGCTATATATATATATATACAAGCCTGCCACCAAGCATGATAGTTTAGTTTCTTGTCTGCGTTGCTCATTTCTGCCATTTTATCATTTATACGAATAGTTTATTTTGGCAGAGCAGGGCATACCGAGAGTTCATATGCATCTAGACGGTGTGGTTAAAGACTGGATATATTCTTTTTCGCCGTTTATGTCTTTTCCAATTTCAATGTTGGAAATGACATGATGTATAGTAGACTTAACTTAGACGCTTTATCATACGTAATCCGCCTTACTGAGGCGTTATCATTACGTCTTCAAGAAAAGATTTACGGGATATTATTCTCAATGTAATTTCTTTTGAGGGCAGTAGTTTGTTCACGTATAACTCCGCCCTTCAGTGGCTGATTGGAGTTGGTTAGACGTGACGCAGCCCTAGCTACATCCACACGCGTGGATAGTAAGGTTAAGAACTCTCTCAGAGTCGCTTCGTTCTCGGAGGAGCTTCTCTTCGACGGCAACTTTTCGGCAATCCATGAATTGCTTGATTTACACGTTCTCTTGTCTATCTAGTGTTACAAGAGATTCAGACTGGGGCAAACATTCGGTGGTTGACTCAGAGAGTGCCACCGCAGTTGCCGGACCCGAGTATGGCTGTTATGACGGTTGCCAGTCAAACAGATTGGGATATACACTGATCCCTACGGATTCGAAGTGCCAGGGTCTTTGGGTTCCGCAGTCTCTTAGCAATCAGTTTTCTTCCGCGGAATAATGTTTTTTAGGCTTGCTTTATGTCATTGCATGAACATTATTCAGAAACGCATGCCCAAATTCTGTCCTTTAATTCGACAGTAGTGGCGTATCTTCGGAACCAGGGAGGCACTCTTTCGTTTCCGTTATTCAATTTAATGGAAAGAATCCGTCTGTTGGTTATAGTACACCAAGTTCTGTTTTGGTCCGTCATATTCCGGGTCGTCTGATTGTTTTACCGGACTCCCGTTCTCTTACGGGTCGCTTGTTGCTGTCAGAATGGACTCTCAACAAACAAGTATTCAATCAGATTTGCTATCTATGGGAGCGCCCAATGATGATTTATTTACGACACAGCTTGCTAATCAATTGCAGACGTATGTGTTGGCTTGTCCAGATCTCTGAGCTAATGTTGTTAACGCTCTATTGATCTATAGGACGGAATGATAGGATACGCGTATCCTCCGGCGCTGTTGTTTCAGCAGGTATTGCTAAGATAAACAACCACAATACATTTCTGTTGATAGCATCTCTATCTTCACAGAGATCATGGGTAATTTACTCTCTTGTCTACTGTGGGTCTTAACGTGAAATCTTCCTCTATGTGAGGATCTTTTTTCACTGGGTGAATCGTGTCATCTTTATCACAACCCGCAAGGTCGCAACCTTCATGTATTCCGTTGTGTGGTCCGTATTGCATTGTAGCACTGAACTGGACAAGCTTTGGACGCGATTTCTTACTATAGGAGATCCTCTTCTTCGCTATTCTATGCGGCTAAAGTGGAGGCTCTTCCGTCGTTGGTGTAGGGATCATTATGTTCATTTTGTTGATCCCTCCATACTACTCATTGCAATTTTTTAGTATACTTGTTTCACAAGATCTACTGCAGCCTGTTATTATTAAGGTTATAGGTTTATGTTACCTCATACCTATGCACTCTACGATAGTTTACAATTGAGTCTTTTGTCTCTTTATCTAAGTCAGTTAGTAACTTTTTGATAAATAGACTTAGAATCTTTAGATTAAATTCCTATATGGATTTTAACTTCGGTTCTTATTCAGCTAAGTAATCATTTGAGCCTCTGGAAACAGTAGTTTTCAAATTCTGACCTTTTAGACAGTAATTCTGTTGGTTTCTCTTTTACTGTAGAGTCAGTGAGTTTCATGCACTATCGATGGATGATTTTCACTTTCGTAGTTTCGGAATCACTACTTCCGTTACTATTTAGGTTGGATTTTTGCATAAGAGTTAGGCTCCTATTATCCGGAACCTATTATTTTTAAGGTCCTTCCGTCTTCGTATGGGCATAGGCCTTTACTCTTTCCGGGTACAGTTTATGTATTTATAAACAGATATCTGTTTATTACTATGGGCGTAAGCTTCTTCTGTCTTTGATGCCTAGTAGAAGGACATTACGTTCCATTTTATTGTTAATGGATTCTATTAACTATCGGTACTGCTTATGGTATATCATTCACTTAGCAGTTGTGCTTAAGATTTCGGCTCATGAAGTAAGAGTTCTTCTACTTCTTGGGCTTACATTAATAGTGTCGCTATTATAGATTTTTGAAGGCCGCTCATTGCGCTCAGCCATCCACATTCATGAATTTTATCTCAGAAATATCGAGTCCATTTCTGGAGGCCTCTATTGTTAGGTCTATTATCTACTGCTCAGAATGTCATTCACTTAACAGTTGCTACTATAGCTAGGTAGGCTGTCTGTTTCGGCAGTGTCTCCGTTCTGCTGCCCTCTTCGCTCTGGGCTATTTGACCCAGGGCAAGAAAAAGGGGGGGGGGGAGGGTGTTCCCTTGGGTCACCTGTTTTACTATGAAAACAAGGGGATACCTCCTCCGGAGTTAGTAATTCTGAGCTGTTATTGGGATGGTTGTTTAGTGAGAAGTTTAGGTTTTTAAAATTCATTCAAGTCTTAGTTTTTAAAGTATAGCTTTTGAATATTGCATATGTCAACGGACATGATTATGCAATCCTCAGACACTTTTAGGAGTATAAGAGTCTCTATTCTCTAGACTTACTTTATTTATTGGCTTACTTTAAAAATTATTAGTATAAGGATTATATTGGATATTAATAGAGTACATGGATGTATGAAGCTCAATTTTAGAAGGTGTTGTATCTTTCTAATTTATCATAAATAAGAAAGATACATGTAAGGCCTATTACTTCTTTTTCCCTACAGGGGATGACTCTGTTTTATTTTATTGAGCGTATTCCATTTTGCTCTATGTCCTTGGCCCTCCAGCCTTTTTACTATTCAGCTATGTCTGGGTCATTGGTACAGTATAAAAATGTTAAAAAATTTATAGTAATTTCTATATTTTTTATACTTACCAATGACCCAGACGGGGATGGCCCTCCCAGGCGTTGGGAACTCTTGCCTCCCCGCTGAGTACATAGCGCTTACCAGGCACTGGTTATTAGAATGATTAATGGCGCCAATTTCGGAGCGTCCTTGACACTGCGCATGCGCAGTAGGGGCGAAGTGTGGAGGGCCTTTCAGGACATGTTTTCTTTGGTTTTAGATGCAAATTTTGGGGATTGGGGGGCAAAATTTGTGTTTGGCCCTATATTTTAAGAGTTAGCACCAGCTATGTCTGGGTCATTGGTAAGTATAAAAAATATAGAAATTACTATAAATTTTTTAACTTTCCCTTATTTTTGTATGAATACAAGAAAGAGTTTGCTGTGATTTTTAAGTCTTGTGCAGTAAACTCAGAAGTCAAGAACCTGATAAATACAAATCAGGCCGCCTAAAATATGTGTGAGATAAAAGTTGCAAGCTATCTGAAAAATGTTCACTGACACTAACAGCATTAACACATGCACTCTTTGATGAGATTGTAATATGGAAATGTTGCAGCATCATTTCACAGCACTTTACTAATTCTTATATTTCTATATCCAAACCTTATGATTATTGTTATTCATTTTTCTGTAACTTTATTGTTACAGTTTTACAAATAATCCTTGTGTATGAGCCTTCCCTTGACAAATTTCAAGAGACAGAAGTTGAGAAATTAACCTTTTGCATAACACACCTTGCAGATGGCACTTGCCTCCCTCCTTCCCCCTTGTAACTAAACTTTTTCATTTATTGCATTGGAAACACAGCTTATGACCCTTCATTGGAACAAAAAACTCAGTGAGCTTGTTCCAGTTTGGGTTGTTAGCTATGTATTGGGGACAACAATTGAAAGAAAAATAATAAATTGGTATTTTTGGTCATTGCTCGTCTTTTATGGACGTTATATTTGGTAAATGTTAACCATTTTCTTACAAAGTTTACAAATGACGTTATCAGTTATTTTTCCCATAGTAAAAAAATTATGTTTTTGTTCCAAAACATAACATGCGATATACATAATGGATTGATCTTCTGAGACTCATTACATTGAAGGGTATTAACTTGTAGAGTGCTAGAAGTCGTCATGGCTCTACTGAAAAGTGCTGAAAGCCACGTTAGTGGCTTTACACTGTGTGCATTCGCTCATCGTTTGAGAAGTGGCAGATAAAAGAAATGTTGATATTAAATTGTATTGTTACAATTTACTGGAGAGTGCCAGCTGGCACTCTCCAGTAAATAGTAACAAAATAATTACTGATGAACATAATCTTGCTAAACTAAGGTTCCTTTTGCTAGCAGTACTGTACCGGTATCTTTGAAAAAAATACTCAAGTTACAAATCACCTTTGAAAAATAATTTTGCACTCTACCAGTTAAGACCATCTGTTGTCAATTGCTTATCAATTTCAACCCTTTACCCAATGCAGATGTTATCAGAATTTTAAATAGCATTTTTTTCAAATTTTCCCAAAATTTCAACAAAACCAGATCATGTGACCCCCTTATTAGAACTAGCTTGATAACCTGGTTCCAATGAGGGATCATGCAATGTGGTTTTGTTGGAATTGTTTGAAAAATGATATTTTTTCAACTGCTGAATTTTCATATGCAAGCATTTGCGGCCAATTTGTTAGGTAAAGGGTTAAAATATGCCTTCCAATTTAACGGCAAATTTCTCACTTGAGCATGCTTAATCTTAGTTGCATTATCTCCTAAGATTTGTTGCATTTATTTCTTTATGATAAATACAATGGTGGTGGGATCATTTGTTACTTCACTCGCATAAATTTTGTTTGTGCTATCCTACTCAACTGAGACACCCCAGTAGCCATACACTTTAACCCTTTACCTAACATGAAAAGCAGACGACACTTGCCAAAAAAATTCTTGAACAACTAATTTTTTTCATTTTTTGTCTCAAAAACATAGGTTATGACCCCTCATTTGAACGAGCTCGACAATCTCGTTCCAATGAATGGTCATAACCTATGTTTTTGAGACAAAAAAATGAAAAAATAAAGAAAATTAACTGACGATTTTTGAGAATTGCGCTGGCCGGTTTTGGCCGTTACGTTGGGTAAAGGGTTAATAACTATGGAAATCCAATCCAGGAACTACGCAATCGCATTTTTTTCAGGCACTAAGATCCAACCCGGATAGGCCTAATGCTACGGAACAGCGCCGTCGCTCTAAAATCAAATGAATTTATGAACTGAACATGCTACAATCATTTGGCTTGAACAAAAAGGACTTTTAATTTAGAAGTCTTTAATTTATACTTATGTTTTCTGAAGACAGTTATATCAGCCCTTTTCTCAACGTACACAATATCAACATTTATTATGCTAGTAAATTTGTTTATCCAATCAAATGAATTTACTAAGAGACATAGACTCTGCAATATTAGGTTCAGGATGGCTGAAAAGCACCCAATATTAATTTAATGTTAGGTGCCCGTCAGCCATTTTGTTTTATCATTATATCCACACGCCTCAGCTTTTAATTTACACATATGTACATGTAATTACCGACATGAACATGATTCAGTACACAAACAACAAATAATTTTGCATGTGTGTCTGTTGAGCAACGAACAACTATAATACGTTTCTTCCAGTCTTTGAGAAATTTTAATAAACAAATGTAAATAAATACAATAAATAAACCACTAAAACGACATGCATAGAAATATTAATATCACCATTAACAACAAATAATGAATGAAACTGTTCTCACTTACCTTCTTGAAAGAATTGTTAATCCATTTGCTCCAGTTGTTTATTTTTCCAGTACTTAACAGAGAATTTTGACTGTATATGACAGGTCATCATCCTGTTGAAATTCTCTCACCACTTTCTTCCCCCCAACACTGTAAAATTCAGTTGATAAAATAATGAAATTGGGGAACATTAAATCTAGGATGCCCCTTTTGTTAATTTTGTCTTTATTTAGTCCTGGTTTTACAATATTTAATTATGGAATTTCTATCCACTGGTGTAAGTGTGTCAAGACTGGATTGCTATCTGATCAAGAAAGAGATTACTTTTGTGATCACAGTACTGTAATTCAACCATATCAAATTCAAAAAGAATTTCTCTTTAGTTTACACGGCTTAAACTTTACCTAACAAATTGGCCACATCTTCCTTCAAATTATGCAAATTTAGCAACTGAAAAAATGTTATTTCAACAATTGTCAACAAAACCATATCATGTGACCCCCTCATTGGAACCAACTTGTCAAGCTCGTTCCAATGAGGGGATCACATGATATGGTTTTGTTGACATTTTTTGAGAATTTTTAAAAAATGTTACCCTGGTATATAAAATAATAAATATTTTTATACTGTACCAATGACCCAGACTTAGCTGGTGCTAACTCCACAAAAACCAGGGCCAAACACAAATTTTGCCCCCCAATCCCCAAAATTTGCATCCAAAACAAAAAGAAATCATGTCCTAAAGGACCTCCATAGTACGACTCTACTGCGCATGCGCAGTGACGCAGTCGTCCCGAAATTGGCGCCAAATATCATTCTCTGTTTGGCCCTTCATCAGTCAACATCTCACTGATCTTTGTGCTTGTAAATCTCAGTTTAAAGGATGCCAGACACGTAATTCTTGGAGAAAATGTGATTCTAAGGAGGATAGAAGGAGGAGAGGAAAAAAGAAGTGGCAAAAAATAATCAGGGCTGTACTTAAAATTTTTTGTTAAAATTATGTTAAGTTGCCTATTTTCGAGGCAAACGCCTCTTGTTGTCATTCTTGCTAATTGTTGCACTGCTTATTCAGTGTTTCCTCTCCCCTAACCTTCTAAAGTCCCCCCTTGCAATTCTCCCATGCTTTTGGCATATTTTTGAGAAGTTTCATTTCTAAAAATTCCCTGGGAGAGTTGCTTGGTTACAGAATGTTTTCTGTTATTTTCCCCATAGTTACGTTTTCACCCATGGGTGTATAACGTTTGTGTTCTGCATCTTCCATCTGATGTTCTGCAGATTCTCCCCTGGGAGTCTCTGTTTTGCATCAGATAGAGTGTAATTGAGGACTGATTCCGGGCCAGTTTTTTCAGTGCCTGGAGTCATGTTTTCTTCTGTGTTTACACTGTTTGTTTTCATTGGCAACAGCCTTTTTTGAGGGGGGCTGTTTGCCTTTGAGGTAGTTTATCTCATTATAAGATACATTTATATTATCCGAAAGTGTCTCATTAATTATTTTATATAATTTTAAAATTTTTGACCACACTTTGCCATCGGATCCATCGGGGCTCAACGTTACTTTTCAGCAACTTGGGCTTCTCTGAAAAAATATTTTTTCAAAATTATTTTGTTTTGCAATTGTTTTTTCATTTATTAATGGATCATGTTATTATGTATCTTTGTGTCAGGGGTTTTTGCGAGTAACTAGGACTTATTGTTGTTCTTTCACAATGAAGGGAACTTGTTCAAATTGTAATAGGAAGAAATCTTCCTCTGACTTTCATGATTATTGCATAAATTGTAGTCAGTGTTCTCGCATTAATCCCTGTCCTGTATGTGAACATTGGGATGAGAAACATTGGAAACGTGTGTCACGATATGTTGTTTCTGGAGAAAGAGCGATGCCGGCTCTTTCTCCACAAGGTCACTCTACTCTCTCAGTTTCTATTTCAGAGGAACCAGAACAGGGTGATGTTTCCATGTTATCTTCTTCAAGTGTGCGTCCGTTGTCACAATTAAATACAGAGCTAGCGGCAAAAGTGCTCATGGAGATTAGACAAATGTCGTCCGCTAGCTCGCCCAGTGTAGCGTCCATTCACTGAATGGTTCGGCAGCCGGGTTCGTCCGATGCGGTCCAAGAGGAAATTTTGGGTGATGCGAGCACTATAAAAATAATAGATGCACACCCAGTGACGGCGGATAGTGAACGAGAACGGAGGAAGCCTTTTAGTCCGGTTCCTAGCTCGTCCAGGTCCAGCCGGGCCGCGAGCGAGAGAGGCCCCTCTCTCGTACAACAACATCTGGGACCAGATGTTGTGGTACAAAATGTGTCTTTAGCGGAGCATACGTCCGTCGCTCGGGACGCTCCGTTGTATAAGCAGTCCGCAGAGACTGTTAAGGCTTCCTCTTCTCGCCGGCGCACACGACCGCACCTTGGCTGCGTGACCTCCGATATCTTGCCAGCTTCGCCGATGAAGGATTATTCGGCGACCAGGTCACACCATCCGGCAGCCAGGGATTCGAGACCGATGGACTCCGGACGTTCGCATAGGAAAAGTATGCGGGAGCCATCTGATGCGGAGCTGCCCTCGGCAAAGCAGCGAAAGACCGCTCCTCCGCAGGTCTCGACGTCGGACATTCTAGTGCAGATAGCACAGCTTATCGCAGCATCCCAGCAGCCGACAGAGACGGTGTCGGATCGAGAATTATCCGACGGCGCTGGGTCGGTACGCTCCGCCGAAGCATCGGGGGCGGACAACCGGGAACATCGGGAGGTCCGACCGGATGGTGAAAGGGATACGGATGAATTGGAGCTATCCCTTTCGGAACAACACAAAGCTGCCGTAGACTTCATCCGGCACTTTCTTCCTCAAGTTGTTCCGTCGGGCCAGACTGCTGCGCTTCCGGACAGGAGAATTATAGCGTCATTGGACTCTGATTTTTTCGAGCGGTTCAGGGACATCGCTCCCGAGTTTCCGTCGCAGTCCAATAATGTTGCAAGAACATTTGAATTATTGAACGACGCTATTTTTAAACTTGCTTCCAGGACAGGGAAAGCAGGCTTCTTGTCTGCAAATACTCTCAACCTGCCTTTCATTAATGCAAGGAATAAATTCGACACGGCAGGTCAGGGTATACCGAGAGTTCCTCTGCGTATGGACGACGAGGCGGAAGACTTAGAGCTATCATTACCGTCGTCAGCTTCTATTCCAACCGCAGTGTTGGAAACAGCTATTGCGTCTAACAGAGCCAATTTAGATGCCTTATCTTACGCAGATCACCTTACGAAGGCGTTATCACTGCGTCTTCAAGGGGAAGAGTTTCAGGATATACAATCCTCCTTAAGACTTCTTTCAAGGGCAGTAGCTTATTCCACGTGTAACTCCGCCCTTTCAGTGGCAAATCTGGAGTTGGTTAGACGTGACGCAGCCCTGTCTACATCCACACTAGTGGATTCTAAGGTGAAGAACTCTCTTAGAGTCGCTTCGGTCTCAGGAGATCTTCTATTTGACGGCAAGCTTTCCGCTATTTATGATAATATTAAAAAGAAAGCTAGTGATTCTCTGTTGTTTAGATCCGCTCCTAAAAGGTCGGATTCAGCAGACACGAATAAGGCGGGCACTTCTGGGTCTTATCCGCCCAAGAGAGGTTCCTATAGAGGTTCCGGTGCGTCCTCTAGCTCTTATTCGAGAGACCGTCAGGATAGCAACTCTCGTTCGGGACGTCCTTCAGGCCGGGACAATCGGTCGGACGCCCCGAGGTCGACGAGGCGAGGTGCGGGTCGTGGAAGACGTGGTTTCTCCTACCGCAGGCCTCGCAGATCCAGGAGGTGATGGCTCAAACCTCTATCGCGTTCCGGTTGGCGGAAGGTTGTCGAGTTTTTCTCAAGAGTGGGCGTCGATTACGGACGACCCGTGGGTGAGAGGAGTGACTTCGGAAGGTCTAAAGATATCCTTCAAACGAAAGCCTCCATTAACTCGAAGTCCAAAGTGGACTCATCTTCCGTCAAACCCTCAGAAAAGAGACGCTCTGCTATCAGAGGTGCAGTCTCTTTTAATGAAGAACGCGGTAGAGGTCGTAGAAAACCAGGAATCGCTGGGATTCTACAGCCATCTGTTTCTGGTTCCGAAACCAGACGGCTCGTTCCGTCCAGTCATAGATTTGAGCTGGATAAACAAGCTGATCATCGCTCCGAAGTTTTATATGGAGACGATTCGATCGGTCAGAGCGAGTATTCGGGTGAACGATTATGCAACGAGCATAGATCTCAAAGATGCGTACTTTCACGTCATGGTACATCCGACATTCCGAAAGTATCTACGCTTCGCAGTCCTAGGAGTGGTGTATCAGTTCCGGGCCATGTGCTTCGGATTGAATCTAGCACCCTGGGCTTTCACTCGGGTAATGAACTCGGTAATGATCTACTTCCGAGCTCATTCGTCTGCGGTAACGTCGGCCTACCTGGACGACATTCTTCAGAGGTACGGCAACGAGTTAACGCTTCAGAACGATGTTCAGAATCTTCTTCTATTGCTCCGACGTCTCGGTTTCATAGTAAACGAGGAGAAGTCGGATCTGGTGCCGTCCAAGTCATTCACTCATCTGGGAATGAGCTTCGAGACGCACAACAATCTCGTTCGTCTGCCGTTAACCAGAGCGAAATTAGTCAGTTGTTACGCTCGCTATTGTCTAAATACAGACAAAGTCACAGCGAGAGAATTTATGAGACTGATAGGTCTGTGCGGAGCCGCTGCGGATCTCATTCCGATGGGACGGCTACGCACACGGCCTCTTCAAATTTTCTTGACTCAGAATTGGAGTGTGAAAATTCATTCGCTCGATGTAGACGTTCTCTTGTCAGATCAAGTGAAACAAGAGATTCAGACTTGGGCAAACATTCAGTGGTTAACTCAAGGAGTTCCGCTGCAGTTGCCGGATCCGAGTTTTACCTTTATGACGGATGCCAGTCAAACAGGTTGGGGTGCATCATTAATCCCAACGGATTCGAGATGCCAGGGTCTTTGGGATCCGCAATTCCTGTGCAAGCACATAAACATCAAGGAAATGATGTCAATTTGGCTTGCGTTACGTCACTGGATGGACATTATTCACGATGCTCATGTCCAAATCCTATCCGACAATACGACAGTAGTGGCGTATATACGGAATCAGGGAGGCACTCATTCAGTTCCGTTGTTCAATCTAACGGAAAGAATCCTTCTGTTTGCGTTGGAACATCACGTTCTTCTTTCGGTCCGTCACATACCGGGTCGTCTGAATGTGCTAGCAGACTCCCTTTCTCGAAAGGGTCGCTTGTTGCCGTCGGAGTGGACTCTCAACAAACAAGTATTCAATCAGATTTGCTACCAATGGGAACGGCCAATGATAGACTTATTTGCGACACATCTCAACAATCAGTTGCAGACGTATGTGTCCCCGTGTCCGGATCCAAGAGCATTTGCTGTAGACGCTCTATCGATCCCTTGGGACGGAATGATAGGATATGCGTATCCTCCAGCGCCGTTAATTCAACAAGTATTGCTAAAGATAAAACAATCTCAATGCAAGATTCTGTTGGTAGCATCTCTGTCGCCACAGAGACCGTGGATAAATCTACTCAGGTGTCTGTTGTGGGACCTACCGCGGAAGCTCCCTCCACGAGAGGATCTTCTTTGGCAGGGGAAATCGCGCCAACTGCATCACAACCCGCAAGGTCTCAACCTTCACGTTTTTCCGTTGTGCGGTCCTTCTTGCATGGCAAGCACTTTACAGGACGAGCAGTGGACGCGATTTCTAACTGTAGGAGGACCTCCTCTTCGCTAAACTATGCGGCTAAGTGGAAGGTTTTCCGTCGTTGGTGTAGGGATCATTCTGTTGATATATTTGATCCCTCTATACCAGACATTGCTAACTTTCTAGTATACTTGTTTGACGAAATCAAACTGCAACCGGTTACTATAAAGGGTTATAGATCTATGTTATCTGATACCTATGCACATCATGATAGTTTACAAATTGGATCTAATGTCTCTTTATCGAAATTGGTTAGAAACTTTTCGATAAATAGACCCAGAACTCTTAGATTAATTCCTAAGTGGAATTTAGCTTGGGTTCTCCTTAAATTGAAGGAAAAGCCATTTGAACCTCTTGGGACAGTAGATTTCAAATTCTTATCTTATAAGACAGCTTTTCTCTTAGCTTTCTCTTCTGCCAGAAGAGTCAGTGAGCTTCATGCACTATCGGTGGATGATTCTCATTATCGTAGTGTTGGGAACACTATCACCTTCACTACTAACGTCGGTTTTTTAGCTAAGAATCAGGCTCCTAATAAATATCCGGAACCTATTGTTATTAAGGCTCTTCCGTCTTCAGACGGGCGTAGGCCTTTACTCTGTCCTGTTAGAGCACTACGTATCTATAAACAGAGATCTCAGTTCATCAGAAAGGGACGGAAACGTTTCTTTCTGTCTTTGATGCCTAATAGAAAGGACATTTCAGTCCATTCTATTGCTAGATGGATTCAGTTAACTATCCGTACTGCGTATGAAGATTTATCTTCTTCTCAGCAGTCTGTGCTTAAGATTTCTGCTCATGAAGTAAGAGCTCTTTCTACTTCCTGGGCTTATGCTAATAGTGTTGCTATTACAGATTTAATGAAGGCTGCTTATTGGTCTCAGCCATCCACATTTACTAATTTTTATCTCAGAAATATTGAGTCCATTTCTGGAGACCTGCATTGTTTAGGTCCGTTATCTGTTGCTCAGAATGTCGTCCACTAAACAGTTGCAACTATAGTTATGCAGGCTTTCTGTTCCGGCAGTGACTCCGTCCGGCTGCCCTCTTCGCTCTGGGCTATTTGACCCAGGGCAAGGGGAAGGGGGGGGGGGGGGGGCGGGTGTTCCCTTAGGTCACCTGCTTTATAGTGAAAAGCAAGGGAATGCCTCCTCCAAGACAGTATTTCTGAGTCGCTTCCGGGATGGTTTTAAAGTGTAATATTAATGTTTAATTTCATTCATGTCTTATTTTTAAAGTGTAGCTCGGTGTGAAGCATTTGTATATGTCAAGTGTCAAACGGGCTTTAATATACAATACTCGGACACTTTTAAATGATTATAAAGAGTCTCAATTCTCTGGACTACTTTATTTATTGGCTTGTTTTAAAAATAATTAGTATAAAGGTTATACTGGATGTTAATAGAGAACATGAATGTTATTGTGCTCAATTATTAAGGGTAGTGTATCTTTCTAATTTAAATATTAAATAAGAAAGATACATGTAAAGCCTAATACTCCTTTTCTCCTTAAGGGGTTACCTCTTTATTTTATAATTGAGCTTATTGGATTTTCCTCTATGTCCTAGGCCCTCCAGCCTGTTTACTATTCAGCTAAGTCTGGGTCATTGGTACAGTATAAAAATGTTAAAAAATTTATAGTAATTTATATATTTTTTATACTTACCAATGACCCAGACGGGGATGGCCCTCCCTGAGTTGGGAACTCTTGCCTCCCCGCTGAGTACATAGCGCTGACCAGGCACTGCCAGTAAGAATGATATTTGGCGCCAATTTCGGGACGACTGCGTCACTGCGCATGCGCAGTAGAGTCGTACTATGGAGGTCCTTTAGGACATGATTTCTTTTTGTTTTGGATGCAAATTTTGGGGATTGGGGGGCAAAATTTGTGTTTGGCCCTGGTTTTTGTGGAGTTAGCACCAGCTAAGTCTGGGTCATTGGTAAGTATAAAAAATATATAAATTACTATAAATTTTTTAACTTTCATATCGTTTGCATTAGGTAAAGGGTTAAGCATTTAATTTTTTCATCATGAGTCCTTGCAATAGTTATACTTATTTGCTAAATTTATATGGAAAACACCTATGAAACTCCTCGGGTCCTAATAACGACTTTGATAAACTTTGTGGTTTCAGAAATGGCACCCAATTGTCATTTATAAGGATTTATTCTCAGTGAAAACCAAATCCTTATTGCGATGGCTTCTAGACAAGCTTTGGCTGCCTTTAAGAGTAGGCTGCTTCAAAAATTTGAAATTCAATTCAAAATTTGATTCGAAAGTCAATATTCAACTCGATTAAAAATAAAAAATTTGAATATTTTCGAATATACATTGGCCATAACTGTGAATGTTTACAGATTGTAATCGATCACATTATTTTATATTGAGTATTGTTCTGAGTACAAATGTAACTGGCTTGTAGTGGTAACAGTATTTGTAGCAATACCGATGCAGCTACAACCGTACAACAGTTGTAGCTACAAACACTATTATCACTACAACTGTTCATTTCAACTTATTGTGCATTATGACCAGTGACCATTTATAAAAAGTTTTTAACTTTGAAAAGTTCAATTTCAATTAATGATTTGTTCCACAACATGATCACATTATTTTATATTGAGTATTGTTCTGTACGATCACAGTTATTGGATATAACATCAAAAGCAATAGTTTTCTAAAAGAATTCCCCTGATTATTATATAAACAGAAGTAGAGCAGGCTTTAATTTACAAGCGGAACGACTCCATTTGGAATTGACTTATCATTTTGTTTTTAATCATTCTGCAGTTTAAAACAAATGCTTCACGTTGAATGGAATTGATCCGATTTGAAACAAATTTAAAAAAAAAAAAGTGAGGTATCAGCCCTTTCATCCAGGTTAGAATTGTTTATTGCTGCTGTTTCGAAGTTACAAAGTCAACAATTCAAATAGTTTCAATCAGTAACCTTTTGCACACTGATGTTGAAACATCAAAATCTCCACCTGTAAAATTTTTCCTGTAATAGATAGGAATTTACAGGCTTGGCAATTTCAGGAGAGCGATTTTTTAGCTCTCCTTACTGCCCTCCTGAAAGAATTAAGGCGAGCGAAAAATTGCCCTCCTAAATATTTTGGTCTGGGATGATTGAGATTACATGTATTATGCTCACATTAAATTTTTGTTGTAAAGCAAATATGTAATTTAACTATAATATACTACCATTACTACTATCCTGTCACTTGAAGCACTTGCACCAGGATGTGACTGTAGATTCAAGCAGACTTGATGTCCAAGAAAGTCCATACGCCTACCACTACCACCTTCAACCCCCTTGGGGGGTTGAAGGTGGTAGTGGTAGGCATATGACTTTCTTGGACAACAGGTCTGGGTACACACACAGGTCTTGTCAAGTGTGTGTTCGGTTGTTAAGTGAGACATCTAGATGTCTAAGAGATTTTGCTTTACCTTAGTAAAGTTAATAAAATCACTGATGTAGTCTGTTGGTTTCAGTTTCAATGAGTTCGTTCAATTGGATACTTAAAATGCTGTGTAAAGCTAATTGCTCTCCTAAGCTGATTGAGGAGAGCGATTTTTTGCCCTCCTGCATTTTTCAGAAAGCCAGGCCTGAATTTAACCAATTAAATCTTGTCGGACAGAGTTCTATGGGAATAATTTGCAGTTTGAAATATTTTTATTTTGTTATCAATGTGCAGATGGTAAAGAATACTAAACATCTGTATGAATTTTTCAACATTTCCCTTTAAAGACATATCTTGAAACCACTCAGTGGAAAACGTTCACCAGGAGTTATGTACTATGTCTTAAGCAGAAAACAAAATTCAAAACGTTCTAGGAATAGTTATTTGTACTGTCTTCAGAAAACTGTGGTTTATGAGAGTTCAAAAGAGACCATTTCCATGTTAACATTTTGCATGACATTTTATGTAGGATAATGAAGCAGGGAAGTCACCTACAAGCTCAGCTAGCAGAAGCAGTGATTCTTCCATCTCTTCTTTCTCATCTACTGAAGAACTGCAGCCTGTCATGACATCAACTCCAGTTTCAGTGCGACAGCCAGCAGATGGAAGGAGTGTTATGATGTCATCACCAAACAGTAATATCTTTCAACCAATCAGAAATGAGTTGCCTTTGGAGAAAAGTAGTACACTTGATTCTGTAAATGCTGAAGATGAGAATGAATCAGGAGCTGGTAGCAGTGTTGATAGAAAAGAAGGGGCCCAGAGTGTTACTGATGGCTCTGATCATATTGGGAGTCTTAGCTCTCTGAAAACTGAAAAACAAGAACAATCTGTTTCTCAGATACAGACACCCGATAAGCTATCAGAAAGGACTGGTAGTAAAACAGGTCAAGGTTATTCTGTCTTAAAGGCAATGACAATTAAAACTTTGAACAAAACACCCATGCCAACAACAGATGTTAAAAAAAAGGATGATGATGATGATAAGGATCGTGCTCTTGGTTTGAAAGACAGTTTGCAGCTGTACTCAAACACTGAACTTTTGTCACCCCTTTACTATCTAAGAATGAAACACAAAAAAACAGTTTCTTCAGATAAGATTAACATAGCTACCGATAATGGCGGGAGTTCTGAAGAGAAGGATAAAAGTCCCCAGAATGATAAAACAGCAGATGTTAATGTTAGTTCCAACATTGAAAGAGAGCCATCATCTCCTAGCACTACTTCTAGTTCTCAGTCTAGCACTAATGACTTTCAGAACAGAGACACTTCAGACTTCCAAATGAAGGACACTCATGAAGCAGACATGAAAACTGTACAGTCAGACACATCTGAAAAACTTTCTGATTCAGGAAGAGACAAATCCTTTGACTCACAAATGAAAAAATCTCTTTCATCACCCACAGTTCCAATGCAAGGAGGGAAAAAAAGTTCTCTCACATCTGTTTCAAAACCTGAAGTCAAGAAACCAAAACTGAAAAGATCAATGCATTCAAAGTCTAAAGGTGTCAGCCAGATGCTATCACTTGCTCTTTTCAACAGTGTAATGAAAAACAATGAGTCTCAGACATTGCTAAATCAATCAGGAAATGAACTGGAAAATGAAAGCAAGGATGATGAACAGGATGAGTCTTCAGTTGATAACACAGATGCTACTGGTATTGAACATTTTCATATATATATATATATATATATACTAGCATTGCCCAGGTTGATGAGTTAGCACATGTGATATCGGATGTGATTGGGACCCAGTCTAATTCCTTTTCCTTGTCAAATTACCCTTAGGTGCCAAATTTCGTTTCGATCAGTTGAAGCACTGCAGTCTATAGCCTACAAACAAATGTATAGCGAGCAAGATACAAACATTTGTGTTTATATATTCCACCCTGATAAGGAGTTTACTTCCTTCAGAGGGTCTTTTATTTTTATTTTTTACTAATATCATTCCGTTGAGTGCCATACCAAAATATATCATGTCACCAGGACATTAAAATTACACATCATACTGATCATTCAAAAGGTTGGGGTCCAATTGTGTTTTTCAAAGTAATCCATTGTCCAACAATATGATGGCCTCGGGTAGTGACCTAATAAATAAAAAAAGAAAATACTGATTTGTATCTTCCTTGGGTGGCAACAAGTGAAGATAGCTATGCCTATCCCATTACTAATAATTATCAATTATGGTATACTTTATCTTGTCCAAGAACTCCCACTGGTAACAGAGGCAAGTTCTTGTGTACTGCATATTTACAAAAGTTTGGAATGTTGTTTTATATCAGAACTCCCACTTGTAAACTATCAAAGAATTACTCTTGACAGCCACAGAATTCCCAAAGCTTATAGACCTACCTGACCTTAGAACATCCAATATAAGCATTTAATCTGTTAAATCATATTTGACAGTAATGTAATAAAATAAATGCACAGTTAGAATATGGGAAAATTATACGGTTCCTGTTAATTAAATATTCCTGTTAATTGACTGGCAAAGTGGCTATTCTACTGGCCTGATGGCCACATCTGCCCGCATAATATGAAAATTTAGCAGCTGAAAAAATATTATTTTTCGAAAAATTTCAACAAAACCATATCATGTGAGCTAGTTGAGCTCATTCCAATGGGAGGGGTCACATGATATGGGTTTTTTTTAAAAAGTTTTTGAAAAATTAAAAAAAATCATATTTAAAATAATAAATTTTGATATCGTCTGCATTGGGTAAAGGGTAATATGTGTTGTAACTCTTCATTAGAATGAACTTGTCAGGCTTGTTTTAATTGGGCACTGGAGGAGAAGGGGTGCATAAGCTAAGCAAAAACAGAGCAAGCAACAACAAAAATTTATTAAAAGTTGTCTTGCATTGGTTAGGTATAAACAATTCATTTGTATCCCATGCTCCCCAAGTCAAATAATAAAGACATAGTAATATTTTTACACAGTAACCAATGGCTCAGACATAGCTGGTGCTAGCTCTAAAATATCCAGGGCCAAACACAAATTTTGCCCCCAAACCTCAAAATTTGCATCAAAAACCGAAAATTTCATGTCCTGTGTGGCCCTCCATACATTTGACATCTGCGCATGCGCAGTGTCCAGGAAGTACCGAAATTGCCGCCAAATATCCTTCCATGTTTGGCACTCTGTCAGATAACAACAAACTGACTTTTGTGCTTTTAAATCTCAATTTTAAGGATGCCAGATACAGATCAATGATGATTATGGTGGATCAGAGGAAAGAATAGAATGATGGAAGGAAGAAACAGTGGTTTTTTGACTCACCAATGATAGTTGTGTGAGCCTATGGCATTGCCCTCATGTTGGCGGCATTCTCGGTGGCGTCCGGATTCATTCATTTTGAACTTTTATGTGCAGGTTTTGCTTTTTTTTTACTTTTTTTTATGTCAGCATGCATTTCAGGGATAGTAATATTTTATTCAACCCTTTCCATGCTTAGTTACTTGAATTTTGGATTTTTGTGGTCAGGTTTTTTACTTTTCTGCTCAGGTTTTTCACTTTTGTGTACAGGTCTTGAAATTTTGTCTTCAAGTAGAGTTTTACCTTACTGGCATATTGCCATGGTGGTTACCTTAACATTTCTGGGTATTTTTCTAAATTTTAACCCTTTGAAACAATTGTGATACTTTTTTTTACTTTTATGTGCAGGTTTTGAGGTTTGTCTTTCTTTTCTTCCAAGTGGATATTTTTCAAGTACAGTTTCATCTTACTGGCATATTGCCATTGTGGTTACTGTGACATTTGCAAGGTATTTTTCTCCATTTTAACCCTTTGAAACAAATGTGATACTTTTTTAGCTCACCTGACTTTCAGTCAGGAGAGCTATAGTGATCACTCACCGTCCGTCGTCCGTCGTCCGTCGTCCGTCGTCCTGCGTCCGTCGTCCGTCGTCCGTCGTCCGTGAACATGGTGTTTGCGTCTTCTCCTCCCAAACCGCTGAACCAATTTAATTGATATTTGAGATAATAGTTTGTTATGACATCGCAATTTGATTTTGTTCAAATCAAGTTGCCCCGCCCGTGGGTAGGGCCACACCCAAAAAGTGTGCTGAAATCTTAAAAAATCTTCTTCTCATGAACCAGCAGTAGCAGAGACTTGATATTTGGTGTGCAGCTTCCTTTTGAGGTGTAGACTCAGATTTGTTCAAGAGAAGTTTGTGGGGCTATACTTGGCGTCGTTATGGGAGGGGCAAAATTTTTGGCCCCACCCAAAATTTCTATTTTCCAAACCGAGAGGCTGATTTGAACCAAATTTTATGTGAGGGCTTATTGGGTCATAAGTAACTAATTTATGCTGATTTTTTTTTTCCCGTAGCCCCATGGGAACCGCAGGAGCTAAAAATAGAAAAAAATTAAAACGCCCATATCTCCAAAACTGCACGGCACCGAGAATTTTTATTTGGCGTGAAGCTTCCTTAGGACCAACAGAGAGAATTGGTAAAAAAAAATTGCTATCGGTTTTATCATAGGGTACAGTTTCGGGACATTGAAAAAGTGCTGAGTCAGCACTTTTTAACACTGTAGGCAATGGGAAAAACATTAAAAAATCTTCTTCTCCAGATCCAGCAGGCAGAATCTTTTGATATTTGGTATGCAACATTGGAGGGTGGATCTGATTCAGGTTTGTTCAAACCGGCCCCCTGGGTTCATATTTGGGCTCAGTATAGGAGCCCGATTTCGAACTTAGTGCATTTCAGGCAAATTTCTTAAAAAATCTTCTTCTCCAGATCCAGCAGACAGAATCTTTTGATATTTGGTATGCAACATTGTGGGGTGGATCTGATTCAAGTTTGTTCAAATCGGCCCCCTGGGTTTATATTTGGGCTCAGTATAGGAGCCCAAATTTGAACTTACTGCATTTCAGGCAAATTTCTTTGAAAATCTTCTTTTCCAGATCCAGCAGGCAGAATCTTTTGATATTTGGTATGCAACATTGTGGGGTGGATCTGATTCTATTTTGTTCAAATCGGCTCCCTAGATTCATATTTGGGCTCACTATAGAAGCTCGAATTTGAACTTAGTGCATTTTAGGCAAATTTCTTCAAAAATCTTCTTCTCCAGATCCTGCAGGCAGAATCTTTTGATATTTGGTATGCAACATTGTGGGGTGGATCTGATTCCAGTTTGTTCAAATCGGCCACCTGGATTCATATTTGGGCTCACTTTAGAAGCCCAAATTCGAACTTGGTGCATTTCAGGCAAATTTCTTTGAAAATCTTCTTCTCAAGATCCAGCAGGCAGAATCTTGTGATATTTGGTATGCAGCATCCTTAGGGGGGTGAGATTCAAGTTTGTTCAAGCCATGTCCCTAGGTCCATATTTGGGCTCAATGTGGGAGCTTGAATTGTAACTTTGTTCAAAATGAGGAATTTTCTTAAAAAATCTTCTTCTTCAGATCCAGCAGTCGGAATGGTTTGATATGTGGTGAGTAGCATCCTTGGGGGGGGGGGGGGGGGGATTCAAGTGTGTTAAAGCCAAGTCCATGGGTCCATATTTGGGCTCCCTATGGGAGCCCAAATTATAACTTAGTCAATATGAGGAATTTTTCTTTAAAAATCTTCTTCTTCAGATTCAGCAGTTGGAATGTTTTGATATTTGGCATGGAGCAACCTTAGGGGGCTGAGATTCAAGTTTGTTCAAGCCAAGTCCCTTGGTTCATATTTAGGCTCACTATGGGAGCCTGAATGACAACTTAGTTCAAAATGAGGAATTTTATTTAAAAATCTTCAGATCCAGCAGATGAATGCTTTTGATATTTTTTATGCAGCATCCTTAGGGGGGTAAGATTCAAGTTTGTTCAAGCCATGTCCCTAGGTCCATATTTGGGCTGATTGTGGGAGCTCGAATTGTAACTTGGTTCAAAATGAGGAATTTTCTTTAAAAATCTTCTTCTTCAGATCCAGCAGTCGGAATGTTTTGATATTTGGTGTGCAGAATCCTTAGGGGTGTGAGATTCAGGTTTGTTAAAGCCAAGTCCCTGGGTTCATATATGGGCTTCCTGTGGGAGCCCGAATTATGACTTAGTTCAGTATGAGGAATATTCTCTAAAAATCTTTTTTTAGATCCACTGGTCAGAATATTTGGATATTTGGTTTCAGCTTTTCTTAGGAGGAGCAGATGCAACTTGTGGAAATCAATTCTCTGGGTTGCTATTTAGGCTACCATGTCAGGTGAGCGCCCTCAGGCCCCCTGGGGCCTCTTGTTTTACTTTTATGTGCAGGTTTAGAGGTTTGTCTTTCTTTTCTTCCAAGTGGCGACTTACCTTGTAGCATATTGCTATGGTTCCTAATTTATGTTAGGAAGCTTTTTGGGGCTATTATTATATTATTTAACCCTTTAGCTGCTTATTTACTTTAATTTTGGACTTTTGTGTGCAGGTTTTTGACTTTTGTGTACAGGTTTTGATATTTTTTTTTAAGTGGAGTTTTTACCTCACTGGCATATTGCCATGGTGGTTACTGTAACATTTTCAGGGTATTTTTCTAAATTTTAACCCTTTGAAACAAATGTGATACTTTTTTGACTTTTATGTGCAGGTTTTGAGGTTTTTCTTTCTTTTCTTCCAAGTGGATACTTTTCAGGTAGAGTTTCACTTTACTAGCATGTTGCCATGGTGGTTACTGTGACATTATCAGGGTATTTTTCTCAATTTTAACCCATTGAAACAAATGTGATGCTTTTTTTTTTTTACTTTTATGTGCAGGTTTTCAGGTTTGTCTTTCTTTTCTTCAAAGTGGAGACTAACCTTGTAGCATATTGCCATGGTTCCTATTTTATGTTAGCATGCTTCTGGGGGCTATTATTATATTATTTAACCTTTTAGCTCATTATTTACTTTAATTTTGGACTTTTGTGTGCAGGTTTTGGACTTTTTTTTTTTTACTCCAGCCACCCCTTTACATTGGCCACCTGTTTGTGGGCCACGGGGTACTGATACCCCCTCTAGTTATGTTCAGGGCTGTAACTTTATAATTTTTTTGACGAAATTATTTCTTGTTCCCCATTTTCGGGGCAAGGCCTTAAATTATCATTCTTCCTAATGATTTTGCCACTGTTTGTTAAGTGTTCCTTCCCTATCCTTCCTTGAAGCCCTCCCAGGCTTTTTGGCTTTTTTATTGAAATTTTTTATTAAATTTCTTGGGAGTTTAACGTTTTCACTGAATGTTTATTCTGTTTATCCCCATGGTTACGTCCTCACCCTAGGGGTGTTTAGGCATTTGTGGTCATGCATCATTCATCCGATGTATTGTATTTTTTTCTTGTGAAGATCTTGCTTTGCATTGGATAGTGTTAAATCTGTTACTGACTTCAGGCCATACTTTTAGTGCCTGGAGTCTTGTTTCTGGTGTTTCTGAGGCGTTGTTTACATGTAATTTTCCTATGAATTAATCATGTTAGGGCTAGTGTAAGATACATATCATACTCCGACAGCGTAGCCTTAATTTTTGGTAGTGAAAACAAATTTTTGTCCACACTTGGGCTCTATCGGGATCCATTTGGGCTCAGGATTCCCTTTGGGAACTTGGGCTCATGTCAAAATTGTTTCGAAAATTTTTTTTAAAATCTTTTTTGAATCATCATTTTGATTAATGTTTTGATGTATCTTTTTCAGTATATTGGGAGTTAATGTGAGTACTGTTGACTTTCATGTTTATTTAAAATGAAAGCTTTTTGTTCAAATTGTAATTCGAGGAAGTCTTCCACAGATTCACATGAATATTGTGTTTCTTGTAGTCATTGTACTTGCACTAATTCCTGTGCTGCTTGTGTCAGTTGGGATGACAAACGTTGGAGACGTTTGTCACAGTATGTTGTTTGCGGTGAGAGGACAATGTCGGTCCTCTCTCCGTACAGTCACTCTAGTTTTTCAGTTTCCATTTCAGAGGAACAAGAACATTGTGATGGTTTCGTGACTTCGTCCGATAGTGTGCTTCCGTCGTCGCATATTGATAGTCAGTCAAAGCTAGCGGCT